>CM072088.1:26862500-27462500 GCA_036850905.1 Luffa acutangula | reverse complement strand
AACCGAAGCAGTGGGAGATATGCAGTTGTGTTTTAGAGATAGATATTGTTCACACGTATCTTCGAAGATGGAGACACGTGGAATAAATAATATATTTATATTGATGTAATATGCGTGTGGGTGTACAATCTCTAACTTTAATCCTCTGATTCTCTCTCTTGTGAGTGTGTGATTGTGTTTCACTCGAGGACTGGAACACTTGTTCTCGAGTCTGAAGCTTCAATTGATTCTTGGAGCTTTTGGAATCTTTGGGTCTTGAAGTCTTGGAGTCTTGAAGAGCTTTTGGTCATCAAGGATTATTGAAGTCTTCCGGTCTTAAAGGGTCTTCAGTCTTCAAGAAGTCTTGGGGTCTTGATGTCTTGAAATCTTGAAGAGTCTTTGGTCTTCAAGAATTGTTGAAGTTTTCTAGTCTTGAAGAGTCTTCAGTCTTCAAGAAGTCTTGGGGTATTGAAGTCTTGAAGAGGCTTTGGTCTTCAAGAAGTGTTGAAGTCTTCCGGTCTTGAAAGGTCTTCAATCTTCAAGATTCTTGCAGGAGGAATGAAGCTTCAATCTTCAAGTCTTGTAGGAGGAATGAAACTCCAATCTTCAGAGCCTTACGAGAGCTTCAATCTTTCTCCTCTTCCTTTCCTTCTGCTCCCTCTAGAGAACCCCTCTATTTATAGAGTTCTCGCCGGATGGACCCTGATGACTTTTGGGCCAACAACTTGGGCTTGGGCTTTATTGGTCTTGGGCTCAACTATTTAGTCTTGGGTCTGGTTCATATTTGCCCCAAAACCATATGACCCAAATATTTAAAAGACCCAAATTTGATCCAAATAATTATTTTTTAATTAATCGGTCAAATTAATTAATTTGATCAAAATAATTTAATTTTAATTAATTGATCAAATAAAAATTTGGCTCTATAAACTTATAATTGGCCAACTTTGTCTTCAAATTAAATTTGGGACACATGTACATTTATAATTGGTCCCAAATTTAATTATTTGTAATTTCGTCATTAATTTTAAATAATGAAGTGACAATTTGTGATTGGTCAAAATTTCTCCTTCAAGAGATATATTTTGTTAAAAGATGTTTTGTATGTTCATCGTATGAAAAGGAACTTAATACCTATCTCTCGTTTAATGGAACAAAACTATGTATCTTCTGAAGTCAATAAAGTGTTTATATTCAAAAGAAATTTTCATGTGTGTTCTGCTAAACTAGAAAACAATATGTATGTGTTAAGACCAAATGAAACAAAAGCTGCTTATAACACGGAAATGTTTAAAACAACTTAGACCCAAAATAAAAGACAAAAAGTTTCTCAAGATACCCTTCTTTGGCACCTAAGACTAGGACATAAATAAAAAAACGTATTAAAAGGCTGTTTAGAGTGAACAACGAGTTAGAAGATGACTCATTACCACCATATGAGTCTTGTCTAGAAGGTAAAATGACCATACGACCTTTCTCTGAAAAAGGTCAAAGGGCCAAAGAAACCCTCGAACTTATACATTCTGACCTCTGTGGTCCTATGAATGTTAAAGCACGAGGAGGATATGAATACTTCATCAGTTTCATTGATGATTATTCAAGACATGGATATGTTTACCTAATGGTGCAAAAGTCAGAAGCTTTTGAAAAATTCAAAGAGTATAAAGCTGAAGTTGAAAATAAGATAGGTAAAACTATCAAAACACTATACGATCTAATTGAGGAGGAGAGTATATGGATTTAGAATTCCAGGACTACTTGATAGAACATGGAATTTCCTCACAACTCTCAGCACTGGGTACACCACAACAGAATGGTGTGTCATAAAGAAGAAACGGAACCTTATTGGATATGGTTCGGTCTATGATGAGTTATGCACAACTGCCTGATTCATTTTGGGGTTTTGCAGTGGAAACCGCTGCAAATATTTTGAACATGGTTCCCTCTAAAAGTGTTCCAGAAACACCTTACGAGTTATGGAGAGGACATAAAGGGAGTTTACGACACTTCAGGATTTGGAGATGCCCAGCACACGTGTTGGTGCAGAAACCAAAGAAATTGGAACGACGTTCAAGAATATGCCTTTTTGTAGGATACCCTAAAGAAACAAAAGGAGGTCTATTTTATGATCCTCAAGACAACAAGGTAATAATTTCGACCCCAATGCCATATTCCTTGAAGAAGATCATATGAAAAATCATCAAACATGCAACAATCTAATACTTAAAGAAATTTCCTGGGAAACTACAAAGAAACAAACAAAAGTTGTTAGCGAGAAACTTGTCCTTCGAAACCATATTAGGATAAGAGTATACCTCGTCGTAGTGGGAGGGTTATAATTCAACCTGACCGATACATGGGTTTAATTGAAACTCAATTCATCATACTTGATGATGATGTAGAGGATCCATTGTCTTATAGATAAGCAATGGGACACAAGGATAAGGACCAATGGGTCAAAGCCATGAACCTTGAGATAGAATCTATGTATTTTAACTCAGTCTGGGAACTTGTAGATCAACCAAGTGATGTACAACCTATTGGTTGCAAGTCGATCTATAAGAGAAAACGAGACCAAACTGGTAAGGTACAAACCTTCAAAGCTCGATTAGTAGCTAAAGGTTATAACCAAAGAGAGGGAATTGATTTCGATGAAACTGATAGGACCTAAATAGTCCTATTTTATCGCCTCTAATCTAATCTTGTTAGAGTTATTTTATGCTTTACTTGTCCTATTTGCAGATTAATTGAGCTTAGGCCGTGTCGGGAGCCGATCACGCTAATTGTTGTTAATTCGGGCCAATTACGGAGTTTTTGGAGCCATCTCGATATCTTGGACGGAGAGGAGGTGAAGAGACCCAATTGTGCTGAAGCTGACCTGAATTATGACACCGAAAGCCAAAGATTGAAGCCCCGAATCGAGAAGAAGCGAGACCAAGCCGAGAAAAGGAGTAGAAAGTCGAGTCAAGAGGCTAGCGTCGAGACGCCGGTCTTGGCGTCGAGATGTTGACTCAATTTCAGCCCGAAGACAAATGTTCACAGCTTCGAGACGCTGTGGCCTAGCGTCTCGACGTCGGCGTGTTTTCTATATATATTAGGTCTTGGTTTGGTCCGCCGTTAGGTTAGATTTTGGGTCCCTTTTACGATTTCTTTGCCTCTTTTACTTTCCAGCACTTTTGTAGACCATTGTTGGTCATTTACCATGAATTCTTTCATGTTATTTATCATTTTTACTTCATCTATGCGTAGCTAAATTCTTTTAGATCGTTGGATTGGATTTATGCCTTGATTCTAAATGATATTGGCTGAGTTTTCTGGTTTATTCCTGCTGTCCTTACTGAGTTTTTATGAAGTTTTGCATGTAATCCCGTTTAAACCAATACATGAGGCTAGTCAATTAGGATTGACGCCCTATGCGATTACCGCTTGTGTATTCTATCAGTTATTTGAGATAGCCACTCTCTACGCGAGATGACCCTTGATAGGCCTAGGATACATGTTAAAGGTTGTAGGAATTTAGATTTAAATTGCATTTGAATTTAGTTCCTATGATTCTGAACCCACGATCCCAAAGCGGCTAGTTTTAATAAGTGGTTGCAAGATTGCTTGTTAATAAATTAGTTAGATATAAGTAGTAACCGTTGCAGAGGCCTCGGATGGTTGCTACATTATGTATAAGGGATGGTGAGCGATAGAGTCTATATTAATTAATCTTGTTAATTGCCGACTTCATGATTAGCGAGTTAATTAGCACATGTTAGTGTAGGGGGGTCCTCCGAGTAACCCAGAAGCTGACTGGACTAATAAAGTCAGTTTAGAACAATCATTAGAGAAAACTAGGAAGCCAATTAATTAGAATCAAGCATAATAAATCCCAATCCAACAATCCCTTTTTATGTTATTGATCCCGTCTAATTTCTCCTTTGCATGTTTATTTTTGTGCCATTTAAAATTCAGCATTTAGTTATTTTATTTTATTTTTCTTGCTTGTCTCTCATCATAAAAAATCCCCCCATTTTCATGAGCACAAAATTCTACACTTATTAGATCCCCCTTCCCTGTGTTCGACCCCGACCACTATTTCTACAAAATTAGTTGTAGTGTCGTGGACTATAAATTTTATTTGACGACTTAGAGAGAATTCGACACCCTCCTGGCGGTCTCGTTAAATTGGTGTCGTTGTCGGGGGAGGGCGTTTTTATAGTATTTTTAGGATTTTGTTTTTAATTCTTGTTTGCATGATTTATGATCACACGTTCTTCACAGGAAAACGATCTAAGATTTGAACCTGAAATTTCTAGAGCGGAGACGAGATTTAGAAGGCAAGCAAGAAGACGAAGAGTTAATAATCTCAGCAAGGTTGAAGCACCAACCATGGCTGAAAGGACTTTAAGGCAGCTGGCAGCACTAGATCTGAACCAACAGCCACTCTGTATTACCTACCCCAAGACGACAGGTACTTTTGAATTAAAGTCAGGTTTGATACACTTACTTCCTATTTTTCGTGGTAGTGCAGGAGGACCTACACAAACATTTGTAGGAATTTCACATAGTATGTTCTTGTATGAGACCCCATGTAGTGATAGAGGAAGCGCTGAACCCAAGGGCATTCCACTTTTCGCTAAAGGATTCAGCAAAAGATTGGCTCTATTACCTTCCCTCTGGCTCTATCAGTACATGGAACGAGATGAAAAAGCAATTCCTAGAGAAATTTTTTCCCGCCAGTAGAGCTGTAAACATTAGGAAAGAAATTTATGTAATTTCGTAGATCACTGGGGAGACACTCCACGAATATTGGGAAAGATTCAAGCTTCTGTGCGCCAGTTTTCCACACCATCAGATCTCAGATTAGTTGTTGATCTAGTACTTTTATGAAGGGCTACTTCCTATGGACCATAGTATGGTAGATGCAGCTAGTGGAGGAGCACTAGTCAACAAGACCCCTATCGAGGCTAGACAACTAATTTCAAGTATGGCTGAAAACTCTCAACAATTCGGGACTAGAGGACCACTTGCAGTTGTACAAGCCGCCACAAAAAGTGAGGTAAGAAAAATGCGCTCTGAAATGAGTGAATTAACTAAACTTGTTCGCTCTTTGTGTTCAGGACAAGTACAGGCGAAAGCCTGTGAACTTTGCTCGATGACTACCCACACTACCGATGCATGCCCTGAAATAGAAGACAATGGAGAGGTGAATGCCATTGGTGGATTCAATGGAAATCAAAGGCAGTACAACCCATACAGCAACACTTACAATCCAGGATGGAGAGACCATCCAAATTTCAGTTATGGAACCAATAGAAGCTACTGATGTTCAAGCAAAATCAGGCTTCCACCTCTACTTTAGGCACATCCTTCGATGAGACACTTAAGAAACTTACTGACAACTCTTTATAGTTCCAGCAAGAGACCAGGAACGTCATTCAAAATTTGGGAAACCAAATTACTCAGCTGGCAACCCAAGTTAATAAGATGAACAACAAAAACTCTAGTAAGCTACCTGCCCAACCTGAGGTAAATCCTAAGGCAAATGTGTATGTAGTGTGGAGTGAAGTGACCACACCTGACTGTTCTCCTGGATTCTCTGCTGTCTCTGATAAGTTTTCTATACCTTCTAGAATTTCACCTGTGAACTTCATTGACCCTGCTACTCCAAGTGTGCAGGATGATTTAGATGTTTTTAGAAAAGTTAAGGTGAATATTCCATTGCTTGAGGCAACTTTGAAAATCCCAGCCTATGCTAAGTTCTTTAAAACTTGGAATGAAGGTAAGGAAAAGTCCTCAAGTAAAGAAGAGGTTAGTGAAAATGTTAGTGCTTTACTTTCTGAGAACGAAAGTATTACCGAATCTACTCAGAGTCTTAGATTCTAATTGAAATACCAATACAATTTACAAAATATTACAACAATAAATATCTATTTAATGGGTTGTACATAGGCTATAAACATGCTAAAAGATCAACTAGATTGATCCTAGTGATCAAGGATTTCATAGAAAACTTACTTTTGTAGAAAGCCTTGATCAATTCGTCTTTTCTTGCGAATAAGATTGAAAACGCAGCAACCATCTTGTGCGAACACCACCAATCGACTACACCGGTATATCTCTAAGACTTCTTGAAGTAGGAGACTTGTGGGAGTCTTTTGGGAGAGATCTCTGAGAGAAGGAGAGACAATGAGATGCCTTTCACCCCACCCTAGTGATAGCGAGCATAGCTAGCTAGCTAGTTTTCCCTATTCAATTTAGCTAGTCTTTGATGATTTATTGGCCAATTTGTTGCATTTAATTGTTTATTTTGTAGGAAAGTGTTGATTAGAGCTTAAGCGTGAAATTGGAGCTAGTTGGGTGTTCGGTACGTGAAAAGATGCCAAAGAACCGAAAAGATTCAAGTTAGAAGGAGCCAAGAGAGGGCAATCTGCATACCAGCGTCGAGACGCTACTCTTGGAGCGTCTCGACGCTGCCTTTCCTTATCGAATTTGGGCGGCAGAAGTCACAACGTCGAGATGTTGTGACAAGAGCGTCTCGACGCTGTCGATTTTTCCATAATTAAGACATGCGGCAGAGCATAGCGTCGAGACGCTATGTCGACAACGTTGAGACGCTATCGGCAGAATTTGATATTTATACTTCTTTTCATGCTACGGATGAGGGGAGGCCAAATTGAGAGATTTTAGCCCTAATTTCGACTAGAGACCTACTGTGGGAGCTGAAGCAAGGACGAGGACCGGAAATCTCACTTGGTGGCGTGGAGATCGTGACGGGGACGTGCCGGTTTCGACGACATTGAGTGTTTCCTTTCCTTTTCCTTTTCTCTAGTTAGATTTAATGGCTTTTTTCATGTTTAGTTGATCTTGTAACACCATGTATGAGTCGCTAAACTTGTTGCTAAGGGATTGATGTAGTCTTTTTAGTTTATGGATTGATTTATGGGATGATTTGTGCAATGGTTATTATGTTTGCAATCTTAATTTAATGCTTTCAATTAATTGGCCATTAGTTGAAGGATCTAAGTGTTGAGTCTTGCTCGGGAGAGGGGATTTAGCGTTGACTTCATTAAGATTGCATGACTAAAGTTTATATTCTAAGCTCGTGACGGATTTTAGATTAACTTTAGAATTGGTCAAAAAGAACTCATAGCCTTGCATGTTAATAAACTTAGATAGGGATATCAAGTTGGTTAATTTGCATGAGAATCAACTATACTCGGGAGAGGTAGTTCAGAGGACGACACTCGTTTTTACGATCACTTTATTATTACTTGACCCGTGCGCTCTCGGTAAGGAAAATTGCACATCAAGTTTTTGGCGCCGTTGCCGGGGATTGGCACATTTAGTTAGATTAATATTGTGAAAAAATTGTTCGATCTTAATTTAGGGTGTATTTTTACTTTTCTAGGTTGATTGCATTTTTTTCCTTATTTGTTTTTCTTTCCATATTTGTTTTTCTAGTTTAGTGTTTTTCATAGTGGTGTAATTTTTTCCTTATTTGTTTTTTTTTTCCTTAATTAGATAGTATTTTCCTTTTCTAGATTATTTTCCATATTTAGGTTAGTTGTTTTCTTTTCTTTGTTTCTTTCCTTAATTGTTTTCTTTCCTTTTTAGGGTAGTTCAGTTTGTGTATGCGTAGTAGTAGAGAATTGATACCGTTGGATCCCAAGATCGAGAGAACAATTCATAGGATTCGAAGGGAGAATAGAGAAAACGTTCGAATGGTCGACCCAATCCCACCTGAGGAGCCTAGGCCTATTAGAGACTACTTTCAGCCCGTGTTTCCGGGGCAACAATCGGGGATTGTCTATGCCCCGATCAATGCCAACAACTTTGAGCTGATGACTGGTCTCATTCAGATGGCTCGAGATTGTGCATACAGAGGATTGCCATCCGAGGACCCAAATTCTCACCTAAAATCATTTTTAGACATTTGTGGGACGGTAAAAATAAATGGAGTCTCTGAGGATGTCATTCGCTTACGCTTATTTCCTTTTTCTTTGCAGGATAAAGCACGAGATTGGTTGCAGTCGATTCCCCCTGGGAGCATCACCACCTGGGAGGCTTTGGTCTAGGCCTTTCTGAAGAAAATTTTCCCTCCTGCAAAGACGGTCAAGCTGAGGATTGAGAGTTAGACGTTCCAGCAGCAGTTTGATGAGCAGCTATTCGAGGCTTGGGAGCAATTTAAAGAGTTACTGAGGAAGTGCCCTCAGCATGGTTATCCCGGCTGGCTTCAGATTCAATTATTTTATAATGGTTTAACTCCTAGCACAAAAACTATCGTTGATGCAGCTGTAGGTGGGACTCTGTTGTCCAAGACCGTGGAAAATGCTCGTACACTTCTAGAGGATATGGCCACCAATAGCTATTGTTGGGTTCCTAGAGTGAGTAAAAATATAGTATAAAATACTCTAGAATTCCTGTGCAAGTATACACAGTCTGCAACAAGTAATATTATCAATCCAAGGTCTGAATGAGCTTCCACTTTATCTATTTTTGTGTAACTTTTTAATGGTTTCAAGAATAATAAAATGATTGGGTTTTATCGGAATTATGCTGAAGCAAAATAAATGATAGAACAACGAGTAAACAAATAGATAGACAGATTAAAGACAGGCGCTGGTTAGGTTTTAGTGATTGTTCTAAGATATGCTCTAGCAATATTATTGATCATGCATCTCTCGCAGTATTATTAGCGGATTCCTCCCGGAACTCCGGATCTTTTGGGATATGTTTCAAACCCAATGAAGAGTGACCGATCAAGCATTAGGCAACTGGCTATCCCTAGCTCAGTCACTGACGTTCACCAATACACAATGATCGTAGTGTGGATAATTGCCACACACTCTCTAAATCATCCCTGAAACTAGAGAGAGCTATCCATACCGGCTGGCCAGGAGGGCATAAAATGAGAATAAGCACAACAATTAACCAAAATGCGATAGTCAATTTATTACTAGAGATGAAGCACAATAATCACATTATTCCTAACCAACACCTTAAGCTACTTAGTTCATAATAGGCATAGGAATACGAATTACAATCTGAGTATGCATGTCCATAACCACAAGTTAATAAAGAAAGTAAACTCCCTAATCAGCTTGCGGAAGATGGTGTTCTTAATGATCTTCAATCTCCCTATACTATACGGCTTCCAAGGGAAAACATGGAATCAATTTGACTTTGACGGCTACTTCCTTTTATTTTCATGATCCTTTATCACGAAAATAACTCAACAGAAGTCGGTTCATGAAGTTGGCTAACGAGCTGTGACGTGGTAGTTTCTGTTCCCAGTTTTGCTGCAGCATAGAATTTGCTCCCTCCAGTCGCTCAGCAGCATAATCTGCACAAAGTGATTTCCAATGCTTCCATTCTTCCAAATGGGTTAAAACATGTAATATCTATCCAAAACCAACCCTAATAAGCATAAAGGACACACAAATCCCTATATAATTGAGGCCTAAATAACTACCTTTTGGGCAGTTATCATACCCCCAAACTTGAACTATTGCGCGTCCCGAGCAATACTAACTCACCTTCCCTTAAGAATTCAGAACATTAGACAAAGAATAGCTTAATCAAACCAGACAGTCCAACACTACCTTTAACCTTTACCTGAGCACTCTGCAAAACCAAGCTCTGCTGCAGCAAAATGATTCCTTCAGCAGGGACAAATAATCACCACTTTCAACTCAATTCTAAGAACTCTCCACAGCTTAGCTCTATTATCAGACATTTGAAAACATATTTTTAAAGAGGTTTATATCATTGTTTATTAGACTTAACGCAACCTTATAGTCATAAACTCTTAAGCATGGGATGACCCACTTTATGGTTCAGTATACCCTTGCCTCAAGCTTATCACCAACTAGGCTCAATACTCATTATATAGCTAAAAAATCCTTTGTTATTCTATCTCTTGCCCCTCAGAATGGCGACATTTTATGATGAAGCTCACCTAAGTTCTGGGAGACAGAAAAACTGCTGGATCATCATTCATCCCTCAAAACGTTTGCTCTGTCAATTTTTTCAGCAAAATCTTCAACAAATAATCTTTTTTCAGCAAATCATTTCATTATTTTTTCCATATTTCCTAGGTCATCTTTTGACGCGAAGACAAACTGTGGGTATCACAAATGTCCCCGGTTACTCAATAACCTAGCAAATTTTAATTCGAAGGAGAGGAATGCTCGGGCAAAATAATTGGAGTAGCAAAAAGTCCCCCAAACTTGAATTATTCATTGTCCCCAATGAATCATTATATAAGCAAGTATACCCCCAAACTTAAATTTTTCTATCTGAATTTTTAAACTAAACATGGGACTAGGATTAAGCTTAATAGTGGATCATATAAGTCAAAACTACCGTCAAAATCTTCTTTGCCGCAGCAACAGTCCAGGCTAGAAGAAATGCTCAAGCAAAAGGTTTCTGGAGATCAGAATACCTTGATCTAATTAAGCGTAATCAGTCAAAGCTTCAAAAATTCAGAACAAAATAGTTAAGTCAGAGTTAGTTAGTGCTCATAAAATAGAAACATTCAGAAATTTCATTTAAAATCATGGTAAAAGAAATTACGTAGCAGAGATATAGTTTCCCCACCTTCTTTTTCCAACATCCAGAAATCTCATTCGCAATGATCCTCCCTACATTAATACTCATCGAGCGAAGAATAGCAAAGGCAAGCAATACCCTGTCCCGAGATACTGTGGAGTCGTGTGTTGTCGGCAGCAAGCGTAGCCTGATGAAACCCATCCAAGTGTTGGCTTCACTCTTCAAATAAGTAGCTTGAAACGTATGCTTCCGCATCTGCGACACCCTCCATTGAGCCCCCTCAATGCCTACCTCCCGGACAGCCGCACTCAGCTGGTCACAAGATGGTGCAACCACCATCTCATTAAAAACGGCATGCGGAAAATCCTGGAGATCGAACAATTCATTAATGGCCTCAGGACTCCACTGTACAGGCACTCCTCGAACGATAACCTCAAAATCATTCTTAACGTCAAGATTGGCATAAAATTCTCGAACAATGTTGGAATTGACAGGTTCTGGTTTCGCACAAAATTGCCTCCATCCAGACTCCAAGAACCTGGGCAAATCACTGCCAAATCCTCGTTCGAACAAGAAGTCCCGTTTCAGCACCTCCTGGTATTTTGCTCGAGCAAGATCGTTGACGAAGCGAATGAATGGTGCCCTCGGCTCCTCAATTTCTCCCGATGCTTCGGCAATTCCTTTGCCCTTGCTTTCTCTCTGTTCGCGCAAACGCTCTTCTTCTGCCTTTCTTGCCTCTTCTTCTTTTTCCTTATTCTCAACTTCCCTTTTTTCTTCCTCAGAGTCCGACGTCGGAGGTGATGGAGTGTTCCGAATCACCCTCACGCGACCCGCCTTCCTCTTGATGCGGCGGCGTCTGGGCGGTTCAGGTATAATGACTTCAACATGAGCCTCCTGCGCCAGCTCTGGTGTTTTCTCCTTGTTAGGCTCACAGTCAGCCTGCTCTTCAACCTCTGTTTCTTTATTTTTCTCAGCAATCTGTTCTTGAACCGTATCTGGGTTTTGTAATTCAGGTTCTTGAGTACTTCCTTCCTCCATAGTAGTGGCAACAACGTCTGCCACCTCCTGAACTTCCTCCTGTCCTGCAGCCCTTTGCTGCCTTCTCCTTTTCTTTGCTTCCTTTTCCTCCGGCGTTCTTTTCTTTTTGGTCTTCCCTTTTTGCACTTCTGGCGTGACCGATACCTCCTCCTCTTCACTCTCCCTCTCTTTCCTAGCTCTTGTTTTAGCCATAGATATCCCAAAGGGTTTTGTAGAAAATGTAAAGGAGAAAGAAAGAATGTAGATGGCAAGATTTAAACAAGAGGGCGAAGTAGAAAGAAGACTCACCAATGTCTGCACATAAATAAGGCTCCAGCAATTTGAAATCCTAACCGAAAGAATTTGCTCCGTAATAAATGATTTTACCGTTCACAATTAAGTTGCAATTCAAATCCCTAACGGTAAAATTGTGGAACTCCAATCATCTATGAGAAATAACGGCATGCTGCCAACGGCTAAACCATTGGATTGTCCCTTCACGACATGTGGCAACATCCCTGCAATTCACCTACCCATAGAAATTAAAAAATCCCAACGGTAAAAATAATTACTCACACTACAATCCTTCCTATTCGTGCGAAAAATTTGCTCCAGCATTATCTTTGCTACAACAATCTTCTGAACTTGCCGAATCTTAGATACAGAATTTAAATTTCAAAATAGAAAAATCAAATCTTTTTAAATTCAAATTAAACTTTAACCGATCAAATCAAACTTAATCTTTTATTCTCAAAAGAAGCTGAATAATTTAGAGAAAATCTCAATTAATTAAAACTAGCATCCAAATAACTGAAAATAAAATCTAGATAAAATCTAATAAAATCTAATTAAAAAAAATTGAAAGATAATCTCAATAAATAACCCGAAAATCAAATCAAATTCAAAACAAAATAGATAAGATCTAATCAAATATTTAAAGACAAAATCTAATAAATCTCGCAAAATCAAATCTAACCTAACTGCAATTAAAATCAAATCAACGAAAAATAAAATCAATACAAATCCTGGGAGCTCAAAATTTTGCTCTGTGAAATGCTCCCGCAAAAATTCTGCTCTCTCAATCATCAACCAACCTTAGGGAAGGATATTTTGACTGAAACTCCTCTCCCCAATAATGCTTGACACGCTGACCATTCACCTTGAATATTCTCCCATCTTTTTCATCTTGCAAAGTAATTGCTCCATTGGAGAAAACCTCAATCACAATAAACGGTCCTGACCATTTAGATTTCAATTTTCCAGGAAATAGTTTTAATCTAGAATTATAAAGCAAAACTTTCTGACCCTTGACAAATTCTTTCGTTTTTATTTTCTTGTCATGCCACAGCTTAGTCTTTTCTTTATACATTTTCGCATTCTCATAAGAGAATTGGCGAAATTCTTCTAATTCATTAGGCTGCATCATTCTTATTGCTCCTGCACGACTCAGATCAAAATTTAACTTTTTCAAAGCCCAAAATGTTTTATGCTCAAGCTCTAATGGTAAATGGCAAGCTTTCCCATATACTAACCTATATGGAGACATACCTAGAGGAGTCTTATAAGCTGTCCTATAAGCCCAAAGAGCCTCATCCAACCTAAAGGACCAATCCTTTCTAGATGGATGGACTACTTTCTCTAAAATCGATTTAATTTCCCTATTACTGATTTCAGCTTGACCATTTGCCTGTGGGTGATAAGGAGTAGCTATCCTATGCTTAATCCCATACTTAGCTAAAAGCTTAGTTAAGATATTATTAACAAAATGTGTACCCTCATCACTCACTAGAGCCCTAGGTGTCCCAAACCGCGCAAAGATGTGCGATTGAAGAAACCTTGAAACCATCTTGGCATCACTCTGATGGCATGCGATGGCCTCCACCCATTTGGACACGTAATCAACTGCCAATAAGATAAAAACATTGCCATTAGAAGGGGGAAATGGCCCCATAAAGTCAAAACCCCATACATCAAATAATTCAACTTCTAAAATATAAGTAAAAGGCATTTCATCTCTAGGCCCCAAGTTTCCTCTCTTTTGACAAGCGTCACATTTCTTGTAGAACCAATGGGCATCCTTGAATAGCGTAGGCCAGAAAAATCTGCAATGCAAAATCCTCATAGTTGTCCTTTGACCGCTGAAATGGCCTCCATATGGCGAAGAGTGACATTGCTCCAGGATTTCGGTTGCTTCATCACCTGAAACGCACCTACGAATAATACCGTCAGAGCATTGCTTATACATAAATGGCTCATCCCAATAGAAAAATTTTGCATCATGCTTAAACTTTTTCTTTTGCCTCCAATCCATATCAATAGGGGTGACTCCCTTCACTAAAAAGTTGGCAATATCAGCATACCAAGGGACATCCCTGACTACCTTTACCTGAACAACAAAAAGCTGTTCATCAGGAAAAGAATCGGAAATGGCAGATTGCTCCAGCAAAGATGATGATGGACCAAGACGAGACAAGTGATTTGCAATGACATTCTCTGATCCCTTCTTGTCCTTTATCTCCAAGTCGAATTCCTGCAGTAATAAAACCCAACGAATTAGTCTAGGCTTTGCATCTTTCTTTAACATTAAATACCTTATTGCTGCGTGATCCGTAAACACCGTGACTTTGGATCCAACCAAATATGGCCGAAATTTCTCAAAAGCAAACACAACAGCTAACAACTCCTTTTCAGTAGTTGTGTAGTTGACCTGTGGCTCATTTAAAACCTTGCTCGCATAATATATAGGATGAATAAATTTGCCCTGCTTCTGCCCTAGCATTGCACCTACTGCAACATCACTCGCATCACACATTACCTCGAATGGCAAATTCCAATTAGGTGCGCAAAGAATGGGTGCTGAGATTAAAGCAGCCTTCAATGTTTCAAAAGCCTTCCTACAATCTGCATTAAAGTAAAAAACATGATCAGTGCACAATAAGTTACAAAGAGGTTTACTGATTTTGGAAAAATCCTTTATGTACCTCCTATAAAATCCAGCATGCCCTAAGAAGCTCCGAATTCCCTTCACTGAATTCGGTGATTCTAATCTTTCAATAACCTCAACTTTTGCTCTATCAACTTCTAGACCATCCTTAGAAATCCTATGACCTAACACTATGCCCTCCTTCACCATGAAGTGGCACTTCTCCCAATTAAGAACTAGATGGGTATCCTCACATCTTTTTAACACCTTACCTAAATTATCTAAACAACTCTGAAAAGACCCTCCAAAAACTGAAAAATCGTCCATAAAGACCTCAACAGTGGACTCAATCATATCAGAAAAAATTGCTAACATACACCGCTGAAATGTTGCTGGAGCATTGCAAAGGCCAAAAGGCATTCGCCTGAAAGCAAACGTCCCATAAGGGCAGGTGAAAGTGGTTTTTTCCTGATCTTCAAGAGCAATTGTAATCTGGTTATACCCAGAATAACCATCCAAGAAACAGTAGTAGGCCTGACCAGCCAATCGATCCAACATTTGGTCAATAAATGGCAAAGGGAAGTGGTCCTTACGGGTGGCTTTGTTAAGCCTCCTGTAATCCATGCAAACCCTCCAACCAGTTACTGTCCTAGTTGGGATCAACTCATTGTCTTTATTTCTTACCACAGTGACACCTCCTTTCTTAGGAACACATTGGACAGGGCTTACCCAATTGCTGTCTTCAATCGGATAAATGATGCCAGCATCCAACCATTTAATCACCTCCTTTTTGACCACTTCTTTCATTGCAGGGTTAAGCCTTCTTTGTTGCTCAATACTTCTCAAGGACCCCTCCTCTAGAGTGATTTTATGCATACAAAAAGATGGGCTAATCCCCTGAATGTCAGCCAATGTCCAACCAATAGCCTTGCGGTATTGCTGCAGCAACTTTATTAAGGCCTCCTCATGCTCCGGCATTAAATTTGATGCAACAATAATGGGCAACGTCTCACCTTCCCCAAGATACACATACTTCAGATGATCCGGCAAGGGCTTCAAATCTAAAGTAGGTGCCTCAATCAGGGACGACTTAATTGGAGGAGCCTTCCTTTGATCTAAATCTAAAGATTCGAAAACATCCTCACACCTAAACAATTCTTTTTCATTTTTTCTATCTAAAGAACAAACTTCTAAATCCTCTACACTAACCTCTCCATGCTTTTTCGAATGCTTATTAGCCGAATCCTGAATTGCTGTCTCAACAATTGTGCTCTCCAGAATCCTAATGAAAGAGCAATCTTCCATCTCGTCTGGATACTTCATGGACTTAAACACATTAAATTTTACTTCCTCATTACAGACTCTCATTGTTAATTCCCCTTTTTGAACATCTATTAACGCCCTACCAGTAGCCAAAAATGAACGTCCTAGAATAATTGGGACATCTCTATCAGCCTCATAATCTTAAATAATGAAATCAACAGGAAATATGAATTTATCCACTTTTACTAAGACATCCTCAATCTTACCCTCTGGATATGTGATAGACCTATCAGCTAGTTGGAGTGTAACTGTGGTAGGTCTAGCTTCACCAATACCTAACTTTCGATAGACCGAAAGAGGCATAAGTTTAATGCTTGCACCTAAATCACAGAGTGCTCTACCTAATTCTTTTCCACCTATAGATACAAGTATAGTAAATGATCCTGGATCCTTAGCCTTGGGGGGTAGCCCATTCTTAAGAATAGCACTACACTCCTCAGTAAGAGATACAGTTTCAAACTCACCTAACCTCTTCTTTTTAGTTAAAATATCCTTAAGAAATTTAGCATAATTAGGCATTTTCTCTATAGCTTCTACTAAAGGGATATTTATATGCAATTGCTTAAGAATCTCTAAAAACTTTTTAAATTGACCATCCTGATTCCTAGGCTTTTGCCTTTGTGGAAAAGGTAGAGGTGGTACATAAGGTGGGGGCGGCACATATGGTGGTTCTACATCTGGCACAGAACCAGATGCTCCAGCATCTTTATTTCTACCTCCAGCACCCTGACCAGACTCCAATTCTTTCTCGACAACAACATCTCTGTCACCATTATTATCTAAATCCTGGGTCTTTCTAGACTCTTCTAGTGGCTTACCACTCCTAAGGGTTACTGCCTTTACCTGCTCCTTACCTTCCCGTCTAGGGTGTTCAGTATCTGATGGAAGTTTCCCTTGAGGCCTTGCCTTGAGCTCATTAGCTAGTTTGCCCACTTGCAATTCCAGGGCTCTCATTGAAGCTTGATTACTTTGAATTGCAGCGTCTGTACGAGCCATAAATTCTTTCATCATTGCCTCGAGAGAATTCTCCGAATTTTACTGGGGCAAAGCTTGCTTATTTTGTTGGGGCATTACCTGCGCTTTAGCAAATCCCGGCTGGTTCACCTTTTGTTGTGTTTGCACATTACTCCCTTGTCCTCCCCACGCGAAGATGGGGTGGTTGCGCCAGCCTGGATTATAGAAGTTAGAATACGGGTTGTTCCTCTGATTACCTACAAAAAACACAGAAGCTGGATAGTTGGGGCAAAACTCGTAGTTGTGATTTTCACCACAATAGACACATGCTTCCTCTGTGACTTAATTCACCACTGCAGTAGGCTCCACAACCGGCGGCTGCTGATGACTAATCACTGTCACATTCTTAAGAGCATTAGCAATCATTGCAAGATCAGCCCTAATGGTGGACACACCATCAACCTCGAATACACTCTTAACCTTTTTATTTGTGCCTCTAACATCCGACCACTGACAATTATTAATAGATATTCTTTCTAAAATTTCATAAGCTTCATCAAAAGTTTTTGCCAAAAGGGCCCCTCCAGCCGAGGCATCGGCCATACCTTGGGTTACTCCATTTAAACCATTGTAAAATGTTTCCATTTGAATACAATGAGGTAAACCATGGTGGGGACACTTTCGCAAAAGCTCCTTAAACCTCTCCCAAGCCTCACTAAAAGTCTCATCCTCAAGTTGCCTAAACCCTACTATTTCACTCCTTAATTTAGCATTTCTATTAGGTGAGAAATATTTACCCAAGAATTTTTCAGCTAACTCATCCCACGTCCTAATTGATCCTGGAGCAAAAGAGTTTAACCATGACTTTGCTCCATCTCTAAGAGAATACGGGAACAAAGTTAATCTAAGAGCATCTCTAGGCACTCCTTGAATTACAAAAGAATCACTAACTCCTAAAAAGACTTAAGATGTAAATGAGGGTCTTCAGATGTCAAACCATGGAATTGCCCCACGGTTTGCAACATCTGAAACATTACCGGTTTCATTTCAAAATTTGCCGCTTGGATTTGGGGACGTGCAATCCCTGGATTCAACTCATTAAACATAGGGACAACATATGCTCGAATGGCTCTGGTCCTATCGTTCGCTATCAAGATAGGATTCTCAGCCTGATTATTTCGCTGCTCATTTTGCTCAAACAGTGGGTTTTGCTGCAGCAACGGATTCTACTGGGGGTTTGCTGCTGCTGGACCTTCAGGAACCTGCGGAAGTTGTGGGGCGTTCTCCATCTGGTTTCTGCGCTGCTCCCTCCTTCTGTTCCTAAATGTCCTTTCAATTTCTCGATCAAGCTCAAATCGTACCCCAGGCGGATCGCTCATACACCAAAATCACACCTGCAAAAACAAAAGAAACAATCAAAAAGTTCTAGCACCAAACCACTAAAACACATACAAAAAAAACAGATCAGATAAAAACTTATTCAAGTCCCTGGCAACGACTCCAAAAACTTGTTGGGTTCCTAGAGTGAGTAAAAATATAGTATAAAATACTCTAGAATTCCTGTGCAAGTATACACAGTCTGCAACAAGTAATATTATCAATCCAAGGTCTGAATGAGCTTCCACTTTATCTATTTTTGTGTAACTTTTTAATGGTTTCAAGAATAATAAAATGATTGGGTTTTATCGGAATTATGCTGAAGCAAAATAAATGATAGAACAACGAGTAAACAAATAGATAGACAGATTAAAGACAGGCGCTGGTTAGGTTTTAGTGATTGTTCTAAGATATGCTCTAGCAATATTATTGATCATGCATCTCTCGCAGTATTATTAGCGGATTCCTCCCGGAACTCCGGATCTTTTGGGATATGTTTCAAACCCAATGAAGAGTGACCGATCAAGCACTAGGCAACTGGCTATCCCTAGCTCAGTCACTGGCGTTCACCAATACACAATGATCGTAGTGTGGATAATTGCCACACACTCTCTAAATCATCCCTGAAACTAGAGAGAGCTATCCATACCGGCTGGCCAGGCGGGCATAAAATGAGAATAAGCACAACAGTTAACCAAAATGCGATAGTCAATTTATTACTAGAGATGAAGCACAGTAATCACATTATTCCTAACCAACACCTTAAGCTACTTAGTTCATAATAGGCATAGGAATACGAATTACAATCTGAGTATGCATGTCCATAACCACAAGTTAATAAAGAAAGTAAACTCCCTAATCAGCTTGCGGAAGATGGTGTTCTTAATGATCTTCAATCTCCCTATACTATTCGGCTTCCAAGGGAAAACATGGAATCAATTTGACTTTGACGGCTACTTCCTTTTATAGAAGGATGGGAGGCTTGAATTAGGTCAACTAGGACACGTGTAAGGCTCTCCTTGATCCTTTATCACGAAAATAACTCAACAGAAGTCGGTTCATGAAGTTGGCTAACGAGCTGTGACGTGGCAGTTTCTGTTCCCAGTTTTGCTGCAGCATAGAATTTGCTCCCTCCAGTCGCTCAGCAGCAAAATCTGCACAAAGTGATTTCCAATGCTTCCATTCTTCCAAATGGGTTAAAACATGTAATATCTATCCAAAACCAACCCTAATAAGCATAAAGGACACACAAATCCCTATATAATTGAGGCCTAAATAACTACCTTTTGGGCAGTTATCAGCTATCAGTGGCCATCTGAGTGGTCTGCACCTAAAAAGATTGCTGCTGGAGTATTCGAGATTAACAATGTAAGTGCGCTACAGGCCCAGATGTCTTCCCTGGCTAATACTTTTCTGAAATTTTCAGGCACAGGGAGTGCACAGTCAATCGAATGAGCTACCGCTTTAGCATCTAGATCTCAGGAGGAGACCATCAAGCAGGTTCAGTACGTATCAAATTTGAATTCTAGGGGATATAATAATAATTCTACACCTACACATTATCACCTTAACAATAGGAACCATGAAAATTTCTCTTATGCTAATAACAAGAATGTTCTTAATCCTCCTGGTTTTGCCCCTCAAACTCAATAAAATAAAAAATTAGAGGATCTTGTTGGAACTTTCATTGCAGAGTCTAGTAACAGGACAAATAAATTGGAGGAGGCAGTCATTGCCATCAATACCACAGTGAATGGCCACAGTGCAACCACCAAGAACATTGAGACTCAGTTGGGACAGTTGGTAAGTGTTGTAAACACCATGAGCAAAGGTAAGGCCCCAGTTGAGCAGGAGAAAACCCAAATGGAGTACTGTAAGGCCATCACTGTGCACCAGGAGGAAGTTGAAGAGGAACCTGAGTCTGAGGAGTATGACACTCCTACTGGGGAAGCTGAGGAGGACACATCATCAGATGAAGCTGAAAAGCCTGAACCTGAGCTTCCTATTCCTTCTCCCACACTAATGGTCCTCAAAGAAAAGAAGAGGAAAAAGAAAAAGAAGAATAATCAGGTTCAGTTTGACAAGTTTATGAATGCTTTTATGAATCTGAACATTAATATTCCTTTTGCAGAGGCACTAAAGATGCCCCAGTATAACAGGTTCATGAAGGAATGGTTAGCAAAGAAGAGAAAGGAAAAGAAGGTTGACACCGTATATCTTGCTTCCACATGCAGCACCAGAGTACAACAGAAGGTACCTGAAAAAGTAGCAGATCCATGGAGTTTTTCTGTTCCTTGTAGTTTTGGTACTTATTTTTTTAGAGCATTATGTGATTTAGGTGCTAGCATTAATATCATTCCTCTATCTTTGTGCAAAAAGTTAGATATAGGTGAGGTTAAATCTACTCCTGTAAAGCTTCAATTGGCTGATCAGTCTGTGGTTAGACCAGTTGGCATTGTAGAAAATGTTTTAATCAGAGTAGGTAGATTTTTCCTCCCTATTGATTTGTATGTCATGGATATGATGGAAAATCCTACAATGCCTGTTATACTAGGAAGACTATTCCTCGCCACTGGGCGAGTGATTATTGATATCGAGCGCAGGGAGCTCACTGTTAGAGTCCGGAATGAAAAAGAAATATTTAAAGCAGTTGAAGACTCTAAGGGACACTCTGAAGTGCTTGTCATGGGCTACAAGAAAGGTGCAAGCAAGAGCACCTCTGTTAGATTCACAGAAAAGAAGCTTCCTTGATGCACGATCAGCTCATCGAGCTAATGACGTTAAACAAGCCCTTATGGGAGGCAACCCAAGTAAGCTCAGTTGTATCTTTCTTTGCGTTTCTGATTTATTATTTGTTTTTTGTTTTGTAGGTCTGAAGGGAATAAAAGTCCCCACGCAGCGGAAGCGCATCGAATGGACCTTACGCCGTATATTAATTAACATTAAAATACCGTTATGATAACTCAAACAAAACTTTAAACAACCTTTAAAGCCGCTGTAAAATTGGTTTAAACATGCTAAAAATAAATATAAATTTATTTTTAATACTTTTCTAAAGAAAAGAGGAAGAACCATTACAAACCTCCGTTGTAGACTTGACCGTTCTTCGCCAACGATGCTCCAACGAACAAAACGCAGCAGCCGCCTTTGGTTTTCTTCGCTGGAAATTTCTTCTTTGATTGACACAATCACCACAGAGGTTATACCGGTATGTCTCTGAGTCTAGGAGGCAAAAGACTTGTGGGAGTCTTTCTCTAAGAGGGAGGCTAGAGAGAATTCTAGGTCTTGTCTTTCAAGAGTGTCAAGTGTCATGACCAATTAGGTCTAGTGTTCTATTTATAGAAGAGAGGCCATGAATAAAATATTCAATTAAATCAATCTTTTCCTAAATTGATTCAATCTTATTCCTTAACTAATCAATCATGATCAATCAATTCCCTAATTGATTAATCTTTTCCACAAATGACTAATTACTTCCATAAGTGATTAGATCATTTCCATAAATGATTAATCACTTTTATTTCCATAATTGATTAATTCCCGGTTAATGAATTCTTTAATTAATTAACCACCAATTAAATATCACATATTTAATTCCCGGTATAGAATTAATTAATTTGCCCAAACACATTTTAGGCCTTAAATTAATTAATTCATTATTTTGAACTCTTTCAAACTTCCATAAATTTATATTTGAACTTTTCAAATATTAATTTTTCTCATAATAATATATCAATATATATTATATTTCTTTCCCTTCATAAATTGAACATTTTCAATTTACTTTTATTACTTAGTTGTCTCAAATTACTTTACGAGCTACCAGTGGGACCTAATAGACCTGCAAATCAAAAGCTCTAACGATGTGAGATTAATTGGTTAAACTCATTAACCACATTAATCAATATTCATTAACTGTGTGTTCATTCCACTATAGACTCACAGTTGCACTCTTCTCACTGCAGACATATTTTCTGTGTCCACGGATCTAGACCAATATCGACTAGTTAGTCCTTCACGAGTGTTCGTAACACCAGCTGGGTCAAATTACCGTTTTACCCCTGGGTTACCTCTATTTCCTTAAGTACCAATTCTCCTCTAATGAACAACCTGTTTGTGGTCCAACCATCAAACAGAAAACCCTCTCGTGCCATTGAGAGGGTAGGGCCCTTTGTTCAAGACTCGGAGTAATCACTTAAGGGAACACTCATCTGCTTCCCTAAAGTCGGGAAGGAGTGAATTCCATCTTGTACGATTATGTTCCCAGCTTCCCATTCGGTCTTGTCCCCAAAGTGGTAGGCTTATTGAGTCGGCGTATTGGCCACTCTCACCCATACAAATCAAAGGACAGTCTCTCATGAGCAGGAGTCCATAATCAACTCAGGATTAAGACTAAGTTGTCTAGGTCGTCCTAGTGAAATAGAAAACCAACTAGTTAACGGTGTTATAACCAATGGTTACTATTTCGCGGTCCGGTCTTATGCAAACTCATTGCATAGGATACCCCCACTCGCATGTCTCCTACACGAACGCGTTGGATCGCAGCGTTTGTATCAAATACAAAGTGGGCCGTATCCATAGTGTCACAAGGATAAGGCATCCAGTCTTATCCCTATACTATAGACCTTTTAGGTTGTCTCTTGAACAATGATCCCATATGTCGCTACATATAGTTCAAGACTCATATTACAGCCTTGGATGTCTAGTTTATTGGATTAGGGTTATTATTAGGCAAAGACATATATAAAATAACTAATAACAATTAATGGAAAAATATATCAATATTATTTCATTAATATCCGGTCAACGGTTACATTCACTATCTACGAGTTTTAGGGCATAAAACCCAACAAGGTCTTGGTTCCAGTTTCTCGTTTGCTTGCAAGCTTCCATGAGAAGGTCATCATCATTCCAGGGCAGTATAGTTCACTCCTTCCATTCTTTTGTTGTTCTCATGCTTTTGTTTCCCTTATTTTCTTTATACATTGAGGACAATGCATGTTTTAAGTTTGGGGTTGGAATAGCATGTTTGTGGAGTCCTTGAGCATCTGAGTTCGGGGCATCTGAGTTCGGGCTATAGTTTTGTGCTTCCTTTGAATTGAGCATATGGTTGTTTTCTGGATGCTATTTTTGCATGACTATGATGTCCTAGGATAGGCTTTCTTGTCAATTTTCAAGCTTTCGATGAGTTGTAAGCATGAGTGCCCAAAAAGGGAGACTTTTTAAAATTTTTCTAGGAGATGTCTTGCATGAGTAGAGTATTTGTCTTGGTTGTATTTGGATTTGAATGCTTAGGAGTGAATTATTAGGTTCATATGCTTGTTGTCACCTCGATAGGTGTAGGGAGGAGCTAAAGAGTTAATTTTTTGCAAATTAGCATGTTTGATCTTGCTTAGGAGGAAAGAAAAGAATATATGCTTATCATGCTCATAAAGAAAAATCATTCTTGTTGTTACAATTTGAAAGGAAAGAAAGTCATGACTTATGCGGCAATGCAATGAGTAATAAAGATTTAGGCAAAAAGAGCTACCCCTGTTGTGATCAGTTAGGGCAACCAGAGAAAACTGAGGTTGAGGGTCCCTGCAATAGGTGTGTGAAAGCTAGTGCCACATATAAATGCTTGATTTAATTTTCAATTATAAGCACCTAAGTATGGAGGAAAACAAACTAATTTGTTCCATTGACTTGTTAGTGAATCCTTAGTGCCAGTGTAGAGGGAAGATGAGTTGAGAGTTTAATAATCCAATCCCGGGCTAGTAGAGTCTGATCTCGTTGAGTTCGATCTCGCTTGTGCAAGTTAATTTTGGAAAACTTTTAATTTGTCTCCCTCATTGGTCCTTATGTGCATGTCTCTTGCTTGCTTGACTATTGACTTTTGAGCCTTGAGGATTGAGTCATATTTGTTGCATCCATTCTTCCCCTGTATGCTTGATTTTTAGTTTGCTCGAGGACTAGCTAAAGCTTAAGTTTGGGGGTGTTTGATAGCGAGCATAGCTAGCTAGTTTCCCTATTCAATTTAGCTAGTCTTTGATGATTTATTGGCCAATTTATTGCACTTAATTGTTTATTTTGTAGGAAAGTGTTGATTAGAGCTTAAGCGTGAATTGGAGCTAATCGGGTGTTCGAGACGTGAAAAGATGCAAAAGAACCGAAAAGATTCAAGTTAGAAGGAGCCAAGTGAGGGCAATCTGCAGACCAGCGTCTCGACGCTACTCTTGGAGCGTCTCGACGCTGCCTTTCCTTATCGAATTTGGGCGGCAAAAGTCACAGCGTCGAGACGCTGTGACAAGAGCGTCGAGACGCTGTCGGTTTTTCCATAATTAAAACACGCGGCAGAGCATTGCGTCGAGACGCTATGTCGACAGCATCTCGACGCTATCGGCAGAATTTGATATTTATACTTCTTTTCATGCTACGGATGAGGGGAGGCAAAATTGAGAGATTTTAGCCCTAATTTAGACTAGAGACCTACTGTGGGAGCTGAAGCAAGGACGAGGACCGGGAATCTCACTTGGTGGCGTGGAGATCGTGACGGGGACGTGCCGATTTCAACGACATTGAGTGTTTCCTTTCCTTTTCCTTTTCTCTAGTTAGATTTAATGGCTTTTTCATGTTTAGTTGATCTTGTAACGCCATGTATGAGTAGCTAAACTTGTTGCTTAGGGATTGATGTAGTCTTTTTAGTTTATGGATTGATTTATGGGATGATTTGTGCAATGGTTATTATGTTTGCAATCTTAATTTAATGCTTTCAATTAATTGGCCATTAGTTGAATGATCTAAGTGTTGAGTCTTGCTCGGGAGAGGGGATTTAGCGTTGACTTCATTAAGATTGCATGACTAAAGTTTATATTCTAAGCTCGTGACAGATTTTAGATTAACTTTAGAATTGGTCAAAAAGAACTCATAGCCTTGCATGTTAATAAACTTAGATAGGGATATCAAGTTGGTTAATTTGCATGAGAATCAACTATACTCGGGAGAGGTAGTTGTGATTAAAGGTTCTTAGGCTCATAAATTCATTGTGCATAATAATTCATTCCCTAAAATCAATTCTAGACTAAATTGGCGAAATTAATTCCCTAAGTGTTCTTTCAATTGAATCTCCTTTGTTTGTTTGCATTGATCTAGTTTCCTATCATTCACTACTTTTTGTTCCCTAAATAAAATTGAGCAAGATTATTCATGATACTTGATTTAACTTAAAAATCCAATCCAAAGGACGACACTCGTTTTTACGATCACTTTATTATTACTTGACCCGTGCGCTTGCGGTAAGGAAAATTCCACATCACCTAGGGGTCCTATATATAGTAAAGGCCAAGATTTTTTTTCCTAATAGGAAAAGGTCTCTAATTTTAATAAATAAATAATTAATTACATAATTAATTAATTACCCAATTAAATATCATATATTTAATCTTAGGGATTTTATTAAAATTTAAATTAATATGAATCCAATTCATATTAAATTTATTTGAACTCTTTCAAATATTTTCTGTCAAGAATTAATTTTTGAAAATAATTCAAAAATTATATTATAAAGTTTCATAAACTTTATATTATAATGCATCAATATACATTATATGATTCCCCAAATAAATTGAACACTTTCAATTTACAAGTTATATTTATTTGCTTCAAGTCTTTTTACGAGCTACCAGTGGGACCTAATGGACCTACAGATCAGAAGCTTCAACGATACGAGACTAATCGGTTTAAACTCGTTAACCAAGTTAGTCTCCATTCGTTAACTGTGGGTCACTCCACTAAAGACCCACAGCTGCACTCTTCTCACTGCAGAATATTTCTGTGTCCACGAATATCGACCAATACTACAAGTCAGTCCTTCACGTGTGTTCGTATCCCAGCTGGGTCAAATTACCGTTTTACCCCTGGTTTATATTTTTGTACTTAAGTCCCCAGTGCTCCTTTAATGAACAACCTGTTTGAGGTCCAACCAGCAAACAGAAGTCCCTTTCGTGCCATAGAGAGGGTTGTGCCCATTGTTCAAGTCCCGGAGACACCACTTAAGGGAACACACCTCTACTTACCCTAGAGTAGGGAAGAAGTGAATTCCATCTTGTGTGATTATGTTCCGAACTCCCCACTCGTTATTGTCCCCGAAATGGTTGGCTTATTGAGTTGGCGTGCTGGCCACTTGATAAGAGTAAAACATATACCTATTTTACCCTTATATTTAGCTCATTTCTTGGTTAAATGTTGTATGTTGTGATCAATTTACTGTTCCCGAGCTTAAAATATGCTTACTTTGATAAGTTAGGGTGTTGAGAATCACTTTTATCAAATTTAACTTATTTGTTCTTAAAAAGACTTGATTTTAAGAGAATTTGACTTAGTTTGTTGCTGTGCAGAAAACAGAGGTAAAACTGGAATTCCCCAGAAATGCGACTGCATTTTTGGGAAGGCAAAATGAAATGCGACTGCATTTCTGGAAAAATCTGAAGCCGTTCCGAGTCGTCCATCGGTCGTTGTTGACGAGTCTTCTTCGCACCTAACTGGTTGTTTTGACCCCGAAACTGACTGGGCAACCTTCCAGCACCTATTTCGCAACTCCTCAACCATTTTCTACACTATATAAGCTCGAGATTCGAAGTCAAATTCAAGCAGAACTCACTTGGAAGAAAAGGGTGGTGACAGAACCCTGGCTCGACACCAATGAGTAGGAATGCCCGAGGTCCTTTTTAGATGACCAAATTCTAACCTGCGTTAGACATCAAACCTTGTGGTTTGTAGAGAGTTTCACCCATTCCCACTTTGTAAAAGTGAGAGAGTGGAGTGTCTTAGCGAACTCTAGAAGGATTGAGTAAATAGAAAAACCCATAATATTTAGCTATCTCCTTTATTTCCAACTCTTGAATCTTTTCATTATTCTGTATTATTTACATTCTTATTTCAATGAAAATGTTTTCATTTGCTTTTTATCCCATCATGAGTAGCTAAATCTCGTTGAGGGGTTCAATGTGGTGAATTCACTTAGGGTTTAATAGCTTGAAAGTGTTTTATTTGCTTAAGTTGTGTGTTATGCATGTTATTCTTGATTGATTATCACTCTAATCTTGCTGAGTTTAATTTGATCACTTAGACTTTGCATGCTATGTAAGTTTGATCTCGAAAGGGACAAACGACATTGGTTCTCATAAAGGTGATATAGAAGAAAAGGCTCGAAAGAGATTGTTCGGCGGTATAGGGCAAGCTGCCTAAGGCACCCTATATCGACTATAGGGTTATAGGTTGCATTCGTGAATTATCTATGTTAGAGTCGAGTCACAGAAATGTGCATAACGATACTCGCTTAGCCTTCTAACGGTTTTTGGGAACAAGGGCCAAATAGGAGTTAAATCTGACCCAATGCATTGAATACACTTAAGTTAGATATTGCATGATTATGGTTATTGCCTTAGGGATGAATCCATGTTGAATACCTCGTTTATTTCTTATTGTTATTCTTTATTAGTTATTTGCATGTTTTATTTATCTTTTCAAAAACCCAATCAATCAACTTATTTTCTTTGGTTACCTTTTTCTAAAGCAATGATTTGAGCAGTTTCTTCATCAAATCTGAATTTCCAATTTAGTCCTCGTGGGATCGATACCCTTGGAATACTTCTAAGATTTTTTATTACTACGTGCGGCAGTGTATACTTGCACTAAGTGTTAGCTGAATTATTCTTTAATCTTATTTATCATCTTATCTCACATTCCATCCATTCAGCTGACGACGCACCACCACTCTCACCCATACAAATCAAAGGACAACCCTCATGAACAGGAGTCCATAATCCACTCAGGATTGAGACTGAGTTGTCTAGGACATCCTAGTGAAATAGAAACCCAGCCAACTAACGGTGTTACAATTAGTGGTTAACTATTTTGCAGTCCGATCTTATGCAAACTCATTGCATAGGATACCCCCACTCGCATGTCAACTATATGAACACGTTGGATCATAGCGTTTGTATCATAATACAAAGCGGGTCGTATCCATAGTGTCACCAGGATAAGGTACCTAGCCTTATCCCTATACTATAGACCCTTTAGGCTGAATCTTGAACATTGATCCCCGTATGTCCCTACATACTAGTTCAAGCCTCATACTATCAGCCTAAGATGTTTAGTTTATTGGATTAGGGTTAATAAGACAAGATCTTCTGAATACAAACAAAATAAACTATTTTGTTAATGTTCGGTAAAATGTTATATTTACTATCTACGAGTTTTAGGGCATAAAACCCAACAAACTCCCACTTGAACTAAAACTCAAGATAATGGGAAAGAGCATGTACAAATAATCTAAAGTTGGAAATGGTAAATACAATAAACTAGGGCATCCTCATACCCTATTACACATCTCCCACTTGCCCTAGATTACACAAAGTACATATCTCGTAGACCTAGACACTGTAGATGACCCTCAAACACTTTAGCCGGGAGAGCCTTCGTAAAAGGATCAGCAATGTTGTGCTCCAAAGTGATCTTAGTGACAATCACATCTCCTCGTTGCACAATCTCCCGTATCAGGTGATACTTCCTTTCTATGTGTTTTCCTCGTTTGTGGCTTCGAGGTTCTCTAGAATTGGCTACAGGCCCACTGTTGTCACAATATAATGTAATGGGCAAGTCCATATTTGGAACCACTTCCAAATCTGTCAGGAACTTTCTTAACCAAATCGCTTCCTTGGCTGCTTCACAAGCCGCTACATACTCAGCCTCCATGGTTGAGTCCGCTATCACTACAAGAAAAAAGGTTTTTGCCGACGAATGTTTCTCTCGACGCGTAAAAACGCATCTGGAGAAAGGGTATATGTCGACACGCATATAATGGCGTGGGGAGAACTAATTTCATGTGATTTCTGCCGACACAGCCATTTAACGCGTCGACAGAACGGGTCTCTCTCGACGCAGGTGGGCATTGCGTCGAGAGTGACTTATGTAGTATGGTCTCTGCCGACACCATAAGTGACCGCGTCGGCAAAGACCTATTTTAAATCCCTAACTTCATTTCCTAATTCGATTGAAATCAGAACAGCCCCATTCACCCCCCTCGCGCCGTCGCCACTCTCCTTGCACCTTCGGTCGTCTCCCTCCGCCTCCGATCATCTCCCTTCGCCTGTGGTTGTCTCCCTCTGCGTCCAGTTGTCTCCCTCCACCACCGACCGTCTCCCTCCGCCACGGGTATGTCTTCAATTTCTCCGATGGTTGCTTTTTTCTTTTTTTTTTTTGAATCTCATGAGATTGTCAAATGCTATAGTACTAGGCTTCAAATGTCGACAACATAAGCTATTTTTGGGGGTTCCATTTTCATTATCTCTCAAGTGCTCTTTGCTATGGTTGGTGTCACTGAGTTTTCTTATGAAGAGATTGAGATTTTTTTTTCGGAGCATCTAATTAATAATTTAGATGGTTTAAATTAGTTTAAAACTTAGTTTAAAGTTAAGACTTTCACTTCTAGCATCTAATTGATTTTCTTCCTTTGATTTTTTGTAGATGATTCGGCACAATCTTGATATGGGAGGACACATTTGCATTTGGAGGCCGCCACGAGCTTGTTAGATGTTTTTCATGTAATTAAAGACTTTCGCTTCTAACGTTTTATTAGAATTATGTGCATCGAACAATATTTTTAATTTCTTGTATTTTTTTATACTTTTAGTTTTCTGTACTTCAATTTTTTATGCAAGATTTTATATATCTCGACTTTCATGTATATGTGTAATATCTTGAATTTAATTGAATGCATTTTGATTTTATGTATATGTGTAATATCTTGAATGTATTTCTTTTAGACTTTCAAAACAAAAAAAATAGCAAAACGAAAAAAAATAAATAAATAAAAAGATAAATAAAGGCTCCACCGACGCGCAAGTCAACCCATCGGCAGAAATTGCTCCCCAAAACTTTCTGCCGACGCGTTGACTTCCGTGTCGGGAGAGACCATTTCTCCCGACGCACGGTCAACGCGTAGGCAGAAAATCGAGTCCATCGCTTTCTGACTACGCGTTGACCACCGCGTCGGCAGAAATGCTCTCTGCCGACGCGATAGTCAACGCGTCGGCAGAAAGCGCCCATAATTGCTCCCCACATTATGCGTCGGTAGATACGGTCTCTACCGACGCATGACAAATACGCGTCGGCAGAGGCTCTACCGACACGTTTTTCCCGACTAGTCTCTCGACGTCTGAATACGCATCAAGAGAACCTTTGCCGACGCGTATTTCGATATTTCCCGACGCATATGCGCGTCGGGAAAGACCTTAATTGTTGTAGTGTATGCATCCTTGCTTGATGCTTCTCCAAACTACAGCTCCCCCGTTAAGGGTAAACACTGACCCCGACGTGGATTTCCTGGAATCCTTGTCAGATTGGTAGTCAGAGTCGGTGTATCCAGTGAGAACTAACTCTTTAGCCCCAAACACCAGCATGTAGTCCCTCGTTCTCCGAAGATACTTGAGGATTCCTTTAACAACGACCCAGTGGTCTAACCCCGGATTTGACTGATATCTGCTGACTATCCCTACAACATAACAAATGTCAGGCCTCGTGTAGAGTATCGCATACATTAAGCTACTCACTGCTGAAACGTAGGGAATCTGTCTCATATCCTCAACTTCTTGAGGTGTCTTAGGACACTGTTGCTTAGACAAGTGAACCCCATGCCTGAAAGGCAACAAGCCCTTCTTGAAGTTCTGCATCGAATATCGGGACAACATTTTGTCGATAAACGTTGCTTGAGACAAGGCTAGCGTTTTTTTCTTTCGATCCCGAATGATCTGGATTCCCAGAACATATTGGACCTCTCCTAAATCTTTCATTTGGAATTGGGCCGCTAGCCATTCTTTTACGCCAGACAGATATCCTACATCATTCCCAATGAGTAGGATGTCATCAACATAAAGTACTATGAAAGCTACTTTGTTTTTGTTGATTTTCTTGTATACACAAGGCTCATCAACATTTTGGTCAAAGCCAAAAGATTTGATCGCTGTATCAAATCTAATGTTCCAAGATATGGAAGTCTGTTTCAACCCATAAATGGGTCGATTCAGTTTACAAACTTTTTGTTCCTGACCTTGGGTTATGAACCCTTCGGGCTGAGACATAAAGATAGTCTCTTCAAGATTACCATTTAGAAAGGTAGTCTTGAAATCCATTTGTCATATTTCATAATCATAAAACGTGGCTATGGATAAGAGAATTCTTATTGACTTTAACATAACAATAGGAGAAAAAGTTTCCTCATAGTCCACCCCTTCTCTTTGGGTATAACCCTTTGCTACAAATCTTGCTTTGAAAGTCTGTACTTTCCCAGCAACATCTCTTTTCCTTTTATAGATCCATTTACACCCTATGGGTTTGACCCCTTAAGGTGGATCTACAAGTTCCCAAACTTGATTGAAGTACATAGACTCCATCTCAAGGTCCATGGCTTTGGTCCATTCGTCTTTATCTATATCATTCATTGCCTATCGATAAGACAATGGATCCTCAACACCGTCATCAGGAATGACCACTTGTGTTTCAGTTAAACCCAAGTAGCGGTCAGGATGTATCACAACCCTCCCACTGCGTTGAGGCCCTCCCACTATGGGAGGAGGATGAGATTGACGTGAAGAACTGGCTCCTACATCTACTCTTGTTGAAGGACCAGCTTCATCAACAACCCTTGTTGACTCTTCTGTAGCTTCTCCTAATACTTGTTTACTACGTGGTTTGTGATCTCTAATGTGGTCTTCCTCCAAGAAAGTAGCGTTTGTCGATACAAACACTTTGTTTTCTTGAGGGTCGTAGAACAAACCACCTCTCGTTTCTTTAGGATAACCAACAAATTGGCATATTCTAGAACGAGGTTCCAGTTTCTTAGGATTTGTTACTAGCACGTGTGCAGGACAGCCCCGGATACGGAAGTAACGCAAACTAGGTTTACGTCCCCTCCAGAGCTCAACAGGTGTTTCAGAAACACTTTTTTGATGGAACGTTGTTTAGAATATGAACTGCAGTCTCTACTGCATACCCCTAAAACGAGCTAGGCAATTGAGCATAGCTCATCATAGAACGAACCATGTCTAACAGGGTTCTATTTCTCCTTTCTGATACACCATTCTGCTGAGGTGTACCAGGTGCTAAGAGTTGGGATTAGATTCCATGTTCTATCATATAGTCCTGAAATCTTTGATTCATGTACTCTCCACCTCGATCTGATCGAAGTGTTTTAATTGTCTTACCTAATAGGTTTTGTACCTCAGTCTTAAACTCTTTGAACTTTTCAAAAGCTTCAGACTTGTGACCCATTAGGTATAAGTAACCATATCGAGAATAATCATCTATGAAATAGATGAAATATTCATAACCTCCTCGAGCTTTTACATTCATTGGGCCACAAAGATCTGAATGTATCAACTCTAGAGGTTCTTTGGCACGATAACCTTTTCCGGTAAAAGGCCTCTTGGTCATTTTACCCTCGAGACATGATTCATAGGGTGGTAAAGATTCGTCTTCTAAATTGGTTAGAAGTCCATTCTTTACCAAACGACCGATCTGATCGATGTTAATATGACCAAGACGTAAGTGCCAAAGATATGTGTTGTTACTTATTGGAGAATTTTTTTGCCTTTTATTTTGCGTTTCAGCCGATTTAAACATCTCATGATTTAAAAGCGCTGTTGTGTTGGTTGGTCTTAACACATATAAGTTGTTTTCTAGCTTAGCAGAACATATAAATACTCCATTTCGAGAAATGAACGCTTCATTTAATTCAAAAGAAATAGAATCATTGTGTTCTAACAATCCAGAGACAAAAATAAGGTTCCTCTTAATTCGAGGAACAACATACAAGTTTTCTAAAAACAAAAACTTATTTATGAAAAACAACTTCGCAGCTCCCACTGCACCTGCAGAAATGACATCTCCCGTTCCAACCTTGAGTGTCATCTCACCATCTTGAAGCTGCTGGAAATCATTTCCCTGAAAAGAAGAACAAACATGATTAGTTGCTATGGAATCTAAATCCAGGCATACTCATCATGTTCAACAAGACACATTTCTAAAACAAGTAAATCAAATTTACCTTCCGTGTCCTTCTTTTTCTCTGCAAGGTATCGAGGGCAGTTCCTTTTCCAGTGACCATCCACATTGCAGTGGAAGCACTTGCTCTTATCAGCCACATCCTTGGCCTTTCCCTTGCCTCGAGCAACTTTAGTTGGAGCCTTCAACTTATTACCCTTCTTCTTCTGTATCTTCTTTGAAGAAGAACAAGCTTGAGGTACAAGTTTAGTTTTTGAGGAGGAACCCTTCAGGAACTTTTTGGAATGGGCCACATTGACCTCTCCTTTAACCACATTTTTGCCCTTACTTTTCAGCATGAACTTTTTGGAATGGGCCACATTGGCCTCTCCTTTAACTACTTTTGGAATGTGCGATTTTCAGACCAGGCTGGCGCAGATTGAGCTTGAAATTGGGCCTTCCTTCATTTCTTTTTGGGTTATCTTTAAATGGATGACTTCTTGGGCTTCCCCTTGACCCATGCATGGAAATTTGGGCTTGGATGGCTCTTTTTAGGGGGTCTTGACCTAAAAGACCAAATAACAAAATATTTTAGATTTCTTCAATAAAAACACAATTAAAGCGCTTAAAAGCTTAATAATTTAGGACTAAAATAGCGACATTTCTGACCGCTATCTATAATACCGAGTATCGAATCCTTAGGGAATTTGAATCAAGTCCATTAAGTACTAAGAACCATCATGCTTAATTTTATTTAGAAGATCAACTCTAAAGGTAAAATACTAACAAGAAATTAAAGAAATCATGCAAATGAATGAAAATATCTTATTAAGGGGGTCTTGACCTAGGGTGCTAACTAGCCTTTTGGAATTGTAGCTCAATTATATGGATGAATGTAGTTACTAAACTTCAATTTCATAAATCTAGAAGTAATTGTAAGCAGAATTCTCTTTCAAGTTCCTCCACATCTCATACTAACCTAACTAATTTATGTGTCCATTTCCTTAGTTAATTATATTATGACATTAAGCAACTTCATTATAAATTTCTAACAATTCTTTTTCACTCTCGTGTTCCTAGGTCTCAAGATCTACTCACAAATGGAAATAATTTTGGCCAAGTGATCTTGATCCATGGGCCTAACTCAAACTACAATAAGGAATTACAAAGAAGTAAGGAAGAATTAACTGATAAGTTGATCCCAAGCTCCTGTCACGATCATATCGATTTCCGAGCCTTGGAATCTCGATCAATTCCACCTTTTCTTCACAACCCTACTCACTTTTTCTCTCTATTGAGCTAGGGAGAACTCCCCAAAAAATGGGATGCCTTGAACCATTGGGAGGAGGCCTTTTTATAGGTGAGAATCCGGACCTTGCTTGTTGCCCAAGACGCACAGCGTCGCGACGCTGTGACATAAACTTTTCTTGCCGCTTACACTAACCACCAACGTCGAGACGCTCTAAGGACAACGTCTCGATGTTGGTCCTTCTAGAAGCCCTATAGGCGGATTTTTCCTTCAATCTTCATTTCTTTTGGGCTTTTGGGCCTCCACTTCAAATGAAACCTTTTCTTCTCTTCTTTTATGGTCCAAAGTCTTCTTTTTATACCCAAAATTAGTAATATTCTCGATTTTGCCTCACGAGCTCGGTTTTCTACAAAATCAACATAAAAAGACATTAAAGCTTACGATTAACGCACAAAACTAGCCAAAATAATTAGGAAAAAAGATAGTGTCGCTACGGGTTTGCGACGTGGAGCGCCCGACTTTGTTCCCAAGATGAGGAAAATGGAGTCGCCACCAGTCTTGATTTAGAGGGTGTGACTGGGCACCCAAAAATATGCTAAAATGGTCTGCAAAGAAAAGATTTAAGGTTCAGGGGTCTTTTGTGTATGGGGAAGGTATTAGCACCCCACAACACTCGTTCAAAGAACAAAATTTTATTTTTCTTGTGTTATTTAAGGAAATTGACAATTGTAAATACTAAAGAATATTTTTTTATTGATTTTTAAATGTCCCACATTTTAATTATCATTGTTCCATAAATAAATAATGAGCAATAATTGTGGGTGGTATAAAACCATTCAAAATTTGTATGAATTTAATTTGGCATCCCAAATTTAAATTCATTATACCTCAAGAATATTAGGAAAGTCATATCTTGATTTCCTAATTTCCGTCATAGGAGAGTTTATTTTTTTAAAACATTTGGTTTAGTAATTTTTGAAAAATGTGTAAGTAAAGAATATTTTTTTAGGGAAAACTCTTAATTAATTTTATTTTTAAAGAAAGTGGCCTTTTATGGAAAATAGATTTTGGATTGATTTATTATTTTGAAAATAAGGTTTATGAAACAATTTTAGCCAAAAACTCTTAATACATTCCTTTTAAAGAAAATGCCTTTTATGAAATAATGTTTCTTTGGAAGGAAAAAAGTTTTAAAAGAAAAATATAAAAATGGAAAGAAATATTAAAATCAAATCCCGACATCCCGAGATTTTATTTTTTCCTCAAGAAACTCAAATATAGGCATCCCGAAAATTCAAGATTCCATCGTTGGAAGATTTTTGTTTTGGAAATATTTAATTACTAAAAGAAATATAGAGGAATGTAGATTGAATACAATATCATAGCATAGTGAAATAAAATAAAATAAAAATTCAGAAATATATAATTGAGAGAAAATGCTTAAAAGGGAAGAAAACTACCATATTCAACAATTAAAAATTCATTACATTCATTTGCTTTAAAGGAACCATATTGAAATCAAATCTCGGCATTCCAAGACATTGATTTCTTACCTCAAGAAAACTCAACATTGGCATTCCAAAAATTGAGATTGCGTCGTTGGAGATTCCTTTATTTTGTAATAAACAATAGAATCATGGTTTTATAAAGTAAGTATCTAACATATTAATTCAATGAGACTAGATGGCTAAATTATAAAAATAATACAAGTTCCAATTGCAACTAAAAATAACAATTTAAACATAAACACATAACAACAACTCTAAGGTTTAACTAAAAAAAATGAACATGATAAAATTGAGATTGAAACATGCATGCAATTGTTAAATAATGTAGCCTAAAGAATACTCACATAATTTCTTAAATGCTAAAAAAAATACATTAACATAACGCAAAGGAAATGATAAAAATAAATAAACTATATAAAAAGCATGGAAAAATTAACCTCATGAAAAGAAATAAAACTATTGGAGAAAGAATTGAAAAAAAAACAAAGGTAAAAAGGAACTTAAAAAAAAACGTTTGTGACCGTTGGATTAGGAATGAGACTCGATGAAGTGACAATGTGAAATTGAGAGGGAGGATGGTAATGAGAGGGAGATAAAACGTGAAAAGGCTAGGAAAAGGGAAAAAAAATCTATGTGGGAGAAAGAAGTTAGGTGGGAAAGAGGGAAAATTGTATCTAGGGTTTTTATGGAGAGATTTGGAGAGTCTATTTTTTGCCAAAGGAAAAACGTGTAGAGGTCTTCCAAGGCTCCAAAAAATCGTGAATTGCAAGATGTGAGAGGGCTCCCTTTTTATAGCCTTTTTCAACCACCACATATTAGGAAGATGATCAAATAAAATTAAAATCTAATAAAATAAAAAATTAAAAGGGAATTAAATAAATACTACCTTCCAAATTTACAAAATATTATTTGACAATCGAATTTCTAAGGAAACAAAATATTTTGTTTAATTAACTTTTCCAAATAAACCTAATATTTGATTTGACAAATTAATTAATCAAAATAAAATATTTTACCTAATTAATTCTATGAAATTTAATTATATTTGAATTGGCTAATTAAAAATTCTAGAACACTCTTTTTTTTTATATGCCCTTTAAAAAAAAATATCGGACAAATTTAGGGGTCTACAGATAGCATAAATGCATGCCATCAAATACCCCCAAACTTAAAGTTTTGCTAGTCCCGAGCAAAATAAGCAATGCATATGAATCATAACTTGCATTCTAACAACTCCTTTCTCAATGCTACTAGCCAAGAATGCAAACTATTGAAAAAAATAAGCAAGCACAGTCAACCATCAAGATATTTTAAAAATTTAATCCTATCCTCCCTTGCAAAAACAAATTATCATCTGCCTTATCACAATTTTTTATTAGCCCGGAATCATTTATACACTCCTCCATTCATCTTCCCCTTACACTAGCACTAAAGCTCGCTTTTTAGCCATCTCACTTTTCTAGCAAGCTCTACTTTACTGAGGCGCCCTAATTTATGGGGCATCCCCCAAACTTGCATTTTTTTACAAGCACTAGCTTACATCTACTACAGGGTCCCATATCCCGAATTTTATTCTTGGATGACCTAACTGATCACAACAGAGGTAGCTCTTTTTGCCTTAGACTTTTTAAGCATATTTTGCAAACTGACTTATCTTTTCACATAGCTAGCTTTTTGTTTTCTTTTTTTTTAGGGCAAATCAAGCATATCTTTTCCCACAGCTCAGCATCACTTACTATCATGCAGGAAAGCTATCTAGAAAAACTTTACACCTATCGGAGTGACAACGAACTTCAAAAGCATATAAATCCCATCTAAGCTTTCAAAATCATAATAAAACAAATGAATCTTCATAATTTGCAAGGGAATCAAGGAAAAATTTTCTTGAATTTAGACATGCTTTCTGCTTTTAAATTTGTAACAACAAGAGAGACTCATGGCTAAAAGCAAATCATCAGACGTCATCATCATCAGCATGCAATAGTTCATCAAAGCATTACTAAAGAAAAACCTAAGCAGAGTAGATCTCCCCCCCAAACTTAAAATATACATTGTCACTCTATGCGCATTTAAGATCAGTTTTTTCCGTCAAAACTGATTCGTTTTTTCCACTCTATGCGCATTTAAGAAAAACCTGAATCCGTCAAAATCAGTTTTTTCCACTTTTCGTTCTTCGAATCCACAATAGTGCTTCACTCTATGCGCATTGACTTTGAAGGTTAACTCACTACTATCCATCAACCCAATTGACCCATAAGGAGACACCTCTTTGACCATGAATGGGCTCGACCATCGTGATTTTAATTTTCCTGGGAACAATCGCAGACGGGAATTGAAAAGAACAACCTGCTGCCCTGGCTCAAAATAACGTTTCTAAACTAAACTATCATGCCATCGTGTCGTTCTTTCCTTGTAAAGCTTAGCGTTCTCATAGACATGGCTTCTGAATTCGTCTAACTCATTGAGTTGCAGTAGACGATGTTCTCCAGTTTTTTGCGCGTCAAGGTTTAACTTCTTGATTGCCTAGTATGCTTTGTGCTCGAGCTCCACAGGCAAGTGACATGCTTTACCATACACAATTTAATATGGGGAAGTACCAATCGGAGTTTGAAAGTCGTTCGATAGGCCCACAAAGCATCGTCCAACTTGAATGCCCAATCCTTCATATTGATGCGGACTGTCTTCTCCAAAATTTGCTTTATCTCCCTGTTAGATATTTAATTGGAATTCCCAATTCCGTTACAGCGGAAGCAATTGGACTGATTCGCAATTTAATTTCGTTTCGAAAAATACCCATACATTGGCAAAAAAGAATTCATAATTCTACAAAATTAAGGTTAAGCAAACTCACCGTCGTCTGACGACTCCGAATTCTTCAAGAACGCCTTCTTGAATGTCAGGGACCAAAAATGAAATCTTGGGACACCACCACAAGATTACCACGCTATTCTCTGAGTTTGGAAACGAGATTGTGGGATCTCATATTTCTTAAGAGGGAATGTTTTACAGAGAAGAACTTCTCTGTATTTCTTGTTGAGAGAATGAGAGAATCTTAGATTATGTTTTTCTTGCAGAATGAGAGAGATATCAAGTGACCCCTCCAACGTGAGATATGAGGGAAGGCAATAACACATTGCCATGTGTCCATTAGGTGTGAGGATTATCAATTTTGATTAAAATAATCAAAATATTAATTTAATACAATTAATTAAATATGATTTAATTAATCATATTAACCAATCAATTAAATTAATTGCAGGTACATTTTAATCATATTAAATGCACATTCCTCACATAAACTATAGTTTTAATTAAAATTAATTAAATCATATTTAATTAAATTAATTAAACTACATAATTAATTACATAATTAATTAATTCTTTGACCAATTAAATATCACATATTTAATTAATCAAACATTTGAATCATATTTAAATATGCATCTCTCTTATAACCTATAGTTTTAATATGAATCATATTCACATTAAAATTAATCTATAATTTTAATCTAATTAAATCACATTTAATTAAATTAAATTTAACAATTAATTAATTTAACAATTAATTAATTTAAAATTAATTAATTTTATAATTAATTAAACATCTACTATATTTAATTAATTACATATTAGAATCATATTCTAATATATATCTCTCATATATTATAGTTTAATTAAATCACATTTAATTAGACTAATTGAATAATTAATTAATTCACAATTAATTATCTTATTCACTAATACATATTTAATTAGTTATATTTGAACTCTTTCAAATATATAATTCTCTCAATTTAATAAAGTTTAATCACAAATTAAACTTTATATTATAGTGTATCAACATACATTATATTAATCGTATCCCATACAATTAACTTGATTCCCAAATTGAATTTGATCAATTCAAATTCTTTTCAAGATTAATTGTTCCCAATTACTCTTTACGAGTTAGCAGGGAAACCTAATGGACCTACAGATCAGAAGCTCCAATGATATGAGGTTAACTGACTAAACTCATTAATCGAGTTAACCAATATTCATTAACTGTGGGTCACTCCACTAAAGACCCACAGTTGCACTCTTCTCATTGTAGAATATTTTTGTGTCCACAGATGTTGACCAATAATGGTAAGTCAATCATTCACGAGTGTTCATAACTACAGTTGGGTCAAATTACCGTTTTACCCTTGAGTTACCTCTGGCTCCTTAAGTACCAGTGCTCCTCTAATGAACAACCTGTTTATGGTCCAACCAATAAACAGAAAGTCCCTCTCGGGCCAGTGAGAGGGCGGGATCCCTTTGTTCAAGACCCGGAGTCACCACTTAAGGGAACAATCATCTATTTCTCCTAGAAGCGAGAAGGAGTGAATTCCATCTTGTGTTGTCATGTCCCCAGCCCCCCACTCGGTCTTGTCCCCAAAGGCTTATTGAGTCGGGTGCAGGTCACTCTCACCCGTACTAATCAAAGGACAATCCCTCGTGAAAAGGAGTTCATGACACACTCAGGATTAAGACTGAGTTACCTAGGTCATCCTATTGAAACAGTAACCTAACTAGTTAACGGTGTTACATCTAGTGGTTTACTATTTCGTGGTCCGGTCTTATGCAAACTCATTAGATAGGATACCCCCGCTCGCATGTCTCCTACATGGACGCTTTGGATCAATACGTCTGTATCGAATACAAAGCGGGTCGTATCACATAGTGTTACCAAGATAAGGTACCCAACCTTATCCCTGTACTATAGACCTTTTAGGTTGTTACTTGAACACCGATTCCCGTATGTCCCCACATATTAGTTCAAGTTACATGTAAACAACCTTGGATCTTATTTTATTGGATTTGGGTTATATTGTGCAATTTTAGACTTAAAATGACAATAACACTTTATTGCATAAACCTCAATAACACTTTATTGATACAAGTATATAATTCGTTAACATTTACTATCTACGAGTTTTAGGACATAAAACCCAACATGGGGATCATAAGCTAGAGAAGTTTTATGCTTGACACCATATTTTCTAAGTAATGCCTCAAACAATTTATTACAAAAATTGGACCCCTCATCACTAATTATAGCCTGTGGTGTGCCAAATCTAGTGAAAATGTTTTTATGCAAAAAATGCAACACAACAGGTGCATCATTAGTCTTAGTGGGTTTTATGTCCTAAAACTCGTAGACAGTGAATGTTAACGAATTATACACTTGTATCAATAAAATGTTATTGAGGTTGTTGCAATAAAGTGTTATTGTCATATTAAGTCTAAAATTGCACAATATGACTCAAATCCAACAAACTAAGATCCAAGGTTGTTTACATATAACTTGAACTAGTATGTGGGGACATACGGGGATCAATGTTCAAGTAACAACCTAAAAGGTCTATAGTACAGGGATAAAGCTGGGTACCTTATCCTGGTAACACTATGAGATACGACCCGCTTTGTATTCGATACAGACGTATTGATCTAAGGCGTCCATGTAGGAGACATGCGAGTGAGGGTATCCTATGCAATGAGTTTGCATAAGACCGGACGACGAAATAGTAAACCACTAGATGTAACACCATTAACTAGTTAGGTTACTATTTCAATAGGATGACCTAGGTAACTCAGTCTTAATCTTGAGTGTGTCATGAACTCCTTCTCATGAGAGATTGTCCTTTAATTAGTACAGGTGAGAGTGGCCTGCACGCCGACTCAATAAGCCTACCTTCTTGGGGATAAGACCTAGTGGGGGGCTGGGGACATGATAACACAAGATGAAATTCACTCCTTCTCATTTTTAGGAGAAGTAGATGAGTGTTCCCTTAAGTGGTGACTCGGGGTCTTGAACAAAGGGATCCCGCCCTCTCAATGGCCCGAGAGGGACTTTCTGTTTATTGGTTGGACCATAAACAGATTGTTCATTAGAGGAGCACTGGTACTTAAGGAGCCAGAGGTAACTCAGGGGTAAAACGGTAATTTGACCCAGCTGTAGTTACGAACACTCGTGAAGGATTGACTTACCGTTATTGGTCAATATCCGTGGACACAGAAATATTCTACAGTGAGAAGAGTGCAACTGTGGGTCTTTAGTGGAGTGACCCACAATTAATGATTATTGGTTAACTCGATTAATGAGTTTAGTCAGTTAACCTCATAGCATTAGAGCTTTTGATCTGTAGGTCTATTAGGTCCCCCTGCTAGCTCGTAAAGAGTAATTGGGAACAAATTATCTTGAAAAGAATTTGAGTTGTTGAAATTCAATCTGGGAATCAAGTTAATTGTATGAAGTACAATTAATATAATGTATGTTGATACATTATAATATAAAGTTTAATTTGTGATTAAACTTTATTAAATTGAGAGAATTATATATTTGAAAGAGTTCAAATTTATAACTAACTAAATATGTGATATTTAATTAGTGAATAAATTAATTAATTGTGAATTAATTAATTATTCAATTAGTGTAATTAAATGTGATTTAATTAAACTATAATATATGAGATATATATTGGAATATGATTCTAATATGTAATTAATTAATATGGTTGATATTTAATTAATTTTAAAATTAATTATTTTTTTAATTAATTTTAAAATTAATTATTTTTTTAATTAATTAATTGTTCAATTTTATTTAGTTAAATGTGATTCAATTAAATTAAAATCTATAGATTAATTTTAATGTGAATTAGATCATATTAAAACTATAGGTTATAACAGAGATATATATTTGAATATGTTTCAAATGATGGATTAATTAAATATGTGATATTTAGTTAATCATTAAATTAATTAATTATGAATTAATTAATTAGTTGGTTTATATTAATTTGGTTAAATTGGATTTAATTAAATTAATTGAAACTATATATTAAGTGAGGGATGTGCATTTAATATGATTTTATGCATATGTAATTAAATATTAGATATTTAATTTTATTATTAATTAATTAAATTGTTAATTAATTAATTAAATTTTATTTAATTAATTATTATATTAATATTATTTTTTTTCTCTCACTTAATCTCTCACATTGCAGGGGTCTTTGAGATTCTCTTTCATTCTGCAGAATTGTGAGATTGAAGATCTCTCAAATTCTCTCAAAGATCTCTCAACCAACTCTCTTATTCTCTCTCAACAAAAAATACAGAGGAGTTCATTTACTCTTCTGTGATTCTCTCCCAAAAATTCAAGAGACCATTTAGTCCCACAACTGAGTTCCCAAACTCAGAGATATAGTGGGGAAGTCTCATGGTGGTGTCCCAAATCGTTGGTGATTTCGCTTTTACTCTCTGCAAATCAAGAAGGCGTTCTTGATCGTTCTGAGTCGTCAGACGACGGTTTGTTTGCTTAACCTTAATTTTGTACAATTATGAATTATGAATTTTGCCAATGTACTAGTATTTTGTAGAAAGAAATTAAAATACAATTCGGTCCAATTGCTTCCGCTGTAACGAAATTGGGAGTTCCAATCCTTCACTATCAACCTCCAAACCTTTTTCAGACACCTTGTGGCGTAAAACTATACCCTCTTTTACCATGAAATGACATTTTTCCCAGTTTAGAACAAGGTTAGTCTCCTGACATCTTTGTAATACACGAGAGATATTATGCAAACAATTATCAAATGAAGAACCAAAAAAAGAAAATCATCCATAAAAACCTCCATAATCTCTTCTACAAAGTCTGAAAATATAGCCATCATACAACAATGAAAGGTAGCTGGAGCATTACACAGTCCAAATGGCATACGCCGGAAAGCATAAGTACCATAAGGACACGTGAAAGTTGTTTTCTCCTGGTCTTCAGGCGCAATCACAATTTTATTATAGCCTAAATAACCATCCAGAAAACAATAGTACGAATATCCAGTTAACCTATCTAGCATTTGGTCAATAAAAGGGAGAGGAAAATGATCTTTTCTGGTGGCTTTGTTTAACTTCATATACAATACACACACGCCAACCAATGACTGTCCTAGTAGATATTGATTCATTTTCTCATTTTTAAAAACAGTCATCCCCCTTTTCTTAGGCACTACTTGAACAGGACTCACCCAAGGGCTGTCAGAAATTGCATATATTATTCCTGCATTCAATAATTTTAACACCTCGGCTTTTACCACTTCTTTCATTGCTAGATTTAATCTTCTTTGGTGTTCTACTGTGGGATTAAAGGTATCTTCTATTAAGATTTTATGCATGACTATAGAAGGACTAATACCTTTAATATCACTAATAGACCATCTTAAGGCAAATTTATGCTTTTTCAAAACATTCAACAATTGTTCCTCTTCTACTTTACTCAAATCAGCAGATATAATGACAGGAAAAGTAGAAGATTCTCTTAAGAAAGCATAACATAGGTCAGCAGGCAATTGTTTTAATTCAGGGGAAGGGGTATCAACTTGAGCACAAATATCTAATGGTAATTTTTCCTCCCTTCCTAAAGATCTATCAAATTCATCACAATTTAAAGCAGTATCCCGATTCAAATCTATCAATTCATCTCCAAACACATCAGGCATGCTTATTCCATAATGATCAACAGGAGACTCTGACTCTACACATGCATCGATAATAGTGTCAACCGAATCTATCGTAAAGTAAGAACTAACCTCTTCTGGATGTTTTAGTGCATTAAAAAGGTTGAACACTACCTCGTCGTCTTCTACTCTGAGAGTCAGGGTTCCTTTCTGAACCTCAATTAAGGCACGAGCAGTTGCCAGAAATGGTCTTCCAATAATGATCGTAACTTCGGGGTCTTCTTCCATGTATATCACTACAAAGTCTGCGGGAAAAATGAACTTATCAACATTGACCAGAACATCCTCTAACACACCTTTTGGGTATGTCATCGAACGATCTGCCAATTGCAGAACAATTGTGGTTGGCTTCAACTCTCCCATACCAAGTTTCCTATAGACACTGAAAGACATTAGGTTAATACTCGCCCCTAAGTCATATAAGGCTTTCTTAATGAACAAACTACCAATAGTACAAGGAAGAGTGAAACTCCCTGGATCTTTCAGTTTCGGCGGTACATGTTTCTGGAATATGGCACTACACTCGGCAGTCATGTTCACTATTTCATGGTTCTCGAACTTCCTTTTTTTTATATAATATTTCCTTCATATATTTGGTATAGCTTGACATCTGTTCCAAAGCATCAACAAAAGGAATGTTAATATGGAGCTGTTTAAAAATATCAAGAAATTTAGAAAACTTAGCATCCAACTTTTTCTTTTGAAATCTTTGAGGATAAAGAATCTGATTAAGAACTAAAGGAATAGAATCAGAAGGCTTATCTGGCATTGGTGGTGTTGTCTTTTCCTCTGGTTTGTTCTGATCATCATACTCATCCAATATCCTCCTAGTGCTGGGATTTGTTTCTTCTTTTCTTTCAACCTCTTACAACTGTTTCCCACTTCTGAGAGATATGGCAGGGTATTGCTCTTGTGGGTCCATGGCGAAGACATTAGATAACTTTCCTTGCTGAATTTGGTCCATGAATACTGTCATCTGATATATTTTTGCTTCCATCATACTAATAACAATATCTTGTTTTTCTACTCTGGCTTGCATTGTTGATACTACTCCTTGAACATTTACAGTTAAATTCCTAGTCTCATTTATGAAGTTTCCTAACATTTCTTCCAAAGGGTTTTTCTTCTCTTGAATTATTTCCTCAAGTTGAGATTCTATTTTTACATCAGCTTTAGGCAAACTAGGAATCTCTGATCCTGAGAGTTTATTTAGAGCCTTGGTTAGAGCTACGACTTAGAATTTTAAAGCACTCACCTCATCGGTCTCACATGGTTTTCCTTTAGGTTTGGTCTCTGGTTGCTCAGATGGCCATTGGTAACTTGTCAAGGCCAACTCTTCTACTAGGGCTCGTGCATCCTTGACAGTTTTGGCTAAGAAGTTTCCTCCAGCCGCAGTGTCAAGAATCGTCTTAAAATCCCTATTTAACCCATGTTGTGGGCATTTCCTTAACATATCCTTATATCTCTCCCAAGCTTCATACAATTGCTCTTCTTCTAATTGTTTAAACATTCATATTTCAGTCCTAAGCTTTGTAATTTTAGCTAATGGGAAAATTTTCGTCCGAAAGGCCTTAACTAAGTCATTCCAACTCAGGATGCTATTTGGGGTTAACGAGTCTAACCAATCTCTAGCCCTATCTTGTAAGGAAAATGGAAATAATTGTAACCGGATAGAATCATGGTGCTAACTCCTCCTATTTTTACCGTTCCACATATATCCAAAAATGATCTCAGGTGATTGTGTGGATCCTCTGATGGATGGCCTTTAAAAGCATTTTCTCTTTATCAATTGAATGAGACTAAGCTCAAAATTATTAGCAACAATAGGCTCATAAGCTATCCCAGAGTAATTCAGTGGTAATTCAGGCAAGAAATAATCTCGAATCGTTTTTTCGTCTTGATCTGCCATGATTAAATCTTCAAGAAACAAGTTATCCACCTTATAACTCCTCAAATTTTGCCACAATTTCTTAAACTAAAAAACAATTAAAATGCAAAAATAAATTTCTAAATTAAAATCAAACACTTAATTCTCAATATTAATGGAAAAAGGTGAATTCCCCGGCAACGACGCCAAAAACTTGATGACCGCAAAGTGCACGGGTCACAAGTAATAATAAAACGATAGGTAATATCGAGTATCGAATCCTCAAGGAATTTGAATTAAGTCCATTAAGTACTAAGAACCATCATGCTTAATTTTATTTAGAAGATCAACTCTAAAGGTAAAATACTAACAAGATATTAAAGAAATCATGCAAATGAATGAAAATATCCTATTAAGGGGGTCTTGACCTAGGGTGCTAACTAGCCTTTTGGAATTGTAGCTTAATTATACGGATGAATGTAGTTACTAAACTTCAATTGTAAGCGGAATTCTCTTTGAAGTTCCTCCACATCTCATACTAACATAACTAATTTATGTGTCCATTTCCTTAGTTAATTATAGTATGGCATTAAGCAACTTCATTATAAATTTCTAACAATTCTTTTTCACTTTCGTGTTCCAAGCAATTGTTAGCGATCAGGTTGTAATACAACCCTCCCACTACATCGAGGCATTCTCAACGTTTGAGAAGGACGGGATGGATCTGAAGAACTAGTTCCTTCATCAACCCTTGTTGAAGGTCCAGCTTCGTCAACAACTCCTGTTGATTCTTCAGTAGCTTCTCCTAATATTATTATCCTACGTGGTTTATGATCCCTCATGTGGTCTTCCTCCAAGAAGGTGGCGTTTGTCGATACAATCACCTTATTTTCTTGTGGGTCGTAGAAATAACCACCTCTCGTTTCTTTAGGGTAACCAACAAATTGGCACAGTTTTGAATGAGGTTCCAGTTTCTTAGGATTTGTCACAAGCACGTGTGTTGGACAACTCTAGATGCAAAAGTGATGCAAACTAGGTTTACGCCCCTTCCATAATTCGAAAGGCGTTTCAGAAACACTTTTTGAGGGAACATTGTTCAAGATGTGTACTGCATACCCCCAAAACGAGCTAGGCAATTGAACATAACTCATCATTGATCAAACCATGTCTAACAAGGTTTTATTTCTCCTTTCTGATACACCATTTCGTTGAGGTGTACCAGGGGCTAAGAGTTGAGATTGGATTCCATGTTCTATCATATAATCCTGGAATCTTTGATCCATATACTCCCCTCCTTGATCATATCGAAGTACTTTAATTGATTTACCTCTTAGGTTTTCAACTTCAGCCTTAAACTCCTTAAACTTTTCAAGGGCTTCAGACTTATGTCTCATTAGGTACAAGTAACCATATCTTGAATAATCATCTATAAATGAGATGAAATATTCGTACCCTCCCCGAGCTTTTACATTCATTGGACCACAGAGATCCGAATGTATTAACTCTATGGGTTCTTTGACTCTGTAACCTTTTCCAGTAAAGGATCTTTTGGTCATTTTGCCCTCGAGACAAGATTCACAAGGTGGTAGTGAATCATCTTCTAACTTGCTTAGAAGTCCATTCTTTACCAAACGACCGATTCTATCGATGTTTATATGACCAAATCTAAGATGCCAAAGATGAGTATTGTTACTTGTTGGAGAAATCTTTTACCTTTTTCTTTGAGTTTCAGCAGTTTTAAATAATTCGTGATTTAAAAGTGCTTTGTTTTCGGTTGGTCTTAATACATACAAGTTATTTTCTAATTTGGCTGAACAAATAAGTACACCATTCTTATAAATGAACGTTCCATTCATATTAAAAGTAACTGTATACGATTGTTAAAACAAACATGAAATAGAAATTAAGTTCCTCTTAATCTTGGGAACAATTAACAAACTTTCTAAAAGTAAGAATCTATTTCTAAAAAATAATTTCGCAGCTCCCACTGCTTTAACTGAAATGACCTATCCAGTTCTGACCCTGAGTGTCATTTCCCCATCGTTCAACTGCCGAACGGAAATATTTTCCTGAAAAGAAGAGCAAACATGATTAGTTGCTTCTGAATCAAGTATCCAGGTAAACTCATCATGTTCTACTAGGCATGTTTCTAAAACTAGTAAATCAAATTTACCTTCCTTTTCCTTCTTTTTCTCAGCAAGGTACTTTGGGCAGTTTCTCTTCCAGTGTCCATCTACATTTAAGTGGAAACACTTGTCCTTGTTTGCCACAACTTTTGCTTTTCCCTTGTTTTTAGCAGCAGTAGCGGGAGCCTTCCCCTTGTTTCCTTTCTTCTTCTGATTCTTTTTCGAAGAAGTGGCTACAGATTTAGTTCTAGAGGATGAACTCTTCTCGAACTTTCTTTCAGAGTGAACAACGTTTGCCTCTCCTTCTACTTGTCCCTTGTTCTTAAGAAGAGACTGATAGAGTTGTAGCTCATTCAGGAGGCTAGTCAGGTTGAATATTATTTTATTCATCATTGCATTGCTTCGAAACTGTAGAAAACTCTTCGGAAGAGATTCTAAGATGAATGCAACCTGACTACGCTCATCTATGACTGCCCCGTTTGCTTCCGCCACGTTGAATTGGACCATCATATCCAGGACATGTTCCCGAACAGACGTGCCCTCTTTCATGCGGCAACTATATACGTATTTGAGAGTGTCATGGTGGAGTTGGTAGGACGGTTGTCCAAACATCTCCTGGAGACAGTTCATAATCTCCCTCGCTGTGACCATGCCCTCATGCCTTTTAGCCAAAACTTCAGATAAGCTGGCTAGGATATAGACGCGAGCCTTATCATTGGCCTTTGTCCAGCGGTCATAAGCATCCTTAATTGCTTGGGATGCATTACGAGCAGGGGCTGGAGGACAATCCTCCATTAAGACGAACCGCAGATCATCGACAATAAGAATCGTATTCAGGTTCGACTTCCACGTAGCGTAATTTTCGCTGGTTAATTTCTCATTTTTAAGTAGAGAGACTATCGAGGAAGACATTGTTGAAATTTAAACAAACAATGACCGTATTAGTTATCTTTGCCTTAACTCATCATACAAGCAAACAATTGCACACAATCCAATCAATTTAGCAAAACAAGCAATCACAGAACCCTAAAACTATTGATTTAGTTTTGCAATGATGTTTTAGAGGTTTAGAATATCAGCCATCGAAGGGTGATCAATTACTCCTCCTCTGAAATGAGACATTTCTCAGCTAATTCTAACTCCAGAATAACTCATATTCCTATAGACATTAGCCACCGTTGTTCGGTCAAGGATTTGTTAACACTTTTAACTTATCCTTGTAAGTGTAACCCTCTCACTTTCAGATCTCAGAGGCACGCACCAATAGGCTACCGAAGGGAAAGACAACTGTTGGTAATTAGCCTAAGAGTTCCTATCCTATTCAGGAGTTCACGATGTTCCGAATCCTATGATCCGGCCCTTCGAAGGGATGGTTGCGCCACGACAACCTGCAGGCGGATCATAGGACTCTCATAGTGTGAACTAGGGGCGGAGACCGAGGGATACGTTGACACGTGTCCCGCTCCCACTTACTCTAGACATTTTTCCCATTCACCTTGTTATTGATTCATGTAAACACATTCTGAAGGGAGCCCGCTCCTAAGGCGACTCGAAGTCGAACATGAACCTCACGTTGTGAATATAAGGGCGTAGGAGCAAAACTTGATCTAAATCTCGTTTTGTAATTTTCCTCCCACTGAAAATGTCCCAAGGTTAATTTAGGGTTGTTTAACTTAGATAAAATTCGGTTAAGTCAATCTATCTAAGTCTGATCCTATTATAACAATTATGGAAAGGATTCAACCGCAATGTTTTAGATGACTTAAACTTCTTTTAACAAACCCAACATTGTAAGTCAACATTACTATGGTTAATTCAACTTAAGGTTCGGGTCAGTTCCCAGGTAGGAGGTGTTTCGTAAACCGTCAACTTAAATACCCCCAACCTTAGACAGAACTTTACCGAGAGAGTTCCCTTATGACCACAGTAATGTAAGGTCTTTACTCTAAAGATCTAGGTGCATTAAACACTTTTAACAAACCTAGTGACATTGCATGCTAACATTTAACTATGATTAATTCAACTCCGGTATTCTAGGTCAGTTCCCAGGTAGGAGGTGTTCCGTAAGCCGTCAACTTAAATACCCCCAGCCTTAGACAGAACATTACCGGTGGAGTTCCCTTATAATCATAGCAATGTTTTTCCTACTTAGTCAATTAAAACTATTTTTAATTCTAGGTAAGAAATAGTTCTAATCCTATTAGAAACTGATCTAGGTCTAATTAATTTTAAACAATTTAAAATTAATCCAATTTATCCTATGATCTTAGGTTTGCATTCAATTCTTGATTATAGATTGACGATTTCTAATAATTAATATCAAAGAACTATTTCAAATTTTAATGATTAATCCTATAATCAAGAATCTAGGGTTTAATTCATTCAACAATCTCATTCAAATTAAGTAATTAAACCATACTAATTGCATCGCATGAATAATATAACAATTATATTAATAACTATGGATGTATCATGCTTCATGCAATATTGATTTCCTTTTAATATAACAATTATAAACCAATCAAGAAAATCAATCAAGCATGTTGCATTCATCACATTAAACATAACTATTTATATTTAATCTAAGTAATGACATGCTTCATGCTTTATTATTGTTCATATAATTAATATACACTTATATTAAAAAATATGAAAAAAATTTCATGCATTTAAAACATACATTATAACAATTTATAATATATAAATAAATGCATGAGCATGTTTATAACCTAAGGAGGGATTACAAATTCTATATGACATCCATAAAGCATATAAATAGCAATTGAACCGGTTAAATTTGGCCTTAGGATAAAATAAAGCATTAAATTACATTAACTTTAGCTAAATTCTATCATAAAATCATTCTACAGCTCCAAAAATTGGTCTAGACAGCACAAACCGCCCCGAACAACCTCGAACCGACCTCCAAAATCATGAACCAAGCCCAAAATCAGCTGAACCGGACCAAATAGGTCCCAACCTAGCCAAACCGGACCAACCGTCGAACCGAACCGCATCAAATGTCTTGAACCGCTCCTTTGTGAAACCCTAATGCATGTCGCATTCGGGACAGCGTCGAGACGCTAGTAACACAGCGTCCCGACGCTACGCCTTCATCTGGTCTTCAGCGTCTGCTGAGTCGGGACAGCGTTGGGATGCTTTGTGAACAGCGTCTTGACGCTGTTATGTCTGGAGCTCGATGTGGGCAAAACAACAGAGTTTTTCTTCGATTTTGGCCTCGGATTTCAGCGCGATTTCACTGATTTTCATCTCATAAAAACCTATTCTAGATCCGGACTTACATAGGACTTGATTTTACATAAAATACCCAAAACACTGGGTCCTTACATGATCAAAATCACATAAAAATAAAATCTATGGCCATAAAATTAACTTAAACAGTTCAATGCAAACCGAACATACATTATGCATAAATCCCACCTATTAGAGCCTATCGAAAATATTAAAAAATCGTTACGAAAAGGCAAAATAAACTTTAAACACGTTTTAAAGTTGCTGGAAATTGCTATAAACTTGCTTGAAAATTAAATCTAAATTTATTTTCATGCTTTTCTAAAGAAACGGGAAAGAACCGTTACAACCCTCCGTTGTAGACTTGACCGTTTTTCGCCGATGCTCCAATGAACGAAAACGCAGCGACTCCTTGATTTCTTCGCTGGAAATTTTTTTCAAAGACACAATAACCACAAAAGTTACACCGGTATGTCTCTAAGTCTAGGAGGCAAAAGACTTGTGGGAGTCTTTCTCTAAGAGGGAGGCTAGAGAGAATTCTAGGGTCTTAACATGTGAGTCTAAGAGCAAGAGGGTTACAAAACCAATTAGATCTATTTATAGAAGAGTGGCCATGAATAAAATATTCAATTAAATCAATCTTTTCCAAAATTGATTCAATCTTATTCCTTATTTAATCAATCCAAGATCAATCAATTCCATAATTGATTAATCTTTTCCACAAATGACTAATTACTTCCATAAGTGATTAGATCATTTCCATAAATGATTAATCACTTCCTTAAGTGATTAGTTATTTCCATAATTGATTAATTCCAGATTAATTAATTCTTTAATTAATTAACCACCAATTAAATATCACATATTTAATTTCCGTCCTTGAATTAATTAATTTGCCCAAATAGATTTTAGGCCTTAAAATTAATTAATTCATATTTGAACTCTTTCAAACTTCCATAAATTTAATGTGACTCAAATTTATATTAATATTTGAATTTTTTCAAATATTAATTTCTCTCAGAATAGTATATCAATAAATATTATATTATTTCCCTTAGTAATTTGAACACTTCCAATTTACATTTATTACTTAGTTTCCTCAAATTACTTTATGAGGTACTAGTAGGACCTAATGGACCTGTAGATCAGAAGCTCCAAGATGTGAGATTAATTGGTCAAACTCATTAACCAAATTAATCAATATTCATTAACTGTGTGTACATTCCACTATAGACTCATTGTTGCACTCTTCTCACTGCAGACATATTTTCTGTATTCACGGATATAGACCAATATCGACTAGTTAGTCCTTCACGAGTGTCCGTAACACCAGCTGGGTCAAATTACGGTTTTACCCCTGGGTTACTTCTATTTCCTTAAGTACCAGTTCTCCTCTAATGAACAACCTGTTTGTGGTCCAACCGTCAAACAGAAAACCCTCTCGTGCGATTGAGAGGGTAGGGCCCTTTGTCAAGACTCGGAGTCACCACTTAAGGGAACACTCATCTGCTTCCCTAAAGTCGGGAATGAGTGAATTCCATCTTGTACGATTATGTTCCCAGCTCCCCATTCGGTCTTATCCCCAAAATGGTAGGCTTATTGAGTCGGCGTATTGGCCACTCTCACCCATACAAATCAAAGGACAGTCCATCATGAGCAGGAGTCCATAATCAACTCAGGATTAAGGCCAAGTTGTCTAGGTCGTCCTAGTGAAATAGAAAACCAACTAGTTAACGATGTTATAACTAGTGGTTACTATTTCGCGGTCCGGTCTTATGCAAACACATTGCATAGAATACCCCCACTCGCATGTCTCCTACACGAACGCGATGGATCATAGCGTTTGTATCAAATACAAAGTGAGCCGCATCCATAGTGTCTCCAGGATAAGACACCCAGTCTTGTCCCTATACTGTAGACCCTTTAGGTTGTTTCTTGAATAGTGATCCCCATATGTCACTACATATAGTTCAAGACTCATATTACAGCCTAGGATGTCTAGTTTATTGGATTAGGGTTATTTTAGGCAAAGATAAATACAAAATAACTAATAACATTTAATGGAAAAATATATCAATATTATATCATTAATATCCGGTCAACAGTTACATTCACTATCTACGAGTTTTAGGGCATAAAACCCAACAAACTCCCACTTGAACTAAAACACTAGTTAGAGGCCTATATAAGGCGCAATTTTGGCCTCATTTCCATCATCAAACAATCCATTCTCATAGTTTTTTCAAAGCTCTTTGAGCCATCTTTGAGAGTCGAGTTGAAAGGAGAGTGAAAGTCTTATATTGGGCATTTTTTGGATTGCTCGGGAGCTTGTTTCGAGGAGGATCCAAGGCGCAAACAAGGGGTTCTTCGACAGTGCATCTTCTAACTCCTTTATTTATTCATTTAATGCTTTACATTATGTATAGACAGGAAATTTTGGTATACATGCATAGCTAAATCCCGACTTGCGGGTCTTGAATGAAAGAATATAGTTAAATGTTATTTTGATTGCCTATCTTTGTGTCCATTTACTGATTATTTGTGTGGGTGTTCGTAACTATTGGGTTCCTAGAGTGAGTAAAAATACGATATAAAAAGACTCTAGAACTCTGTGCAAGTATACACAGTTCGCAACAAGTACTAAGTATTTACCGAATCCAAGGTCTGAATTAGCTTTCACTTTATCTATTTTGCTTAGTTTTTCAATGGTTTCAAAAGTGGTAAAAATGATTGGTTTTTGATAAAATAATGAAGCAAAAGAAATGACAGAACAAAAAGTAAACAAATAGGTAGACAAATTAGAAACAGGCGCTGGTCAGGATTTAGTAATTGTTTTATAAGATGCTCTAGCAATATTATTGATCATGCAAAACTTTCGCAGTCTTATTAGCAGATTTTTCCCGGAACTCTAGATTTTTTAGAATATGTTTCAACTCCAATGAAGCTCTACCGATCAAGCACTAGGCAACTGGCTATCCCTAGCTCAGTCACTGGCGTTCACCAATACACAATGATCTAGTGTGATTAACCGCCACACACTCCCTAAATCATCCCTGAAACTAGAGAGAGGTATTCATACCGGCTCGCCAGGCGGGCATAAAATATAAATGAGCACAACAATTAACCAAGATGCATTAAATCAATATTTATTACTAGAAATTAAGCACAACAATCACATGTTCCCTAACCAACGCCTAAAGCTACTTAGTTCATAAGATGCATAGAGACACACTTACAATCTGAGTAAGCATATCCATATTTACAAAATAATGCAAGAAAATATTAGTTCCCTTGATCAGCTTGCAAATGATGGTCTTCTTGATGGTCTCCAATCTCTCTCCTCTATTTGGCTCCCAAAGGTGGAAGTAACCCTCCAAGAATGGAATGTTTCTCCCAAGGATGGAATGTATTTGACTTGGGCGGCCATCTCCTTTTATATAGTGATAGGAGGCTTGAATTAGGTTGACCTAGACACGTGGATGGCTCTCCTTGCTCCTTTATCCCGAGAATAGCTTAATAGAATTCAGTTCATTCAATTGGCTAACGAGCTGTGACGTGGCAGATTTGCTCCCAGCTTTGCTGTAGCACAGAATTTGCTTCTTCAAGTCGCTCAGCAATACATTCTGCACAAAATAACTTCCAAAGCATCCATTCTTCCAAATGGGTTAAAACATATATTATCTATCTAAAAGCAACCCTATTAAGCATGAAAGACACACAAATCATTATAGAAATAAGGCCTGAATAACTCCCTTTTGGAGAGTTATCATACCCCAAAACTTGAACTATTGCGCGCCCCGAGCAATACTAACCAACCTTCCCTTAAGAATTCAAAACGTTAGACAAAGCATAACTTAATCAAACCAGACAACCCAACACTACCTTCAACCACTACCTGAGCATTCTGCAAAACCAAGCTCTGCTGTAGCAAAATAATTCTTTCGGCATGGACAAATAATCACCACTTTTTAACTTAATTCTAAGAACTCGCCACAACCTAGCTCTATTATCAGACATATTAAAACACATTTTAAGGGGTTTTTATATATTTTTTCAGACTTAAAGCAGCCCTACAGTCATAAGCTCCCAAGCATGGGATGACCCACTTTATGGTGCAGTATACCCTTGCCTCAAGATCATCACCAACTAGGCTAAATACTCATTGAAAAGCTCATAAATCCTTAGTTATTCCATCTCTTGCCCCTCAGAATGGCGAAATTAGAAATTTTATGATGAAGCTCACCTAAGTTCTGGGAAACAGAAGAACTGCTGGATTATCATTCATCCTTCAAAACTTTTGCTCCATGAATTTTCTCAGCAAAATTTTCAACAATCAATTTTTTCAGCAAATAATTTTTCATTTTTCTTATTTCCTAGGTCATCTTTTGACGCAAAGACAAATTGTGGGTGTCACAAATGTCCCTTGTTACTCAACAACCTAGCAAATTATTTAATGAAGGAGAGGAATGCTCCAACAAAACAATTGGAGTAGCAAAAAGTCCCCCAAACTTGAATTATTCATTGTCTCCAATGAATTATTAATTTCGAAATTATACCCCCAAACTTAAATTTTTCCATCTGAATTTTAAACCGAGCGTGGGACTAGAACTAAGCTTAAAGTGGATCATATAAGTCAACACTACCTCCAAAATCTTCTTTGCCGTAGCAATCAACCAAGCTAGAAGAAATGCTCACGCAAAAGGTTTCTGGAGATCAGAATACCTTGATCTAATAAAGCTAATTCAACCCATGCTTCAAAAATTCAGAAGAAAATTGGTTAAGTTACAATTACTCAGTGGTTAAGTTAGAAGAAAATTGGTCTGTTTAACAAACCCCATCCATGTGTTTGCTTACCTCTTCAGATAAGCTGACTGAAACATCTTTTTCTTTTTTTTTGAAAGCCTCCACTGTGCCCCTTCAATACCGACTTCCCGCACAGCATCGCTCAGCTGCTCATTAAATGGCGCCACAACCATCTAATTATACGCTGCGTGGGGGAAATCTTGAAGGTTATACAGGGCGTTAATAGCACCAGGACTCCAGTCGACTTCGACACCTCGAACGATTACTTGGAAACCGTCTTCCTTATCAATATTTGCATAAAATTCGCGCACCACCTGCGCGTTCACAGATTCAGGTTTTGCACAAAACAACTCCCAACCGTGGTTTGTAATACCGGCCCTAGGAAAATGTGGAAGATCACCACTAAATCCTCTCTCAAACAGGAAGTCTATCTTCAACAGCTAAGCATATTTTGCTCTGGCAGAATTGTTGACGAAGCGAACATTCGGCAACTGTAGCTCTTCTGGTTCATCAGGTTCCTCCGATGCTTCAGCAACACTCTTGCCCCTTTCTACCCTTTGCTTGAGCAACCGTTCTTCTTCAGCCTTTTTCTCTACTTCCTCTCTTGCTTTTTCCTTGGCCTCCTTTTTCTGTTGCTCTTCTTTCTCTGCATTCTCTCTTTTAGAATCAGTAGTTTGAAGCGAGGGGTATTAGTTCGGACTACCTTGACGTGGCCCGCTTTTCGCTTAGTTCGGACTACCTTTTTCTCTTGCTCTTCTTTCTCTTTCTCTGCATTCTCTCTTTTCGCTTAGTTCGAACGGAAGATTTGCTTCAGCCATAACTTTGCCGCAACAACCTTTTGAAAAGATTACCTGAAGAATCTTGGATACGGAAAATTCAAATTCAAAATAGAAATATCAAATCAGGAAATTTAAATTTAGATTAACCGCTCAAATCAAATCTTATCTTTTATTTTTATTTGAAGCCGAATAAATTAGAAAAACTCTTTATTAAATCTAATCTAAACAAAATTTAAATAACCGAAATTAATTTAATCTAATCTAATAAAAAAATAATAATTTTAACTAATTAGATTAATTAAAAGATAATTCGGATAAATAAATAAATAAACTGAAAATAGAATCTAACAAAATCAAATAAAATTCCTTGCTGATATAGATACAATCTAAACAATAAAAATATTCAAAAATAAATTCTTCTGAATTAAAAATAACAATGAACTTAAAATAAATCATGCAAAATTTGAACGAACTAAATGTAACCTAATTAAAATTAAAATCAAATCCTATCAGCGAGAAAATAAAAACAAACACTGGGAGCTCAAAATATTGCTCTGTGAAATGCTCCCGCAAAAATCTTGCTCACTCATTCATCAACCAGTTTTAGGGAATGATATTTCAACTGGAACTCCTCTCCCCAATAATGTTTCACACGCTGTCCATTCACTTTGAACACTCTCCCATCTTTTTCATCCTGCATAGTAATTGCTCCATGGGGAAAAAACCTCAATCACAATAAATGGCCCTGACCATTTAGATTTTAGTTTCCCAGGAAATAATTTCAATCTAGAATTGAAAAGCAGGACTTTCTGACCTTTGATAAACTCTTTAGGCTTAATTTCCTTGTCATGCCACAGTTTAGTCTTTTCTTTATACATTTTCAAATTTTCATAAGAAAATTGTCGAAATTCCTCTAATTCATTAAGTTGCAGCATTCTTATTGCTCTCGCACGACTCATATCAAAATTTAATTTTTTCGTTTTATGCTCAAGCTCTAACGGTAAATGACAAGCTTTCCCATATACTAACCTGTAGGGAGACATACCTAGAGGAGTCTTATAGGCCGCCCTATAAGCCCAAAGAGCCTCATCCAACCTAAAAGACCAATCCTTTATGGACGGATGGACTACTTTTTCTAGAATTGATTTGATTTCCCTATTGCTAATCTCAGCTTTACCATTTTCTTGTGGGTGATAAGGGGTAGCTATCCTATGCTTGATCCCATACTTCGCTAACAGCTTAATTAAGATATTATTAACGAAATGTGTACCCTCATCACTCACTAAAGCTCTAGGTGTTCCAAACCGCGCAAAGATGTGCGATTGAAGAAACATTGCTACTATCTTGGCATCATTCTGATGGCATGCAATGGCCACCACCCACTTGGACACGTAATCAATTGCCAATAAGATAAAAACATTGCCATTAGAAGGGGGAAATGACCCCATAAAGTCAATACCCATACATCGAATAATTCTACTTCCAAAATGTAAATAAGAGGCATTTCATCTCTAGGCCCCAAGTTTCCTCTCCTTTGGCAAGCATCACACTGCTTGTAGAACCAATGGGCATCCTTGAATAAGGTAGGCCAGAAGAATCCACAATGCAAAATCCTCATAGCTGTCCTCTGACCGCTGAAATGGCATCCATACGGCGAAGAGTGGCATTGCTCCAGGATTTCCTTTGCTTCATCCCCTGAAACACACCTACGAATAATACCATCAGAGCATTGCTTATACATAAATGACTCATCCCAATGGAAAAAATTTGCATCATGCTTAAACTTTTTCTTCTGCCTCCAGTCCATATCAATAGGAGTGACTCCATTTACCAAAAAGTTTGCAATATCAGCATACCAAGGGACATCCTTGTCTACCTTCACCTCAACAACAAAAAGCTGTTCATCTGGAAAAGAATCTAAAATGGCAGATTGCTTCAGCAAAGATGACGATGGATCAAGACGAGACAAATGATCTACAATGACATTTTTTAATCCCTTCTTGTCCTTTATCTCCAAGTCGAATTCTTGTAATAATAAAACCCAACGAATTAGTCTAGGCTTTGCATCTTTCTTAGTCATTAAATACCTTATTGCTCCATGATCCGTGAACACTGTGACTTTGGATCCAACCAAATATGACCGGAATTTCTCAAAAGCAAACACCACAACTAACAACTCCTTTTCGGTACTTGTATAGTTGACTTGTTCCTCATTCAAAACCCTGGTTGCATAATAGATAGGATGGATAAATTTGCGCTGCTATTGCCCTAGCATAGCACCTACTGCAGCATCACTTGCATCACACATTACCTCAAATGGTAAATTCCAATTAGGTGCACAAAGAATGGCTGCTGAGATTAAAGCAGCCTTTAATGTTTCAAAAGCCTTCCTACAATCTGCATTAAAGTAAAAAACATGATCAACACACAATAAGTTACAAAGAGGTTTAGTGATTTTTGAAAAATCTTTTATGAACCTCCTGTAAAATCCAGCATGACCTAGAAAGCTCTGAATCCCTTTCACTGAATTAGGTGGTTCTAATCTTTTAATAACATCAATTTTTGCTCGATCAACTTCTAGACCATTCTTAGAAATCCTATGACCTAACACTATGCCCTCCTTCACCATGAAGTGACATTTCTCCAAATTAAGAACTAGATGGGTATCCTCACATCTCTTTAACACCTTACCTAGATTATCCAAACAACTCTGAAAAGTCCATCCAAAAACTGAAAAATTGTCCATAAATACCTCAACAGTGGACTCAATCATATCAGAAAAAATTGCTAACATACACCGCTGAAATGTTGCTGGAGCATTGCAAAGGCCAAAACGCATTCGCCTAAAACCAAACGTCCCATAAGGGCAGGTGAAAGTGGTTTTTTCTTGATCCTCAGGAGCAATGGTAATCTGGTTATACCCAGAATAACCATCTAAGAAACAGTAGTAGGCCTGACCAGCCAATCTATGCAACATCTTGTCAATAAATGGTAGAGGGAAATGGTCCTTACGGGTAGCTTTATTAAGCTTCCTGTAATCCATTCAAACCCTCCAGCCAGTTACTGTCCTGGTTGGGATCAACTCATTGTCTTTATTGCTCACCACAGTGACACCTCCTTTCTTAGGAACACATTGGACAGGGCTTACCCAATTGCTATCTGCAATTGGATAACTAATGCAACCATCCAACCATTTAATCACCTCCTTTTTAACCACTTCTTTCATTGCAGGGTTAAGCCTTCTCTGTTGCTCAATACTCCCAAAGGATCCCTCCTCTAGAGTGATTTTATGCATACAAAAACATAGGTTAATCCCCTGAATGTCAGCAAATGTCCAACCTATAGCTTTGCGATATTGCTCCAGCAATTTTATTAAGGCCTCTTCATGATCCGGCAAGGGCTTCAAATCTAAAGTGGGTGCCTCAATCAGGGGTGGCTTAATAGGGGGAGCTTTCCTTTGATCTAAATCGAAAGACTCAAAAAAATCCTCACACCTAAACACTTCTTTTTCATTTTTTCTTTCTAAAGAACAAACTTCCAAATCCTCTACACTAACCTCTCCATCATCTTCCAAATGCTTGCTAGTCGAATCCTGTATTGTTGTCTCAACAATGGTGTTCTCCAGAATCCTAATGAAAGAGTAATCTTTCATCTCGTCTGGATACTTCATGGCCTTAAACACATTAAATTTCACTTCCTCATTATAAACTCTCATTGTTAATTCTCATTTTTTAACATCTATCAATGTCCTTCCAATAGCCAAAAATGGGCGACCTAGAATAATTGGGACATCTTTATCAGCCTCATAGTCTAAAATAATAAAATCAACAGGAAATATGAACTTATCTACTTTCACAAAGACATCCTCAATTTTACCTTCAGGATATGTGATAGACCTATCAGCTAGTTGGAGTGTGACTGTGGTCGGCCTAGCTTCACCAATACCTAACTTTCGATAGATCGAAAGAGGCATAAGGTTAATGCTTTCAACTAAATCACAGAGTGCTCAACCTAACTCTTTTCCACCTATTGACACAGGTATGGTAAATGATCCTGGATCCTTGGCCTTGGTTGGTAGCCCATTCTTAAGAATAACACTACATTCCTCAGTAAGAGATACAGTTTCAAACTCACCTAACCTCTTCTTTTTAGTTAACATATCCTTAAGAAATTTAGCATAATTAGGCATTTGCTCAATAGCTTCTACTAAAGGGATATTTATACCCAACTGCTTAAGAATCTCTAAAAACTTCTTAAATTGACCATCCTGATTCTTAGGCCTTTGCCTTTGTGGAAAAGGTATAGGTGGTACATAAGGTGGGGGTGGCACATATGGTGGTTCCACATCTTGAACAGAACCAGATGCTCCAGCATTATTATTGCTGCCTCCAACACCTTGACCAGACTCCAACTCTTTCTGAACAACAACATTTTTATCACTATTCTTTTCTACATCCTGGGTTTTACTAGGCTCTTTCCTTTCTTCTAGTGGCTTACCACTCCTAAGAGTCACTGCCTTTACCTGCTCCTTACCTTCCATTCTAGGGTGTTCAGTATCTAAGGGAAGTTTCCCCTGAGGCCTTGCCTTCAGCTCATTAGCTAGCTGACCCACTTGCAATTCCAGGGCTCTCATTGAAGCTTGATTACTTTGAATTGTGGCATCTGTACGAGCCATATATTCTTTCATCATTGCCTCAAGAGAACTCTCTGAATTTTACTAGGGCAAAGCCTGCTTATTCTGCTGGGGCATTACCTGCGCTTTAGCAAATCCTGATTGGTTCACCTTTTGTTGTGCTTGCACATTACTTCCTTGTCCTCCCCATGAGAAGTTGGGGTGGTTGTGCCAACCTGGATTATAAAAGTTAGAATAAGCGTTGTTCCTCTGATTACCTACAAAAAACACAGAAGCTGGATTGCTGGGGCAAAATTCGTAGTTGTGATCTTCACCACAATAAACACATGCTTCCTCTGCAACTTGGTTCACCAATGCAGCAGGCTCCACAGCTGGTGGCTGCTGATGACTAATCACTGTCACATTCTTAAGAGCGTTAGCAATCATTGCAAGATCAGACTTAAGGGTGGACACACCATCAACTTCTAATACACTCTTAACCTTTTTATTTGTGCCTCTAACATCTGACCACTGACAACTATTAGTAGATATTCTTTCTAAAATTTCACGGGCTTCATTAAAAGTTTTTGCCAAAAGGGCCTCTCCAACCGAAGCGTCAACCATCCCTTGGGTTGCTCCATTAAACCCATTGTAAAATGTTCCCATTTGGATACAATGTGGTAAACCATGGTGGGGACACTTTCGCAAAAGCTCCTTAAACCTATCCCAAGCCTCACTAAAAGTCTCATCTTCAAGTTGTCTAAACCCTACTATTTCACTCCTTAATTTAGCATTCCTATTTGATGGGAAATATTTACTCAAAAAATTTTCAGCTAATTCATTCCATGTCCTAATTGATCCTAGAGCAAAAGAATTTAACCATGCCTTTGCTCCATCTCTAAGAGAATACGGGAACAAAGTTAATCTAAGGGCATCTCTAGGCACTCCTTGAATTACAAAAGAATCACTAACTCCTAGAAAAGACTTAAGATGCAAATGGGGGTCTTCAGATGAAAAACCATGGAACTGCCCCATGGTTTGCAACATCTGAAACATTACCGGTTTCATTTCAAAATTTGCTGCCTCAATTTGAGGACGTGCAATCCCTGGATTTAACTCATCAAACATTGGAAAAGCATACGCTCAAATGGCTCTGGCCCTATCGTTCGCTACCAAGATAGGATTCTCAGCTTGATTATTTTGCTGCTCATTTTGCTCCAGTGACTGGTTTCGATGCAGCAAACGATTCTGATGGGGGTTCTTTGGATCTTCAGGACCCTGTGAGAGACGCGGAAGGTTATCCATTTGATTTTGCTGTCCACGCTGCTCTCTCCTTCTTCTCTTGAATGTCCTCTCGATTTCTGGATCAAGCTCGAACCTTACCCCAAGTGGATCGTTCATGCACCAAACTCACGCCTGCAAAACAAAAGAAACAATCAAAAGTTCTAGCACCAAACCACTAAAACACATACATGAAACATATCAGACAAAAACTTATTCAATTCACCGGCAACGGCGCCAAAAAACTTGTTGGGTTCCTAGAGTGAGTAAAAATAAGATATGAAAAGACTCTAGAACTCTATGCAAGTATACACAGTCCGCAACAAGTAATAAGTATTTATCGAATCCAAGGTTTGAATTAGCTTTCACTTTATCTATTTTGCTTAGTTTTTCAATGGTTTCAAAAGTGGTAAAAATGATTGGTTTTTGATAAAATGTTGAAGCAAAAGAAATGATAGAACAAAAAGTAAACAAATAGGCAGACAAATTAGAAACAGGCGCTGGTCAGGATTTAGTAATTGTTTTATAAGATGCTCTAGCAATATTATTGATCATGCAAAACTCTCGCAGTCTTATTAGCAGATTTTTCCCGGAACTCTAGATTTTTTAGAATATGTTTCAACTCCAATGAAGCTCTACCGATCAAGCACTAGGCAACTGGCTATCCCTAGCTCAGTCACTGGCGTTCACCAATACACAATGATCTAGTGTGATTAACCGCCACACACTCCCTAAATCATCCCTGAAACTAGAGAGAGGTATTCATACCGGCTCGCCAGACGGGCATAAAATATAAATGAGCACAACAATTAACCAAGATGCATTAAATCAATATTTATTACTAGAAATTAAGCACAACAATCACATGTTCCCTAACCAACGCCTAAAGCTACTTAGTTCATAAGATGCATAGAGACACACGTTACAATCTGAGTAAGCATATCCATATTTACAAAATAATGCAAGAAAATATTAGTTCCCTTGATCAGCTTGCAAATGATGGTCTTCTTGATGGTCTCCAATCTCTCTCCTCTATTCGGCTCCCAAAGGTGGAAGTAACCCTCCAAGAGAGGAATGTTTCTCCCAAGGATGGAATGTATTTGACTTGGGCGACCATCTCCTTTTATAGAGTGATAGGAGGCTTGAATTAGGTTAACCTAGACACGTGGATGACTCTCCTTGCTCCTTTATCATGAGAATAGCTTAACAGAATTCAGTTCATTCAATTGGCTAACGAGCTGTGACGTGGTAGTTTTGCTCCCAGCTTTGCTGCAGCACAGAATTTTCTCCCTCAAGTCGCTCAGCAATACATTCTACACAAAATAACTTCCAAAGCATCCATTCTTCCAAATGGGTTAAAACATATATTATCTATCTAAAAGCAACCCTATTAAGCATGAAAGACACACAAATCATTATAGAAATAAGGCCTAAATAACTCCCTTTTGGAGAGTGATAACTTCCCAAAAGGTAGTTATTTAGGCCTCAATTATATAGGGATTTGTGTGTCCTTTATGCTTATTAGGGTTGGTTTTGGATAGATATTACATGTTTTAACCCATTTGGAAGAATGGAAGCATTGGAAATCACTTTGTGCAGATTATGCTGCTGAGTGACTAGAAGGAGCAAATTCTATGCTGCAGCAAAACTGGGAGCAGAAACTACCACGTCACAGCTCGTTAGCCAACTTCATTAACCGACTTCTGTTGAGTTATTTTCGTGATAAAGGATCAAGGGAGCCTTACACGTGTCCTAGTTGACCTAATTCAAGCCTCCCATCCTTCTATAAAAGGAAGTAGCCGTCAAAGTCAAAGTCATTCCATGTTTTCCCTTGGAAGCCGAATAGTATAGGGAGATCGAAGATCATCAAGAACACCATCAACCGCAAGCTGATTAGGGAGTTTACTTTCTTTATTAACTTGTAGTTATGGACATGCATACTCAGATTGTAATTCGTATTCCTATGCCTATTATGAACTAAGTAGCTTAAGGTGTTGGTTAGGAATAATGTGATTACTGTGCTTCATCTCTAGTAATAAATTGACTATCGCATTTTGGTTAATTGTTGTGCTTATTCTCATTTTATGCCCGCCTGGCCAGCCGGTATGGATAGCTCTCTCTAGTTTCAGGGATGATTTAGGGAGTGTGTGGCAATTATCCACACTACGATCATTGTGTATTGGTGAACGCCAGTGACTGAGCTAGGGATAGCCAGTTGCCTAGTGCTTGATCGGTCGTACTTCATTGGGGTTGAAACACATCCCAAAAGATCCGGAGTTCCGGGAGGAATCCGCTAATAATACTGCGAGAAATGCATGATCAATAATATTGCTAGAGCATATCCTAGAACAATCACTAAAACCTAACCAGCGTCTGTCTTTAATCTGTCTATCTATTTGTTTACTCGTTGTTCTGTCATTTATTTTGCTTCAGCATAATTCCGATAAAACCCAATCATTTTATTATTCTTGAAACCATTAAAAAGTTACACAAAAATAGATAAAGTGGAAGCTTATTCAGACCTTGGATTGATAATATTACTTGCTGCAGACTGTGTATACTTGCACAGGAATTCTAGAGTATTTTATACTATATTTTTACTCACTCTAGGAACCCAACAAGTTTTTGGCGCCGTTGCCGGGGACTTGAATAAGTTTTTATCTGATCTATTTTTTTTGTATGTGTTTTAGTGGTTTGGTGCTAGAACTTTTTGATTGTTTCTTTTGTTTTTGCAGGTGTGATTTTGGTGCATGAGCGATCCGCCTGGGGTACGATTTGAGCTTGATCCAGAAATTGAAAGGACATTTAGGAACAGAAGGAGGAAGCAGCGCAGAAACTAGATGGAGAACGTCCCGCAACTTCCGCAGGTTCCTGAAGGTCCAGTAGTAGTAAACCCCCAGCAGAATCCGTTGCTGCAGCAGAACCCACTGTTTGAGCAAAATGAGCAGCGAAATAATGAGGCTGAGAATCCTATCTTGATAGCGAACGATAGGACCAGAGCCATTCGAGCATATGCTGTCCCGATGTTTAATGAGTTGAATCCAGGGATTGCACGTCCCCAAATCCAAGCGGCAAATTTTGAAATGAAACCGATAATGTTTCAGATGTTGCAAACCGTGGGGCAATTCCATGGTTTGACATCTGAAGACCCTCATCTACATCTTAAGTCTTTTCTAGGAGTTAATGATTCTTTTGTAATTCAAGGAGTGCCTAGAGATACTCTTAGATTAACTTTGTTCCTGTATTCCCTTAGAGATGGAGCAAAGTCATGGTTAAACTCTTTTGCTCCAGGATCAATTAGGACGTGGGATGAGTTAGCTGAAAAATTTTTGAGTAAATATTTCCCACCTAATAGAAATGCTAAATTAAGGAGTGAAATAGTAGGGTTTAGGAAACTTGAGGATGAGACTTTTAGTGAGGCTTGGGAGAGGTTTAAGGAGCTTTTGTGAAAGTGTCCCCACCGTGGTTTACCTCATTGTATTCAAATGGAAACATTTTACAATGGTTTAAATGGAGTAACCCAAGGTATGGTCGATGCCTCGGCTGGAGGGGCCCTTTTGGCAAAAACTTTTGATGAAGCTTATGAAATTTTAGAAAGAATATCTATTAATAGTTGTCAGTGGTCGGATGTTAGAGGCACAAATAAAAAGGTTAAGAGTGTATTAGAGATTGATGGTGTGTCCACCATTAGGGCTGATCTTGCAATGATTGCTAATGCTCTTAAGAATGTGACAGTGATTAGTCATCAGCAGTCGCCGGTTGTGGAGCCTGCTGCAGTGGTGAACCAAGTCACAGAGGAAGCATGTGTCTATTGTGGTGAAAATCACAACTACGAGTTTTGCCCCAGCAATCTAGCTTCTGTGTTTTTTTGTAGGTAATCAGAGGAACAACCCGTATTCTAACTTCTATAATCCAGGTTGGCGCAACCACCCCAACTTCGCGTGGGGAGGACAAGGGAGTAATGTGCAAACACAACAAAAGGTGAACCAGCCGGGATTTGCTAAAGCGCAGGTAATGCCACAGCAAAATAAGCAGGCTATGCCCCAGCAAAATTCAGAGAATTCTCTCGAGGCAATGATGAAAGAATTTATGGCTCGTACAGACGCTGCAATTCAAAGTAATCAAGCTTCAATGAGAGCCCTGGAATTGCAAGTGGGTCAGCTAGCTAATGAGCTCAAGGCAAGGCCTCAAGGGAAACTTCCATCAGATACTGAACACCCTAGACGGGAAGGTAAGGAGCAGGTAAAGGCAGTAACCCTTAGGAGTGGTAAGCCACTAGAAGAGTCTAGAAAGACCCAAGATTTAAATAATAATGGTGATAGAAATGTTGTTGTCGAGAAAGAGTTGGAGTCTGGTCAGGGTGCTGGAGGCAGCAATAAAGATGCTGGAGCATCTGGTTCTGTGCCAGATGTAGAACCACCATATGTGCCGCCCCCACCTTATGTACCACCTCTACCTTTTCAACAAAGGCAAAAGCCTAGGAATCAGGATGGTCAATTTAAAAAGTTTTTAGAGATTCTTAAGCAATTGCATATAAATATCCCTTTAGTAGAAGCTATAGAGCAAATGCCTAATTATGCTAAATTTCTTAAGGATATTTTAACTAAAAAGAAGAGGTTAGGTGAGTTTGAAACTGTATCTCTTACTGAGGAGTGTAGTGCTATTCTTAAGAATGGGCTACCAACCAAGGCTAAGGATCCAGGATCATTTACTATACCTGTGTCTATAGGTGGAAAAGAATTAGGTAGAGCACTCTGTGATTTAGGTGCAAGCATTAACCTTATGCATCTTTCGGTCTATCGAAAGTTAGGTATTGGTGAAGCTAGACCTACCACAGTTACACTCCAATTGGCTGACAGGTCTATCACATATCCAGAGGGTAAAATTGAGGATGTCTTAGTAAAAGTGGATAAATTCATATTTCCTGTTGATTTCCTTATTTTAGACTATGAGGCTGATAGAGGTGTCCCAATTATTCTAGGACGTCCATTTTTGGCTACTGGTTGGGCATTAATAGATGTTAAAAAAGGAGAATTAACAATGAGAGTCTGTAATGAGGAAGTGAAATTTAATGTGTTTAAGTCCATGAAGTATCCAGACGAGATGGAAGATTGCTCTTTCATTAGGATTCTGGAGAGTACAATTGTTGAGACAGCAATTCAGGATTCGGCTAATAAGCATGGAGAGGTTAGTGTAGAGGATTTAGAAGTTTGTTCTTTATATAGAAAAAATGAAAAAGAATTGTTTAGGTGTGAGGATGTTTTTGAGTCTTTAGATTTAGATCAAAGAAAGGCTCCCCCAATTAAGCCATCCCTAATTGAGGCACCCACTTTAGATTTGAAACCTTTACCGGATCATCTAAAGTATGTGTATCTTGGGGAAAGTAAGACGTTGCCCATTATTGTTGCATCAGATTTAATGCCGGAGCATGAGGAGGCCTTAATTAAGTTGCTGCAGCAATACCGCAAGGCTATTGGTTGGACATTGGCTGACATTCAGGGAATTAACCCATCTTTTTGTATGCATAAAATCACTCTAGAGGAGGGGTCCTTGAGAAGTATTGAGCAACAAAGAAGGCTCAACCCTGCAATGAAAGAAGTGGTTAAAAAGGAAGTGATTAAATGGTTGGATGCTGACATCATTTATCCGATTGCAGACAGCAATTGGGTAAGCCCTGTCCAATGTGTTCCTAAGAAAGGAGGTGTCACGGTGGTAAGAAATAAAGACAATGAGTTGATCCCAACTAGGACAGTAACTGGTTGGAGGGTTTGTATGGATTACAGGAGGCTTAACAAAGCCACCCGTAAGGACCACTTCCCTCTGCCATTTATCGACCAGATGTTGGATCGATTGGCTGGTCAGGCCTACTACTGTTTCTTGGATGGTTATTCTGGGTATAACCAGATTACTATTGCTCCTGAAGATCAGGAAAAAACCACTTTCACCTGCCCTTATGGGACATTTGCTTTCAGGCGAATGCCTTCTGGCCTTTGCAATGCTCCAGCAACATTTCAGCGGTGTATGTTAGCAATTTTTTCTGATATGATTGAGTCTACTGTTGAGGTCTTTATGGACGATTTTTCAGTTTTTGGAGGGTCTTTTCAGAGTTGTTTAGATAATTTAGGTAAGGTGTTAAAAAGATGTAAGGATACCCATCTAGTTCTTAATTGGGAAAAGTGCCACTTCATGGTAAAGGAGGGCATAGTGTTAGGTCATAGGATTTCTAAGAATGGTCTAGAAGTTGATAGAGCAAAAGTTGAGGTTATTGAAAGATTAGAATCACCGAATTCAGTGAAGGGAATTCGGAGCTTCTTAGGGCATGCTGGATTTTATAGGAGGTTCATAAAGGATTTTTCCAAAATCAGTAAACCTCTTTGTAACTTATTGTGCACTGATCATGTTTTTGACTTTAATGCAGATTGTTCGAAGGCTTTTGAAACATTGAAGGCTGCTTTAATCTCAGCACCCATTCTCTGCGCACCTAATTGGAATTTTCCATTCGAGGTAATGTGTGATGCGAGTGATGTTGCAGTAGGTGCAATGCTGGGGCAGAAGCAGGGCAAATTTATTCATCCTATATATTATGCAAGCAAGGTTTTAGATGAGGCACAGGTCAACTACACAACTACTGAAAAGGAGTTGTTAGCTGTTGTGTTTGCTTTTGAGAAATTCCGGCCATATTTGGTTGGATCCAAAGTCACGGTGTTCACGGATCATGCAGCAATAAGGTATTTAATGTTAAAGAAAGATGCAAAGTCTAGATTAATTCGTTGGGTTTTATTACTGCAGGAGTTCGACTTGGAGATAAAGGACAAGAAGGGATCAGAGAATGTCATTGCAGATCACTTGTCTCGTCTTGATCCATCATCATCTTTGCTGGAGCAATCTGCCATTTCCGATTCTTTTCCAGATGAACAACTTTGTGCTGTTCAGGTAAAGGTAGTCAGGGATGTCCCTTGGTATGCTGATATTGCCAACTTTTTGGTAAAAGGAGTCACTCCTATTGACATGGATTGGAGGCAGAAGAAAAAGTTTAAGAATGATGCAAAATTTTTCTTTTGGGATGAGCCATTTATGTATAAGCAATGCTCTGAGGGTATTATTCGTAGGTGTGTTTCAGGTGCTGAAGCAAAGGAAATCCTGGAGCAATGTCACTCTTCGCCGTATGGAGGTCATTTCAGTGGTCAAAGGACGGCTATGAGGATTTTACATTGCGGATTTTTCTGGCCTACGTTATTCAAGGATGCCCATTGGTTCTACAAGCAATGTGATGCTTGCCAAAGGAAAGGAAATTTGGGGCCTAGAGATGAAATGCCTCTTACTTACATTTTAGAAGTTGAACTATTCGATGTATGGGGTATTGACTTTATGGGGCCATTTCCCCCTTCTAATGGCAATGTTTTTACCTTATTGGCAGTTGATTACGTGTCCAAATGGGTGGAGGCCATCGCATGCCATCAGAGTGATGCCAAGACAGTTTCAAGGTTTCTTCAATCGAACATCTTTGCGCGATTTGGGACACCTAGGGCTCTAGTGAGTGATGAGGGTACACATTTTGTTAATAATATCTTAACTAAGCTTTTAGCTAAGTATGGGATTAAGCATAGGATAGCTACTCCTTATCACCCACAGGCAAATGGTCAAGCTGAAATTAGTAATAGGGAAATTAAAGCAATCTTAGAGAAAGTAGTCCATCCATCTAGAAAGGATTGGTCCTTTAGGTTGGATGAGGCTCTTTGGGCTTATAGGACAGCTTATAAGACTCCTCTAGGTATGTCTCCCTATAGGTTAGTATATGGGAAAGCTTGCCATTTACCACTGGAGCTCGAGCATAAGACGTTTTGGGCTTTGAAAAAGTTAAATTTTGATCTGAGTCGTGCAGGAGCAATAAGAATGCTGCAGCTTAATGAATTAGAGGAATTTCGCCAATTCTCTTATGAGAATGCGAAAATGTATAAAGAAAAGACTAAGCTGTGGCATGACAAGAAAATAAAATCAAAAGAATTTGTCAAGGGTCAGAAAGTTTTGCTTTATAATTCTAGATTAAAACTATTTCCTGGAAAATTGAAATCTAAATGGTCAGGACCATTTATTGTGATTGAGGTTTTTTCCAATGGAGCAATTACTTTGCAGGATGAAAAAGATGGGAGAGTATTCAAGGTGAATGGACAGCGTGTGAAGCATTATTGGGGTGAGGAATTTCAGGCGAAATATCCTTCCCTACGGTTGGTTGATGATTGAGAGAGCAGGACTTTTGCGAGAGCATTTCACAGAGCAAAATTTTGAGCTCCCAGAGTTTGTATTAATTTTATTTTTCGCTGATTTGAACTTTATTTCGGTTTGGTTAGATTTGATTTTGCGTGATTTATTAGATTTTGTCTTTAATTATTTGATTAGATCTTATCTATTTTATTTTGAATTTGATTTGATTTTCGGGTTATTTATTGAAATTATCTTTCAATTATCTTTTAATTAGTTAGATTTTATTAGATTTTATCTAGAGTTTATTTTCAGTTATTTGAATTCTAGTTTTTATTAATTGGGATTTTCTCTAATTTACTCAGCTTCTTTTGAGAATAAAAGATTAAATTTTAAGTGATCGGATAAATTTGAAAGATTTGATTCAAATAACGTATCCAAGATTCTTCAGGTTGTTGTGGCATGACTATGGTTGGAGCAAAATAATCCGAAGAAAAAGGGTTACCGTTTGAAATTTATTATTTTTACCGTTGGGATTTGGCTTTAAATTATTGCAGGTAAATTTGCTTGCATCATCAGATGATGCAACGTGTCGCAGGGCAATTATCCGACGATTTCAATGATGACAGCACATCAATTTTACCATGGGCGTTTGAAATCCGCGATTTTACCGTTGATAATTTTTTAAATTCAGGTTTGCATTTTTAAATTAAAACAGTAATATTAGTAATTGCAGAGCAAATCTTTTCGGTTAGGATTCTATTTTGCTGAAGCCTTATTTATTTACAACCGCTGGTAAGTTTCTTTCCACTTCGTCTTCTTGATATCATTTTTGCCATCTGCATTCTTTCTTTTTCCCTTCCATTCTCTGTCAAACTGTTGAGTCCTCCATGGCGAAGACTAGAGCTAGGAAAGAAAGAGAGAGTGAAGAGGAGGAGGTGCCGGTTACACTAAGAAAAAAAGAACGCCAGAAGAGAAGGAGGCTAAGCGAAGAAGACGACAACAGAGAGTTGAAGAACAAGAAAAAACGAGAGAGGATGAGGTTGTTGCAGAAGAAGAAGGAGACCTAAAAGAATCTGACAAATAGAATCAAGAAGAGGATGGACAGGAAGTGGTGACTATAGAAGAAGCTCGAGAGGAAATTCAGACGAAACAGAGTGAGGATGTGCAGACGGAGGCTGTAGAGGAAGAAGGAAGAGAGCTAGTTCAGGAGGCTCGTGTGGAGGTTATCATACCTGAACCTCCGAAACGACGCCGCATTAAGCGGAAGGCTGGGCGCATTCCAGTGATCAGGACTGATACCCCATCTCCTCCATCATCAGATTCCGAGAGAGAGAAGGCCGAGCAAGAGGAACAAGAGAAAAAAGAGGCTGAGGAAAGAAGGCGAGAAGAAGCAGAGAAACAGGCAGATGAGGAACAATTGCTGAAGCGGAGAGAAGAGAAGGGCAAAAAGATTGCTGAAGCATCAGAGGAACACGATGAAATAGCAGAGCGACAGGTGCCATACGATCGCTTTGTCAATAATTTTGCTAGAGCAAAATACACTGAGCTCCTGAAAAGGGATTTTTTGTTCGAAAGAGGTTTCAGCGGTGATCTTCCGCCATTTCTGAGGACCGGAATAGCTGACCACGGCTGGGAGCTATTTTGTGCTAAGCCGGAGGCTGTGAACGCACAGTTGGTGCGTGAATTCTATGCCAACATTGATAAAGAAGAGGGTTTCCTGGTAATTGTCAGAGGAGTCGAGATAGATTGGAGTCCAAGTGCGATCAACGCACTGTACCATCTTCAAAACTTCCCCCATGCGGCATTTAATGAGATGGCAGTCGCGCCATTCTAGGAGCAGTTAAGTAATGCTGTGCGGGAGGTAGGAATCGAGGGGGCACAGTGGCAACTATCTAAGACTCAGAAAATGACATTCCAGTCGGCTTATTTGAAAAAGGAAGCGAACACGTGGATGGGGTTCATCAGGCAGAGGTTGCTTCCGACAACGCACGACTCGACAGTATCCAGGGAACGAATTCTTTTAGCTTTCGCTATCTTAAGGTCTCTCAGTATTGACGTCGGAAAAATTGTTTGTAATGAAATTGCTGGCTGCGGGAAGAAAAAGGTGGGGAAGTTGTTTTTCCCGAACACAATTACTATGCTATGCAGACAAGCAGGGGTTCCAGTGGATGAGAGCGATATAATTCTATTCGATAAGGTGATCATTGATACACCCAATTTGGCGCGGCTCCAGCGGACGCAAGAGATACGTCAAGGTGGGCTTATCTACGACATCAACACGATTCTAGAACAACTGGCACTTTCGACCAGTAGGCAGGAGTTTGCTGAGAGGCAGACTTTAACCTTTTGGAACTATGTTAAGAATCGGGATGCCAGCTTAAAGAGGGCGCTACAGGAGAATTTTTCAAACCCATACCCAGCCCTTCCCATATTCCCTGACGATCTGTTGAACCCCTGGATTCCGCCCCCACCTGCTGAAAGAGGAGAAGAGAATGATGATGAAGACCAGGGTCAGGAAGATTGATGGATGAAATGATCTTAAGCGAGCATTATTTTTGTTATTATCATCTTGTTTGCTCGCGCATATCTGACCCCGTTTGCTAAATATGTTTGCTTGTTTCTTTTTAATTTTTCTGCTTTAAAATATATATCTGCTATGTAATTTCTTTCCTTATGTTCTTAAATGAAATTTCTAGATGTTTTTGTTCCATTAGCACTGAGTAATTCTAACTTAACTGTTTTCTTCTGAATTTTTGAAGCTTGGACTGATTAAGCTTAATTAGATCAAGGTATTCTGATCTCTAGAAACCTTTTGCTTGAGCATTTCTTCTAGCCTGGACTGTTGCTGCGGCAAGAAGATTCTTACGGTAGTATTGACTTATATGATCCACTTTAAGCTTAATCCTAGTCCCATGTTTAGTTTAAAAATTCAGATAGAAAAATTTAAGTTTGGGGGTATACTTGCTTATATAATGATTCATTGGGGACGATGAATAATTCAAGTTTGGGGGACTTTTTGCTACTCCAATTATTTTGCTCGAGCATTCCTCTCCTTCAAATTAAAATTTGCTAGGTTATTGAGTAACCGGGAACATTTGTGATACCCACAGTTTGTCTTCGCGTCAAAAGATGACCTAGGAAATATGGAAAAAATAATGAAATGATTGGCTGAAAAAATTATTTGTTGAAGATTTTGCTGAAAAAAATTGACAGAGCAAAAGTTTTGAGGGATCCAGCAGTTTTTCAGTCTCCCAGAACTTAGGTGAGCTTCATCATAAAATGTCGCCATTCTGAGGGGCAAGAGATAGAATAACAAAGGATTTTTGAGCTTTATAATGAGTATTGAGCCTAGTTGGTGATAAGCTTGAGGAAAGGGTATACTGCACCATAAAGTGGGTCATCCCATGCTTAAGAGTTTATGACTGTAAGGCTGCGTTAAGTCTAATAAACAATGACATAAACCCCTTTAAAAATATGTTTTGAAATGTCTGATAATAGAGCTAAGCTGTGGAGAGTTCTTAGAATTAAGTTAAAAAGTGGTGATTATTTGTCCCTGCTGAAGGAATCATCTTGCTGCAGCAGAGCTTGGTTTTGCAAAGTGCTCAGGTAAAGGTTAAAGGTAGTGTTGGACTGTCTGGTTTGATTAAAGCTATTCTTTGTCTAATGTTCTGAATTCTTAAGGGAAGGTGAGTTAGTATTGCTCGGGACGCGCAATAGTTCAAGTTTGGGGATATGATAACTACCCAAAAGGTAGTTATTTAGGCCTCAATTATATAGGGATTTGTGTGTCCTTTATGCTTATTAGGGTTGGTTTTGGATAGATATTACATGTTTTAACCTATTTGGAAGAATGGAAACATTGGAAATCACTTTGTGCAGATTATGCTGCTGAGCGACTGGAAGGAGCAAATTCTATGCTGCAGCAAAACTGGGAGCAGAAACTGCCACGTCACAGCTTGTTAGCCAACTTCATTAACCGACTTCTGTTGAGTTATTTTCGTGATAAAGGATCAAGGAGAGCCTTACACGTGTCCTAGTTGACCTAATTCAAGCCTCCCATCCTTCTATAAAAGGAAGTAGCCGTCAAAGTCAAAGTCATTCCATGTTTTCCCTTGGAAGCCGAATAGTATAGGGAGATCGAAGATCATCAAGAACACCATCAACTGCAAGCTGATTAGGGAGTTTACTTTCTTTATTAACTTGTAGTTATGGACATGCATACTCAGATTGTAATTCGTATTCCTATGCCTATTATGAACTAAGTAGCTTAAGGTGTTGGTTAGGAATAATGTGATTACTGTGCTTCATCTCTAGTAATAAATTGACTATCGCATTTTGGTTAATTGTTGTGCTTATTCTCATTTTATGCCCGCCTGGCCAGCCGGTATGGATAGCTCTCTCTAGTTTCAGGGATGATTTAGGGAGTGTGTGGCAATTATCCACACTACGATCATTGTGTATTAGTGAACGCCAGTGACTGAGCTAGGGATAGCCAGTTGCCTAGTGCTTGATCGGTCGTACTTCATTGGGGTTGAAACACATCCCAAAAGATCCGGAGTTTCGGGAGGAATCCGCTAATAATACTGCGAGAAATGCATGATCAATAATATTGCTAGAGCATATCCTAGAACAATCACTAAAACCTAACCAGCGTCTGTCTTTAATCTGTCTATCTATTTGTTTACTCGTTGTTCTGTCATTTATTTTGCTTTAGCATAATTCCGATAAAACCCAATCATTTTATTATTCTTGAAACCATTAAAAAGTTACACAAAAATAGATAAAGTGGAAGCTTATTCAGACCTTGGATTGATAATATTACTTGCTGCAGACTGTGTATACTTGCACAGGAATTCTAGAGTATTTTATACTATATTTTTACTCACTCTAGGATCCCAACAGAGAGTTATCAGTAACACTCTATAGATTCTGGCCAAATTTATAGTGATTAGATACTTAGTGGAAACTTGACTGAGAGAAACTAAGTCAGGACATAACCCACTCAACTAGGCTTAACTGCTCGTAGTGACAACGAGAGTAGTTGGTTAGGCTTAGAGATTGATAACGAATCAGGACTCATTAATTAACCCGTTTCATAGGCCTAAGGACACTTGGGTTATTAAAATGAGTTAGTTATAATTAGGGGAAACCGATAGGAGAACCTATGTAATTAACGAAGATTCTAGATCTATAATCAGTCGGACATAAGATTAAGTAATTAGAATAACTAAAAAGCTATATTTTGGATTTCAAGACCTCGCCTCTCATTTGACTCTACCATCCTCTTTGCCAATTTGCTTGATCAATTTATTTCATCATGATTAGGTCCCTAAATAATAATCCATCTTAGCATTTTTACTGCTTAGTTTATTATCTTGTCTGAATACACCCCTCCCTGTGGAATCGATACTCGGTGCTCTATCGTTTTATATTACTTGTGACAATCGTACGCTTGCAGATCACATCGCCTCACAAACAAGTTTTTGGCGCCGTTGCAAGGGAGTTGTGTTTAATTTAGGCAATTTAATTTTCTGATAAAGAAAAGGTCGAATATTAATTTAGGGTTTATATAGTTGAATTTTTTAATTTTTGTGAATAGTTTTTTTTTTTAGTTGGATAAGCTTGGGGTTGTGCATGCGAAGTCATAAGGAGGCTAATCTCTTTCCTTTAGATCTTGAAATTGATAGAACCATTAGAGCTATTAGAAAAGGAAAAAGTACTAACTGAAGAGATGGCCCAAGAAGAAAATGCACCCAAGGCTATTAGAGACTTTTTGCAACCAATTCTCCCCACCGAAAATTCTGGCATCGTTTACGTTCCCATACAAGCCAACAATTTTGGATCGAAGGTGGATTGTTCTTCTAAAGGGCACCCTTGCACCCTTCAGAAGATCCTCATTCCCACCTTCGGTCCTTTTTAGGGATATGTGGGACTGTCATGATGGACAGAGTTACCACGGATGCCATAAGACTAAGATTGTTTGCCTTTTCCTTACAAGATAAAGCAAAAGATTGGCTTGAATCAATGGAGCCTGGTAGCATCAACACCTGGGACGAGCTCGCTCATGTTTTCCTTATGAAGTTTTTCCCACCCGCCAAGCCAACCAAACTCCACACGAAAATTGGAACATTAAAGTAGATCGATGATGAGCAGTTGTACAAGGCGTGGGAACGATATAAAGAGATGTTAAGGAGATGTCCTCAACATGGCTACCCGATTGGCTACAGGTACAATTATTTTATAACGGTTTAAATAGTTCTAGTAAAACTGTTTAAGATATATTTGCAGGTGGAAGCTTTCTATCAAAGACCTTTAATGATGTAAATGAGCTGTTAGAGGAAATGGCGTCCACGAGTTATCAATGGCCTACAGAGGGGGCACCAATGAAGAAGGCTGGAATATATGAGCTTGATGATTCAAGTTTGTTGAAGGTGTAGATGGCTTCCTTAACGAGCGCGCTAAACAAGTTTGAAGGTGTTCATAAAACACATGCAGAAGCAATTTTAGGATCAAAGGCACTTAACTACATCCATTTTAGAAAATGAAAATATGTTGTTTTTTAAACCAAAGCAAATAGCATAATTGTAACCAACCTTTTGGAGACCAATTGAGCTACTTCTTTTGTTTCCTTTGATCACGAACGGTGTGTGGACCACCTCTAGTGTCTTCCCCGCTATCCTCCGGCCTTAGAACGACTTGTGGGAGTCTATGATGATAGGGATTGGAAGGGATATGCTTGAGCACTTCAAGCTTTTAGTGAGTTTGGGAGAGTGAGTTTGAGTAGTAATTTTGGCAGCATAACATTACTCCAAAAAAAAATACCTCTCCGTCTTCTAATTTCCTACTTATAGATGATTTTCATGCATCTTAGATTCTCCAATGTAAGACACATGGAGAGGAGAATGGCCTTAGAGGATTCTAGGTGTTCTATGGAGGTTACATACAAAGATGCATGTGTGTGGTGTTATTCCATTATATCCATCCATGCAAGAGTGGATTTAGATGTGTAATTCGACTATCTCTATCCATGCAAGAGTTTATTTCTACTCTTGGATTAAATTTAAAATGCAATTCTCTATTGCCTTTCAAATTATCGATTAATTGAACGTATTTCAACTAATCATATGACATTAATCAAATTAATTCATATCACCTAATTCAATCCACCAATCTTGAATTTCAATAAATTCAAGATTGAAATCTCTATCTCAAATTTTAATTAAAAAAAATTCATAATCATTTTTAAATTACATCAATAATTAATTAAACAATTTAATCAATTATGTAATATTAATTTAATATCATATATCAAATTAATATTATGCACCAAACATGAATCCATATTCATATATATTGTATTTAAATCATATTTAAATACTTTACTCTCTCAATTAATAGTTTAATCCATAATTAACCTATTGTGTTGATAATATCATATATAATCGACACTAATTCCCTAAATCGAATTTGAATGATTCAAACTTTCCTGTCACTATGTTCTAAGATATAATCCGTATGAGCTAGCAGGGGGACCTAATGGAACTACAGATCATGTGCTCCAACGATCCGAGATTAACCGGCTAAATTCTTTTAACCTAGTAAACCAACATTCGTTAATTACCGGGACACTCCACTATAACCCTGTAGTTGCACTCCCCTCATTGTAGATATATTTCTGTCCACCTGATATAACCATTATTACTAAGTCGACCCTTCACAAGTTGTTCGTAACTATAGTCGGGTCAAATGTCCGTTTTACCCCTATAATACTTCTTGTTCCTTAAGTCCCACTGATCCTCTAATGAGCAATTTGTTTGTGGTCCAACCAACAAACTGAGTCCCTCTTGGGCCAATGAGAGGGCGGGATCCCTTTGTTCAAGCCTCGAAGTCAGCACTTAAGGGAACAAGCTCTCTACTATCCCTAATTCGGGTAGGAGTGGATTCCTTCTTGCAGGACTACGTCCCCAACTATCTACCCGTTCCTATCCCTTAAATTCGAGGCTTATTGAGTCGGTGATGCTGAGCCACTCTCACCCATGAAGATCTAAGGATAAGCCCGAATAAACAGGTGTTCATAGTTAGCTCAGGATTAAGATCGAGTTACGTAGGTCATCGCATGAAATAGTCAGTCTCGTCAGTAAACGGTGTTATAAAGCGAGAGTGACTTATTTCTCGGTCCTGGTCTTATGCAAACTCATTGCATAGGACGCCCCCACTCGCAAGTCTCCACATGGATGATTCAGGATCACACCGTATGTATTATCTACAAAGTGGGTCGCGTCTCATAGCGTCCCCAGGATAAGGTACCTAACCCTATCCCTATACTATAGACCGTTTTAGCTATTACTCAAGCCTAATCCACTTTTATGTCTTTACATTAAGCTCAAGTGTTCATCCTATAGCCAGGGATCTTAGTTTATTGGATTTGGGTTATCTAATGTGCAATTAACTTATTCAGTAATGAATTTACTAAATTAATCTTGATAACGACTTTATTGATTAAGTATATAATTTGTTTAACATTCACTATATACGATTTTTAGGGCACAAATCCCAAAAAATCTCCCACTTGAACTAAAACTCTAGTTTAGTGGGATGTACTATAATCCATAACAACAGTGGGTGTATAAAATACTTGTATATTACATAAAACGTATTACAATGTACAAATACAATAAACCAGAGCATCAAATACCGATTACAATTCTCCCACTTGCCGTAGATTATTTTCCATACATATCTCGGAGACCTAGACCTTCTAGATGACTCTCGACCACTTTAGCCGTGAGAGCCTTCGTGAATGGATGAACAATGTTGTGCTCCGACACTATCTTCGTGACAATCACATCTCCTCAATGCAAAATCTCCCTGATGAGATGATATTTCCTTCTGATGTGCTTGCCTCTCTTATGGCTATGAGGTTCCTTTTAGTTTTCCACTGCGCCGCTATTATCACAGTATAGGGTGATAGGTAGATGCAAATTTGGAACGACTTCCAAGTTCGTCAGAAACTTCCTGAGCCATACAACATCTTTCGCTGCTTCGCAAGTAGCTACATATTCAGACTCCATGATCGTGTCTGCAATGCATCATTGCTTGATGTTACGCCATACTATTGCTCCTCCATTCAGAGTGAATACTGACTCTGATGTAGATTTCCTCGAATCTTTATCGGTTTGAAAGTCGGAATCAGTGTATCCTGTAAGGATCAAATCCTTAGCACCATACATGAGCACATAGTCCCTCGTTCTCCTAAGATACTTGAGGATATTCTTAACGGGTGTCCAGTGATCGAATCCTGGATTGGATTGATATCTATTGACAATCCCTACTGCATAAAAAATATCAGGCTTAGTACACAACATGACATACATTAGGCTGCCTACTACAGAGGCATAGGGAATTCGTCTCATGCCCTCAACTTCTTGAGGTGTCTGAGGACACTGTTCCTTAAACAAATTAATTCTGTGTCTCAAAGGTAATAAACCCTTCTTGGAATTTTGCATCTTATATCTAACCAACAATTTGTCAATATAAGACGCCTGAGACAAGGCTAGCGTTTTGTTCTTTCGATCCCGAACAATTTGGATCCCTAGAACATATTGTGCCTCACCCAAATCTTTCATTTGGAACTGAGTTGCTAACCATTGTTTATTGTCAGTAAGATAACCTATATCATTCCCTATGAGTAGGATATCATCCACATACAGTACTAAGAAAGCTACGGGGTTGTTGATGATTCTTTTGTAAACACAAGGCTCATCAACGTTTTGTTAAAAGCCATAAGATTTGATCGCAGTACCAAATCTCATATTCCAGGATCTAGAGGCTTGTTTCAATCCATAACTGAATCGTTTAAGCTTGCAAAACTTATTGCTCTTGATCCCAAGCAATGAACCCCTTTGGCTGAGACATGTAGATACTTTCCTCAAGATTGTGTTCAGAAAGGCATTCTTGACATCCATTTGCCATATTTCATAATTATAAAATGTGGCAATGGATAAAAGTATCCGAATCGACTTATTCAACATGGCAACAGGGGAGAAGGTTTCCTCATAGTCAATCCCCTCGCGCTGGGTAAAACCCTCTGCCCCAAGTTGTGCCTTAAAGGTCTGTACCTTTCCAACATCGTCTCGTTTTCTCTTGTAGATCCATTTACACCCTATGGGTCTAACCCCTTCAGGTTGATCTACAAGATCCCATACTAAATTAAAATACATGGACTCGATTCCATGTCCATGACTTTAATCCACTCGTTCTTGTCAACGTCATCCAATGCCTGTTTAAAGTTTAACGAATCCTCGATCATGTCATCAGGTATGACGACTGGAGTTTCAGTTAAACCCACATAGAAATTAGGTTGTCTAACAACCCTCTCACTACGTCGAGGTTATCTTATCTCTTGAGAAGGACGTGATTGACTCGAGGTGCCTGTTTCATCAACAACTCTTGTTGATGTTTCTGTAGCTTTGTTCGATAATTTGCTCAACACTATTTTGCTTCGTGGCTTATGATTTCTAATGTGGTTTTCTTCTAAGAATGTGGCGTTTGTGGATACAAATACCTTATTCTATTGTGGATCAAAGAAGTATCCACCTCTCGTTTCCTTGGGGTAGCCTACAAATAGGCACAATTTTGAACGGGGTTCCAGTTTTTTCGAGTTAGTCACTAGCACGTGTGTTGGACATCCCCAAATTCTAAAGAATCGTAAACTAGTTTTATGCCCTCTCCACAACTTAAATGGTGTTTCAGAAACACTTTTGGATGGAACATTGTTCAAAATATAAACGTCAGTCTGCACTGCATGACCCCAAAATGAGTAAGGCAATTGAGCATAGCTCATCATGGAACGAACCATATCCAATAGGGTTATGTTTCTCCTTTCTGATACACCGTTTTCCTGAGGTGTGCCATGTGCTTAGAGTTGGGATGTGATTACGTGTTCTATCAAATAGTCTTGGAATTCTAAATCTATATACTCTCCACCTCGATCAGATCGAAGCGTTTTTATCGTTTTACCTAATAAGTTTTCAACTTCTACCTTGTACTCCTTGAACTTTTCAATGGCTTCAGACTTATGATGCATTAGGTAAAGATATCCATACCTAGAATAATCATCAATAAAACTGATGAAGTATTCATACCCTCATCGTGCTTTAACATTCATCGGACCATAGAGGTCTGAATGTATGAGCTCTAGAGGTTCTTCGGCCCTATAACCTTTTTCCAGTAAAAGGTCATTTTGTCATCTTGCCTTCGAGGCATGACTCACGGGGAGGTAATGAGTCGTCTTCTAACTCGTTTAGAATTCCACTCTTGACCAGTCTCCCAATCCTATTGAGATTTATGTGGCCTAACCTCAGGTGCCAAAGATAGGTATTCTCTTTAGGAGAAACTCTTTGCCTTTTATTACTTTGAGTAGTAGCAGTTTTGAAAAATTCGGTATTATTAACTGTTATACTCTAGATTGGTCTTGCAACATATAAATTATTTTCCATTATAGCTTAACAGACATTAATTCCCTTTCTTGAAATGAAAAGTTGATTTAATGAGATGGATATGAAATAAATTTGTTCGAGCAAACAAGATACAAAAATCAAATTTCTTTTAATCTTTGGAACTACATACACATTATCTAATAATATGTATTTGCTTTCTTGGAAAAATAATTTTATGCTTCCTACTGCTATAGCTGAGACAACTTCTCCAGTTCCAACTTTGAGAGTCATTTCTCCAGCTCCAAGCTGTTCCCAGGATCTCATTACTTTAAACAAAGAACAAACGTGGTTTGTGGCCCCTGAATCAAGTATCCAGGCATATCTATCGCTTTCCACTAAGCATGTTTCCAAGACTAGTAAGTCTTTGGTAGCGTTCTCGTAAGCTAAGTAGTTTGGTCGTTGACGTTCCTCGTTTAAGACCAATAAATCGTTTTCCACTTTTTTAGTGTTTAAGCGCGTATTCTTAGTACGATGATCTAAACAATTTAATTTGACGTCAGACAAAACACATACGTTTTTCGACATATTGTTGAAACAAACAAATAACTTGTATTAATAATGTTGCACTAAACTCATTATACACATCCAATCAATTTAGCAAAAGAAATTAAGCACGCTATATTTCATAAATCTTTTGCAACGATACTTCAGAGGATTAGAGCAACAACAACCCAGGGGTGACCAGCTACTCCTCCCCTAAATTGAGACGTTCTCAACCAAACTCTAACACCAGAATAACTCATATTCCGTTAGTGTTTAGTTACCGTTGTTTGGTCAAGAAATTATTAACAATTTAATAATTTCCTGTAAGTGTGACCTGCCATCTTTCAGATCCCAGAGGTCCGCCCCAACAAGCTACGATCAAGAAAGACAATGTTGGATCAAAACCTAAGAAACCCTATCCATTACAGAGTTTGTTCTGCTACCCCATGCTCAAAGCCCTGCGAAGGGATGGTCACAGGCGGAGCATGAAATCTTAGAACGTACCAATGGAGGAGACCGAAGGATGTATTGACACACTTCCCTCTCCAACTTACTATAAACACTCTCTCCATTCACCTTGGTATTGAATCATGCAAACACCTTCCGATGGGAGGTCACTTCCAGGGTGAACTTTACGAAGATACGTGGGAATAAAAAACTTAATATCAGACATCTTGTTTTTTATACGTTTCCTCCCACTGAGTATTTTAAGATTAGAGTCTATTTACTAAAGTAAATTCCGGCAAAATGAATCTATCTAAGTCTATGCCTTATTAAATAAGGTCTTTACACTAAATGTCTAGGTGAATTAAACTCTTTTAATTACCTAGTGAAATTGCATGCTAATAAGACTATGGTTAATTCAACTCAGGTTCCGGACCATTTGCCGAGAGAGTTCCCTTATAACCAAGGCCTTATGTCCTACTTACCCATATTTTAACTCTATTTAAAATACTAAGTAAAACATTTTCTAATCCTATTGGAAACGGTGATCTTAGGTCTATTTAATTTTAAACCGTTTAAAATTATTTCACGATCCTAAGATCCTATGTTAGCATGCAACTCTTTGTTATAGATTTTACGGTTTCTATTCATTAACTTTTATAACTCTTATAACTTTTAATGAATTAGCCCTATAACATGTTTTCTAATGGTGATTTAAAGCATATAACAATCAAACATTCAAGTTATATATAAAGCACCATTTAGACACAACCTATGTCTAGGTGTGTATAACTCTTTATACTGCGATATCTAGGTGATAACTCTTTAAAACCTCACATCGCTCACGCATTCTCATAAAACTCAGGTTAACCTAACTCAAGTACTGATTCGATGCCCAGGTAGGAGGTGTTCTGTAAACCGTCAATTTAAATACCTCCAGCCTTAGACAGCATCTTTGTAAACCCAAGACTTTCCTTGGATCATTTCCTTTTGTCATTTATTTATTGTGGAAGTTGAATTAAAAGTTGTTGTTATTCATTGTTGGGGAAAAATGGCAAAGTTTTGTGGTTCTTTGTGGTTCATTGTTGGTTGAAGTTGTTGGGATTTACTAATTTAAAAGAAGAAAGAAAAGAAAAGAAATAAACAAGAAAAGAAAAGAAAAGAAAAGGAAAAGGAAAAGGAAAAGGAAAAAGAAAAAAAAAAAAGAAAATGAAAGGAAATTTTGGCGGTGCTAAAAACCCACCACCGACAACCATCTTTATCGGCTCATTTCAGCCCATTTCTCCATCTTTTCCCCAACCAAACTTCAGAGCATTTGAGGGAGAGAGTGAAGGAAGAAGAAGAAGAAGATTTTAGGGGTTTTGACGTTGAAGAAGATAGGAAATAGCTCAAGCAAAGGCAGCCATAGCAGAATCTGAGATCAACCTGTCTACCTCTGGTTTCTGTTTCGGTTTGAGCTACACAGAAAGAACTAAGAGATGAGGTTTGATTTCTTTAAATGTAATCCATTTTCTAACAAATTTCATGAAGAAAGCTTGATCTAAATCTGATGATACGTTAGTGGTTTTTGAAATGGAAAACAGAGCACAAGATTTTCGTGTGAACAAGGAGGATCTCTAGTTTTCTCTGGTTTTTCGAGCATTCTGGGGTGTACAAGTTGAATCTGAAGCTCTATTTGGTATGATTGGAAAGATTATTCAATTTCCTAGAACGTTCATGAAGCATTCGTGAGCCAAAAATGACTTGAAGTAGGTTTAATTTCAGGAGAAAGATAAAGGGTAGAAGAGAACCTCGAATCTGTGTTGTCTGTGTTCGAGGCATTTCTGGACAAATTGGTTGGGAATCGCGTTTTTATTTCTTCAGGTAAGTTGTAGAGTGTTTGAAAATGAAGAGTTTGATGTATAGTATATTGATTGTGGTTAAGTATTGAGGAAGTTATGAGTGTTGGAAGTAGTGGTATTGAATTTGGAAAATCTGGAAAAGTAGAATGTGAAGTGTGATTTTAATTCAAGTGTTTAGAATTAATGAGCATGGAAAGATAAGACTACTTATGGTTCTAACGCTCGGTTTTGGTTGTTTGACAGGCCAAGAGGAAATAGGTCGAGTCTATAGACCAGGTAACTAGCTAAGACTGTGAGTGACAAAACAAATTTCGAAAATTGTTTCTAAACAGTTGTTCAGGATTAGATGTTTTATATGTTTTTCTAGGGATGATAGATGATTTCTATGAACGGTTTCAAGCATAAGTTTTGAGCTTAGATTTTCTAATGAGGTTTATATACGAGCACGTGGTTAATGACTTTTTGAAAAGTAGTTGAAACGATATCATTTAAAGTAAAGTATGTATTAGCAAGTACAATTTAAAGATTTTCACTTTTTCATGAGCAAGCTGAGTAAGCTTAAGTTTTACGAAATATCACGATAAGCAGGCATGTTTTATTGTTTTCATGTGATTTTATGAGATTTCTATTGACTACATGACTGAGATATTGAGCTCGAGGCTATATGGTACCGTGTGCACACATGTTATATTCCGTTGTTGACGTTGAGTGTACTCCGTGATAACGATGCTGTCGTGAGTGCTGGGCGGGCCCCACTACATCGTAGAGCTAGTAAACGTTGGTTGTACTGGGCGTGCCCTACACAACGTTGATTTTTCATGTTAGTTAAGATGTTTTATATAATTGATATGCCTTGCTGAATTTTATTAACGTACTTGAGAGTTATTTGAGAAAGTTTTTATCGTTACACGTTTATGTTAAACGCTTGATTGAACAGATTTATACGTCTAAAGGTTTATCATGTGTTCCGATTTGCAAAAATACAGTTTTTTTAAAGTCAGTCACTCACTGGGCTTCGTAGCTCATTCTTTCAAAATGTTTTCCCACTTTTCAGGTAGAGATCGAGCTCCCGGTGCCTGATACACTGCCAACGTCTGCTGAAAGTTCCAGATCAAGCTCTAGTACGTGGGTGGAGTTGAATATTGAGTCCGTCTATATTGTAAATGTCTTTGTAAGGATTGGATATTTTACGGTTTGTGTAGGTTCTAGAGGTCATGGTTGTATAAACCCCAGTTGAATATGTTTTTGGTTGTGATATCTATATCGGGTTATTTTCCAAATCGAGTTATGTCAGGGTTGCACCTCGTGTATGTTAAAAGGTTTTCAGGGATTCCGCTGTGTTGTGTTCCACGTAGAATATTTTATATCTAAGATTAGTATGTTTATCAGGTTCAACGTTTCAGGAGGGTCAACGGGTATCGTTAGAGGAGGACGATGTCCGTTGGCTTCACGCCATCTTCCAGACTAAGCTAGCAGGTGGTCCGGGAGGGGGTGTGACAATCTTACCGAGTGAGTTCTCTTGTAACCTTAGCTTTACAAGATATCGACCTAATCTATGCAAGTCGATCGATTTGGAGGTTCGTTAACCCTAACTGAGCATGCATTTATCTTGTTATAGATTTTAAGTCTATCTCGGTTTATAACTTTTATAAACGAACTAAGGAAGTTTCATGCTGCATGCTTGGTTTATTTTCGATTAAACCATCCATCATGCATCTCCTCAATTAATACAACTTCTTATATTAATTTCATGAAACTTTATACATGCATTTAATTAATATCACAACTCTTATAATATACTAATTACTGCATGAATCATGTTTTCCTATGGTGGGATTTAAATCTAAATGACATACATTATGTACAAAGAATTGGATTTAATTACTACATTCATAAATGCATAATTAATTAAATTAACGACAGTGAATTGGTTTTGGGATTTTAATCAAGCAAATAACCTAAAATTATTACAATGATAATTTCAAATAGGGCTTGGACTGCTCCCGAACCATTCGAACTGACCCACCCTGCCCTTTCATTGCTTGTACCGAACCCAAGAGGCTTGAAAACACACTGAACCGAACTTGGACGAATGAACCGAACCGTTTGGAGGCTGAACCGGACCGGACCGCTCCTGGAAATCAAGAACACATCTGGGCTGGAGCTTGAACAATGTCACGACGCTGTTCATCTGGACAGCATTATGGAATTTTCGGCCAACTTCGAATAGTCTCCGAATTTCTTCAAATTGACGGCCTAAATGGACTCTATTGACTCTCAAATTTTATAAACTCCATATGCACTCATTAATGCCCATATACATGTAGGCAATTACAAATTTATTCAACAAATTGAATGAAAATTAAAGCCAATCCCTAAACAAATTTTCTTTAGTTTAGAACACAGTTTCAACATATGAAAAGCTACCCACCAAGCTAAAATTAATGCATGTTAGGTGCCTTAATCATGCTCTGGTACCAATTGTAGGTGTTCATATGGCAATTGCGGAAGCAATTTTAGGATCAGAGGCACTTAACTACATCAATTTTAGAAAATGAAAACATGCTATTTTTTAAACCAAAGCAGAGAGCAGAATTGTAACCAACCTTTTGGAGACCAATTAAGCTACTCCTTTTGTTTGCTTCAATAAGCAATGGTGTGTGGACCACCTCTAGTGTCTTCCTCGCTATCCTCCGGCCATAGAACGACTTATGGGAGTCTATAGTGATAGGGATTGGAAGAGATATGCTTGAGCATCTCAAGCTTTTAGTGAGTTTGAGAGAGTGAGTTTGAGTCGTAATTTTGGCAGCATAACATTACTAAAAAAAAATACTTCTTCGTCTTCTAATCCCCTACTTATAGAGGATTTTCATGCATCTTAGATTCACCAATGTATGACACATGGAGAGGAGGATGGCCTTAGTGGATTCTAGGTGTTTTATGGAGGTTACATGCAAAGATGCATGGGTGTGGTGTTATTCCACTATCTTCATCCATGCAAGAGTGTATTTAGATGTGTAATTCCACTATCTCCATCCATGCAATAGTTTATTTCTACTCTTGGATTAAATTTAAAATGCAATTCTCAATTGCCTTTCAAATTATCAATTAATTGAACTTATTTAGACTAATCATATGACATTAATCAAATTAATTCATATCACCTAATTCAATCCACTCATCTTGAATTTAAATAAATTCAAGATTGAAATTTCTATCTCAAATTTTAATTAAAAACAATTCATAATCATTTTTAAATTACAACAATAATTAATTAAACAACTTAATCAATTATGTAATATTAATTTAATATCATATATCAAATTAATATTATGCACCTAACATGAATCCATATTCATATATATTGTATTCAAATCATATTTAAATACTTTACTCTCTCAATTAATAGTTTAATCCATAATTAACCTATTGTGTTGATAATATCGTATATAATCGACACTAATTCCCTAAACTAAATTTGAACGATTCAAACTTTCCTATCACTATGTTCTAAGGTATAATCCATATGAGCTAGCAGGGGGACTTAATGAACCTACAGATCATGGGCTCCAACAATCCGAGATTAACCAGCTAAACTCTTTTAACGTAGTTAACCAACATTCGTTAACACCGGGACACTCCACTATAGCCCTGTAGTTTCACTCCCCTCACTGTAGATATATTTTTGTCCACCTGATATAACCATGATTAGTAAGTCGACCCTTCACAGGTTGTTCATAACTATAGTAGGGTCAAATGTCCGTTTTACCCCTATAGTACTTCTTGTTTCTTAAGTCTCATTGATCCTCTAACGAACAATTGGTTTTTGGTCAAACCAACGAACCGAGTCCCTCTCGGGCCAATGAGAGGGCGGGATCCCTTTTTTCAAGCCCGGAGTCAGCACTTAAGGGAACAATCTCTCTACTATCCCTAATTCGGGTAGAAGTGAATTTCTTCTTGCAGCACTATGTCCCCAGTTATCTACCCGTTCCTATCCCAGAAATGGGGGCTTATTGAACCGGCGATAATGAGCCACTCTCACCCATGAAGATCTAAGGATAAGCTCGGATAAACAGGAGTTCATTGTTAGCTCAGGATTAAGATCGAGTTACCTAGGTCATCGCATGAAATAGTCAGTCTCGCCAGTAAACGGTGTTATAAAGGGAGAGTGACTTATTTCTCGGTCCTGATCTTATGCAAACTCATTGCATAGCATGCCCCCACTCGCACGTCACCACATGGACGATTCAGGATCACATCGTCTGTACTATCTACAAAGTGGGTCGCGTCTCATAGTGTCCCCAGGATAAGGTACCCAGCCCTATCCTTATACTATAGACCATTTTGGCTATTCCTCGAGCCTGATCCACTTTTATGTCTCTACATAAAGCTCAAGTGTTCATCCTATAGCCAGGGATCTTAGTTTATTGGATTTGGGTCATCTAATGTGCAATTAACTTATTCAGTAACGACTTTACTAAATGAATCTCCATAACAACTTTATCCATTAACTATATAATTCATGTAACATTCACTATCTACGAGTTTTAGGGCACCAATCCCAACAAAGTTGTCATCTTCTAAGGTGGTGAAATCTATTGCCACCTTAGCAGATAATTATTCGAAGAAGGAAGGTCAAGAGGTGGAGGATGTTCAATTCATAGGCAACAGAGCATTCAATCATAACCAAGGCCTGTCGAACTTCTACCACCCAGGTATGCGTAACCATGAAAATTTTTCTTATGTTAATTCTAAAAATGTTTTTTAGTCACCGCCAGGATTTGCATCCACATCGAATTCTCAGGAGAAGAAGAGCATCTTGGAGGACATGGTGGCACTCTTCATCAAAGAACAAAAAGTTTTGAATGTTAATCTTCAGACGACGGTAAACACTCTGGTTACTTCGGTGAACAACCATGACATTGCTTTGAAGAACATGAAGGTCCAGCTGGGTTAGATTACGACTACAGTAAATTCCCTTCAGAAGCCTAAATTCCCTAGCAACATTGAAGTAAATCTAAGAGAGCAGTGCAAGGTCATCACGCTCCAGAGTGGGAAGAAATTGGAGAACTGTTTGGATGAAGAACAAAAGAAAAGGGAAGAAAGAACGAGCAACGATGAAGACGGAGCGACTGAGAGAGAAAAAGCTCCATAGAAATGTCCCAAAATCCTCCTAGCTAAGTTAAATTTAATTTTGATTTGACTAACCCGAATGCAGGAAACAAAGAAAAGAAAAAGTTTGATGAGAAAGAGAAGATGAAAGAAGAAGAAGAAGAAGAGGAAGTCCTGTGCAATTATCACGATCGAGGGTCTCACATTAGCCCACTGTTGGGTTTCCAGATTGGGTAAAAATATGGTAAAAATAGACTCTAGAACACTGTGCAAGCATACACAATCCGTAGCAAGTGATAAGTAATTTATCGTATCCACAGGGCTGAATAGCTCTCACTTTATCTATTTCGTGTAACTTCTTAATGGTTTCAAAGTGGGAAAAATGATTGATTTTGATATAATGCTGAAGGAAAAGAAATGACAGAACAGAAAGTAAACAAATAAAGCAGACAGATTGGAAACAAATATTGGTCAGGATTTTAGTAATTGTTTTAAAAGATGCTCTAGCAATATTATTGATTAGGCAATTCTCTAGCAGTCTTATTAGCAGGATCCTCCCCGAACTCTAAATTTTTGGGAATGTGTTTCAACTCCAATGACGTACTACCGATCAAGCACTAGGCAACTGGCTATCCCTAGCTCAGTCACTGGCATTCACCAATACACAATGACCTAGTGTGATTAAATGTCACACACTTCTCAAATCATCTCTGAAACTAAGAAGTGGTATTCATATCGGCTGGCCAAGCGGGGACAAAATATAAATATGCACAACAAATAATCAAGATGCTCAAATCAACATATATTGCATAGAGAATAAAGCACGACAATTACATAACTCCTAACCAACACCTAAGTAAATTTAGTTCATAAGGTGCAAAGTAACACACGCTACAATCTGAGTATATGCATCCATAACTACAAAAAAAATTACAAGAAAATACTAATTCCCTTGATTAGATCCGTAGTTGATGGTCTTCTTGAACTCTCCAATCCTTCCTCCTCTATTCGGCTCCCAAAGATGGGAAGTAAGCCTCCATGAATGGAATAGGATTTCCTTCTCCAAGGATGGAATGAATTTGACTTTAGACGACTCCTCCTTTTATAGAGTGATAGCAAGCCCTAATTAGGTCAAATTGGACACGTGGCAAGCTTTCCAAGCTTCTTAGATCCGGAAATAACTCAACAAATTTCGGCTCATTAAAATGGATTACGAGCTCTGACGTGGTCGTCTTGCTCCCTACTTTACTGGATCACAGATTTTGCTCCCTCAAGTCGCTCAGAAATATATTCTGCATAAAATAACTTCCAAAGCATCCAATCTTCCAAATGGGTTAAAACATATAATATTCATCTAAAAGCAACCCTATTTAGCACAAACGACACAAACAACACTATAGAACTAAGGCCTAAATAACTCCCTTTTGGAGAGTTATCATACCCCCAAACTTGAACTATTGTGCGTCCCGAGCAATACTAACCAACATTTCCTTGAGAATTCAAAACATTAAACAAAGGTAACTTAATCAAAACAGATAATCCAACACTACCTTCAACCTTTACTTGAGCATTCTGCAAAACCAAGCTCTGCTGCAGCAAAATAATTCTTCCGGCATGGACAAATAATCACTACCTTTAACTCAATCCTAAGAACTTGCCACAATCTAGCTCTATTATCAGACATATTAAAACATATTTTAAAGGGGTTTATATTTTTTTTTTTCAGACTTAAAACAGCCCTATAGTCATAAGCTCTTAAGCATAGGATGACCCACTTTATGGTGCAGTATACCCTGGCCTCAAACTCATCACCAACTAGGCTAAATACTCATTGTTAAGCTAAAAAATCCTTAGTTATTCTATCTCTTGCTTCTCAGAAAGGCGACATTTTATGATGAAGCTCACTTAAGCCCTGGGAGACAGAAAACTGTTAGACTATCATTCATCCTTCAAAACTTTTGCTCTATGAATTTTTCAGCAAAATTTTCACAATTAATTTTTTTTCAACAAATAATTTTTTCCCATTTTTTTATATTTCCTACGTCATCTTTTGACGCAAAGAAAAACTGTGGGTATCACAAATGTCCCTGGTTACTCAACAACCTAGAAAAATAATTATGAATGAGAGGAATGCGCGAGCAAAACAAGCAGAGTAACAAAAAGTCCCCCAAACTTAAATTATTCATTGTCACCAATGAATTATTAACATGATAAATTATACCCCCAAACTTAAATTTTTATATCTGAATTTTAAACTAAGCGTGGGACTAGGATTAAGCTTAAGGTGGATCAAATAAATCAACACTAACTCGTGATCTTCTTGCCGCAGCGATGACCAGGCTAGAAGAAATGCTCAAGCAAAAAGTTTCTGGAGATCTGTTGACAATATTTTTCCACAAGCGTACGGTTGCCCAAGTAATTTTTAAAACGAAAAGTATTTCGAGTATCGAATCTTCATGGGAATTGATTTAATTCCATTAATTACCAAGAACCATCATGCTTAATTTTATTTAGAAGTTTAACTTTAAAAAAATAAAGATCTGACAAGAAACTAAAGAAATCATGCAATTAAAACGTAAATATTCTATTAAGGGGACTTGACATAGGGTTTTATCTAGCTTTCTTGGATTTCTCTTTCAAGGCTCCCCCACATCTCATACTAACATAACTAATTCATGTGCCCATTTCCTTAGTTAGTCATAGCATCACTACAAGAATTTTTGTCTACGCCGACGTGGTCTACGCCAACGCAACGGCTTATGTCGGCATATAAAGGTCTACGCCGACGCATTCGCGTCGGCGTATATGTGGAATAAAATTCAAAGGCGTGTACAGGGTCTACGCCGACGCACAAGGCGTCGGCATATACAGGGAAAAAAACGCATGCCTTATACGTCTACGCCGACACAAATTTAAACTATAAGCCGACACATGTTGCGTCGGCATAGACCAAAAGAAAAAAAAACAACCCTAATCGTTCTCTCCCTCTCTTTTTCGTGTTGCAAGCCGCCAACCAGCCCTCACTGCGCATTTTTCTTCTCCAGCCGCCTGCCTTATTTGTTTCTCCTTCTTCCCTCTCGTCGTCGGCAACTCATCCTTGTTCCTTCTTCCCTCTCGTCGTCGGCAGTCAAGCGTGGGTCTCGACAGCTCATCTCCGACAACATCCACGCGCGTAAGTCTTCCTCTCTCATTTTCTTTTTTTTCCGTTCAACAAGCCCACGATTTATTCTCCCTCTCACTCTCGTTTCCGTCGGCCAGCGTGTGGGTTCACCATTCTCGGTCTATTCATCTGGAGCGAGTACGATGGCGAGAAACCCCCGGCATTCCATGCGTTTTCTTCCTCTATTCGGCTTCAATCCACGAGCTTCAACACACATCTTCTTCTCTTGAGCGTTACGGTAAGTTTCGATTAAGACCCACTCAATTTTCTTCAAAGTTTCAAGCATATCCATTTAGATTAGGACCTTGGATTTTGTTTAGAACATGACCCATTGATTATTAACTCTAGACTTGAGAAAGGGAATGCTATTTTCTAGGAAGCAATATAATCTGAATATTACCAAAAGGAATATAGTGTACCACTAAGCAAATAACAAAATTTCCTTGAAAATAACTCAAATATGAATCCCCAAATAGGCTAAAATGTAACCCAATTCTGGTTGGTACCTTTTCTTTATCATTTATTTGTTGGATGCCCCCAATTGTTTTTACCATTTAAATAAATGTATTGTTTCCCTTTCTATGCAAATTGGATTGTATTTATCATTTTTACTATGCTTGCTAGAGACTTTATTTTGCTAATTTCTTTTGGGAAAAAAAAAAGAAAATAAGGGAAGAAGAAAGTTTAACCACTGAAGCATGCAGTGATAGACAAATTTGTAGCACTGAAGCATGTAGTAATAGACAAATGAGAGATATGTAGAGTATAGTTTGAAAAATGGTATGATGATTTAGAAAAATAAACCTAGTAATTAGTAGTTAAAGAGAAAGGACATATATATATATACATATATATATTCACTGTTTGTAGAAAGAGCTCTCAATTGATTTTAAAAAAAAAAAGAAAAAGAAAAAGAAAAAATTGATAGTGGGTTTTTTTTTTTCATTTAGCTTTCTAGACTTTGTGGTTGTTTTTCTTTTATCTGTCTTTTGACTCTTTTTCAGTTTATTGGGTTTCTGATAGGCCATTAATGCTTCATGGTTTTGATTATGTTATGTGTGATTTTGGCCTGCCATTTTGACAGCTTTTGTATATTTTATGATTTTGATGAATCTGAATTTTGGTGCTGTTGTGAGTCACGAGGTTTGAAGTTCTTGTTTAAACTGTTTTGGTCTTGAGTTTGATTGTTTATGGTCTGCAACTGCATTGAACATTGACATTTATCCTCCAAGTAATGTAACAGATGTAGGAGGCTCAAGGTGTGCTCGGAGGGAATCCAAGCGCCAGCGACGGGGTCTTCGACGGTGATTTCCTTCCCTTTTATTTTGCTCATATTTATGTTTTCCATTGTATATTTTGTGAATATTTTAGCTATGTATAGTTAAACCCCAATTTGGGGTCTTGAAATGAAATTATAGTTAAATGTTGTTATAATTGTCTATCTCTTGCCCTCTTTTACTTCCTCTACTTGCTTTTCCTAAACTTCCCTCTTAATTTCAGTCGTTTGATTACCCTGCTCTACATTTTTCCCCTCTTCTGGTTCCTTTGGCTGCCCTCCTCCAGCTGCTCTCCTCCAGCCGCTCCTTCGGGTTCTTTAGGTTGTTCTTCCACAACTTCAGATTCTTTCGACTATTTTTCCTCTGCTACTTCTCCGGTGATATCCTCGATCACTTTCCTTACGACCTCTGTTGCTTCAGCTCTTTGTTGCCTTCTCCGTCTTTTGGCTTCCCTTTCTTCTGGTCTTTTCCTTTTCTTCGTTTTCGTCTTAGGTGCCTCAGGTGTAACAGGCACCTCTTCTTCCTCAGTATCCCTTTCCCTTCTTCCTTTAGTCTTAGCCATCTCAATCTTACATCGTATTTTCACTCACAAAAACGGAAGAAAAACGAAAAGGAAAATGGAAGTGGAGAATGAATGCGAAATGAAGGTGAAATGAAAGGAAACGTACCTTGGGGTTGCTTAAACAGGGCTCCAGCACTAATGATCCTAACCGAAAAGATCTGCTCCAATTAAATAATATTACCGTTTATTTTGCATGTAATCGTGGGAAATTAATTTCCAAAAAACGGTAAAATATAAATCGCAAGATAAATGCTTGATGTGCTGTCCAACGACTAGACCGTTAGATCTCCCCTATGCGACACGTGGAAGCACCAGATGCCCACACGTTTTACCTGCCCACAGAAAATTTAAATCCCAACTGTAAAATATTTAATAAATAACCACATCTGTAATATTCTGATGGTTGTTCTAACCAAAAGATTGCAAAAACACATCGAACAACAAGATTTCCTTCTAGAAGAATCTTGTATACGAGAAAAATCTAATTCAAACCGCCAAAATCAAATCTAATTTTATTTTATCTTTAGCCAAATAAATCAGGAAAAATATTTATTAAAACCTAAATCTAAACAGAAATATAAATAATAAAAAATACAGACTAAGATAAAATCTAAACTAAACTACTCAAATAAATTAAACTGACAAAAATAAAAATAAATATACCAAAAATAAAATCTACGAAAATTAAAAATACCACCGAATTAGAATAAATCAGATGAGATTTAAATAACCCAAATCTAATTCAAAATAATTCAAATTAAAATCGAATCCAACCAAAAATAAAATCGCAACAAATCCTTAGAGCAAAAAATATTGCTATGTGAAATGCTCCCGCAAAACTCTCGCTCGCTTATTCATCAACGAACATTAAGGAAGGATATTTTGACTGGAACTCCTCACCCCAATAATGTTTCACTCGCTGTCCATTAACCTTGAATACTCTCACATCCTTTTCATCTCTCAAAGTAATTGCTCCATGAGGAATAACTTCAATCACAACAAATGGTCCAAACCATTTAGATTTTAATTTTCCAGGAAACAATTTCAATCTAGAGTTATAAAGCAAGACTCTCTCACCCTTAACAAACTCTTTAGGTTAATTTTCTTATCATGCCACTGCTTAGTCTTTTCTTTATAAATTTTCGTATTTTCATAAGAAAACTGACGAAACTCATCTAATTCATTAAGCTGCAGCATTCTTATTGCCCCTGCACGACTCATATCAAAATTCAATTTTTTCAAAGCCCAAAACGTTTTATGTTCAAGCTCTAACTGTCACACCCCCTCCTGGACCACCTGCTAGCTTAGCCCGAAAGATGGCGTGAAGTCAACGAACATCGTCCTCCTCTAACGATACCTGCTGACCCTCCTGAACATTGAACCTGATAAACATACTAATCATCGACATAAAACATTCTACATGAAAGAGAACACAGCGGAATCCCTGAAAAAAACTTTCAACAAACACGAGGTGCCGCCCTAACATAACTTGGTTCGGGTAATAACCTGATATAGATATCACAACCAAAAACATATACAACTAGGGTTTATACAACCACGACCTCTAGGACGATATTATTTCAGCTACTTTTCATAAAGTCATTAGCCACGTGCTTGTATATAAACCTCATTAGAAAATCTAAGCTCAAAAATTATGCTTGACACCGTTCATAGAAATCATGTATCATCCATAAAAAAGCATGTAAAACGTCTAGAAATGAGTAACCGTTGGAAACAATTTTCGAAATTCATTTTGTCACTCACAGTCTTAGCTAGTTTCCTGGTTTGTAGACCCGACCTATTTCCTCTTGGCCTGTCAAACAACCAAAACCGAGCATTAGAACCACAGATAGCTTTGTCTTTCCATGCTCATGAATTTTTAAACAATTGGATTAAGAATCACATTCACATTCTACTTTCCAGATTTTTTCCAGATTTTATACCCTAACTTCCAACACCCCTAACTTCCTCAATACTTAACCAAAATTAATGTAATATACATAAAAATCTTCATTTTCGAACACTCTATAACTGACCTGAAGGAATGAAAACGAGATTCCCAACCAATTCGTCCAGAATTTCCCCGAACACAGACAATACAGAATTCGAGGTTCTCTGCTACGCTTTATCTATCTCCTGCAATTAACCCTACATAAAGTCATTTTTGGCTCACCCAATCTTCATGAAAGGTGTAGGAAATTGAATAAGCTTTCCAACGATACCAAATAGAGCTTCTGATTCGACTTGTGCAGTCCAGAATACTCAAAACATCAGAGAATACCAGAGATCCTCCTGGGTTGCTCGAAAATCCTGTGCTCTGTTTTCCATTCAAAAAACCATTACCTTCTCATACGATTTAGCTAAAGCTTCCTTCATGAAATTTGTTAGAAAATGAACTAACTTTCAATAAAATTAAACCTCACCGCTTAGTTCCTTCTGTGTAGCTCAAACCGAACAAAAAACCAGAGGTTGACAGTTTTGCACCCAGATTCTGCTATGACTGGCTTTGCATGAACTTTTTCCTATCTTCTTCAACCTCAAACCACGAAACTCTTCTTCTTCTTCTTCCTTCACTCTCTCCTTAAAGTGCTCTGAAAGTTTGAATGGAAAATGATGGAGAAATGGGCCTGAAATGACTTAAGCACCAAAAGTCTTCTTTTTGTCCTTATCCTCTTCTCTTTTCTTTTCTTTTTCTTTTTCTTTATTTCCTTTCTTTTCTTTTTTTTTTATTCAAAATAAATTCCAAAATTTTCATAGACAACCTCAACCAAAAGCTTTGCCATTTTTCTTCAATAATGAATAACAACAACATTTAATTCAACTTCCACAATAGATGACAAGAGAAAATAATCAAAGCGAAGTCTCGGGTTTACACTAACGGTAAATGACAAGCTTTCCCATATACTAACCTATAGGGAGACATACCTAGAGGAGTCTTATAGGCTGTCCTACAAGCCCAAAGAGCCTCATCTAACGGAAAAGACCAATCTTTCCTAGATGGATGGACAACTTTTTCCAAGATTGATTTGATTTCCCTATTACTAACTTCAGCTTGACCATTTGCTTGTGGGTGATAAGGGGTAGCTATCCTATGCTTAATTCCATACTTTGCTAAAAGCTTAGCCAAAACATTATTAACAAAATGTGTACTCTCATCACTCACTACAGCTCTAGGTGTCCAAAACCGCACAAAGATGTGCGAGTGAAGAAACCTTGATACCGTCTTAGCATCATTCTGATGGCATGTAATGGCCTCCACCCACTTGGACACGTAATCAACTGCCAATAAGATAAAAACATTACGATTAGAAGGGGGAACGACCCCATAAAATCAATACCCCATCCATCGAACAATTCTGAATGTGTTCATATAACACTTGCGGAAGCAATTTTAGGATCGGAGGCACTTAACTACATCAATTTTAGAAAAAGAAAACATGTTGTCCAAATACCGTAAATAGAGAGCAGAATTTGTACCAACCTTTTTGGAGACCGATTCAACAACTCCTTTTGATTCCTTTGATCACGAACGGTGTGTGGATCACCTCTAGTGTCTTCCTTACTATTCTCCGGGCCAAGAACGACTTGTGGGAGTCTATAGAGATAGGGAATGGGAAGGGAATGCTTGAAGGTTCAATCACTAGAGAGATATATGGAGATGAGTGAGTTTGAGACCAAAATCTAGCAGCATGACAATATGGAAACAACTCTCTTTCCTCTTAATCTGATTTTGCATCTACTTATAGAGATATTCCATGTAAGGAAAGGCCTCAAGATGCAAGACACATGGTGGTAATGCAAGCCAAAGTGGATTCTAGGTGTTGAAGTCACAACACATGCAACAAGTGCATGGATGTGTTGTATTCCACTTTGGATCAACATGCAAGAGTGAAAATCCATCTAAATCCACTAAGTTTGATCCTCAATCAGATTTTGCTTGCATTCTAATTCATCTTTTTCTTTTTCCTTTCCTTGGGAACCAACACTCTGGGAGAAGGAATAGGAGGTTCTAGGTTAGGCTTTTCAGCCTCATCAGATGATGAGTCCTCCTCAGCTTCCCCTGTAGGCGTTTCATAGTCCTCAGATTCAGGTTCCTCTTCAGATTCCTCCTGGTGAATAGTGATTGCCTTACAATACTCCATCTGGGGTTTCTCTTGCTCAACTGGGGCCTTACCTTTGTTCATGGTGCTTACAACATTCACCAACTGTCCTAGCTGAGTCTCAATGTTCTTGATGGCAGCACTGTGGCCATTCACTGTGGTGTTGATAGCAATGACTGCCTCCTCTAGTTTGGTTGTCCTGTTACTTGACTCTGCAATGAAAGCTCCAACAAGATCTTCTAACTTTTTATTATCTTGAGTTTGAGGGGCAAAACCAGGAGGATTAAGAACATTCTTGGTGTTAGCATAAGAGAAATTTTCATGGTTCCTATTGTTAGGGTGATAATGTGTAGGTGTAGAACTATTATTATATCCCCTAGAATTAAAATTTGATACATACTGAACTTGCTCAATAGTCTCCTCCTGAGGTCTAGATGCTAAAGCAGCAGCTGATTCAATTGATTGAGCACTCCCTGTACCTGAAAATTTTATAAAAGCATTGGCAAGGGAAGTCATCTGGGCTTGGAGTGCACTTACTTTATCAACCTCGAACACTCCAGCAACAATCTTTTTAGGTGTAGACCGCTCAGATGGCCACTGATAGCTGTTGGTGGCCATATCCTCTAAAAGTGTGCGAGCGTTTTCCACGGTCTTGGATAGCAGAGTCCCACCTGCAGCTGCATCAACAATCGTTTTTGTACTAGGAGTTAAACCATTATAAAACAACTGTACCTGAAGCCAATCGGGGTAACCATGCTGAGGACACTTCCTCAGTAGCTCTTTGAATCGCTCCCAAGCTTCGAACAGCTGCTCATCATATTGTTGTTGGAATGTCCCAATCTCGGTCCTCAGCTTGACCGTCTTTGCAGGAGGGAAAAATTTCTTTAAAAAGGCCTGGACCAAAGCATCCCAGGTGGTGATGCTCCCAGGAGTAATAGACTGCAACCAGTCTCGTGCTTTATCCTGCAAAGAAAAGGGAAATAAACGTAAGCGAATAGCATCCTCAGAGACTCCATTAATCTTTACCGTCCCACAAATGTCCAAGAATGATTTAAGGTGAGAATTTGGATCCTCAGTGGGTGATCCTCTGTATGCACAGTCTCGAGCCATCTGAATTAGGCCGGTCTTCAGCTCAAAGTTGTTGGTATTAATCGGGGCATAGACAATTCCCGATTGCTGTCTCTGAAACACAGGCTGAAAATAATCTCTAATAGGCCTAGGCTCCTCAGGTGGATTTTGGTCTGCCATTTGAATAATTTCTCTATTTTCCCTTCGAAGCCTATGAATTGTTCTTTCTATCTCGGGATCAAATGGTATCACTTCTCTACTACTACGCATGCAAAATTAAAACGACCCTAAAAGGAAAAGAAAAACAAATATGGAAATAAATAAAGGAAAGAAAACAACTAATTTAAGAATGGAAAGTATAATCTAGAAAAGGAAACAAAGTAACCTAATATGGAATGCAAAAATAAATATGGCAAAATGCAAATAAGGAAACTAATCTAGACAAGGAAAAACAAGAACAAATAAGGAAAAGATTACACAACTAAAAAGAAAACTATCCTAGAAAATCAAATATGGAAAGCAAAACAAATAAGGAAAAAAATGCAATCAACCAAAAGAAATAAAAATACACCCTAAATTAAGATCAAGCAATTTTTTCACAATATCAATTTAACTAAATGTGCCAATCCCCGACAACGGCGCCAAAAACTTGATGTGGACTTTTCCTAACCGCAAGCGCACGGGTCAAGTAATAATAAAGTGTTCGTAAATACGAGTGTCGTCCTCTGGATTGGATTTTTAAGCAAATCAAGTATTGTGAATAATCTCGCTCAATTTTATTTAGGGATTAGAAAGTGATGAATGAATGATAATAAAACCGAATCAAAGCAAGTAAAATGAATGGAAATTCAATTGGGAAAACTACTTAGGGAATTGACTTCGCCGATTTAGTTTAGGATTGATTTTAAGGAATAAATTATTATGCACAATGGAATTATGAGCCAAAGACCCTTTAATCACAACTACCTCTCCCGAGTATAATTGATTCTCATACAAATTAACCAACTTGATATCCCTATCTAAGTTTATTAACATGCAAGGCAATGAGATCTTTTAACCAATTCTAAAGTTAATCTAAAACCGTCATGAATTAGAAAATAAACTTTAGTCATGCAATCTTGAGTAAGTCTAAATCAAATCCCCTCTCCCGAGCTAGATTCGAAACTTAAATCATTCAACTAATGGCCAATTAATTGAAAGCATTAAATCAAGATTACAAACACAATAACATTGCACAACTTAAACCATAAATCAATCCATAAACTTAATCAACTACATCAATCCCTAAGCTACAAGTTTAGCTACTCATGAATGTAAATACAAGCTCAACTAAACACGTGAAAGCCATAAATCTAACTAAAGAAAGGAAAGGGAAAAGAAAACTCAATGTAGGCCGAATCCGACGTCCCCGTCAGGATCCCCACGAACAATGGGTTGATTTCCAAGCCTCTCCCTTTGTTTTCAGCCTCCAAATGCTCTATTCTGTCCTCTTTACGGCTCCAAAAGGTCCCAAATGGAACTCCCCAAAAACCTAGCCGAAAATAAGCTTTTATTCTGTTTTTTCGTCTTAGCGTCGAGACGCTGTCAAGACAGTGTCGCGACGCTGCCTCTTACACGCGTGTTCTGAATAAGGAAAAACGGTAGCGTCGGGACGCTTCCTATCACAGCGTCTCGACGCTGTGAGCTTTACGCGCCTAATCTGATATGGAATGTGAGCGTCGAGACGCTCAAGAGCTAGCGCTAGCCTGCTGTTGACCGAGATTTGACTTTTTTCTACTTTTACTCTTTTCATTCCTTTGCATCTTTTCACGCCCCGAGCACCCGATTAACTCAAATATGGCATTATAGCTCCAATCAACCATTTCCTACAAAATAAACAATAAAGCACAATAAAACGGCCCAAACATCATAAAAGACTAGCTAATTTAAATAAGTAAAAGTAGCTAGCTATGCTCGCTATCATCAACAACTCCTTTTGATTCCTTTGATCACGAACGGTGTGTGGATCACCTCTAGTGTCTTCCTTACTATTCTCCGAGCCAAGAACGACTTGTGGGAGTCTATAGAGATAGGGAATGGGAAGGGAATGCTTGAAGGTTCAATCACTAGAGAGATATATGGAGATGAGTGAGTTTGAGACCAAAATCCAGCAGCATGACAATATGGAAACAACTCTCTTTCCTCTTAATCTGATTTTGCATCTACTTATAGAGATATTCCATGCAAGGAAAGGCCTCAAGATGCAAGACACATGGTGGTAATGCAAGCCAAAGTGGATTCTAGGTGTTGAAGTCACAACACATGCAACAAGTGCATGGATGTGTTGTATTCCACTTTGGATCAACATGCAAGAGTGAAAATCCATCTAAATCCACTAAGTTTGATCCTCAATCAGATTTTGCTTGCATTCTAATTCAAATTCCAATTCCAAATTGAAATTGATTTCATGGCAATTAATTAGAAACATTTCCAATTAATTTGTTATGATTAATCCAATTAATCATTGACACCTTGTGCAATCTAATTATATATGATCCCTAGTATTTAAAACACTTTTAAATACATAATCTCTCATTTTCCAATTTAATTCATAATTAAATATTGTGTCAAACACAATTTACGAAAATGCCCTTTTTCCCGATTTTGAACAATTCAAAGAATCATATCTTATTGTTCTAGGCTTTATTCTGATATGAGCTAGTAGGGGGACCTAATGGACCTATAGATCATGGGCTCCAACGATTCGAGGCTGACCGACTAATCTCATTAACTAAGCTTAACCAACATTCGTTAACTATAGGGACACTCCACTATAGCCTAGTAGTTGCACTCCCCTCACTATAGATATATTTTCGTCCACTTGATTTAACCATGTTCAGTAAGTCGATCCTTCATAGGTTGTTCGTAGCTATAGCTAACTTAAATGACCGTTTTACCCCTATAGTACTTCTAGTTCCTTAAGTCCCACTAATCCTCTAATGAACAATTGGTTTATGGTCCAACCAATAAACCGAGTCCCTCTTGGGCCAATGAGAGGGCGAGATCCCTTTGTTCAAGCCCCAGAGTCAGCACTTAAGGGAACAACCTCTCTACTATCCCTAATTTGGGTAGGAGTGAGTTCCTTCTCGCACGACTATGTCCCCAGCTATCTACCCGTTCCTATCCCTGAAATGGGAGGCTTATTGAGTCGACGATGCCACTCTCACCTATGAAGATCTAAGGATAAGCCCGAATAAATAGGAGTTCATAGTTATCTCAGGATTAAGATTGAGTTACCTAGGTCATCACATGAAATAGTCAGTCTCGTAAGTAAACGATGTTATAAAGCGACAGCGACTTATTTCTCGGTCCTGGTCTTATGCAAACTCATTGCATATGACGCCCCCACTCGCATGTCTCTACATGGACGATTTAGGATCACATCGTCTATATTATCTATAAAGTGAGTCGCGTCTCATAGTGTCCCCAGAATAAGGTACCCAGCCCTATCTCTATACTATAGATCGTTTTGGCTATTACCCGAGCTTGATCCACTTTTATGTCTCTACATATAGCTCAAGTGTTCATCTTATAGCCATGGATCCTAGTTTATTGGATTTGGGTTATCTAATGTGCAATTTACTTATTCAGTAATGACTTTACTGAATTAATCTCAATAACGACTTTATCGAACAAGTATATAATTTTGTTTAACATTCACTATTTACGAGTTTTCGGGCACCAATCCCAACAAATTCTAATTCCAAAATGTAAGTAAGAGGATTTTCATCTCGAGCTCCCAAGTTTCCTCTCCTTTGGCAAGCATCACATTGCTTGTAGAACCAATGGGCATTCTCAAATAAAGAAGGCCAGAAGAATCCACATTGCAAAATCTGCATGGTTGTCCTCTAATCGCTGAAATGGCCTCCATACAGCAAAGAGTGATATTGCTCCAGGATTTCCTTTGCTTCATCACCTGAAACACACCTACGAATAATACCATCAGAGCATTGGTTACACATAAATGGCTTATCCCAATAGAAAAAATTTGCATCATGCTTAAACTTTTTCATCTGTCTCCCATCCATATCAATAGGAGTGACTCCTTTCACCAAAAAGTTGGCAATATCAGCATACCAAGGAATATCCTTGACTACCTTTACCTCAACAACATATAGTTGTTCATCTGGAAAAGAATCTAAAATGACAGATTGCTTCAGCAAAGAAGATGTTGGATCAAGACAAGACAAATGATCTGGAATGACATTCTCCGATCCCTCCTTATCCTTTACCTCCAAGTCGAATTCCTGCAGTAACAAAACCCAACGAATCAATCTAGGTTTTGCATCTTTCTTAGACATTAAATACCTTATAGCTGCATGATCTGTGAAAACTGTGACTTTGGATCCAACCAAATATGGGCGGAATTTCTCAAAAGCAAACACAATAGCTAACAACTCCTTTTCAGTATTTGTATAGATGATTTGTGCCTCATTCAAAACCCTTCTTGCATAATAAATAGGATGGATAAACTTGCCTTGCTTTTGCCCCAGCATGACACCTACTGCAACATCACTCGAATCACACATTACCTCAAATGGTAAACTCCAATTAGGTGTGCATAAAATGGGGGTCGAGATTAAAGCAGCCTTTAAAGTTTCAAAAGCCTTCCTACAATCTGCATTAAAGTAAAAAACATGATCAGTGCACAATAAGTTACAAAGAGGTTTACTAATTTTGGAAAAATCCTTTATGAACCTTCTATAAAATCCAGCAGGACCTAAAAAACTCTGAATCCCTTTAACTGAACTTGGTGGTTCTAATCTCTCAATAACCTCTATTTTTGCTCGACCAACTTCTAGACCTTTCTTTGAAATCTTATGACCTAACACAATGCCCTCTTTCACCATGAAGTGTCATTTCTCCCAATTAAGAACTAGATGGGTATCCTCACATCTCTTTAACACCTTACCTAAATTATCCAAACAATGCTGAAAAGACCCTCCAAAAACTAAAAAAAACATCCATAAATACCTCAACAGTGGACTCAACAATATCTGAAAAAATTGCTAACATACACCGTTGAAATGTTGTTGGAGCATTGCAAAGGCCAAAAGGCATTCGCCTAAAAGCAAACGTCCCATAAGGGCAGGTGAAAGTGGTCTTTTCCTGATCCTCAGGAGCAATGGTAATCTAGTTATACCCGGAATAACCATCTAAGAAACAGTAGTAGGCCTGACCAGCCAATCTATCCAACATCTGGTCAATAAATGGTAGACGAAAATGGACCTTACAGGTGGCTTTGTTAAGCCTCCTGTAATCCATGCAAACCCTCCAGCCAGTCACTGTCCTGGTTGGGATCAACTCATTGTCATTATTAGTCACCACTGTGACACCTCCTTTCTTAGGAACACATTGGACGGGGTTACCCAATTGCTATCTGCAATTGGGTAGATAATCTCAGCATCCAACCATTTAATCACCTCCTTCTTTACAACTTCTTTCATTGCAGGGTTAAGCCTTCTCTGTTGCTCAATACTCCTAAAGGATCCCTCCTCTAGAGTGATTTTATGCATACAGAAAGAAGGGCCAATCCCCTTAATATCAACAAATGTCCAACCTATTGCTTTGCGATATTGTTGCAGCAACTTTATTAAGGCCTCTTCATCCTTCGACATTAAATCTGATGCAACAATAATGGGCTCTCACCCTCCCCAAGATACACAAACTTTAGATGATCCGACAAGGGCTTCAAATCTAAAGTGGGTTCCTCAATCAGGGATGACTTAATGGGAGGAGCTCTCCTTTCATCCAAATCCAAAGATTCAAAACATCTTCACACCTAGAAACTTTTTTTTCACTTTTTCTTTCTAAAGAACGAACTTCTAAATCCTCTATAATAACCTCTCCATGATCTTCCAAATGGTTGTTTGCGAAATCCTACATTGTTGTCTCAACAATTGTGTTCTCCAGAATCCTAACGAAAGACCAATCTTCCACTTCGTCTGGATACTTCATGACCTTAAAAACATTATACTTTACTTCCTCATGATAAACCCTCATTGTTAATTCCCCTTTTTTAACATCTATCAATGCCCTACCAGTAGCCAAAAATGAACGACCAAGAATAATTGGGACATCTTTATCTGCCTCATAATCTAAGATAATAAAATCAATAGGAAATATGAATTTATCTACCTTCACTAAGACATTCTCAATTTTACCCTCTGGATATGTGATAGACCTATCAGCTAGTTGGAGTGTGACTGTGGTAGGCCTAGTTTCACCAATACCTAGCTTTTGATAGCCCGAAAGAGGCATAAGGTTAATGTTTGTGCCTAAATCACAAAGTGTTCTACCTAACTCTTTTCCACCTATTGAGAAAGGAATAGTAAATAACCCTGGATCCTTAACCTTGGTTGGTAGCCCATTCTTAAGAATAGCACTACATTCCTCAGTAAGAGATACAATTTACTCACCTAACCTCTTCTTTTTAGTCAAAATATCCTTAAGAAATTTAGCATAATTAGGCATTTGCTCTATAGCTTCTACTAAAGGGATATTTATATGCAATTTCTTAAGAATCTCTAAAAACTTCTTAAATTGACTATCATCATTCTTAGGTCTTTGCCTTTGTGGAAAAGGTAGAGGTGGTACATAAGGTCAGGGCGGCACATAAGGTGGTTCCACATCTGGAACATAACCAGATGCTCCAGAATCATTATTGTTGCCTCCAACACATTTACCAGACTCCAACTATTTCTCAACAACAACATTTTTATCATTACTCTTCTCTACATCCTGGGGTTTACTAGGCTCTTTTCTCTCTTCTAGTGGCTTATCACTCCTTAGATTCACTGTCTGTACCTGCTCCTTACTTTCCCTTCTACGGTGTTTAGTATCTGAAGGAAGTTTCCCTTGAGGCCTTGCCTTCAGCTCATTAGCTAGCTGGCCCACTTGTAATTCCAGGGCTCTCATTGAAGCTTGATTACTTTGAATTCCGACATCTGTACGAGCCATATATTCTTTTATCATTGCCTCAAGAGAACTCTTTTAATTTTTCTGGGGTAATGCCTGCTTATTTTGTTGGGGCAATACCTGTGATTTAGCAAATCCCGACTGGTTCACCTTTTGTTGTGCTTGAGGGGCTTGCAAATTGCTTCCTTGCCCTCCCCATGCAAAATTAAGGTGGCTGCACCAACCTGGATTATAAAAGTTAGAATAAGGGTTATTCCTTTGATTACCTATAAAAACACAGAAGCTGGATTGCTAGGGCAAAACTCGTAGTTGTGCTCTTCACCACAATAGACACATGCTTCCTCTGCAACTTGGTTCACCACTACAGCAGGCTCCACCGTTGGCGGCTGCTGATGACTAACCACTGTCACATTTTTAAGAGCATTAGCTAACATTGCAATATCAGCCCTAATGGTAGACACACCATCAACCTCTAACACACTCTTAACTTTTTTATTTGAGTATCTAACATCCAACCACTGACAACTATTGGTTGATATTCTTTCTAAAATTTCATGGGCTCCATTAAAATTTTTTGCCAAAAGGGCCTCTCCAGCCGAAACATCGACCATACATTGGGTTGCTCCATTTAATCCATTGTAAAATGTTTCCATTTGGATAGAATGAGGTAAACCATGATGGGGACACTTTCGCAAAAGCTCCTTAAACCTCTCCCAAGCCTCACTAAAAGTTTCATCGTCGAGTTGCCTAAACCCTACTATCTCACTCCTCAATTTGGCATTCTTAGTTGGTGGAAAATACTTACTAAGAAATTTTTCCGCTAACTCATTCCATGCTCTAATTGATACTGGAGCAAAAGAATTTAGCCATGCCTTTGCTCCGTCTCTAAGAGAATACGGGAACAAAGTTAATCTAAGGGCATCCCTAGACACTCCTTGAATTACAAACGAATCACTAACTCCTAGAAAAGACTTAAGATGTAAATGAGGGTCTTCAGATGACAAACCATGGAACTGACCCACGGTTTGTAACATCTGAAACATTACCGGTTTCATTTTAAAATTTTCTGCCTCAATTTGAGGACGTGCAATTCATGGATTTAACTCATCAAACATTGGAAAAGCATACGCTCGAATGGCTCTGGCTTTATCGTTTGCTACCAAGATAGGATTCTCAGCCTGATTATTTTGCTGTCCATTTTGCTCCAACAGTGGATTTGGCTATGGCACACGTTTCTAGGGATCATCTTCTAGAACTTGCGGGAGACGCGATACGTTGTCCATTGGATTTTGATTTCGACGCTGCTTTCTCCTTCTTCTCCAAAATTTCCTTTCGATTTCTGGATCAAGCTCGAACCTCACCCCAGGTGGATCGCTCATGCACCAAACTCACACCTGCAAAAACAAAACAATCAAAAAAATTCTAGCACCAAACCACTAAAGCACATACACAAAAGAGATCAGATAAAAAGTTATTCAAGTCCCCGACAACGGTGCCAAAAACTTGTTGGGTTTCCAGAGTGGGTAAAAGTATGGTAAAAATAGACTCTAGAACACTATGCAAGCATACACAATTCGCAACAAGTGACAACTAATTTATTGTATCCACGGGACTAAATAACTCTCACTTTATCTATTTCGTGTAAATTCTTAATGGTTTCAAAGTGGGAAAAATGATTGATTTTGATAGAATGCTGAAGCAATAGAAATGACAGAACAGAAAGTAAACAGACGCTGCTCAGGATTTTAGTAATTGTTTTAAAAGATGCTCTAGCAATATTATTGATTTGGCAATTCTCTTGCAGTCATATTAGCAGGATCCTCCCGGAACTCTGGATTTTTTGGAATGTGTTTCAACTCCAATGACGTACTACCGATCAAGAACTAGGCAACTAGCTATCCCTAGCTCAGTCACTGGCGTTCACCAATTCACAATGATCTAGTGTGATTAAATGCCACACACTTCTCAAATCATCCCTGAAACTAAGAAGTGGTATTCATACCGGTTGGCCAGGCGGGCACAAAATATAAATATGCACAACAAATAATCAAGATGCTCAAATCAACATATATTGCATAGAGAATAAAGCACAACAATTACATAACTCCTAACCAACACCTAAGTAAATTTAGTTCATAAGGTGCAAAGTAACACACGATACAATCTGAGTATATGCATCCATAACTACAAGAAATTACAAGAAAATACTAATTCCCTTGATTAGATCCATAGTTGATGGTCTTCTTGAAGTCTCCAATCCTTCCTCCTCTATTCAGCTCCCAAAGATGGGAAGTAAGCCTCCAGGAATGGAATAAGACTTCCTTATCTAAGGATGGAATGAATTTGACTTGAGACGGTTCCTCCTTTTATAGAGTGATAGCAAGCCCTAATTAGGTCAAATTAGACACGTGGTAGGCTTTCCAAGCTTCTTAGATCCGAAAATAACTCAACAAACTTCGGCTCATTAAAATGGATTCAACAAACTTCGGCTCATTAAAATGGATTATGAGCTGTGACGTTGCTGTTTTGCTCCCTGCTTTGCTGGATCGCAGATTTTGCTCCCTCAAGTCGCTCAGCAAAATATTCTGCATAAAATAACTTCCAAAGCATCCATTCTTCCAAATGGGTTAAAACATATAATATTCATCTAAAAGCAACCCTATTTACCACAAATGACACACAAAACACTATAGAGCTAAGGCCTAAATAACTCCCTTTTGGAGAGTTATCACCCGCCCAGGAGGAGGAGCGAATGTCCGACTTTTGACTACAGGGAGTTACCTTTTTCCCCATCGTTTTAAGAATGTTAAGTTAGATGAGAAATTTACCAAGTTTTACAGATGTTTAGGAAATTGACTATTAATATTCCTCTAGTATATGCTCTGTCTAATATGCCTAATTATGGGAAGTTTATGAAAGAGATGCTTGCTAGGAAGAAAAAATTGAAGAAAAAAGAACTTTTTAGATTGTCAGAAAACAGTAGCACGGTCGTTCTAGGGAAGATGCCTCTTAAAAAGAAAGACCCAGGGAGTTTTATTGTTCCCTGTACCATAGGAATGGTATCATTTGATAGGGCATTGTGTGATCTAGGTGCTAGTATCAATCTAATGCCTTATTCCCTTTTCAGAAAAATTGGACTTGAAGGATTAAAGGAGACTAACATTACCCTCCAGTTAGCTGACCGATCCAAAACTCAACCGATGGGGATTGTGGAGGATGTGTTAGTCAAGGTGAACAAGTTCATTTTTCCCGTGGACTTCGTGGTGCTGGACATGCAGGAGGACAATGAAATTCCCATCATTTTGGGAAGACCTTTCTTGGCCATAGGTAAAGCTGAGATTAGTGTTCACACAGGTAAGCTAACTTTGAATGTTAACGATGAGATTGTAGTTTTTAATATCTTTGGGCAAGATGGATCTGTTTGCAGTATACATACATGTTTTTTTGTTAGCTTTGAATTTTTGCCTGATGAGGAAGATGAGGAGTTAAACTTAGCCCTAGAACTAGAAGGTCCACCTATGGATGATTATGATTTTGACCCCGATGAGTTTTTTTATGATATTATGTTTGAGAATGAAGATGATAGCATACATTTATGCTATCTTTTTTCATAGTTATTCTAGCTAGTTTTGTGCGTTAATTGTGAGCTTTAATGTCTTTTTATGTTAAATTTGTAGAAAATCGAGCTCGTGAAGCAAAACCGGGAATTTTACTAAATTTGGGATCAAAATGGAGACTTTAGACCATGAAGGAAGGAAGGAAAAGAATACAATTGAAGAGGAGGCCCAAAAGCCCAAAAGATTGGATAAAGAAGAGCCAAATGCGAGTCCAAAATTCGTTTCTAGAAGGTCCAGCGTCGAGACGCGGACAGCGTCGAGACGCTAGGTGGAGTAAGCGACAAGATAGTGATGTCACAACGTCGCGACGCTGTGCAACCTCGGCAACAAGATACCTTCGTTTCTCCTCCTATAAATAGGCCACTTCTCATTGGTGAAAAGCATCTAATTTTTGGGGGTTCTCCCCTAGATCAATAGAGAGAAAAAATGAGTAGAATTGAGAGAAGAAAGGTGGAATTGATAGGGATTCCAAGGCTCAAGACTCGAGATGATCGTGACGGGAGCTTTGGATCAACACAACAGTTATTTCATCTTTATGTCTCTGTGATTTTGTATTATTGTTGAGTTAGGACCATGGATCAAGATTGTTGGGCTAAAATCCTTCCCATTTGTGAGTAGATCTTGAGACCTAGGGTTGTTACTTTAGCTAATTGGATAATGTAGCTTAATGATTTGGATATTGTAATGAATATCTTCAAATTTCATCTATGCAATTTACGCTTAATGCCTTTAATCCCTTGATCACGAATTGATTGATTTGTTGATCTAAATTGATACTCAACAAAGAGAAGTTAGATTAGATCCTAATTGCATGGCTAACGATTGCTTGGAGCAAGAAAGTGAAAGAGAATTGTTAGAAATTCATGATGAAGTTGCTTAATGCCATACTATAATTAACTAAGGAAATGGACACATAAATTAATTATGTTAGTATGAGATGTGGAGGAGCTTGAAAGAGAAATCAACTTAAATTACTTCTAGATTTATGAAATTAAAGATTAGTAATTACATATGTCCATTCAAATTGAGCTAGACGTCCAAAAAGCTAGATAACACCCTAGGTCGAGTCCCCTTAATAGGAAATTTCTCTTTTTATGCATGTTTTTCTATCTATTAGTTTCTTCAATCATTAGAGTTGAGATTCTAAATAAAATCGAACATGATAGTTCTCGGTAATTAGTGGACTTAATACAAATTCCCTGAGGATTCGATACTCAGTACTCTACCGTTTTATATTACTTGTGGCAACCCTACGCTTGCAGCAACACTAACAGAAGATATGATGGAAAATTTTGAACTGTCTGTTCTGGACTTTAATGAATTCAAATTAGATGATAGCATTGTACCATCTAGTACAATTAGTGGGTCTCATATAGATGATCATGTACAACAGTTTACACATGATGAATGGATGGTCCTTTTAGAAAAACCATCCCAGTGCTGGTTTTTATTTCCTCAAACTCGTGGATAGTAAATGTAACAAAGTCAATTATAATTGATAAAGCGTTATCGAGGTTATTCACTTTCTGGTTGTTGTATAGTTCTTTTTATTTTATATTAATTAACCTAAATCCAATAAACTAGAATCCTTGGCTACGATATGAACACTTGAACTTTATGTAGTGACATAAAAGTGGATCAAGTTCAAGTAATAACCTAAACGATCTATAGTATAGGGATAAGACTTGGTACCTTATCCTAGGAAAACTTTGTGACGCGACCCACTTTGTTTTAGTACAAACGATGTGATCCTGAATCGTTCATGTAGAGAGATGCAAGTGGGGGGGTCCTATGCAAATGAGTTTGTATCAGACCAGGACCGAGAAATAAGTCACTCTTGCTTTATAACGTTGTTTATTGACAAGACTAACTATTTCATGTGATGACTTAGGTAACTCAATCTTAATCCTGAGCTAACTATGAACTCTTGTTTATTCGAACTTATCCTTAAATCTACATGGGTGAGAGTGGCTTTGAACTTATACTCAATCTTAAAACGTGGATTTGAAGTTAATCGGGTGTTCGGGACGCGAAAATATGCCAAAGAACCGAAGAGATTAAAGTTAGAAGTAACCAAGAGAGGGCAATCAGCAGGCTAGCGTCGAGACGCCACTCTTGGAGCGTCGAGACGCTGCCTTTCCTTAAGTAATTTGGGTGGCAGAGTCGTACCGTCGAGACGCTGTGATAATAGCGTCTCGACGCTACCGTTTTTCCCTTATTCAGCAGGCGCGCCAGGCGACAGAGTCGAGACGCTGTCTCCTTAGCGTCTCGACGTTGTCGCAGATTTTCCTATTTAACTTTCTTTTCATGCTACGGATTGGAGGAGGCCAAATTGAGAGAATTAAACCCTAATTTCGACTAGAGACCTACTGTGGGAGCTGAAGCAAGGACGAGGACCGGGAATATCACTTGGTGGCGCAGATATCGAGACGGGGGCGTGCCGGGTTCGACGACATTAAGTGTTTCCTTTCCTTTTACTTCTCTCTAGCTAGATTTTATGGATTTTTCATGTTTACTTGAGCTTGTAACGCCATGTATGAGTAGCTAAACTTGTAGCTTAGGGATTGATGAAGTCTTTTTAATTTATGGATTGATTTATTGTATGAGTTGTGCAATGGTTTTATGTATGCAATCTTGATCTAATGCTTTCAATTAATTGGCCATTAGTTGAATGATCTAAGTGTTGAGTCTAGCTCGGGAGAGGGGATTTAGCATAGACTTACTCAAGATTGCATGACTAAAGTTTATTTTCTAAGCTCGTGACGGATTTTAGAGCAACTTTGGAATTGGTCAAAAGAACTCATTGCCTTGCATGTTAATAAACTTAGATAGGGATATCAAGTTGGTTAATTTGCATGAGAATCAATTATACTCGGGAGAGGTAGTTGTGATTAAAGGTTCTTAGGCTCATAAACCCATTGTGCATAATAACTTATTCCTTAAAATCAATCCTAGACTAAATTGGCAAAATCAATTCCCTAAGTGTTCTCTCAATTGCATATCCACTGTTTACTTGTTTTGATTTGGTTTTCGATCTATCACTCACTACTTTTTGGTCCCTAAATAAAATTGAACAAGATAATTCGCAATACTTGATTTAGCTTAAAAATCCAATCCATAGGACGACACTCGTTTATACGAACACTTTATTATTACTTGACTCGTGCGCTTGCGGTAAGGAAAATTCCACATCAAGTTTTTTGCGCCGTTGCCGGGGATTGGCACATTTAGTTAGATTGATATTGTGAAAAAATTGTTTGATCTTAATTTAGGGTGTATTTTTACTTTTCTAGGTGATTGCATTTTTTTCCTTATTTGTTTTCCTTTCCATATTTGTTTTTCTAGGTTAGTAGTTTTTTTTTGTAGTTGTGTAATCTTTTCCTTATTTTTTTTTTTATTTTTCTTTGATTTTCCTTTTCTCTTTAGTTAGATATTTTCCTTGTTAGTATTTTGCCTTAATTGTAATTTTCCATATTTGTTTATTGTTTTCCTTAATTAGATAATATTTTCCTTTTCTAGATTATATTTTCCATATTTAGATTAGTGGTTTCTTTTCTTTATTTTTTCCTTAATTATTTTCTTTCCTTTTTAGGGTAGTTTAGTTTGTGTATGCGTAGTAGTAGAGAATTGATACCGTCGGATCCCGAGATCGAAAGAACAATTCATAGGCTTCGAAGGGAAAATAGAGAAATTATTCACATGGCTGACCAAAATCCACCTGAGGAGCCTAGGCCTATTAGAGACTACTTTCAGCCCGTGTTTCAGGGGCAACAATTGGGGATTGTCTATGCCCCGATCAATGCCAACAACTTTGAGCTGAAGACCGGTCTCATTCAGATGGCCCGAGATTGTGCTTATAGAGGACCGCCGACCGAGGACCCAAATTCTCATCTAAAATCATTTTTAGACATTTGTGGGACGGTAAAAATTAATGGAGTTTCTGAGGATGCCATTCGCTTACGCTTGTTTCCTTTTTCTTTGCAGGATAAAGCACGTGATTGGTTACAGTCTATTCCCCCTAGGATGCTTTAGTCCAGGCCTTTTTGAAGAATTTTTTCCCTTCTGCAAAGATGGTCAAGCTGAGGACCGAGATTGGGACGTTCAAGCAGCAGTTCGATGAGCAGTTGTTCGAGGCCTGGGAGCAATTTAAAGAGTTGCTGAGGAAATGCCCTCAGCATGGCTACCCCGACTGGCTTCAGGTTAAATTATTTTATAATGGCTTAACTCCAAGTACAAAAACGATTGTCGATGCAGCTGCAGGTGGGACTCTGATGTCCAAGACCGTGGAAAATGCTCGTATACTTCTAGAGGATATGGCAACCAACAGTTATCAGTGGCCATCTGAGCGGTCAGCACCTAAAAAGATTGCTACTGGAGTGTTTGAGGTTGACAAGGTAAGTGCACTCCAGGCCCAGATGACCTCCCTTGCTAATGCTTTTCTGAAATTTTCAGGTACAGGGAGTGCACAATCAATTGAATCAGCTGCTGCGTTAGCATCTAGACCTCAGGAGGAGACCATCGAGCAGGTTCAGTATGTATCAAATTTTAATTCTAGGGGATATAATAATAATTCTACACCTACACATTATCACCCTAACAATAGGAACCATGAAAATTTCTCTTATGCAAATAATAAGAATGTTCTTAATCCTCCTGGTTTTGCCCCTCAAACTCAAGAAAATAAAAAAGTTAGAAGATCTTGTTGGAGCTTTCATTGCAGAGTCTAGTAACAGGACAACCAAATTGGAGGAGGCAGTCATAGCCATCGATACAACGGTGAATGGCCACAGTGCAACCATCAAGAACATTGAGACTCAGCTGGGACAGTTGGTAAGTGTTGTAAGCACCATGAGTAAAGGTAAGGCCCCAGTTGAGCAGGAGAAAACACAGATGGAGTACTGTAAGGCAATCACTGTGCACCAGGAGAAAGTTGAAGAGGAACCTTAGTTTGAGGATTATGACACTCCTACTGGGGAAGCTGAGGAGGACACATCAGCTGATGAAGCTGAAAAGCCTGAACTTGAGCCTCCTATTCCTTTTCCCTCATTGATGGTCCTCAAAGACAATAAAAAGAAAAAGAAGAAAAAGAATAATCAGGTTCAATTTGATAAATTTATGAATGCATTTATCAATCTGAACATTAATATTCCTTTTGTAGAGGCATTAGAGATGCCCCAGTATAAAGGGTTCATGAAGGAATGGTTAGCTAAGAAGAGAAAGGAAAAGAAGGTTAACACCGTATATCTCGCTTCCACATGCAGCACCAGAGTACAATAGAAGGTACCTGAAAAAGTAGCAGATCCAGGGAGTTTTTCTGTTCCTTGCAGTTTTGGTACTTATTCTTTTAGAGCATTATATGATTTAGGTGCTAGCATTAATATCATTCCTCTATCTCTGTGCAAAAAGTTAGATATAGGTGAGATTAAATCTACTCCTGTTAGGCTCCAATTAGCTGACCAGTCTGTGGTTAGACCAGTTGGCATTATAGAAAATGTTTTAATCAGAGTAGGTAGATCCTTCCTCCCTATTGATTTATATGTTATGGATATGGTGGAAAATCCTTCAATGCCTGTTATATTAGGAAGACCATTCCTCGCCACTGGGCGAGTGATTATTGATATTGAGCACAGGGAGCTCACTATTAGAGTCCGAAATGAAAAAGAAATATTTAAAGCAGTTGAAGACTCTAAGGAACACTCGGAAGTGCTTTTCATGGGCTACAAGAAAGGTGCAAGAAAGAGCACCTCTGTTAGATTCACAGAAACGAAGCCTCCTTGTTGCACGACCAACACGTCGAGCTAATGACGTTAAACAAACGCTTATGGGAGGCAACCCAAGTAAGTTAGTTGTGCTTTTCTGTTTGCTTTTGATTTATAGTTTGTTTTTGTGTTGTAGGTCTTAGTCCCAATTTCTCCTTTGCTTTCAAGCTTCCTTGATAAAGGTCATCATCATTCCAGGGCAGTATTGTTCACTCCTTCCATTCTTTTATTGTTCTCATGCTTGATTATGCCTTATTTTCTGTATACATTGAGGACAATGCATGTTTTAAGTTTGGGGGTGGAATAGCATGTTTGTGGAGCCCTTGAGCATCTGAGTTCGGGCTATAGTTTTGAGCTTTCTTTGAGTTGAGCATATAGTTGTTTTCTGGATGCCATTTTTGCATGACTATGATGTCCTAGGATAGGCTTTCTTGTCAATTTTCAAGCTTGCGATGAGTTGTAAGCATGAGTACCCAAAAAGGGAGACTTTTTAAACTTTTTCTAGTAGATGTCTTGCATGGGTAGAGTATTTGTCTTGGCTAGATTTGGATTTGAATGCTTAGGAGCGAATTATTGGGTTCATATGCTTGTTGTCACCTCGATAGGTGTAGGGAAGAGCTAAAGAGTTAATTTTTTTGCAAATTAGCATGTTTGATCTTGCTTAGGAGGAAAGAAAAAAATATATGCATGATCATGAAAGAAAAAATCACTCTTGTTGTTACTGTTGAAAACAAAATTATGCCATGGCCTGTGCACAGTTGCAATGTTTAATAAAAATTTAGGCAAAAAGAGCTACCCCTGTTGTGATCAGTTAGGCCAACCAGAGAAAACTCAGGTTAAGGGTCCCTGCAATGGGTGTGTGAAAGCTAGTGCCACATATACATGCTTAATTTAATTCTCAATTATGAGCACCTAAGTATGGAGGAAAACAAACTAATTTGTTCCATTAACTCATTAGAGAAACCTTAGTGCCAGTGTAGAAGGAAGATGAGCTGAGAGTTTAATAATCCAATCTCGAGCTAGTAGAGTCTGATCTCGTTGAGTTAGATCTTGCTTGTGCAAGTTAATTTTGGAAAAATTTTAATTTGTCTCCCTCATTGGTCCTTATGTGCATGTTTCTTGCTTGCTTGGCTATTGACTTTTGAGCCTTGAGGATTGAGTCATGATTGTTGCATCCATTCTTCTACTGTATGTTTGATTTGTAGTTTGCTCGAGGACTAGCAAAAGCTTAAGTTTGGGGGTATTTGATAGCGAGCATAGCTAGCTATTTTTCCCTATTTAATTTAGCTAGTCTTTTATGATTTATTGGCCATTTTATTGCACTTAATTGTTTATTTTGTAGGAAAGTGTCAATTAGAGCTAAAACGTGGATTTGAAGTTAATCGGGTGTTCGGGACGCGAAAATATGCCAAAGAACCGAAGAGATTCAAGTTAGAAGTAGCCAAGAGAGGGCAATCAGCAGGCTAGCGTCGAGACGCCACTCTTGGAGCGTCGAGACGCTGCCTTTCCTTAAGTAATTTGGGCGGTCGTAGCGTCGAGACGCTGTGATAATAGCGTCTCGACACTACCGTTTTTCCCTTATTCAGCAGGCGAGCCAGGCGACAGCGTCGAGACGCTGTCTCCTTAGCGTCTCGACGCTGTCACAGATTTTCCTATTTAACTTTCTTTTCATGCTACGAATTGGAGGAGGCCAAATTGAGAGAATTCAACCCTAATTTCGACTAGAGACCTACTGTGGGAGCTGAAGCAAGGAAGAGGACCGGAAATATCACTTGGTGGCATGGATATCGAGACGGGGACGTGCCAGGTTCGACGACATTAAGTGTTTCCTTTCCTTTTACTTCTCTCTAGCTAGATTTTATGGCTTTTTCATGTTTACTTGAGCTTGTAACGCCATGTATGAGTAGCTAAACTTGTAGCTTAGGGATTGATGTAGTCTTTTTAATTTATGGATTGATTTATGGTATGAGTTGTGCAATGGTTTTATGTATGCAATCTTGATTTAATGCTTTCAATTAATTGGCAATTAGTTGAATGATCTAAGTGTTGAGTCTAGCTCGGGAGAGGGGATTTAGCATAGACTTACTCACGATTGCATGACTAAAGTTTATTTTGTAAGCTCGTGACGGATTTTAGAGTAACTTTGGAATTGGTCAAAATAACTCATTGCCTTGCATGTTAATAAACTTAGATAGGGATATCAAGTTGGTTAATTTCCAAGAGAATCAATTATACTCGGGAGAGGTAGTTGTGGTTAAAGGTTCTTAGGCTCATAATCCCATTGTGCATAATAACTTATTCCTTAAAATCAATCCTAGACTAAATTGGCAAAATCAATTCCCTAAGTATTCTCTCAATTGCATATCCACTGTTTACTTGTTTTGATTTGGTTTTCGATCTATCACTCACTACTTTTTGGTCCCTAAATAAAATTGAACAAGATAATTCGCAATACTTGATTTAGCTTAAAAATCCAATCCAGAGGACGACACTCGTTTATACGAACACTTTATTATTACTTGACCCGTGCGCTTGCGGTAAGGAAAATTCCACATCAATAGGTCTATTAGGTCCCCCTGCTACCTCATACGAAATAACCTTAGAACATATGTGATAAGAAAGTTTGAAACGTTCAAACTCAAGTTAGGGACATGTCGTTAAATTATATTCGATATATTTAATGTTAAAATTTAATTGCAAATTAAACTATTTTAGAGAGAGTCAAGAATATTTAAATAAAATTTAAATTTTAGAATTATGTATTCAATATAATATATCGGTTTGGATATGGATACGGATTCATATTAGAAACCAGGTTTTAAGAGGAATAGAGATAGGTGCAAAGATTTAATATTAAAATTGTTTAATATTAAATCATGATTAATTATTGAATTAATTTTGATTCATTGAAAATATGATTTTCAAATTAATTAGAAATTTACTTTTCTAATTTAAAGGAAAATGATTTTAATTTTGAATTATAGTAATTCAAAATTATCATTTTTAGGGGGCGGATTTTGCTAGTGTAATGGTGACTAATTTATGCAAAAACTGAATCTCTAGACACCCAATCAAACACCTTGTTCACACAAGATTTCAAATGAATGAGACACGTGGAATAAACTTTGATTTGTATTGATGTTGTATGCGTGTGAGTGTACAATCTCTAATACATAATCCTCTGATTCTCTCTCTTGTGTGTGAATGTGTTTCACTCGAGGGCTGGAGCGCTTGTTCTCGAATTTGAAGTTGTCTCAAGGGCTTTGCAGCTTGTTCTTGAGGTTGGAGTTGTCTCAAGGGCTTTGCAGCTTGTTCTTGAGATTGAAGTTGTACCAAGGCTTCGTGATCCTCAAGGAGTTTGTTGATCTTCCAGAAGTCTTCAAGAGGCTTTAATCTTGGAGGTTTGTTCTTCAGAAGGATTTGGATTCTTCTAGATGAATTGAGGTAGACTTCAGTCTTCAAGTCTGCGAGAGGTTCTGAGCTTCAGTCTTCGGTTTGGAAGGAGAAGTTGAAGAGGATCTAAACTACGATCTTCAGTTCTGCAGTGGGATTTGAAGATGATCGAAGCCTCGTTCTTCAATTCTGCAACAGGATTTGGAGAGGATCTGAGCTTTGATCTTCAATTCTGTAGTGGGATTTGAAGAGGAACTGGACTTCGTTTCTTCAGTTCTGCGTCGGGATTTGAAGATGATCGGAGCCTTATTCTTCAGTTCTGCAGCTGGATTTGATGAGGATCTGAGCTTCGATCTTCGGTTCTGCAGAATGAGCTTCAATCTTCGGTTCCTTCTGAGAGCTTTCTCTTATTCCTTTCCTTCTGCCCTCCCCCAAATGAGAAGTCGTGCCTCCTATTTATAGAGTTTTCTAAAGGTCTTCGTGGGTTTGGGTTTGGGCTTGGTTGCATTTGGGCCCATGGGCTTGGGCCTACAATTTTGGACTTCTTACCCAATTACATTATTGAATTCAGGTTTAAATTGAACCAGATTCAATCTATTTCATGAAATTAGTATACTTTAATTTCATGAACTTAGAAAATTACTTGAAGCAAAATTTATATGCCAACAAATGCCCCCTTTTCGAGATTTATGCACAAATAGGTGTGGGTGAATCTCAAAAATTATGACTTGGCAATAATTTTTACCTTCATAATTTTGACTACCCCGATTTTTATTTGAACTGAGAGCAGGATTTGAGCTTATTTCCAGGTTTAGTCTGAACTTGAAATTAAATTTGAATTCTAGTTCAATCTTGCTTTGGGTAAGATTTGGAGCGTGAGAAAATTTGGATTTGAGCTTGATTTTTTTTGTTTTTTTGTTTTTTTTAATTTGGAATAGAATTCAAAGTTTGAATTTTGGTCAAATTTTGATTTGGAATGAAATTTGGAGTATGCCCAAATTTTGATTTGATATAAAATTTCAAATTATGAATTTGAATTTGAAACATAATTTGAATTGGGACTTAAATCAATCTTGAGTTGGGATAACATTTTGGATTATACCCAAATTTTGATTTGAGGTAAAAATTCTACCCAATTTTAGCTCGATAGAATTTGAGTTTGGACTTTGGTCAAATTTGATTTGGGACAAAATTTGGATTATGCCCAAATTTTAATTTGGAGTGAAATTCTACCCAATTTTCATTTGGAGTAGAATTCTGAGGTAAATTTTCGATTATGCCAAATTTTGATTTGAGCCAAAATCCATCAAAAGATTCAAGATAGAATTTTGATTTAAATTTACTCAAATCTTGATGTAGAATAAACTAAAAATTGGTTTTGGCATAAAATTAACTTCAGGGATCTAAATCTATTGGCTTGATTTTTTTTTCTAAATAATAATAAGAAGAATCTCAATTTTGATTTGAGTTCAGTTTGAGATGAAGTTTCCTAAATAATCTCTTTTTTTTCACGTTGCTCCAAGCTAAAATGCTGAAATGTGGAACACTTTTATCTCCAAATAGTTAAGATTCTATTGTGTGGGTTGAGATTGCACCCCAAAATCATGGTAAATCTTACCTAAGTTTAGTTATTTTGATAATCCAATCATATAATTCTCTCTATATATACCCAAAGATATGGGGTCCTCCTCAAGCAAACGAGCTTCACAGTTGAATGGTTGGAGTTCTACTGCTATGGGTGTTGGAACTAAGAACATTGCCTTGTTGGAGTTGAACGTCGTCTAGCCGCTGCTTCCATCCAATTCTCCAGCTGAATAGTATGGCCGCTGTGTGGTCTATGGGTAGCCATCGATGTATCATCTCATCGGAGGGGTTGTTGGAGTCTTGTTTTGTTAGATCTATAGGCATTAGTGTGATGGGCTAGATGATCACAACCTCGAATTGAGCGTGTCGTAGTTTGAGTTGTTGTAGGTTGGACAGTGATTTGGTTAAAGGGTCATACTTCTGATTAGAAATTCAATGAGTGGCACATGATATATCCCACTTCCAGCACCTCTTTTTTTTTTTTTTTTTTCTTTTGACACTTTCTTTTCCTTTTTTTTTTTAATGCTGCCACTTTTTTTTTCTTTTCCCAATTGCACCTTCCCTAATTATACTTTCTTCCTTTATGACAATTGCTTCCATTGCAAAAAGTGATATTTACAATCCTCTTGTTGTATATGAATAACTTCTTTCGCATGCAGCATAGACTTTTTTTTTGTTTGCCAATATTATTCTTGTTGCATTTTTTTTTTTTGCTTGAATATGTGTATATCATGTAAATATTACTCTTGCTTTATTGTTCTGATGCCTCTATTTCATGGTGAATTCTTGGTGTTAACCAATGCTCAAATTTGGCAGTCATGTTTTACAACAATCAAGTTCATTTACTAGACAAATCACTTTGACGGTGATCCAACGAAGCTATCAACCGTCAACTTTTAAGGATGGAGCAAAGTTGTCAATATAGTCGTCACCAACTTTGAAGATGAGGCGAGCTCGGCAACCGCTGCCGTCTTGGAAGATGAAGCGAGGCCGCCAACTGCCGCCGTCTTTGAAGATGAAGCGAGGCGAGGCCGTTGACCACACCTTACCTTGGGCAGTGATCAACCCCTGATTCAGGCGGAATTCAAGATGGTCTCTCGTCCTTCTCATCTTGCCTCAGGCAGTGATCAACCCCTGATTCAGGCGGAATTCAGGATGGTCTCTCGCCCTTCACATCTTTGCCTCAAGCAGTGATCAACCCCTGATTCAGGCGGAATTCAGGATGGTCTCTCGCCCTTCTCATCTTGCCTCAGGCAGTGATCAACCCTGATTCAGGCGAAATTCAGGATGGTCTCTCGCCCTTCACATCTTGCCTCAGGCAGTGATCAACCCCTGATTCAGGCGGAATTCAGGATGGTCTCTCGCCCTTCTCATCTTGCCTCAGGCAGTGATCAACCCCTGATTCACGCTGAATTCAGGATGGTCTCTCGCTCTTCTCATCTTGCCTCAGGCAGTGATCAACCCCTGATTCAGGCGGAATTCAGGATGGTCTCTCGCCCTTCACATCTTGCCTCAAGCAGTGATCAACCCCTGATTCAGGCGGAATTCAGGATGGTCTCTCGCCCTTCTCATCTTGCCTCAGGCAGTGATCAACCCCTGATTCAGGCGAAATTAAGGATTGTCTCTCGCCCTTCACATCTTGCCTCAGGCAGTGATCAACCCCTGATACAGGCGGAATTTAGGATGGTCTCTCGCCCTTCTCATCTTGCCTCAGGCAGTGGTCAACCCCTGATTCAGGCGGAATGCAGGCTGGTCACTTGCCCACTTGCACTGCCAACCTTTGAAGATGAAGCGAGGTTGTCAACCGTCGACTTTGGAGATGAACCGATGTCGTCAACCGCCAACTTTGAGGATCAAGCGAGGCCGAAGGCGTCAACCGTCAACCTTGAAGATGAAGCAAAGTTGGAGCACCAACTCTTAGAGACAAAATAATGACAAAGCCTCCCAACTTTTAAATGGATCTATAGAACCTTCGAGCTTGATGAAAGAACGATAGAAACTCTCAACTTAAAGAAGGAACAACGATGATGAGGGACCTTCAAACTTGAAGAAGAAACGACGGCGGTGGAGAACCTTTGAACTTTGAGGAAGGAACAACAACGAAGCGTAGGAGAACCTTCGAGCTTGAAGAGAAGGTACTGAAACGAAGCAACGTGAAAACTGATAGCAAGCATAGCTAGCTATCTTTACTTATTTAATTTAGCTAGTCTTTTATGATTTTTGGGCCATTTTATTGTGCTTTAATGTTTATTTTGTAGGAAATGGTTGATTGGAGCTATAATGCCATATTAGAGTTAATCGGGTGCTCGGGGCGTGAAAAGATGCAAAGGAATGAAAAGAGTAAAAGTGGCAAAAAGTCAAATCTCAGTCAACAGCAGGCTAGCGTCGAGACGCTAGCTCTTGAGCGTCTCGACGCTCACATTCCATATCAGATTAGGCGCGTAAAGCTCACAGCGTCGAGACGCTATGATAGGAAGCGTCCCGACGCTACCGTTTTTCCTTATTCAGAACGCGCGTATAAGAGGCAGCGTCGCGACGGTGTCTTGACAGCGTCTCGATGCTAAGACGAAAAATCAGAATAAAAGCTTATTTTCGGCTAGGTTTTTGGGGAGAGTTCGATTTGGGACCTTTGAGAGCCGTAAACAGGGCAGAACAGAGCACTTGGAGGCTGAAAACAAAGGGAGGAATTTGGAAATCAACCCATTGTTCGTGGGGATCGTGACGGGGACGTCGGATTTGGCCTACATTGAGTTTTCTTTTCCCTTTCCTTTCTTTAGTTAGATTTACGGCTTTCACATGTTTAGTTGAGCTTGTATTTACATTCATGAGTAGCTAAACTTGTAGCTTAGGGATTGATGTAGTTGATTAAGTTTATGGATTGATTTATGGTTTAAGTTGTGCAATGTTATTGTATTTGTAATCTTGATTTAATGCTTTCAATTAATTGACCATTAGTTGAATGATTTAAGTTTCGAATCTAGCTCGGGAGAGGGGATTTGATCTAGACTTGCTCAAGATTGCATGAATGAAGTTTATTTTCTAATTCGTGATGGTTTTAGATTAACTTTAGAATTGGTTAAAAGATCTCATTGTCTTGCATGTTAATAAACTTAGATAGGGATATCAAGTTGGTTAATTTGCATGAGAATCAATTATACTCGGGAGAGGTAGTTGTGATTAAAGGGTCTTTGGCTCATAATTCCATTGTGCATAATAACTTATTCCTTAAAATCAATCCTAAGCTAAATCAGCGAAATCAATTCCCTAAGTAGTTTTCCTAATAGAATTTCCATTTTTTTTACTTGCTTTGATTTGGTTGTTATCATCACCTATTCATCACTTTCTAATCCCTAAATAAAATTTAGCGAGATTATTCACAATACTTCATTTGCTTAAAAATCCAATCCAGAGGACGACACTCGTATTTACGAACACTTTATTATTACTTGACCGGTGCGCTTGCGGTTAGGAAAAGTCCACATCAAGTTTTTGGCGCCGTTGCCGGGGATTGGCACATTTAGCTAGATTGATATTGTGAAAAAATTGTTTGATCTTAATTTAGGGTGTATTTCTAACTTTTTAGTTGATTGCATTTTTTCCCTCGTTTGTTTTTCTTTCCATATTTGTTTTTCTAGGTTAGTTTTTCTTTTAGTTGTGTAATCTTTTCCATATTTGTGTCTTGTTATTCTTTTTTAGTTTAGTTTTCCTTGTTGGTTAGTTTCCTTATTTGCATTTTGCCATATTTATTTTTGCATTCCATATTAGGTTACTTTGTTTCCTTTTCTAGATTACACTTTCCATTCTTAAATTAGTTGTTTTCTTTCCTTTATTTATTTCCATATTTGTTTTTCTTTTCTTTTTAGGGTAGTTTTAATTTTGCATGCGTAGTAGTAGAGAAGTGATACCATTTGATCCCGAGATAGAAAGAACAATTCATAGGCTTCGAAGGGAAAATAGAGAAATTATTCAAATGGCAGACCAAAATCCACCTGAGGAGCCTAGGCCTATTAGAGATTATTTTCAGCCTGTGTTTCAGGGGCAACAGTCGGGGATTGTCTATGCACCGATTAATGCCAACAACTTTGAGCTGAAGACCGGCCTCATTCAGATGGCTCGAGACTGTGCATATAGAGGATCGCCCACCGAGGATCCAAATTCTCATCTTAAATCATTCTTGGATATTTGTGGGACGGTAAAGATTAATGGTGTCTCTGAGGATGCTATTCGCTTACGTTTATTTCCCTTTTCTTTGCAGGATAAAGCACGAGATTGGTTGCAGTCTATTACTCCTGGGAGCATCACCACCTGGGATGCTTTGGTCCAGGCCTTTTTAAAGAAATTTTTCCATCCTGCAAAGACGGTCAAACTGAGGACCGAGATCGGGACATTCAAACAACAATATGATGAGCAGCTGTTCGAAGCTTGGGAACGATTCAAAGAGCTACTAAGGAAGTGCCCTCAGCATGGTTACCCCGATTGGCTTCAGGTACAGTTGTTTTATAATGGTTTAACTCCTAGTACAAAAACGATTGTTGATGCAGCTGCAGGTGGGACTCTGTTGTCCAAGACCGTGGAAAACGCTCGCACACTTCTAGAGGATATGACCACCAACAGCTATCAGTGGCCATCTGAGCGGTCTACACCTAAAAAGATTGCTGCTGGAGTGTTTGAAGTTGATAAAGTAAGTGCACTCCAGGCCCAGATGACCTCCCTTGCTAATGCTTTCATGAAATTTTCAGGTACAGGGAGTGCACAGTCAATTGAATCAGATGCTGCTTTGGCATCTAGACCTCAGGAGGAGACCATTGAACAGGTTCAGTATGTATCAAATTTTAATTCTAGGGGATATAATAATAGTTCTACACCTACACATTATCACCCTAACAATAGGAACCATGAAAATTTCTCTTATGCTAATACTAAGAATGTTCTTAATCCTCCTGGTTTTGCCCCTCAAACTCAAGATAATAAAAAGTTAGAAGATCTTGTTGGAGCTTTCATTGCAGAGTCTAGTAACAGGACAACCAAATTAGAAGAGGCAGTCATTGCAATCAACTCAACAGTGAATGGCCACAGTGCAGCTATAAAGAACATTGAGACTCAGCTGGGACAGTTGGTGAATGTTGTAAGCACCATGAATAAAGGTAAGGCCCCAACTGAACAAGAGAAGCCCTAGATGGAGTATTGTAAGGCAATCACTGTGCACCAGGAGGAATCTGAAGAGGAACCTGAATCTGAGGACTATGAAACGCCTACAGGGGAAGCTGAGGAGGACACATCATCTGATGAGGCTGAACAACCTAACCTTGAGCCTCATATTCCTTCTCCCACACTGATGGTTCCTAAGGAAAAGAAAAAGAAAAAGAAGAAAAAGAACAATCAGGTTCAGTTTGATAAATTTATGAATGCTTTTATGAATCTGAATATTAATATTCTGTTTGCAGAGGCATTAGAGATGCCCCAATACAACAGGTTCATGAAGGAGTGGTTAGCAAAGAAGCGAAAAGAAAAGAAGGTTGACACTGTTTATCTTGCTTCCACATGCAGCACCAGAGTACAACAGAAAGTACCTGAAAAAGTAGCAGATTCAGGGAGTTTTTCTGTTCCTTGTAGTTTTGGTACTTATTCTTTCAGAGCATTATGTGATTTAGTTGCTAGCATTAATATTATCCCATTGACCTTGTGTAAGAAGTTAGACATAGGTGAGATTAAATCTACTCCTGTAAAGCTCCAATTGGCTGATCAATCTGTGGTGAGACCAGTTGGTATTGTAGAAAATGTGTTAACCAGAGTAGGTAGATTTTTCCTCCCTATTGATTTATATGTTATGGACATGATAGAAAATCCTTCAATGCCTGTCATATTAGGAAGACCATTCCTCGCTACTGGGCGAGCGATTATAGATATTGAGCGCAGGGAGCTCACTATTAGAGTCAAGAACGAAAAAGAAATCTTTAAAGCAGTTGAAGACTCCAAAGATAAAGTGCTTTACATGGGCTACAGGAAAGGTGCAAGAAAGAGCACCTCTGTTAGATTCACAGAACAAAAGCCTCCTTGAAGCACGTGCAACACGTCGAGCTAATGACGTTAAACAAGCGCTTATGGGAGGCAACCCAAGTAAGTTAGTGTGTTTTCATTTTGTTTTTGATTTATTGTTTGTTTTTGTTTTGTAGGTCTTGTTTTCTTCCTCTCCTTTGCTTTCAATCTTTCAAGATTCCAAGCTCTCAAGCAAGAAGTCATCATCATTCCAGGCCAGTATTATTCACTCCTGTCATTCTTTTTTTGTTCTCATGCTTGTTTATGCCCTATTTTCTTTATACATTGAGGACAATGCATATTTTAAGTTTGGGGGTGGATTAGCATGTTTGTGGAGCCCTTGAGCATCTGAGTTCGGGCTATAGTTTTGAGCTTTCTTTGAATTATGCATATGGTTGTTTTCTGGATGCTACTTTTGCATGATTATGATGTCCTAGGATAGGCTTTCTTGACAATTTTCAAGCTTGTGATGAAATGTAAGCATAAGTGCCCAAAAAGGGAGACTTTTTAAAATTTTTCTAGGAGATGGCTTGCATGAGTAGAGTATCTGTCTTGGCTAGATTTGGATTTGAATGCTTAGGAGCGAATTATTGGGTTCATATGCTTGTTGTCACCTCGATAGGTGTAGGGAAGAGCTAAAGTGTTAATTTTTTGCAAATTAGCATGTTTGATCTTGCTTAGGAGAAAAGAAAAGAATATCTGCTTATTATGTTCATAGCGAAAAAATCATTCTTGTTGTTATTGTTGAAAAAGAAAAAAGTCATGACTTATGCGCGCAATGCAATGATTAATAAAGTTTAGGCAAAAAGAGCTACCCCTGTTGTGATCAGTTAGGCCAACCAGAGAAAACTCAGGTTAAGGGTCCCTGCAATGGGTGTGTGAAAGCTAGTGCCACATATACATGCTTAATTTAATTATTAATTATAAGCACCTAAGTATGGAGGAAAACAAACTAATTTGTTGCATTAACTCATTAGTGAAACCTTAGTGCCAGTGTAGAGGGAAGATAAGCTGAGAGTTTAATAAATCAACCCTGGGCTAGTAGAGTCTGATCTTGTTGAGTTAGATCTCGCTTGTGCAAGTTAATTTTGGAAAAATTTTAATTTGTCTCCCTCATTGGTCCTTGTGTGCATGTCTCTTGCTTGCTTGGTTATTGACTTTTGAGCCTTGAGGATTGAGTTATGATTGTTGCATCCATTCTTCCATTGTATGTCTGATTTAGAGTTTGCTTGAGGACTAGCAAAAGCTTAAGTTTGGGGGTATTTGATAGCAAGCATAGCTAGCTATCTTTACTTATTTAATTTAGCTAGTCTTTTATGATTTTTGGGCCATTTTATTGTGCTTTAATGTTTATTTTGTAGGAAATGGTTGATTGGAGCTATAATGCCATATTAGAGTTAATCGGGTGCTCGGGGCGTGAAAAGATGCAAAGGAATGAAAAGAGTAAAAGTGGAAAAAAGTCAAATCTCGGTCAACAGCAGGCTAGCGTCGAGACGCTAGCTCTTGAGCGTCTCGACGCTCACATTCCATATCAGATTAGGCGCGTAAAGCTCACAGCGTCGAGACGCTATGATAGGAAGCGTCCCGACGCTACCGTTTTTCCTTATTCAGAACGCGCGTATAAGAGGCAGCGTCGCGACGGTGTCTTGACAGCGTCTCGACGCTAAGACGAAAAATCAGAATAAAAGCTTATTTTCGGCTAGGTTTTTGGGGAGAGTTCGATTTGGGACCTTTGAGAGCCGTAAACAGGGCAGAACAGAGCACTTGGAGGCTGAAAACAAAGGGAGGAATTTGGAAATCAACCCATTGTTCGTGGGGATCGTGACGGGGACGTCGGATTTGGCCTACATTGCGTTTTCTTTTCCCTTTCCTTTCTTTAGTTAGATTTACGGCTTTCACATGTTTAGTTGAGCTTGTATTTACATTCATGAGTAGCTAAACTTGTAGCTTAGGGATTGATGTAGTTGATTAAGTTTATGGATTGATTTATAGTTTAAGTTGTGCAATGTTATTGTGTTTGTAATCTTGATTTAATGCTTTCAATTAATTGGTCATTAGTTGAATGATTTAAGTTTCGAATCTAGCTCAGGAGAGGGGATTTGATCTAGACTTGCTCAAGATTGCATGAATGAAGTTTATTTTCTAATTCGTGATGGTTTTAGATTAACTTTAGAATTGGTTAAAAGATCTCATTGTCTTGCATGTTAATAAACTTACATAGGGATATCAAGTTGGTTAATTTGCATGAGAATCAATTATACTCGGGAGAGGTAGTTGTGATTAAAGGGTCTTTGGCTCATAATTCCATTGTGCATAATAACTTATTCCTTAAAATCAATCCTAAGCTAAATCAGCGAAATCAATTCCCTAAGTAGTTTTCCCAATAGAATTTCCATTTTTTTTACTTGCTTTGATTTGGTTGTTATCATCACCTATTCATCACTTTCTAATCCCTAAATAATATTAAGCGAGATTATTCACAATACTTGATTTGCTTAAAAATCCAATCTAGAGGACGACATTCGTATTTACGAACACTTTATTATTACTTGACCCGTGTGCTTGCGGTTAGGAAAAGTCCACATCAAAAACCTCCTTCGAACTTGGAGAGAAGGAGTTGCAGCGACGCATGGGAGAACCTTCGAACTTGGAGAGAATGACGTGAGAACCTTTGAATTTGGAGAGAATGAACTGCAGCGAAGCACGTGAAAACCTTCGAACTTTGAGAGAAGGAACTGCAGCGAAGCAACGTGAGAACCTCCTTCGAACTTGGAGAGAAGGAACTGCAGCGGAGCGTGTGAGAACCTTCGAATTTGGAAGGAAGAAATTGCAGCGTAGCGGCGTGAAAACCTTCGAACTTGGAGGAAGGCAAATGCAGCGGAGCGCGTGAGAACGCGACGTGAGAACCCTCGAACTTGGAGGTGCAGCAAAGCGCATGAGAACCTTCAAACTTGGAGGAAGGCAACTGCAGCAAAGCGCGTGAGAGAACCTTCGAACTTGGAGGAAGGCAACTGCAGCGAAGCGCGTGAGAGAAACTTCGAACTTGGAGGAAGGCAACTGCAGCGAAGCGACGTGAGAAAACCTTCGAACTTGGAGGTACAGCAAAGCGCGTGAGAACCTTCGAACTTGGAGGAAGGCAACTGCAGCGAAGCGACGTGAGAACCCTCGAACTTGGAGGAAGGAAAAACGTGTGAGAACCTTCGAACTTGGAGGAAGGCAACTGCAGCAAAGCACGTGAGAGAACCTTCAAACTTGGAGGTGCAGCAAAGCGCGTGAGAACCTTCGAACTTGGAGGAAGGCAACTGCAGCAAAGCGCGTGAGAGAACCTTCGAACTTGGGGTGATTGGAACACCGAACTTGAGGCGAGCGAGACATCAAATTTGGAGGAATGAAGTCTTCTGTTATTCATCCAACTCATAGTCTCACATTCATAACGGTGCACAACTTCCATTTGCTGTGTTGCCCCCACTAGTGATGAATTTTCTCAATTTATATTGTCGTGCTTCAATATTTGTTGCACTTCTTTTTTTTTTGTTTGCAGAGACTGAACTTAAAGTTTTCTTTAAGCTGCCTACGTACCCTTTGAAGAAAAGGGATCAAGTCATAACGTAGTTCAAAATTTTTTTCACTCACCTTTTAAGCTCACGTGGGTTAGGAGCATCGTGCAGTTTAGGCTCTTGCGATCAGGAGCTTTTACATTTTAAAAGTCCTTATCTTCATCATGGTCTTGATTAGATCCTTGACTTGTAGGATTGGTCAGGATAATGAGATTTGGCTTCACCTTCAAGGAACCTTCCGTATTTATGAGAACAGAAAACTTCCTCTTCATACGTGACGGGATGCTACTATGAAGCTTCTCGTCGCTGTTTACTTCATCGAAAAGTTTCAACTCCAAGTTGTCCATCTTTCTTTTAGGTTGATCGTTTGTTACTTTGAGGCGATCAAAGACAGATGTTGAAGATTGACTTTTCTTCAATGTGGAGACACTTAGCCTTTGGAATGTTGAAGGTCGAGTGGAAGTGGACACCGAACACTGATTTTCTTCTTTTGTCGCGACCATACTCATTCTTTGGAATACCGAAGGACGAGTAGTTGAAGGCTTGATGCGATCGAAGACGGAAGTCCTTTGTTCACCATTCTCGGAATCGTCAACTTCTTCTACGTCGATGTAGTAGGAAGTTGCAAAGTTTCTTTTTTCCTTTTTGTGGAAAGTTTTGGAGAAGAATTCACTAAAAGTCACCGGTTGTCGAGGTCGAGAAACCTCTCTACTTTTCTTCCTCTTAGGTTGAGGTTTCTTAGGATTCCTCTTTCTTTGATTTTTGTCCTTTCCTTTGACTGAAGCATGATTTGACTGAGCTACTTCATCAAGGTCAAGCTCAATTTTTCCTTCCGTAGCTAGCTTTAGAATTAAGTCCTTTAGGACAAAGCATCTTTCCACTGGATGACCAATAACTCGATGATACTTGCAAAACTTGGGATCATCGACTTTCTCCATCTCTTTTGGTCGTTTACACTTAGGAAGCTCTATCAGCTGCACTTCCAGTAGTTGTTCCAACATATCAGGGATGTCAGCATCAGGGAAAGGGTAGATTTTCTTCTGTCTTTCCTTTAAAGTTAAGTGACGTGTTCCATTTGTTTGTCGCTTTTCTTTCGAAGATGACTTGAGAGGAATTGTGCTTACGACCATAGATTCTTCTGTAGTCGTTTCGACGTCCTTTCCTTCTATCTTCAAGTTAGGAAGTAGAAGGTCTTGGTTTTCTTGGCTAGCAATACTTAGCTCCATATCGTGGGTGCGAGTTGCTAGTTCTTCAAAGGTGCGAGGCTTTATACCTTTTAGGATGTAGAGGAGTTCCCAGTGCATGCCTTGAATGCACATCTCAACGGAAGAAAGTTCAGTGAGTCGATCTTTGCAATCTAGACTCATGGCTCTCCAGCAATTTATATAGTTAACAACGAGTTCGTCTTTTCGTTGTTTAGTGTTGGTGAGCTCGAACATGCTAACTGTTCGTCTAGTGCTGTAGAAGCGATTCAAAAACTCTCTTTCGAGTTCCTCCCAACTGTCTATTGACTCAGGTTCTAGATCAGTGTACCAGTCAAAAGCATTTCCTTTAAGTGTTCGAACGAACTGTTTGACTAGTAGGTTCTCTCGAGTACCAGCGTTCTCGCATGTCTCAACGAAGTGGGCAATATGTTGTTTAGGATTACCCTTTCCATCAAACTGCTGAAATTTTGGTGGCTGATACCCCATTGGCATTCTCAAGTTATCAATCCTCTTAGTGTATGGTTTAGAATACAAGAGGGAGTCTTGATTAGGTCCACCGTATTGAGCTCTGATACAGTTTGTGATCATATCTTGGAGCTGTTGGATGGATAGTGAAGCGATTGAAGTGGAACATTGTGGTTGATCATCCTGCATGATAGTTTTTCCTTTATCGTGATTTTTGACAACATGAGCATGATTTGATTCAACAATGTTCTGGTTCTCAATCTGGCTCTTTAGGTGCTCGATTTGAGAATCTTTTTCTTCGATTGCCTTCATCAAGATGTTGATTTGCTCCTGCATTTCAGTCATTCTTTCTTCCATAGTTCTTGTCTCAGTCATCATGACGGTCACTATGTCAGACTCTGGTTCGAACAAAGGATTGTACCTAACAAGAAACTTTTCATCAGTACATGACCCCTGTAGTGTTATTTCTTCGCTCATGATAATAAGAGCTTTATCATCTTGCAACTTGAGTTCATCAGAGCAACTATGGGTGGTAGGACCTGTGTAAAAGTTACTCATGACAGCAGTCATTGAAGAAGTGTTGATCGACATCTTTTTTTTACTTAGATTTTGAGATGAGAGAAAGAGATGAGAGGTAAAGATGGTCCCACTGGGCGTGCCAAACTGTTCACACGAGATTTCAAATGAATGAGACACGTGGAATAAACTTTGATTTGTATTGATGTTGTATGCGTGTGAGTGTACAATCTCTAATACATAATCCTCTGATTCTCTCTCTTGTGTGTGAATGTGTTTTACTCGAGGGCTGGAGCGCTTGTTCTCGAATTTGAAGTCGTCTCAAGGGCTTTGCAGCTTGTTCTTGAGATTGGAGTTGTCTCAAGGGCTTCGTAGTTTTTTCTTGAGGTTGGAGTTGTCTCAAGGGCTTTGCAGCTTGTTCTTGAGGTTGGAGTTGTCTCAAGGGCTTTGTAGCTTGTTCTTGAGGTTGGAGTTGTCTCAAGGGCTTTGTAGCTTGTTCTTGAGATTGAAGTTGTATCAAGGCTTCGTGATCCTCAAGGAGTTTGTTGATCTTCCAGAAGTCTTCAAGAGGCTTTAATCTTGGAGGTTTGTTCTTCAGAAGGATTTGAATTCTTCTAGATGAATTGAGGTAGACTTCAGTCTTCAGGTCTGCGAAAGATTCTGAGCTTCAGTCTTCGGTTTGGCAGGAGAAGTTGAAGAGGATCTAAACTACGATCTTCAGTTCTGCAGTGGGATTTGAAGATGATCGGAGCCTCGTTCTTCAATTCTGCAACAGGATTTGGAGAGGATCTGAGCTTTGATCTTCAATTCTGTAGTGGGATTTGAAGAGGAACTGGACTTCGTTTCTTCAGTTCTGCGTCGGGATTTGAAGATGATCGGCGGAGCCTTGTTCTTCAGTTCTGCAGCTGGATTTGATGAGGATCTGAGCTTCGATCTTCGGTTCTGCAGAATGAGCTTCAATCTTCGGTTCCTTCTGAGAGCTTTCTCTTCTTCTTTTCAGACAGTCTTACAATGAACCGTCTTACAATGAACCGTTGGATGCCGCTTGGGAGAGATTCCAGAGGCTAGTTTGAAAGTGTCCACACCATGGACTGCCTGCTTGCATTGTTGTAGAGCATTTTTACAATGGGTTAGATCAAGCTTCAAAGGCACTAATAAACGCATCTGCAAACGGATCCTTTTTGAAGAAGTCTGCTAATGAGACGCATGCTATTTTAGATACCGTAGCGACCAATAATCGACATTGGGGAGAAAATGAACCAACAACCATTTTGAAAAATCCAGTGAAAGTAGTGGAAATAGAGGCTAACTCTCCGATGCAAGCCCAGATCAAGGCCATCCATAGCATTATGATGGGCATGTCCATGAACAATCAAGCCAATATAGCCCCTGCCAACGTTGTTTCTTCTCCCTGTTGTGAGATATGTGGTGAGGAACACATCGCTGATAGTTGTCCACTAAACCCTGCTTCTGTTTTTTATGTAGGTCCACAAGGAAATCAGAACCAAAATGGATGGAATCCTTATTCTGCCACATTCAACCCAGGATGGAGACAACATCCGAATTCTTCTTGGGGAGGACAAGTCGGGTCAAATAATTCCAACACTCATCAGTTTGGAAAGCAACCTACACAACAACAGCCGCAGAAAAAATTTCAACAAATTCCAGTGCAGAGCCAAGAGTCAAATCTAGAGACTCTTATGAAGGAATACATTGCAAGGAATGATGCTGCAGTCAGGAATTTGGAAGTTCAGCTTGGAAAATTACTCAAGAGATTAAAAATAGACCACAAGGGACGTTGCCTAGCAAAACCGAGACCCCACACAGAGAAGGCAAGGAACAATGCAAGGCAGTGACTCTAAGAAGCGGATTAGAATACGATGGACCAAAGTATCCAGGAAATCAAGAAGCAGAGATCCCAATTGAAGCTCGAGAAATGATTTGTGAAAAGAAGTCAGACAATACTACAGATATTTCAAAGAATAAAGAAGAAGTAGAAAAGACTAAGGAGCCTGAAGCCTTGGTAGAAAAAGAAGGAAAATCAAAGTTGGAGAAAAAACAGGAAAATGCGACCAAAAAACCCCAGAAAGTTGTGATAAACCCAGATTAGAGACCACCTCCTCCGTACCCACAGAGATTCAAACATGCCTCACAAGATGTAAAGTTCAAGAAGTTTTTAGATGTATTGAAGCAGTTGCATATTAACATATACCATTAGTGGAGGCACTTGAACAAATGCCTACATATGTAAAGTTTCTAAAAGATATTTTGTCAAAAAAGAGAAGGTTGGGGGAGTACGAAACGGTTGCACTCACGGAATGTTCTAGTGCACTAGTAAAGAACGAGATCCCTCCCAAGCTTAAAGACCCAGGAAGCTTTACAATTCCATGCTCTATAGAAGGCAGGGACGTAGGCAGAGCATTGTGCGATTTGGGAGCAAGCATCAACTTAATGCCATATTCTGTTTTTAAACAGTTAGGGATAGGTGATGCACAATGATAACTGCCCAAAAGGTAGTTATTTAGGCCTCAATTATATAGGGATTTGTGTGTCCTTTATGCTTAATAGGGTTGGTTTTAGAGAGATATTACATGATTTAACCCATTTGGAAGAATGGAAGCTTTGGAAATCACTTTGTGCAGATTGTGCTGCTGAGCAACTGGAAGGAGCAAATTCTATGCTGCAGCAAAACTGGGAGCAGAAACTGCCACATCACAGCTCGTTAGCCAACTTCATGAACCGACTTCTGTTGAGTTATTTTCGGGATAAAGGATCAAGGAGAGCCTTACACGTGTCCTAGTTGACCTAATTCAAGTCTCCCATCCTTCTATTAAAGGAAGTAGCCGTCAAAGTCAAATTCATTCCATGTTTTCCCTTGGAAGCCGAATAGTATAGGGAGATTGAAGATTATCAAGAACACCATCAACCGCAAGCTGATTAGGGAGTTTACCTTCTTTATTAACTTGTAGTTATGGACATGCATACTCAGATTGTAATTCGTATTCCTATGCCTATTATGAACTAAGTAGCTTAAGGTGTTGGTTAGGAATAATGTGATTACTGTGCTTCAACTCTAGTAATGAATTGACTATCGCATTTTGGTTAATTGTTGTGCTTATTCTCATTTTATGCCCGCCTGGCCAGCCGGTATGGATAGCTCTCTCTAGTTTCAGGGATGATTTAGAGAGTGTGTGGCAATTATCCACACTACGATCATTGTGTATTGGTGAACACCAGTGACTGAGCTAGGGATAGCCAGTTGCCTAGTGCTTGATCGGTCGCTCTTCATTGGGTTTGAAACATATCCTAAAAGATCCGGAGTTCCTTGAGGAATCCGCTAATAATACTGCGAGAAATGCATGATCAATAATATTGCTAGAGCATATCTTAGAACAATCACTAAAACCTAACCAGCGCCTATCTTTAATCTATCTATCTATTTGTTTACTCGTTGTTCTGTCATTTATTTTTCTTCAGCATAATTCTTATAAAACCCAACATTTTTATTATCTTCGAAACCATTAGAAAGTTATACAAAATAGATAAAGTGGAAACTCATTCAGACCTTGGATTGATAATATTACTTGCTGCAGACTGTGTATACTTGCACAGGAATTCTAGAGTATTTTCTATCATATTTTTACTCACTCTAGGAACCAAACAAGTTTTTGGCGCCGTTGTCGGGGACTTGAATAAGTTTTTATCTGATCTGTTTTGTGTATGTGTTTTAGTGGTTTGGTGCTAGAACTTTTTGATTGTTTCTTTTGTTTTTTCAGGTGTGATTTTGGTGCATGAGCGATCCGCCTGGGGTACGGTTTGAGCTTGATCCTGAAATTGAAAGGACATTTAGGAGCAGAAGGAGGGAGCAGCGCAGAAACCAGATGGAGAACGCCCCGCAACTTCCGCAGGTTCCTGAAGGTCCAGCAGAATCCGTTGCTGCAGCAAAACCCGCTGTTTGAGCAAAATGAGCAGCGAAATAATCAGGCTGAGAATTCTATCTTGATAGCGAACGATAGGACCAGAGCCATTCGAGCATATGTTGTCCCAATGTTTAATGAGTTGAATCCAGGGATTGCACGTCCCCAAATCCAAGCGGCAAATTTTGAAATGAAACCGGTAATGTTTCAGATGTTGCAAACCGTGGGGCAATTCCATGGTTTGTCATCTGAAGACCCTCATTTACATCTTAAGTCTTTTCTAGGAGTTAGTGATTCTTTTGTAATTCAAGGAGTGCCTAGAGATGCTCTTAGATTAACTTTGTTCCCGTATTCTCTTAGAGATGGAGCAAAGTCATGGTTAAACTTTTTTGCTCCAGGATCAATTAGGACGTGGGATGAGTTAGCTGAAAATATTTTGAGTAAATATTTCCCACCTAATAGAAATGCTAAATTAAGGAGTGAAATAGTATGGTTTAGGCAACTTGAGGATGAGACTTTTAGTGAGGCTTGGGAGAGGTTTAAGGAGCTTTTGCGAAAGTGTCCCCACCATGGTTTACCTCATTGTATTCAAATGGAAACATTTTACAATGGTTTAAATGGAGTAACCCAAGGTATGGTCGATGCTTCGGCTGGAGGGGCCCTTTTGGCAAAAACTTTTGATGAAGCCTATGAAATTTTAGAAAGAATATCTATTAATAGTTGTCAGTGGTCGGATGTTAGAGGCACAAATAAAAAGGTTAAGAGTGTATTAGAGGTTGATGGTGTGTCCACCATTAGGGTTGATCTTGCTATGATTGCTAACGCTCTTAAGAATGTGACAGTGATTAGTCATCAGCAGCCGCCAGTTGTGGAGCCTGCAGCAGTGGTGAACCAAGTCACGGACGAAGCATGTGTCTATTGCGGTGAAGACCACAACTACGAGTTTTGCCCCAACAATCCAGCTTCTATGTTTTTTGTAGGTAATCAGAGGAACAACCCTTATTCTAACTTCTATAATCCAGGTTGGCGCAACCACCCCAACTTCTCATGGGGAGGTCAAGGAAACAACGTACAAGCGCAACAAAAGGTGAACCAGTCGGGATTTGCTAAAACGCAGCTAATGCCCCAGCAAAATAAGCAGGCTTTGCCCCAGCAAAATTCGAGAAATTCTCTCGAGGCGATGATGAAAGAATTTATGGCTCGCACAGACGCTGCAATTCAAAGTAATCAAGCTTCGATGAGGGCCCTGGAATTGCAAGTGGGTCAGCTAGCTAATGAGCTGAAGGCGAGGCCTCAAGGGAAACTTCCATTGGATACTGAACACCCTCGAAGGGAAGGTAAGGAGCAGGTAAAGGCAGTAACTCTTAGGAGTGGTAAGCCATTAGAAGAGTCTAGAAAGACCCAGGATTTAAATAATAATAGTGATAATAATGTTGTTGTCGAGAAAGAATTGAGTCTGGTCAGGGTGCTGGAGGCAGCAAAGAGAATGCTGGAGCATCTGGTTCTGTGCCAGATGTAGAACCACCATATGTGCCGCCCCCACCTTATGTACCACCTCTACCTTTTCCACAAAGGAAAAAGCCTAAGAATCAGGATGGTCAATTTAAAAAGTTTTTAGAGATTCTTAAGCAATTGCATATAAATATCCCTTTAGTAGAAGCTATTGAGCAAATGCCTAATTATGCTAAATTTCTTAAGGATATTTTGACTAAAAAGAAAAGGTTAGGTGAGTTTGAAACTGTATCTCTTACTGAGGAGTGTAGTGCTATTCTTAAGAATGGTCTACCCCCCAAGGCTAAGGATCCAGGGTCATTTACCATACATGTGTCTATAGGTGGAAAGGAGTTAGGTAGAGCACTCATTGATTTAGGTGCGAGCATTAACCTTATGCCTCTTTCGGTCTATCGGAAGTTAGGTATTGGTGAAGCTAGACCTACCACAGTTACACTCCAATTAGCTGATAGGTCTATCACATATCCAAAGGGTAAAATTGAGGATGTCTTAGTAAAAGTTGATAAGTTCATATTTCCTGTTGATTTTATTATTTTAGATTATGAGGCTGATAAAGATGTCCCAATTATTCTAGGTCGTCCATTTTTGGCTACTGGTAGGGCATTAATAGATGTTCAAAAAGGAGAATTAACAATGAGAGTCTGTAATGAGGAAGTGAAATTTAATGTGTTTAAAGCCATGAAATATCCAGACGAAATGGAGGATTGCTCCTTCATCAGGATTCTGGAGAGCACAGTTATTGAGACAGCAATACAGGATTCGGCTGATAAGCATTCAGAAAAGCATGGAGAGGTTAGTGTAGAGGATTTTGAATTTTGTTCTTTAGATAGAAAAATAGAAAACGAATTGTTTAGGTGTGAGGATGTTTTTGAGTCTTTAGATTTAGATCAAAGAAAGGCTCCCCCAATTAAGCCATCCCTAATTGAGGCACCCACTTTAGATTTGAAACCTTTACCGGATCATCTAAAGTATGTGTATCTTGGGGAAAGTGAGACGTTGCCCATTATTGTTGCATCAGATTTAATGCCGGAGCATGAGGAGGCCTTAATAAAATTGTTGCAGCAATACCGCAAAGCTATAGGTTGGACATTGGCTGATATTCAGGGAATTAGCCCATCTTTTTGTATGCACAAAATTACTCTAGAGGAGGGATCCTTTAGGAGTATTGAGCAACAAAGAAGGCTTAACCCTGCGATGAAAGAGGTTGTTAAAAAGGAGGTAATTAAATGGTTGGATGTTGGGATTATCTATCCAATTGCCGATAGCAATTGGGTAAGCCCTGTCCAATGTGTTCCTAAGAAAGGAGGTGTCACTGTGGTGAGCAATAAAGATAATGAGTTGATCCCCACTAGGACAGTAACTGGCTGGAGGGTTTGCATGGATTACAGAAGGCTTAATAAAGCCACCCGAAAGGATCATTTCCCTCTACCATTTATCGACCAGATGTTGGATCGATTGGCTGGTCAGGCCTACTACTGTTTCTTGGATGGTTATTCTGGGTATAACCAGATTACTATTGCTCCTGAGGATCAGGAAAAAACCACTTTCACCTGTCCTTTTGGGACGTTTGCTTTCAGGCGAATGCCCTTTGGCCTTTGCAATGCTCCAGCAACATTTCAGCGGTGTATGTTAGCAATTTTTTCTGATATGATTGAGTCCACTGTTGAGGTCTTTATGGACGATTTTTCAGTGTTTGGAGGGTCTTTTCAGAGTTGTTTAGATAATTTAGGAAAGGTATTAAAAAGATGTGAGGATACCCATCTAGTTCTTAATTGGGAGAAGTGCCACTTCATGGTGAAGGAGGGCATAGTGTTAGGTCATAGGATTTCTAAGAATGGTCTAGAAGTTGATAGAGCAAAAGTTGAGGTTATTGAAAGACTAGAGCCACCGAATTCAGTGAAGGGGTTTCGGAGTTTCTTAGGACATGCTGGATTTTATAGGAGGTTCATAAAGGATTTTTCCAAAATCAGTAAACCTCTTTGTAACTTATTGTGCACTGATCATGTTTTTGACTTTAATGCAGATTGTAAGAAGGCTTTTGAAACGTTGAAGGCTGCTTTAATCTCAGCACCCATTCTCTGCGCGCCTAATTGGAATTTGCCATTCGAGGTAATGTGTGATGCGAGTGATGCTGCGGTAGGTGCGATGCTGGGGCAAAAGCAGGGCAAGTTTATTCATCCTATAATGCAAGCAAGGTTTTAAATGAAGCACAGGTCAACTACACAACTACTGAAAAGGAGTTGTTAGCTGTGGTGTTCGCTTTTGAGAAGTTTCGGCCATATTTGGTTGGATCTAAAGTCACGGTGTTCACGGATCATGCAGCAATAAGGTATTTAATGACTAAGAAGGATGCAAAGCCTAGATTAATTCGTTGGATTTTACTATTGCAGGAATTTGACTTGGAGATAAAGGACAAGAAGGGATCCAAGAATGTCATTGCAGATCATTTGTCTCGTCTTGATCCATCATCATCTTTGCATGAGCAATCTGCCATTTCCGATTCTTTTCCAGGTGAGCAGCTTTTTGCTGTTCAGGTAAAGGTAGTCAGGGATGTCCCTTGGTATGTTGATATTGCCAACTTTTTAGTGAAGGGAGTCACCCCTATTGATATGGATTGGAGGCAGAAGAAAAAGTTTAAGCATGATGCAAAATTTTTCTATTGGGATGAGCCATTTATGTATAAGCAATGCTCTGACGGTATTATTCGTAGGTGTGTTTCAGGTGCTGAAGCAAAGGAAATCCTGGAGCAATGTCACTCTTCGCCATATGGAGGTCATTTCAGCGGTCAGAGGACAGCTATGAGGATTTTGCATTGTGGATTCTTCTGGCCTACGTTATTTAAGGATGCCCACTGGTTCTATAAGCAATGTGACGCTTGCCAAAGGAGAGGAAACTTGGGGCCTAGAGATGAAATGCCTCTTACTTACATTTTAGAAGTTGAATTATTCGATGTATGGGGTATCGACTTTATGGGGCCATTTCCCCCTTCTAATGGCAATGTTTTTATCTTATTGGCAGTTGATTACGTGTCCAAGTGGGTGGAGGCCATCGCATGCCATCAGAGTGATGCCAAGACAGTAGCAAGGTTTCTCCAATCGCACATTTTTGCGCAGTTTGGGACACCTAGGGCTTTAGTGAGTGATGAGGGTACACATTTTGTTAATAATATCTTAACTAAGCTCTTAGCTAAGTATGGGATTAAGCATAGGATAGCTACCCCTTATCACCCACAAGCAAATGGTCAAGTTGAAATTAGTAATAGGGAAATTAAAGCTATTTTAGAAAAAGTAGTCCATCCATCTAGAAAGGATTGGTCCTTTAGGTTGGATGAGGCTCTTTGGGCTTATAGGACAGCTTATAAGACTCCTCTAGGTATGTCTCCCTATAGGTTAGTATATGGGAAAGCTTGCCATTTACCATTAGAGCTTGAGTATAAAACATTTTGGGCTTTGAAAAAGTTAAATTTTGATCTGAGTCGTGCAGGAGGAATAAGAATGCTGCAGCTTAATGAGTTAGAGGAATTTCGCCAATTTTCTTACGAGAATGCGAAAATGTATAAAGAAAAGACTAAGTTGTGGCATGACAAAAAAATTAAATCTAAGGAGTTTGTCAAGGGTCAAAAAGTTTTGCTTTATAATTCTAGATTAAAATTATTTCCTGGAAAATTAAAATCTAAATGGTCAGGACCGTTTATTGTGGTTGAGGTTTTTCCCAATGGAGCAATTACTTTGCAGGATGAAAAAGATGGGAGAGTATTCAAGGTGAATGGACAGCGTGTGAAAAATTATTGGGGTGAAGAATTTCAGGCGAAATATCCTACCCTACGGTTGGTTGATGATTGAGAAAGCAGGATTTTTGCGGGAGCATTTCACAGAGCAAAATTTTGATCTCCCAGAGTTTGTATTGATTTTATTTTTCGCTAATTTGATTTTAATTTCGGTTAGGATAGATTTTTCATGAGTTATTAGATTTTATCTTTTAAGTATTTTTATTATTTTTGGTAGGATAGATTTGATTTGATTTGATTTGATTTTCGAGTTATTTATTTAAATTATCTTGCAATTATCTTTTAGTTAGTTAGATTTTATTTTATCTAGATTTTCTTTTCAGTTATTTGAATTTTAGTTTTAATTCATAGAGATTTTCTCTAATGTATTCGGCTTCTTTTGAAAATAAGAGATTGGGATGATTGGTTAAAATTAATTTAAAGAAAAAATCTTTGATTTTTCTGTTCGACTTCCGTATCTGAGATTTTTCAGGACCAGCAGATTGTTGCGGCAAAGACATTGCTGGAGCAAAGTATTTCGAATTAGAAGGGTCTCCGTTGGAATTTATTATTGTTACCGTTAGATTTAGCTTTGAATTCTCGCAGGTAAATGTGCGTGCATCATCTGATGAGGCCACGTGTCGCAGAATAATTATCCGTAGGCTTCCGTGATGACAGCACATCGATTTTTACCATGGGCATTTAGAATCCACGAATTTACCGTTGGTAATTTTTGAATTTCAGGTTTGCATTTTTAAATTTACAACGGTAATATTAGTTATGGCAGGGCAAATCTTTTCGGTTAGGATTCTTGTTTGCTGCAGCCTTATTTATGCATAAACGCTGGTAAGCTTCTCCACTTCATCTTCTTAATCAAATCTTCGTGCGAGTATTCTTCTTTCTTTCTCTGCATTTTCTGTCAAAACCCTTTTACACCTTCAATGGCTAAAACAAGAGCTCGAAAAGAAAGGGAGAGTGAGGAGGAAGAGATACCCGTGACCCCCGAAGTTAAAAAAGGAAAAAACAGAAAGAAAAGAACGCCAGAAGAGAAGGAGGCTAAGCGAAGAAGAAGACAGCAGGGAGTTGAAGAACAAGAAAGAGCGAGAGAGGATGAGGTTGTTGCAGAAGAAGACGAAGACCCAAAAGAATCTGGCAAAACGAATCAAGAAGAGGATGGACAGGAAGTGGCAACTATAGGAGAGGCTCGAGAGGAAATTCAGGCGAAACAGAGTGAGGTTGTGCAAACGGAGGCTATAGAGGAAGAAGACAGAGAGCAAATTCAAGAAGCTCGTGTTGAGGTAATCATGCCCGAACCGCCGAAACGCCGCCGCATAAAAAGAAAGGCCGGCCGTATTCAGGTGATTCGGAATGATACCCCATCACCACCATCATCAGATTCTGAGAGAGAACAGGCAGAGCGAGAGGAAAGAGAGAAGAAAGAAGCTGAGGACAAAGAAAGAGAAGAAACAGAGAAGAAGACTGAGGAAGAGCAGTTGCTCAAGCGTAGGGCAGAGAAGGGCAAAAATATTGTTGAGGCATCGGAAGAAAACGCGGCAATAGAAGAACAGCAGGTTCCATTTGATCGCTTCGTCAATAATTTTGCCAGAGAAAAATACGCTGAGCTTCTGAAAAGGGATTTCTTGTTCGAGCGCGGTTTCAGTGGTGATCTTCCACAGTTTCTGAGGACCGGTATTGCAGACCACGGCTGGGAGTTGTTTTGTGTGAAGCCGGAATCTGTAAATGCACAGGTGGTGCGTGAATTTTATACTAACATTGTCAAGGAGGATGGTTTCCAGGTAATTGTCCGAGGAGTCGAGGTGGATTGGAGTCCAAGTGCTATCAATGCACTGTACAACCTTCAGAATTTCCCCCATGCGGCATATAATGAGATGGTTGTGGCGCCATCTGATGAGCAACTAAGTGAGGCTGTAAGGGAGGTAGGAATTGAAGGGGCACAGTGGCAGTTATCCAAGACTCAGAACAGGACATTCCAGTCGGCTTATTTGAAAAGGGAAGCGAACACATGGATGGGATTTATTAGACAGAAGATGCTTCCAACAACACATGACTCGACAATCTCCAGGGAACGGGTTCTCCTAGCTTTTGCCATCTTACGGTCTCTCAGTATTAATGTAGGGAGGATCATTGCGAATGAGATTTCTGGATGTTGGAAAAAGAAGGTGGGGAAACTATTCTTTCCGAACACAATCACGATGCTGTGCAGAAGAGCAGGGGTTCCGGTGGATGAGGGAGATGCGATCCTGTTTGATAAGAGGATCATAGACACGCCCAATTTGGCACGGCTCCAGCGTATGCAGGAGGTACGTCAAGGTGGGCTTATACATGGCATCAACTCGATTCTAGAACAACTGGCACTTTCGGCCAGTAGACAGGAGTTTGCTGAAAGACAGACTCTAACCTTCTGGAACTATGTTAAGAATCGGGATGCCAACTTAAAGAGGGCATTGCAGGAGAATTTTTCAAACCCATACCCAGCCCTTCCTACATTCCCTGAAGATCTGTTGAACCCCTGGATTCTGCCCCCACCGGTTGAAAGAGAAGAAGAGAATGATGATGAGGAGCAGGGTCAGGAAGACTGACTGATGGCATGACCTGGAGCGAGCATTACTTTTGTTTTTTCATTTTTGTTTGCTCGCGCATATTGACCCTGCTCACTGTTATAACTGCTTGTCTTGTTTCTTTCTAATTTTTCTGCGTTAAAAATATATCTCTGTTTTGTAATATTTTTTTGAATCTTTTTAATGAATTTCTAAATGTTTCTGTTCCATTAGCACTGAGTAACTCTAACTTAACTAATTTTCTTCTGAATTTTTGAAGCTTGGGCTGAATAAAGCTTAATTAGATTAAGGTATTCTGATCTCCAGAAACCTTTTGCTTGAGCATTTCTTCTAGCCTGGACTGTTGTTGCGGCAAAGAAGATTTTGACGGTAGTTTTGACTTATATGATCCACTTTAAGCTTAATCTCAGTCCCATGTTTAGTTTACAAATTCAGATAGAAAAATTTAAGTTTGGGGGTATACTTGCTTATTTAATGATTCATTGGGGACAATGAATAATTCAAGTTTGGGGGACTTTTTGCTACTCCAATTATTTTGCTCGAGCATTCCTCTCCTTCAAAATTAAAATTTGCTAGGTTATTGAGTAACCGGGGACATTTGTGATACCCAAAGTTTGTCTTCGCGTCAAAAGATGACCTAGGAAGTGTGAAAAATGAGAAAAAAAAAATAAGAAAAATTATTTGCTGAAAAATTATTTGTTGAAAATTTTGCTGAAAAAATTGATGGAGCAAAAGTTTTGAAGGATGAATGAACTTAGGTGAGCTTCATCACAAAATGTCGCCATTCTGAGGGGCAAGAGATGGAATAACTAAGGATTTTTTAGCTTTATAATGAGTATTGAGCCTAGTTGGTGATGAGCTTGAGGCAGGGGTATACTGCACCATAAAGTGGGTCATCCCATGCTTAAGAGCTTATGACTGTAATGCTGCTTTAAGTCCGATAAATAATGAAGTAAACCCCTGTAAAAATATGTTTTGAAATGTCTGATAATAGAGCTAAGTTGTGGAGAGTTCTTAGAATTGAGTTGAAAGTGGTGATTATTTGTCCCTGCTGAAGGAATCAATTTGCTGCAACAGAGCTTGGTTTTGCAGAGTGTTCAGGTAAAGGTTAAAGGTAGTGTTGGACTGTCTGGTTTGATTAAGCTAATTCTTTGTCTAATGTTTTGAGATTCTTGAAGGAAGGTTGGTTAGTATTGCTCGGGACGCGCAATAGTTCAAGTTTGGGGGTATGATAACTGCCCAAAAGGTAGTTATTTAGGCCTCAATTATATAGGGATTTGTGTGTCCTTTATGCTTATTAGGGTTGGTTTTGGATAGATATTACATGTTTTAACCCATTTGGAAGAATGGAAGCATTGGAAATCACTTTGTGCAAATTATGCTGCTGAGCGACTGGAGGGAGCAAATTTTATGCTGCAGCAAAACTGGGAACAGAAACTGCCACGTCACAGCTCGTTAGCCAACTTCATGAACCGACTTCTGTTGAGTTATTTTCTGGATAAAGGATCAAGGAGAGCCTTACACGTGTCCTAGTTGACCTAATTCAAGTCTCCCATCCTTCTATAAAAGGAAGTAGCCGTCAAAGTCAAATTCATTCCATGTTTTCCCTTGGAAGCCGAATAGTATAGGGAGATTGAAGATTATCAAGAACACCATCAACCACAAGATGATTAGGGAGTTTACCTTCTTTATTAACTTGTAGTTATGGACATGCATACTCAGATTGTAATTCGTATTCCTATGCCTATTATGAACTAAGTAGCTTAAGGTGTTGGTTAGGAATAATGTGATTATTGAGCTTCAACTCTAGTAATGAATTGACTATCGCATTTTGGTTAATTGTTGTGCTTATTCTCATTTTATGCCCGCCTGGCCAGCCGGTATGGATAGCTCTCTCTAGTTTCAGGGATGATTTAGAGAGTGTGTGGCAATTATCCACACTACGATCATTGTGTATTGGTGAACGCCAGTGACTGAGCTAGGGATAGCCAGTTGCCTAATGCTTGATCGGTCGCTCTTCATTGGGTTTGAAACATATCCCAAAAGATCCGGAGTTCCGGGAGGAATCCGCTAATAATACTGCGAGAAATGCATGATCAATAATATTGCTAGAGCATATCTTAGAACAATCACTAAAACCTAACCAGCGCCTGTCTTTAATCTATCTATCTATTTGTTTACTCGTTGTTCTGTCATTTATTTTGCTTCAGCATGATTCTTATAAAACCCAACATTTTTATTATCTTCGAAACCATTAGAAAGTTATACAAAATAGATAAAGTGGAAACTCATTCAGACCTTGGATTGATAATATTACTTGCTGCAGACTATGTATACTTGCACAGGAATTCTAGAGTATTTTCTATCATATTTTTACTCACTCTAGGAACCCAACACACGACCAACAACTGTGACCCTACAGTTGGCAGACCGATCACTTACGCATCCCATTGGAAAGATTGAAGACGTATTTGTTAAGGTTGATAAGTTTGTTTGCCTTGCAGATTTCATCATGTTAGATTGTGAAGCTGACAAGGATGTGTCGATCATCTTAGGACGACCATTCCTAGCCACTGGCAGAACCTTAATAGATTTCCAGAAGGGAGAATTGACCATGAGGGTCAACGATCAGCAAATCACGTTTAACGTGATGACTGCAATGAAGTACCCTGGAGATTTCGAGGAGTGTTCGATGATCGATGAAATTGATGAACTCTCTCAATTTACTTTGTACGAAATAATGAAGAAGGAAACTTTGGAGGATGTACTTGGAGAAGAAGAATTGGACGAGAAAGGTGAAAAAAAGATTGAAGTGGAAGAAAGCAGTCAAACCATGTAGCGACAAAGGATAAAACCATATTGGGGAAGAGGCTTCGTGGAAGAGGAAGCCCATGTCTCCGTGATTGATTTGGTATGACTTCTACTACCTTGAATTAATTTTTGTATATTATCTGGGTTTATAAATAATAATCCAGACTAGAGTTCCAAAATATAGGGGCAAGAGTAAAAACTCTGTCTAGGAAAATCCTGTCTAGGAAAAGGGTATTTAAGATGACCATTGGGAACACCTTTTCCTGGGGATTTACCTGGGAGTTTTGAAAAGTCCATTTTATTTTGAGCCCGGTCTAGTGTTAAAATAAAAGCAAAAAATGATAAAAGCATATGTTTGTTTTGAATAAATGATTTTTTATCAAGAGGGAGCTTTGTCTAAGGCAAGTCCTGACTAGGCTGAGGTATTTAAGCTGACCTTAGGGAACACCTCTACCTGGGGACTTACCTGGAAGTTGAATTGATAAAAACATTTTCCTTAATTCTTTTTAAATTAAGAAAAGAGAGAAAAAAAATAGAAATAAAATCATGATTAAGCATATGAGCTTTCTAACTTGTTTATCAGTGTTTCAGAGAAACGGAGAAAGCATAGGAAAAGAGAAAAGGCAGAAAAACTAGGTGAAATGCGATCACATTTCTCCCCAGTGTATTTGAGAATGCGATCGCATTTGCCCGAATAAAAAGGGAGTCACGATTTTTGTTGACCTGCACGTGACCTAATTGGAAAAGTATAAATAGCTTGACTTAACTCTTTTTTTCTTCACCAAACACCAAAACCTTTGCATTCAAGTCAAACCTTCAACTCTCCATATTCTCCATCGTGAAACCGAAAGACCCACGCTCAAAGAAGATGAAGAACACTCAAGGATCATCATCATCACGGAAAAACACTCGATCTCAGAGTGCTCGAGCAACCCACGAAGCTGAAGCAAGCAACCAACGGCAAGAAGAGAGCCCTGTTACGCCCATGCAAGGCACGCGAAGGACGAGACCCACGGGATTCTCGTCGGCGGTCGTGAACCAAGCGCCCAACGCTCCAACTCCATCCTCTTCGACAATGTCGGCTACGTCGAGGGAGATGTCGAGTTCGTCTACACCAAGATGGTTCACGCGCTCCACTACTTTCCGTCAAACGCAAAAACCCGCCACTCAACAGTACAGAAAACGTTCGCAGGAGTGGTTTGAGATGATCCGTGAGATGGGTCCCAAGAGACGAGCTGCCCTTGAAGAAGAAGGGAATCGGCAAGATGAAGACAAAGCTGCCAAGGCAGCTGAAAGCTCTCGGCAAGGAGAAGCTACACTGGGTAAGGTTTCCGAACCTTCAACTAACTCTTCTCTCCCTTGCAGGACCAAGCTTGTTGTTACTTACAGCGCAAGAAAGAGGAGCCCAAAGAAAAATGTGTCTGAAAAGTCGCTTGAATTTCAGCTTCTAAAGACCGCAAAGATGCCTCCCGATGTATTCGAAGGAATAATTCGCCAAGCTGTGGCAAAAGCCTTTGAGATTGTAGAGGGGTATAAGGCTGAACAGGACGCTTTGAAAGAGGTTGAAGCAGAGAGAGAGATGGAAAATCAAAAAATGGCTGAGGAGGATGAGTTTGCAAGGGAAAAATATGAGAAAGAAAAGAAAAAAAGGAGAGAAGAAGAACAAGAGGCCGAGAGGGCCTTAGAAACGGAGGAAGAGAGAAAATATGAAGAAAACCTCAGGAGAGCAGCCATGGATTTGCAGCTCCTTGAGGAAGAGAAAAAGAGAATAGAGGAGATAAAAGAAGATTAAAAGAGAAGATGAAAAGAGAAGAAAGGAAGCTGAAGACTTCCTTGCAGCCTTTGAGCCACTCCACAGGGCTCAAAGTGAGGTTGAACTGCTGCAAGGAAGGGTAGAAGAAAAGGCCCAACAGGGGCCAAGTGAAGAAATTTTTTAAAAAGAAAAAGAAAGAGAAGTATAGAATGAAGGCCGGAATGCGACCGCATCTCGACCGCATTCTGAGGAAGGCCTAGCTGAGGCCACCATTGATCAGCCAACTGAAGAGGTTTTTGAGCCTCTATTCACGAATGACCCACCAGTTGCTGATAGCACCTCTTCGGGAGAGAAGAAGGTTGAAGAGGAAAAAGAAGACGAGGAGGCCGAGGCCTCCAGTGATTCTGACTCTGATACAGAATCTGATTCAGAGATTAGGGAGTTAGATGGCAACCAAGCCCCTATCTCTACAGCATTAAGAAGGAAGAGGAAAAGAGAGATAAAGGCTAAGAGGAGGACAAAGAACAAGAATGATCTGATATTTGCCAAGAGGCCGAGGACAAGGTCCATGGACGCCTCTGATCGTCTCACCCGCCAAGCCAAAGGGAAAATCACCCAAGGCTGCATCTCCCCGAAATCCGTTCCCTAAGGTATTTAGAGATGTTAATTTTCAGGAACGAATGGAGATCATGAAGAAAAGAGATTTCCTCAACGAGAAGGGATTCTCTGATAGAGTAGGAGCACTGCCTGAGTTCGTAACAAGAGTTATCTTCCAGTACAAGTGGCAGGACTTCTGTGTTCACCCTCAGGAGGCTGTTGTGCCTTTAGTTCGAGAGTTTTATGCTGGCCTGAGGGAGGAGAGCATTAGCATGGCGGTGGTGAGGGGGAAGATGGTTAGTTTCTCCTCAATCGACATCAACAAGGTGTACAGGATCAGAAACCCTTCGGCCAAACAGATGAAAGAAGAATTGAAGCTTGTGGCCAACAAGGGGGTCCAATGGAAAGAATCACAGACCAAAGTGAAGTCGTTAGTGCCAAGCGACCTAAAGCCAGAATCGGCAGTTTGGTTTCACTTCATCAAGAACCATTTGATGCCAACCACCCACGACAGCACAATTTCAATGGATAGAGTGATGCTACTCTATTGCCTTACGAAGGGGTTGGACATCAACGTGGGGAGCATCATCAGGGATGAGATCTTAGCCTGTGGATGGAAAAGGGCAGGCAAGCTTTTCTTTGGCTCACTCATCACCCCGCTTTGTCAGAGGGTGAAGATTGTGCCAGGCAAGGATGAGGAGCGCCATTTCTTTAAACCAACCATTAACTTGTCTTTGATAGGAAAGCTTTAGTAGAACAACATCCAGAGGAAGGATAAATCCTCCATGTCACACCTCAATCAGGGCCGAATGTAGCCTCTCCATCCCAGCATACTCCTTTTACATGGCCTTCACCAGCATCGGAAGCCCTAGGTATGGTCCACCGTTAGTTAGATCAAATCAGGGAGAACCTGAAGACGTACTGGTTATATGCAAAGGAGAGGAATGAAGCTATTAGAGAGTTCTATCTCTCTATTGCCCCGAGTATCGCTCCGGTCCTTCCAAATTTCCCTCAGTCGCTGCTGCCCCAAGAAGAAGAGGATTCTGATGAAGAGGAAGATGAACAGAATGAAGAGAAAGAGAGCTCCTCGGACAAGGAATAGGGAGTTTTCTGATCCCCTTTGACTAAACTTTTTTTGTAAATAACACTGTTACTGTTTTATGTGTGCTTGCTGTTTTTTTAGTTTTAGCATGTTTTAAATTTTGTTTTTAGTTGCTTAGTTGTTGTTTTGATTGTTTTAAATGTTTAGTTGTTAATAGCTTTGATCATAGGGTAGTTTAGTTCGCTTGTAGATAATTTAGGATAGATAAACTTGGGTTTTAATTCTTTTCTTGAAAAAAATCTGCTTGCTGTTTTTTGAGCTTAACCTATGAACTTTTTTGAAGAAAAAATCAACTTTAAGGAATATTTGCTTTAAAAATGTTTTGGAAGAAAAAGCATGTTTTCAAAGGAGTTTTCTTTTAAGCCCTTAATGATGAAAACTAGAGCTTTGTTCTATCTCAAAAGTGCCACTGTCATAACTGAGTTGTTTTCTAGTCATAGGCTATCCGTTAGTCTTTTTCTTTACAAAATTGTCTTAGAGTCTAAACTTCCTCGTGTTTAACCTTTCTAACACTCTAGGAGAGTTTAGCCTTGATGTTTTGAAAACAAAAAGCCTCATGTTAAGCCCTTGCCTCAAAAACAAGCCAATGAGGACATTGTAAACCTTTAAGTTTGGGGGGGGGGGTGCTTTATGATTTACTATGTAAATATCTTTTGTAAATTTGTACTGCTGAAAAAAAAGATGTGCTCAGTATGTGAAAAAAAAAGAGTAAAACCGAGAGTTACTCCTCCTTTCTAGGGTTTACTGAGTAACCAGGGGCATTCATGACACCCATGGTTTGCCACTGCATGAAAGGTTCACCTAAGGAAGTGAGTATCATTCTCAGTTTGTGAACTTTGCTCGTAGCTAGATATCTTTACCACAAAGTGTCGATAAGCTAGAACGAAGGTAAAGATGACAACAAGGATGCTCTTGGGAGAAAGAGAAGTTTAAAAGGAGCACCAGCAGTCAAATAAGTTTGGGGGAGATGGAAAAGGTCTAGTAATTCATATATACTTTTATTTTCCTAAAAGATTGTTTTCTTAAACTAAAAGGACTACACTAGGCTCTATGAGTAGAACATAGGTAGTTTAAGCATGTGGATAGGATGGATTAAAGAGAGTTTTGCTTTGAAAAAGAACAATAGAAATCTTCATGCCTAGGAAACTCAGACGTTGTGACTGGCACTAAAGTAGAACCCTCTCCTGAAAGGCAAACTTTTTAGAAAACGATCTTGAAGAACATGTTTACTTGATTCCATGTCACTTGATTTGAAAGGAAAAGTTGATACTAGTACCATGATTCATTACTATGCGTGAACTTTAACATTTTGATTCGTAATTACTATTGAGCTTTTACATTTTGATTGGCAATTAAGAAATTGATCTCTGACATATTGACTGGCAATTGCTTGAGGACAAGCAATGAGTTAAGTTTGGGGGTATGATAAGGGTAAAAATTATAATTTTTACCCTTATATTTAGCTCATTTCTTGGTCAAATATTGAGTGTTTAGGTCAATTTACTGTTCCCGAGCTCAAATTATGCTTCATTTGATAAGTTAGGGTGTTGAGAATTACTTTTATCAAATTTAACTTAATTATGCTTAAAAAGACTTGATTTTAAGAGAATTTAACTTAGTTTGCTGTTGTGCAGAAAAACAGAGGAAAAGTTGGAATTCCCTAGAAATGCGACCACATTTTTGGGAAGGCAAAAATGAAATGCAACCGCATTTCTGGAAAAATAGAGGTCATTCTGAGTCACACGCGGGTCGTTGTTGACGAGTCTTCTTCACACCTAACTGGTTGTTTTGACCCCGAAACTGATTGGGCAACCTTCCAGCACCTTTTCCGCAGCTCCTCAACCAATTTCTACACCATATAAGCTCGAGATTCGAAGTCAAATTCAAGAAGAAATCTCTTGGAAGAAAAGGTTGGTGACAGAACCCTGGCTCGACGCCAATGAGTAGGGATGCCCGAGGTCCTTCTTAGATGACCAAATTCTAACCCGAGAGAGAGTTAGACATCAAACCTTGTGGTTTGTAGAGAGTTTCACCCATTCCCATCTTGTAAAAGTGAGAGAGTGGAGTGTCTTAGGGAACTCTAGAAGGATTGAGTAAACAAAAAACCCATAATATTTAGCTATCTCTTTTATTCCCAACTCTTGAATCTTTTCATTAGTTTGTATTCTTTACATCATTATTTCAATGAAAATGTATTCATTTGCTTTTTATCCCCATTATGAGTAGCTAAAATCCCGTTGAGGGGTTCAATGTGGTGAATTCCCTTAGGGTTCAATGGCTTGAAAGTGTCCTATTTGCTTAAGTTGTGTTTAATGCATGTCATTCTTTATTGACTATCACTCCAATCTTGTTTAGTTTAATTTGATCACTTAGACTTTGCATGCTATATGAGTTTGATCTAGAAAGGGACAAACGATATCGGTTCTCAGAAAGGTGATATAGGAGAAAAAGCTCAAAAGAGATTGTTCGGTGGTATAGGACAAGCTGCCTAAGGCACCCTATATCGACTATAGGGTTATAGGTTGCATTCGTGAATTATCTATGTCGGAGTCGAGTCCCAGAAATGGGCATAACGGTACTCGCTTAGCCTTCTAACGGATTTCGGAAACAAAGGCCAAATAGAAGTTAAATCTGACCCAATGCATTGAATACGCTTAAGTTAGATATTGCATAAGTATGGTTGTTACCTTATGGATGAATCCATGTTGAATATGAATACCTCGTTTGTTTATTATTGTTATTCTTTATTATTTTATTTGCATATTTTGTTTATCTTTTCAAAAACCCAATCAATCAACTTATTTTCTTTGGTTACTGATAATTGCCCAAAAGGTAGTTATTTAGGCCTCAATTATATAGGGATTTGTGTGTCCTTTATGCTTATTAGGGTTGGTTTTGGATAGATATTACATGTTTTAACCCATTTGGAAGAATGGAAGCATTGGAAATCACTTTGTGCAGATTATGCTGCTGAGCGACTGGAGGGAGCAAATTCTATGCTGCAGCAAAACTGGGAACAGAAACTGCCACATCACAGCTCGTTAGCCAACTTCATGAACCGACTTCTGTTGAGTTATTTTCGTGATAAAGGATCAATGAGAGCCTTACACGTGTCCTAGTTGACCTAATTCAAGCCTCCCATCCTTCTATAAAAGGAAGTAGCCGTCAAAGTCAAATTCATTCCATGTTTTCCCTTGGAAGCCGAATAGTATAGGGAGATTGAAGATCATAAAGAACACCATCAACCGCAAGCTGATTAGGGAGTTTACTTTCTTTACTAACTTGTAGTTATGGACATGCATACTCAGATTGTAATTCGTATTCTTATGCCTATTATGAACTAAGTAGCTTAAGGTGTTGGTTAGGAATAATGTGATTACTGTGCTTCATCTCTAGTAATAAATTGACTATCGCATTTTGGTTAATTGTTGTGCTTATTCTCATTTTATGCCCGCCTGGCCAGCCGGTATGGATAGCTCTCTCTTGTTTCAGGGATGATTTAGGGAGTGTGTGACAATTATCCACACTACGATCGTTGTGTATTGGTGAACGCCAGTGACTGAGCTAGGGATAGCCAGTTGCCTAGTGTTTGATCGGTCGTACTTCATTGGGGTTGAAACACATCCCAAAAGATCCGGAGTTCCGAGAGGAATCCGCTAATAATACTGCGAGAAATGCATGATCAATAATATTGCTAGAGCATATCTTAGAACAATCACTAAAACCTAACCAGCGCCTGTCTTTAATCTGTCTATCTATTTGTTTACTCGTTGTTCTGTCATTTATTTTGCTTCAGCATAATTCCGATAAAACCCAATCATTTTATTATTCTTGAAACCATTAAAAAGTTACACAAAAATAGATAAAGTGGAAGCTCATTCAGACCTTGGATTGATAATATTACTTGTTGCAGACTGTGTATACTTGCACAGGAATTCTAGAGTATTTTATACTATATTTTTACTCACTCTAGGAACCCAACAAGTTTTTGGCGCCGTTGCCGGGGACTTGAATAAGTTTTTATCTGATCTGTTTTTTTTATGTGTTTTAGTGGTTTGGTGCTAGAACTTTTTTATTGTTTCTTTTGTTTTTGCAGGTGTGATTTTTGTGCATGAGCGATCCGCCTGGGGTACGGTTTGAGCTTGATCCAGAAATTGAAAGGACATTTAGGAACAGAAGGAGGGAGTAGCACAGAAACCAGATGGAGAACGTGTCGCAACTTCCGCAGCTTCCTGAAGGTCCAGTAGTAGTAAACCCCCAGCAGAATCCGTTGCTGCAGCAGAACCCGGTGTTTGAGCAAAATGAGCAGCGAAATAATCAGGCTGAGAATCCTGTCTTGATAGCGAACGATAGGACCAGAGCCATTCGAGCATATGTTGTCCCGATGTTTAATGAGTTGAATCCAGGTATTGCACGTCCCCAAATCCAAGCGACAAATTTTGAAATGAAACCGGTAATGTTTCAGATGCTGCAAACCGTGGGGCAATTCCATGGTTTGACATCTGAAGACCCTCATTTACATCTTAAGTCTTTTCTAGGAGTTAGTGATTCTTTTGTAATTCAAGGAGTGCCTAGAGATGCTCTTAGATTAACTTTGTTCCCATATTCTCTTAGAGATGGAGCAAAGTCATGGTTAAACTCTTTTGCTCCAGGATCAATTAGGACGTGGGATGAGTTAGCTGAAAAATTTTTGAGTAAATATTACCCACCTAATAGAAATGCTAAATTAAGGAGTGAAATAGTAGGGTTTAGGCAACTTGAGGATGAGACTTTTAGTGAGGCTTGGGAGAGGTTTAAGGAGCTTTTGCGAAAGTGTCCCCACCATGGTTTACCTCATTGTATTCAAATGGAAACATTTTACAATGGTTTAAATGGAGTAACCCAAGGTATGGTCGATGCCTCGGCTAGAGGGGCCCTTTTGGCAAAAACTTTTGATGAAGCTTATGAAATTTTAGAAAGAATATCTATTAATAGTTGTCAGTGGTCAGATGTTGGAGGCACAAATAAAAAGGTTAAGAGTGTATTAGAGATTGATGGTGTGTCCACCATTAGGGCTGTTCTTGCAATGATTGCTAACGCTCTTAAGAATGTGACAGTGATTAGTCATCAGCAGCCGCAACCGCGTGTAAAGGTAATCCAACGGTTTAGCCGTTTGGCAGCGATTATTATTTACCTTGAGCGATTGGAAATTCAAGATTTTACTACTGATTCGATTTTCAAATTAAAAGATGTAAATGGTAATCCCATTTAATGAGGAGGCAAAATCTATCGGTTACGAATTGAGTTGCTGCAGTCCTATTTATTCACAACCCTTCAGTAAGTGCTTCTCACTCCACTTTCTTGCTTCCAATCTTTGTCGTTTGCATTCTTCTTTCTTTATTGTTATTTTCTGCACACCTCCTTGAGTCTTCAATGCCTAAGACAAGAGCAAGAAAAGAAAGAGATAATGAGGAAGAGGAGGTACCTGTTGCCCCTGAAGTACCACGGACAAAGGCGAAAAAGGAGAAGACGCCAGAAGAAAAAGAAGCTAAGAGAAGATGACGTCAACAACGGATGGAGGACCAAGAAGATGTTCAAAAGGGTATGGAAGTTGTTGCTGCCACGGTAGTTGAAGAGGACCCGAAAGAACCAGAAGAACAAAATCCATAGCAGATTGAACAGAGAGTTGCAGATACAGAGGAAGCTCAAGAAGAGGTTCAAGGAAAAAAAAAACAGAATGAAGATGTGCGAGGAGAACAGGCAGAGGTTGCGCCTGAAGGAGATAATGAGCCAGTACAGGAGGCTCGAGTGGAGGTGATCATGTCGGAGGCACCCAAACGTCGCCGCATTAAGCGAAAAACAGGTCGCATCAAGGTAGTCCGAACTGACACCCCATTACCTCCCTTTACTGACTCTGAAAGAGAAAATGCAGAGAAAGAAGAGCGAGAGAAAAAAGATGTTGTGGAGAAAGTGAGAGAAGACGCAAAGAAGAAAGCTGAGGAAGCGCGGTTGCTCAAGCGAAGGGCGGAAAAGGAGCAAAAGTGTTACTGAAGCATCAGAAGAACACGATGAAATAGAAGAACAACAGTTACCATTTGATCGCTTCGTCAACAATTTTGCCAGAGCAAAATACGCTGAGCTGCTGAAAAGAGACTTCCTGTTTGAGAGAGGATTTAGCAGTGATCTTCCGTACTTTCTAAAGACCGGTATTGCAGACCATGGCTGGGAGTTGTTTTGTGCGAAGCCTGAGTCTGTAAACTCACAGGTGGAACGCGAATTTTATGCTAACATTGACAAAGAGGATGGTTTCCAGGTGATTGTTCGAGGAGTTGAGGTAGACTGGAGTCCTAGTGCTATTAACGCACTGTTTAACCTTCAGAATTTCCCCCATGCAGCATATAATGAATGGTTATAGCGCCATCTAGTGAGCAGCTAAGTGAGGCTGTGCGGGAGGTAGGTATTGAAGGGGAACAGTGGCGACTGTCCAAGACGGAGAAGAGGACGTTCCAGTCGGCTTATTTGAAAAAGGGAAGCAAACACGTGGATGGGATTTATCAGACAAAGGATGCTTCCAACGACACACGACTCGACAGTCTCAAGGGAACGAGTTCTTCTAACTTTTGCGGTTTTGCAGTCTCTCAGCATTGACGCAGGGAAGATCATTGTTAATGAAATATTTGGATGTTGGAAGAAAAAGGTGGGGAAGCTGCTTTTTCCGAACACGATCACTATGTTATGCATCAGGACTGGAGTGCCCACGGTTCTAGAGGATATTATTCTGTTTCACAAGGGGATCATCGACACGCCTAACTTGGCACGGCTCCAGCGTGTGCAGGAGGTACGTCAAGGTGGGCTTATCTACGGCATCAACACGATTCTAGAACAACTGGCACTTTCGGCCAGTAGGCAGGAGTTTGCTGAGAGGCAGACTTTAACCTTCTGGAACTATGTTAAGAATCGGGATGCCGGCTTAAAGAGGACACTGCAAGAGAATTTTTCAAACCCATACCCAGCCCTTCCCATATTCCCTGACGATCTGTTGACCCCCTGGATGAAGAGAATGATGATGAAGAACAGGGTCAGGAAGATTGATGGATAAGATGATCTTCAGTGAGCATTTTCTTTTGTTCTTATATTTTGTTTGATCGTGCATATCTGACCCTGTTGGTTGTTATGTTTGTTTGCTTCTTTTTAAATATATATATATATATCTGCTTTGAAATTTCTTCTTCATATTTTTAATGAAATTTCCTGATGTTTCCATTCCATGAGCACTAACTAACTCGAACTTAACTAATTTTCTTTTTAATTTTTGAAGCTTGGACTGATTACGCTTAATTAGATCAAGGTATTCTGATCTCCAGAAACCTTTTGCTTGAGCATTTCTTCTAGCCTGGACTGTTGCTGCGGCAAAGAAGATTTTGACGGTAGTTTTGACTTATATGATCCACTATTAAGCTTAATCCTAGTCCCATGTTTAGTTTAACAATTCAGATAGAAAAATTTAAGTTTGGGGGTATACTTGCTTATATAATGATTCATTGGGGACAATGAATAATTCAAGTTTGGGGGACTTTTTGCTACTCCAATTATTTTGCTCGAGCATTCCTCTCCTTCAAATTAAAATTTGCTAGGTTATTGAGTAACCGGGGACATTTGTGATACCCACAGTTTGTCTTCGCGTCAAAAGATGACCTAGGAAATATGAAAAAAATAATGAAATGATTTGCTGAAAAAATTTATTTGTTGAAGATTTTGCTGAAAAAAAATTGACAGAGCAAAAGTTTTGAGGGATGAATGATGATCCAGCAGTTTTTCTGTCTCCCAGAACTTAGGTGAGCTTCATCATAAAATGTCGTCATTCTGAGGGGCAAGAGATAGAATAACAAAGGATTTTTGAGCTTTATAATGAGTATTGAGCCTAGTTGGTGATAAGCTTGAGGCAAGGGTATACTGCACCATAAAGTGGGTCATCCCATGCTTAAGAGTTTATGACTGTAAGGCTGCGTTAAGTCTAATAAACAATGACATAAACCCCTTTAAAAATATATTTTGAAATGTATGATAATAGAGCTAAGCTGTGGAGAGTTCTTAGAATTGAGTTGAAAGTGGTGATTATTTGTACCTACTGAAGGAATCATTTTGCTGCAGCAGAGCTTGGTTTTGCAGAGTGCTCAGGTAAAGGTTAAAGGTAGTGTTGGACTGTCTGGTTTGATTAAGTTATTCTTTGTCTAATGTTCTGAATTCTTAAGGGAAGGTGAGTTAGTATTGCTCGGGACGCGCAATAGTTCAAGTTTGGGGGTATGATAACTGCCCAAAAGGTAGTTATTTAGGCCTCAATTATATAGGGATTTGTGTGTCCTTTATGCTTATTAGGGTTGGTTTTGGATAGATATTACATGTTTTAACCCATTTGGAAGAATGGAAGCATTGGAAATCACTTTGTGCAAATTATGCTGCTAAGCGACTGGAGGGAGCAAATTTTATGCTGCAGCAAAACTGGGAACAGAAACTGCCACGTCACAGCTCGTTAGCCAACTTCATGAATCGACTTCTGTTGAGTTATTTTCGTGATAAAGGATCAAGGAGAGCCTTACACGTGTCCTAGTTGACCTAATTCAAGCCTCCCATCCTTCTATAAAAGGAAGTAGCCGTCAAAGTCAAATTCATTCCATGTTTTCCCTTGGAAGCCGAATAGTATAGGGAGATTGAAGATCATCAAGAACACCATCAACCGCAAGCTGATTAGGGAGTTTACTTTCTTTATTAACTTGTAGTTATGGACATGCATACTCAGATTGTAATTCGTATTCCTATGCCTATTATGAACTAAGTAGCTTAAGGTGTTGGTTAGGAATAATGTGATTACTGTGCTTCATCTCTAGTAATAAATTGACTATCGCATTTTGGTTAATTGTTGTGCTTATTCTCATTTTATGCCCGCCTTGCCAGCCGGTATGGATAGCTCTCTCTAGTTTCAGTGATGATTTAGGGAGTGTGTGGCAATTATCCACACTACGATCATTGTGAAGGGATAATAGCCCTTTGCGCAGCGGAAACAATCAGAATCACACTAATTTTTAAACGAGATTAAAAAAACCAATACGGATCACAAAGGATAAATTTACAGCAAGAAACTGGAAAATTAACATGCTGTAAAACTGAGAAAAAACATGCTGAAAATTAAGAAACAATTCTAGATCTAATCTAGAAAAGGATCCTATTGATCCTAGTTCAAGAACAAACTCACCCTTGAAGAACTTCTTGAACCGCTTCGCAAAAAAAAACTTTTGACACCAAAATTACAGCAGCAAGAAACCTTTGATTTTGTTGGGATAATAGACACGAACACCACCACGAGGAAACACCGGTATTCTCAAAAGGAATATGTTGAGTGGTTATGTGGGAACCTGGAAAAACTAAGGATTTTTTCTTCTGGAAAAAACTTCTCTGTATCACAGATGGAGAAGAGAATCACGAGAGAGAGCGAGAGGGCAAGAGTGAGGGAGGCGTGAATGAGGGAGAGAGCAAACTGCCTCTTGACCCTTTCTTTTTAACCTAAACCTCAGGAGAAATTGCCACCTCACATAATATCAGGTAACTGAAATATCAGTTACCTGATATTTTTAATTAATCAGAATTTAAAATCATAATTTTAAATTAAAATTAATTAAATTTTAATTAATCAATATTAATTAAAATAACATTAATTTAAATCAAATTTAAATTAATATCCCTCTTATCTTATGGTTCAATTAAATCAAATTTAATTAAACTAGAACAATTAACTAATTCAAAATTAATTAACTTTAAAATAATAAAATTGAACATCATATATTCAATTATTATTATTCTCTCTCATGAAACTATAGTATTAATGTACATCCAATGCACATTAATTATAACCTATAGTTTTAATATGAATCAAATTCATATTTTAGTTTGACATTCGAACCCCTTCGAATACTTAACTTAACCTTAGAATTTTATCTCAACGCTCTTATAGAGCTACCGGTGGGACCTGATGGACCTACAGATCAGAAGCTCCAACGATATGAGATTAGTTGGCTAAACTCATTAACCAAGTTAATCAATATTCGTTAACTGTGGTTCACTCCACTAAAGAACCACAGCTGCACTCTTCTCACTGCAGATATATTTCTGTGTCCACGGATATCGACCGTCAACAGCAAGTTAGCCCTTCACGTGTGTTCGTACCCCAGCTAGGTCAAATTACCGTTTTACCCCTGGGCTACCTCTTGATCCTTAAGTACCAGTGCTCCTCTAATGAACAACCTGTTTGTGGTCCAACCAACAAACAGAAATCCCTCTCGTGCCATAAATAGGGTAGGGCCCATTGTTCAAGACCCGGAGACACCACTTAAGGGAACACACCTCTACTTACCCTCATATCAGGAAGGAGTGAATTCCATCTTGTAAGACTACGTTCCCAGCTCCCCACTCGGTCTTGTCCCCAAAATGGTAGGCTTATTGAGTCGGCGAACAGGCCACTCTCACCCGTACAAATCAAAGGACAATCCCTCATGGACAGGAGTCCATAATCCACTCAGGATTAAGGCCAAGTTGCCTAGGTCATCCTAGTGAAATAGAAACCGAGCTAACTTACGGTGTTAGAGTTAGTGCTTAACTATTTCGCGGTCCGGTCTTTGTGCAAACTCATTGCACAGGATACCCCCACTCGCATGTCAACCACATGAACGCGTTGGATCATTACGTTTGTATCAATATACAAAGCGGGCCGTATCCATAGTGTCACCAGGATAAGATACCCAGCCTTATCCCTATACTACAGACCCTTTAGGCTAAAACTTGAACATTAATCCCCGTATGTCCCTACATACTAGTTCAAGCCTCATTCTATTAGCCATGGATGTTTAGTTTATTAGATTAGGGTTAACAAGACAAGATATAATACAAACATTGAATAATACATCACTTTATTAATGTTCGGTCAAATGTACATTTACTATCTACGAGTTTTAGGGCATAAAACCCAACACATTGTGTATTGGTGAACGCCAGTGACTGAGCTAGGGATAGCCAGTTGCCTAGTGCTTGATCGGTCGTACTTCATTGGGGTTGAAACACATCCCAAAAGATCCGGAGTTCCGGGAGGAATCCGCTAATAATACTGCGAGAAATGCATGATCAATAATATTGCTAGAGCATATCTTAGAACAATCACTAAAACCTAACCAGCGCCTGTCTTTAATCTGTCTATCTATTTGTTTACTCGTTGTTCTGTCATTTATTTTGCTTCAGCATAATTCTGATAAAACCCAATCATTTTATTATTCTTGAAACCATTATAAAGTTACACAAAAATAGATAAAGTGGAAGCTCATTCAGACCTTGGATTGATAATATTACTTGCTGCAGACTGTGTATACTTGCACAGGAATTCTAGAGTATTTTATACTATATTTTTACTCACTCTAGGAACCCAACAGTTACCTTTTTCAAAAGCAATCATTTGAGCAGTTTCTTCATCAAATCTGAATTTCCAGTTTAGTCCTCGTGGGATCGATACCCTTGGAATACTTCTGAGGTTTTTTTATTATTACGTGCGACAGTGTATACTTGCACTTAAGTGTTGGTTGAATTATCCTTTATTATTTCACTTATCATCTTATCTCACATCCATCTATTCAGCTAACCACGCACCAGTGCCCTTAGGATCATAAAATGCAAGTTTTGGGGAATCCCTTGAGAAAAAGAAAAGAATCAGGCGCCCTAGTTTCTATGTTTTGCATGATAGCTAGATTCCGACCTATTAGGACTCTTAGCCAGTGTAGGGGAAGACAAATTCAAAAAGCCATAAAACTAATATAGGTTAGTAAAAGGACCACTAGATAAGTTTTAAGCATGCTATTTGTTAATTCTAAGTTTCATTTTTGAAAATTCTTCATGAGCATGTTGTTCTTGCTTAGTCCACTTGCATGTTTTCCGTATTTCCCTAAGAATTTTTAATCATTGAGGCTAGATTCTTTTCATACATCCATAGAATTTATTTTGCTCCAGACTAGCAAAAGCTTAAGTTTGGGGGTGTGATAGCATGCATAAATGCTACTATTTTACCGTTGAATTTAATATCTTTTGATGTGCTTTAATGTGTTTTAATTATATAAATTTTAATTGATTATTTTTGGTCCCTAGGATTTTTGGTTGAATTTTGGAGAAAAGTAGGATAAAAGAAGCCAAAAAATGAATACTAATCTTGGAGAATCATAGTGTGTCAAGTGGGAGAAGTCCAAGACCTAACATGGAAGTCAATTGGGCCAAAGAATGGAGAAGAAGCCCAAAATTTAAGCCTTGGACGCGATCTGGAATGTTCCAGTCGAACTTAGCGTCTCGACGCTGGGTTGCCTTGGAGAAGAAGTTGAATACGTCACAGCGTCGTGACACTATGCCCCTAGAGGCTTATATAAGGCGTGGTTTTTGCCTCATTTCCATCATCAAGCAATCCATTCTCATAGTCTTTTCAAGGCTCTTTGAGCCATCTTTGAGGGTCGTGTTGAGAGGAGAGTGAAATTCTGGTATTGGACATTTTTTGGAGTGCTCGGGAGCTTGTTTCGAGGAGGATCCAAGGCGCAAGCAAGGGGTTCTTCGACAGTTCATCTCCTAACTCCTTTATTTGTTCATTTAATCCTTTACATTATGTATAGAAGGGAAATTTTGGTATACATGTATAGCTAAATCCCGTCTTGCGGGTCTTGAATGAAAGAATGTAGTTAAATGTTATTTTGATTGCCTATCTGTGTGTACATTTACTGATTATTTGTGTGGGTATTCGTAATGCTCTATAGATTTTGGCCAAATTTATAATGATTAGATACTTAGTGGAAACTCGACGGAGAGAAACTAATTTAGGTCATAACCCACTCAATTAGGCTTAACTGCTCGTAGTGAGCGAGAGTAGTTGGTTAGGCTTAGAGATCAATAATGAATCAGGGCTCATTAATTAACCTGTTTAGTAGCGTTAAGGACACTTAGGTTATTAAAATGAGTTAGTTATCATTAGGGGAAACCGATAGGAGAACCTATGTAATTAACGGAGATTCTAGATCTATAATTAGTCGGACATAAGATTAGGAAATTAGAATAACTAAAAAGCTATATTTTGGATTTCAAGACCCCCGCCTCTCATTCGACTCTACCATCCTCTTTGCCAATTTGCTTGATCAATTTATTTCATTGCTTTTCTTTAATTTCGTTTGCATCTTTCATCATGATTAGGTCCCTAAATAATAATTCATCTTGGTATTTGTAGTGCTTAGTTTATTATCTTGTCTGAATACACTCCTCCTTGTGGAATCGATACTCGGTACTCTACCGTTTTATATTACTTGTGGCAATCGTACGCTTGCAGATCACATCGCCTCACAAATAAAGTCTTAAGTTAATTTCAAGTTTAATTAAAATTTATTATTCGTATTAAAATATATGAAAATTTTCCCAGGATTTATTTGACTTCGTGAATTTTCGAATTTAGGGAATTGAGAGGGGAAAGTAGGAATTGTAGTGTTCAATTTTTGGGTTCTTTTGAAACCAATTTGGGGCTTATTTATATAAGGAAACCCTAAATGAATAAATGGATTTAAAAAAAAAAAAAAGAAAAGAAAATAAGATTCTTTCATCTTCTCCTTCAACCGCCTCACGCAATCCCCCCACCTCACTCATTCTTTCTCGCGTCTCTTTCTCTCAAGGGTTTTCTCCTTCAACGATCTCCTTTGCTCTCTCTCCCTCTCGGTAAACTCTCTCTCTCTCCTGTGCGTTGCGACCCAGCCCTGCCGATGACGCAAATCTCTCTCGTGCGTTCGTCCGTCTTCAACACATGAAAAATCGACCTGCCACCCACCTTCAACCTCGATTCTAGCGGTCGTCGCTGTGTAGTACCGCTACTACTGTCGTTTCTGTTGTAGCAGTCGAGTTACCATGTGTTTGGGTGTCATATTAAGTGAGTTTCGGTTAACTTCTGGTTCGATTTTAGTGTTAAATCGTTTTTGTGAAAGGTGAAATTTACCCATATGTTTCTCAAACCATTTTCAGCTTCGTTGTTTTTCTCCGGTATTTTATTTCAAGCTTTCAAATTGTTTAAGTTGTTTTTCGTCAAGAGACTTATTAATTGGGTGAGTTTTCTTCTCCAATTGAGCCTAGATTATAATCGTTTTATTGTTTCGGATCAACCCATAATGTCTCTAGCTTATTGTAGCTTACCCACTCAATTTTGACACTATTCTAGTGGGTTTCCATGGAGTTGGAGTGTTGGCCAGCCACTGTTTGGGCATTTTTAGGTAAGTTTCGTCGAGTTGGAGACTTGTTCTTTGGTTGCTAAGTCAGGTAAGTGTCCTTCTACTGGAAAGCTTAGGCTAGGTTGGGAACTGCGTGCTAATAGCATAGGCTTCTTGTGTGAGTTTTCATGTATGTAATCCATGTTATAGAAATCGTGATGTTATGAATATATGAATTGATTGAGAAAGACTTATGTCATTATGATGCTCTTACATGAATGATGACATGTGCCTGAGAGGAAAATGATTTGTGATAATGTGATATGATGCATTCATGTATATATGATGAATTGTTGTGGGACCTCATGCATGTGTATGTTTTCATGAACCATAGAAGTTGCATGACAACTATCCTTAGAGGAAATCGATGTACATCTAGAGGAATCTAAGGTATTTGTAGGCGAGACTTGACCCTTGCTAATTGGGTGCCAACTAACCATTAGATGGGCACAGTCTCTAGAGGATGCCTACTATACCTTCTAGTTGGGAGAGAAATAGAGGAAATTAGGGTAATTGTTCATGTATGACCATAGAGGAAATGCAGTATTTAAGAGGAAAAATGATAGGTCCCACTAGAAATGCATGAATCATGATCACTAATGAAATATGAACCATGACGTATGTGTTTGCATATCTCGACGTCAATATGTAGGGTTACTTACTGAGTATTGTAAATACTCATTCTTTCCAAAGCTGTTTTTCCAGGTAAAGGCAAAGGTGTTCAAGGCGATTGACGGAGTTTGTCGAATAGTCATGAGAGACAGCAGAGCATGGATTTTGTTTTCTTGAACTTCCGCTTTAAGACTTATTTCTACCCTTTGATGTTTTGTCATTTTGAGAACTGGTAGAGGCCATGATTGTTTTGTTAAGTGTTATTTTGAGGATTTTGTTTTCTTTAAAATGTGGGATCCCAAACTAAAGATTTTTTTTTAGATTTATTCAATGTTATCGTTGTGATTTGATTTGTTTTGAATTTTAAGGCTTCCATAGCATGCATGTAGTAACAATCCTTAGTAGATCCAATTTAGAATGTCAGGTCGTTACATTTCTAACCAATTAGTTATTTAAATTACGCTTGCTGCCCCTCATGCTTAGATTGATGAATCCTCAATCTAAATCTAATTAATTATTCTAGTAATCCGATAAATCCTCAAAACTACTAATTAATTAATTAATTGAATTATAATGCAAGGCCCGAAATTAATTAATTTAATTAAGAGTTCTAATTCTCTAACTAAATTAATCTAATTTCTCCTAGGTTCTTAGGCCAATCGAAAGTCTGCTCTAGCCTACAATGCAACTACCGATGGATTCACCTCAACCTAGGGCTATCTGAAAATAACAAGTAAACCACAGTTTTCATGCAACCTAAGAGACATCAATTTATAGGAAACATGCAAATCATGATTATTTAAAGAAGAACACTAGGATGCAATAAAATAGTCTAAAAAACTTTATAAAGTTCCAGCAAACTCAACCAATGCTTAGAACAATCCTAAAATAGATCCCAATCAAACAATCAACTAACTTAGCCTATCGATAAAAGTAATGAAATACATCATAAAAGTCTAAGGATTACAATCAGAATACCAAAGAATACTGAAAAGAACAAGGAAATACAGAGAGAAATCGAGAGAAAACGAGAAAATTCTAACCTAATCGGCTAAAAAATGAAAGATTTCTATTTAAACCCTATCGGAACGTCGGAGACGCTAAGGCCAGCGTCTCGACGCTCCCTATTCTGTCGCACGTCTGATGCTTGAAATCGGGATAGCGTGAGATGCTAGGGCCAACATCTTGATGCTGTGAGGCCTGAAACGCTAATTCATGCCGCTTAGTGTTGAGACGCCCATGGCTTAGCATCTCAACACTAAGCTCTCAGGAAACATGGCTTGGCTGCAACATTCTTTGATACTTCAGCAAATTTTGGGTCTTTTAATTCTCCCATTAGAGTCTTTTGCCATCCTCATTATCTCATGGATCTACGAGGACTCAAAAACATGGTAATTTGCCCGAATTAACGTCAATTTGGTAAATTGGCCTAAAAAACTTCTTATGCTCGATATCCTATAAAATAAACAATTAAACCATCAAATGCAAACTAACAAGATCAAATTAAAGGTAAATAAATAGCATGAATTAGGTGCTATCGGCGCCACGCTGCACACCTAGCCCACATGAATTTTGTGTCATGCTCTGCAACAAGCACATGAATTATGCGCCATGCAGCGCAAATTAAACATGTGAACTACGCGCTACGCTACGCACCTACACATGAATTACGAGCCATGCAACGCAACCACTAGGCTCATGCTACACATCCCCATGCAACATAGCTAGCCAAACTCAACATGCTTAACACACATCATCACAATATGTTTAGCACACATAACATGCTCAACGCAAGTACTTAAACAATTATAGCTCGACAGCTCATGCTTTACACAAGTATATACATAAAGCAAATAAACAAACAAATATGCTTCAGGCAAAAACACAACTCAACAAGCATAAACTACTTACCAACAAACTTACTACACCAATGACACACACCTTGTACAATCATGCTAAGTGAACCTCCGGCTACAACAAAACTGCCATTCATTAAAAAAAAAAAGAAAAAAAAAAGAAAAAAAAACCTAAACTAGGAGATAACACCTAAGAGCAAGCTGCTAAAGGCCAAATTTAACTATTATTAGCCTACTTCCTTGTTGGACAGCCTTCAAACATTCCCCAGGATGAAAACCTAAAACCTTTAGACCATGGACAACAACGTCTTAGGCACTACAGGCAATGGGTACTCACTGAATGTCCAAAATTAAGGCTTTTCAGCCACTAGACAACAAACAAATAAACCTCCATTTTTGCATTCTAAGAGCTCCTAGAGGTTGGACAACGCTAAAATGGCCTAAATAACTAAAGGGTGCATATTTAACATGCTTTTAAGGTAAAAACAACCACTAATCTTATCAAAACAGACCTGATACCACGTTGGAACAGGTCTTGCTAACCACGGACAACACACCAAAAGGTCCTTGGGTAGTCGGTCAACAATCTAAAGCAAACTCGAACCCAATCGATTCCTAGGCGACACTGTAGATCAAAAATTTTAACACAAACTCAAATCTAGCACTAAAAAAGGAATGGGTAATTTGATTTCAACACTAACCAAGCATGGGTAAGTGCTAAAACTTACTGGAATTGCTAAACGGCATTGAAATGCCCAAGATTGGAGCAAAGATAGCGTTGGACAGAGGCGAAATCGCACGAGAAGCGAGATCCAAGTTGCTGGACGCACAAGATCTGATCGAACTAAGAGAAACAAGAGATCGACCTAAATCGATTGGAAAAAGAGAGAAAGAGAGAGGCTTACGCGTGGGTTAAAGGCCAAAAAACGCAAAGGAGAGAGGGAGGCGAGCAAATGGTGGTGGTTGCTGCTGCACGACGACGATAGTGAAAGGGATAAAAGCCCCTACGCAGCGGAAGCGCATCGATTGGACCTTACACCGTATATTAATTAACATTAAAATACGGTTACGAAAAGGCAAAATAAACTTTAAACATACTTTAAAGTTGCTGGAAATTGCTATAAACATGCTGGAAAATTAAATCTAAATTTATTTTCATGTTTTTCTAAAGAAACGGGAAAGAACCGTTACAAACTTTCGTTGTATACTTGACCGTTCTTCGCCAACAATGCTCCAACGAACAAAAACACAGCGACTCCTTCTTGATTTCTTCACTGGAAATTTTCTTCAAAGACACAATAACCACAAAGGTTACATCAGTATGTCTCTAAGTCTAGGAGGCAAAAGACTTGTGGGAGTCTTTCTCTAAGAGGGAGGCTAGAGAGAATTCTAGGGTCTTGTCTTGTGAGTCTAAGACCAAGAGGGCTACCAAACCAATTAGGTCTACTGTATTTATAGAAAAGTGGTCATGAATAAAATATTCAATTAAATAAATCTTTTCCAAAATTGATTCAATCTTATTCCTTATTTAATCAATCCAAGATCAATCAATTCCATAATATTGATTAATCTTTTGCACAAATGACTAATTACTTCCATAAGTGATTAGATCATTTCTATAAATGATTAATCACTTCCTTAAGTGATTAATTATTTCCATAATTGATTAATTCCCGATTAATTAATTCTTTAATTAATTAACCACCAATTAAATACCACATATTTAATTTCCGACCTTGAATTAATTAATTTGTCCAAATAGATTTAAGACCTTAAAATTAATTAATTCATATTTGAACTCTTTCAAACTTCCATAAATTTAATGTGACTCAAATTTATATTAATATTTGAATTTCTTCAAATTTTAATTTCTCTCATAATAATATATCAATATATATTATATTATTTCCCTTAGTAATTTGAGCACTTTCAATTTACATTTATTACTTAGTTGTCTCAGATTACTTTATGAGCTACCAGTGGGACCTAATGGACCTGCAGATCAGAAGCTCCAATGATGTGAGATTAATTGGTCAAACTCATTAACCAAATTAATCAATATTCATTAACTGTGTACATTCCACTATAGACTCACAGTTGCACTCTTCTCACTGCAGACATATTTTCTGTGTCCACGGATATAGACCAATATCGACTAGTTAGTCCTTCACGAGTGTCTGTACACCAGCTGGGTCAAATTATCGTTTTACCCCTGAGTTACTTCTATTTCCTTAAGTATCAGTTCTCCTCAAATGAACAACTTGTTTGAGGTCCAACCATCAAACAGAAAACCCTCTCGTGCCATTGAGAGGGTAGGGCCCTTTGTTCAAGACTCGGAGTCACCACTTAAGGGAACACTCATCTGCTTCCCTAAAGTCGGGAAGGAGTGAATTCCATCTTGTACGATTATGTTCCCAACTCCCCATTCGGTCTTGTCCCCAAAATGGTAGGCTTATTGAGTCGGCTTATTGGTCACTCTCACCCATACAAATCAAAGGACAATCCCTCATGAGCAGGAGTCCATAATCAACTCAGGATTAAGACCAAGTTGTCTAGGTCGTCCTAGTGAAATAGAAAACCAACTAGTTAAGGGTGTTATAACCAGTGGTTACTATTTCGCAGTTCGGTCTTATGCAAACTCATTGCATAGGATACCCCCACTCGCATGTCTCCTACACGAATGCGTTGGATCATAGCGTTTGTATCAAGTACAAAGTGGGCCGCATCCATAGTGTCACTAGGATAAGGCACCCAATCTTATCCCTATACTATAGACCCTTTAGGTTGTTTCTTGAACAGGGATCCTCATATGTCGCTACATAATTACAACCTAGGATGTCTTGTTTATTGGATTAGGGTTATTTTAGGCAAAGACAAACATAAAATAACTAATAACATTTAATGGAAAAATATATCAATATTATTTCATTAATATCCAGTCAACGGTTACATTCACTATCTACGAGTTTTAGGGCATAAAACCCAACAGATAGGAGGCAGGGCAGCGGTACTGCAATCTGTGGCTGGCTGAGCTTCTCTGGCGACGACACAAAAAGAGGCGGCGGGGGCTGGGTTGGTCGACAACTACAACACATTGGGTGGTCTGCACGAAAGAGAGGAAAGAGATGGAGAAAGAGGGTTTGAGAATTTTTCTTCTCTTTTGATTTCTTTTCCTTTTTCCTTAAACCATTTAATTTTTTTTTCAAAACCTCCAAGATCCAAAATTAGCCAATCTAAGATTAGTTTTCAACTAACCCTCAATTAGCATAAAAATTAGCTGCCAATACTAACCAATTTAATTGATCTTAAGGGAGGGAACTAATGTAATATTGACCCCTTTATTCTAAAATAAATTTTCCAAACACTTTGGTATAAAATTAAAAATCCCTAAGTACATGCCAAAATAAAAATTTATTTCATTTTGACTATTTATATGACATTTAAATAACATCAAAATGCGCGGGACATCACATATTTTGTCCAAATAATTAAAAAATTAAGTTATTTTAAAAATAAAAAATACACGTGCATGTAATACGGACATTTTTTTTATTAATATTATACTTTTAAAAACTTATTAGTAAAATTGGGTAGTTTTGAAACTTATTATTAGAATATTGTAGTTTAAAATCCACGTTTGCAGGTCGTCTCTTGAAGAGACAAGAGACGACCTACGCGCACTTTTAAACAAAATATAGCATTGTCATATTGGAAACTGGCAACACTAATATTGAGTAGTGTCGAAGTTTGAGCTGGACGTAACTCAGGTTTTTTTTTCCTTCTTTCTTTTCCTTCTTTCTTTTCCTGCATTTTCCTTCCTTTTTTCTTTCTTTTCTTTTTTTTTTCCTAATATTTGCTTTCAAGAAATAAATTGAGTAATTGTATTTTAAAATTTTTTTAAACAAAATAAATTTTCATATCATAATTTATTTCCTTTTCTTTTATGCAATTGAATTTTTTTTAGGAAATCAAATAAGACATATTTGAATAAGTATTAAAATCAAATAAGTAATTGTATTGTGTTTTAATATTTTAAATAATTTGAATATCATATTATAGTTTATTCTCTTTTCTTGAATTAATTAAATTTAAATAGTTGTACAAAAATTTGAAGTTTAAATAAGTGTTAAAATCAAATGAGTAGTAACAGTTTTTAAATGTTTTAAACAAATTGAATATTATATTATAATTTATTTTCATTTCTTAAAGCAATTGAAATTTAATTTTGTATTAATTATTTAAACATTTCATTTTAAGTTCACATATATATATATATATAGATCCAAAATATAGGTACTTGTCATTTAAAATTAATTCTACTCTAAAAAACTATAATGGTTAAATTTAATTTGAGTAATGTTAATTTTATTTTATTTTATTTATAAAGTGTTCAAATAATTTGTAGTTAATTAAATTTCAATTGCATCGAAGAAAATGAAATAAATTATAATATAAAAATTTATTTCGTTTTAATTTTTTTTAAATATAATTACACATTTGATTTCTTGAAAATAAATATTAGGGAAAAAAAGAAAGAAAAAATGGAAGGAAAATGCAGGAAAAGAAAAAAGGTTAAAAAAATAAAAACCTGCATTACATCTAGCTCGAACGACTACAAAGCTACATAATATTAATGTTGCCAATTTCCAATATGACAATGTTATATTTTATTCAAAAGTGCGTGTAGGTTGTCTCTTGAAGAGACGACCTACGTTAACAGATGTTTTCTTTTTTCAAAAAGCGCGTTTTCTAATTTCGAACTTTTTGCCACATTAGCAGGTCATCTCTTTTTTTTTTTTTTTTTTTGAAAAATTAGCAGGTCATCTCTTAAACGTAGATTTTAAACCACAATATTTTAATAATAAATTTCAAAACTACCCCATTTTATTAATAAGTTCTTAAAAGTATGATATTAATAAAAAAAAATGTCCCATGTAATACACTAGTATTGATAATCAAATATTTAAATAATAGATAAGCTTTCAAAATATATATATATATATATATATATATATATATATATATATATATATATATATATATATAATTTGAAGAATAAAATAAAATCTAACAATAACCTAAAAATATGTTTACAAGAGAGAAAAAAAATATCAAAAAAAGAACAAATTGTATATTGTAAATATGTAAATTTAATTTAATTTAAAAAAAAAAAAAAACTCTGAAAAAAAAGCACGCAGCACACATTTTTTTCTATTTTTTTTATTTATAAAAGTTATTTACTATTCTCAACAAACCAATGGCGTCCTAACCTCAATGTACGGCAAGGTTGAATCTAGAGAGATTCTGGGGTTATTTACTAAAATAGTACAAAATTTTGGATCAAGAAGACATTTAGGATAGTTTTAAATTTTATAGACAAATAGGACTTCTGAGGTGTGAAAAGATTATTTTATCCTTTTAGAATTAAAACTCTCATTTATATCAATACTCATTTCTTTTATTTCACTATCTCTTATCTCTCTAGTTTCCCTCCCTCTCTCCCTAGATCCTCTCAATCTCTTCATGCTCAAGCATCTCACCTCCATTTATTCAAGATTTATAGCATCTTTAAGTTTCTCTCCATCTCATTTTCTCTTTTTCTCTCATAGAATTACATTTTGGTTCTTATGCTTATTTTTCTTTTGAAGTCTTTTTTTTAACCTCACTCTCTTATTATGTTGGTCATTTTTGTAATAGATTATATATTTTCTTCAACAAAACTTATATTTGTTGGTCGTATTTTTTCTTTTTTAAAATTTTTGGAACGTTTTTTCCATTACATCTTTGTTTAATTACAAAACTTACAAATTAATGTCTCATAACATGTCCGGATGAATTTCATTATGGTTAATTGTGTAAGTAATTTATCTTGCACTTTCTTGCTGCGAGATATTGCGAAAAAAATTTCAGCACTTCAAAAAAACTATTTCTTGAGTTTATCTTGCACTTTGCAAGATATTGCAAGAAAAAAGCAAGCACTTCAAAAAAACTATTTTTTGAATTTATCTTGCATTTTCTTGTTGCAAGATATTGCGAGAAAAATTCCAGTACTTTAGAAAAACTATTTCTTGAGTTTATATCGTACTTTCTTGCTGCAAGATATTGCAAGAAAATTTCCAGCACTTCAAAAGAACTATTTTTTGAGTCTATCTTGCATTTTCTTGCTGCGAGATAATGCGCCAACACTTCAAAAAAACTATTTATTGAGTTAATCTTGCACTTTCTTGCAGCAAGATATTGCAAGAAAAAATCAAGCACTTCAAAATAACTATTTTTTGAGTTTATCTTGCATTTTCTTGTTGCAAGATATTGCGAGAAAAATTTCAGCACTTCAAAAGAACCATTTCTTGAGTTTATCTCGCACTTTCTTGTTGCAAGATATTGCAAGAAAAATTCCAGCACTTCAAATAACCATTTCTGTAACTTATATCACACTTTATTGGACAAGTTATTTCACATGAATTTGAGTGGTTTCATGTTAAGTAACAACAATTACATTCAAATGACTAAAATATTAAGTATCTCAAACAACAATTAAAATAAAATAACTAAAGTGTTCAATACAATAAACAAGTGTTTCCATTAATCTCGTATAATTAACTTCTCAATGTATGCGGATTACAACATGTTAATCTATTATGACAATCTTTGTCACATCTGCCACATTTACGCATTATGGTAGTTTCGTCAACTGATGAGATTCTCCTTTTGGAGTCTTCCACTTCGCGACATTACGAGCTGAAAAAATAACGAACTAAATCACAAATCTTATTCATCCTTAAATTATCACAAAATTTGTAATTCCTACAAAAAAAACAAATAAAGAGAAGAGTTAACCACATGCAAGAAATGGTTCATTAGCAGCGAGAAAGTTACAGAAAGAAAATTTTGGCACGTTAAAAATTAGTTGTAATTTTTCTTGCAGCAAGAATGTACAAAAAAAAAAATCAACTCCTCTACAATTAACACTTTTCAATTTTTCTGGTATCTTCTTGTACCGTGAAGAATGGGAGAAAAATTCCAATACGTTGAAAATTAAGATGTTGTAACATTTCTCGCACTTTCTTGCAACGAAAAGTTGCAAGAAAAATTCTAACATCTCCAAAATTGATGTTTTGTAATTTTTTCAACACATTATTGCAGCAAGAAGGTGCAAGAAAAATTCTAACCTTTTGAAAATTAAGATGGTCGTAACATTTTTTGCACTTTCTTGCAGCGAGAATATGCAAGAAAAATTGTAACACCTCAAGAATTAATGCTTCATAATTTTTTCTCGAACCTTCTTGCAGTGGGAGAGTGCGAGAAAAATTCTAACCCTTTGAAAATTAAGGTATTGTAATATTTCTCGCTCTTTCTTGCAGCAAGAAGATGCGAGAAAAGTTCTAAAATTGTAGCTTTGTAATTTTTTTCTCACATTTTCACGGCAAGAAGAGTGCAAAAAAAATTAAACAATGATGTATTGGAAAAAAATGTTGCAATTTTTTTTTAAAAGAAAAACAAATGTCCAACAAATGTAAAATCTATTGAAGAAAATATATAATCCATAACAAAAATGTAAGAGGGTGAAGTTGAAAAAACGACCTCGAGAGAAAAATAAAGCATGAGAACCATATATTAAAATCTTACCCATGAGAGAAAAAGAGAGAATGAGATTGAGAGGAACTTAAAAATACTATAGATCTTGAAGAATGAAGATGAGATGCTTGAGCATGGAGAGGTTGAGAGAATCTAGACAGAGAGTGAGAGAAACTAGAGAGATAAGAGAAAGTGAAATCAAAGAAATGGGTATTGAATATAAATGAGGGTTTTTACCCCAAAGGATAAAATAGTCTTTTCATACCCTCCAAAGTCCTATTAGTCTATCAATTTAAAAAGGGGACTAAATGCCTTTGCCTCTCTACTTTTTGTCCTATTTTTTGCAATTTCCCCCTTTCGAATCCGATGAAGGAGACGTATGACGAAGACTTTTCATCTTCTCCACCCTTCGTGTTGAGGCATAACCCACATGTATCAGATGTATCCTTCGTCGTACAATAATGCCGAATCTGGAAAGATCATCAAATTTGCGCGAGGGATTCAACGATTTTTGCAGCAGACTGTGTGTTACGTTTTTTTTTTTTTTTTTTGCTTTCTTTTAACCTTTTCTCTTTTTAATCTTTTCCTCTCTATTTGATGGATTTTTCAAATTAATACTTTTAACTTTTTCTCTTAATCTTTCAACTGTTGGAAGTGTGTGATGGACACTCACAAATTAGAATCAAATAAGAAATATTTGAGAAAAAACAAAATCTACTTGTATTGAACAAAAACTCTTAAAAAAAACTACAAACTGGGTTCACACTTTTTCTCTCTAACTCTCCTTGTGTTTTCTTCTCCACACACTTGCTTCAACACATTCTAAAGCTATCCTATTTATAGGATTACATGGAAAAGTCTAGATCTAAAACTCTCATCCCATCTTAACTGCATGAGCATAAAACTCCCTTACAATATGAATGTTATACTTAACCTCCAACAATTTAAAATTACAAAACTTACTTATTAATTTACTAATAACTTGTATAACTCATGCACTTAATTAATTAGAACATGTTTAACTTACAACATCCTTAAACATGTTTTTCTCAAAACTCCGAGCAAAGTTCTCAACTTGCTAAACACATCGATCTTGAGTGGCTTTGTGAAAATATCTGCACTTTGATCTTCTGTCTTCACATATTCTACTTGAATCTCCTTTCTTGAAATGCAATCTCTGATAAAGTGAAATCTTGTATCAATATGCTTACTACGATCATGAAACACTAGATTCTTGGCTAGAGCAATTGTTGACTTATTATCCACATGGATCACAGTTGCATCCTCTTTCGAAATTCCAACTGTCTTAAGCAAATTTCTCAACCAGACTGCATGACAAACACATGATGATGCAACAACATACTCTGCCTCACAAGTAGATAATGTCACGATAGGTTGCTTCTTGGAACTCCAAGTAAAAGTTGTATTGCCAACAAAGAAAACATAGTCACTTGTACTTTTTCGATCATTAAGATCTCCAGCCCAATCACTATCACAATAACCTTCAAGCTTGAACTCTTTAGACAATGAATAAAATAATCCATAGTCAAACGTACCTTTTAAGTAACGAAGAATTCTCTTTGCCACTTTCAAATGCGTAGTTGTAGGAGATTCCATAAACCAACTCACCAATCCAACACTGAACAAAATATCTGGTCTTGTGCAAGTTAAATACTTCAAGGTTCCAATCAAGCTTTTGAAATATGAAGAATCTACAGCATCTCCATCTTCATATTTGGACAGTTTTGTCCCAGTTTCCATCAGACGTTGTGACAGGTTTAGAATTAAACATCTTAAATTTCTCAAGAATTTCTTTAGTATATCGTTCTTGAGAAATGAAAATACCTTCCTTTAACTGCTTCACTTCCATGTCAAGATAATATGACATGAGCCCAATATCTGTCATTTCAAATTCTTGAGTCATTGCCTTCTTGAGATCTTCAAACATACTTGGACAATTTCCTGTAAAAATTAGGTCATCCACATATAGACAAACTAACAAAAGATCTTCATGACCATTAGTCTTAATATAAAGAGAATGTTCATGAGGGCATCTCAAATACCCATTGTCAAGGAAATATATGTTAATTCTGCTATTCCACATTCTTGGCCCCTGTTTCAATCCATACAAAGCCTTCTTTAACTTCAAGACTTTATCTTCTTGACCTTTCACTGCATAACCAAGTGGTTGTTCCAGGTAGACTTCTTCTTCAAGATATCCATTCAAAAATGTCGATTTGACATCCATTTGAAAAATCTTCCATCTATTCTGAGCAGCAAGTGCAATTAACAACCTTATGGTCTCCAAGCGAGCAACAGGAGCAAATACTTCATCGTAATCAATGCCTTTTCCTTGAGAATAGCCTTTTGCAACTAATCTCGCTTTGTGTCTCTCCACTTCTCCTTTTTAATTTCTTTCTATCTTGAACACCCATTTGACACCTACCACTTTCTTTCCAATTGGAAGAGTAGAAAGTTCCTATGTATCATTATTCTTTATGGCTTTTATCTCTTCATCCATAGCAATCTTCCATTTTTCATGTTGTGAAACTTCTTCAAAATTTAATGGTTCACTGTCACCAAAAAGACAAAAAAAAGTAAGATCACTAAAACTTTGACTTAACTCTACTGTTTCATCATATATATCTCGTAGACTTCTCATGCCATGAGACCCTTCACTTGAACTCGATGTTGATGATGAAGGTGTAGATTGTTCTGGAGTGACTGGCAATGGAGGTGGTGTTGATGGAGAAACAACCACATCACCAGTTTCATCATCATCTTCAGGAAAAAGTAGGAACTTATAATCTTTAGGTTCATCATTCCAATTCCATGATGCTTCCTCATCAAACACAACATCTCTACTTACCACCATCTTCTCTAGGACTGGATTATAAAGCTTGTAGCCTTTTGAGCTTGCATCATAGCCAATGAAGATAAGTTTCTCACTTTTATCATCGAGCTTACTACGTCTTTGATCTGGTACATGTGCATAAGCGATGCTCCCAAATACTCTCACATGAGCAATAGATGGCTTTCTTTCAATCCATGCTTGTTGAGGAGTTTTGTTCCACAGGCTTCTGGTGGGGGAACAATTAGACAAATACACTGCACATTCAACCGCTTGTGCCCAAAACTCTTCTGGCATCTTCTTACTCTTCAACATGCTTCGAGCCTTATTGAGTATAGTTATATTCTTCCTCTCAACAACACCATTTTGTTGTGGAGTATATGGAACTGTCATAGGTCGACGAATTCCATTTTCAATGCAAAATTCATTAAGTTCATTTGAAGTGAATTCTCCTCCTCTGTCCGATCTCAATGCCTTTATGTAATAACCACTTTCCTTTTCAACAAGAGCTTTAAATCTCTTGAACATGCCAAATACCTCTGATTTATTCTTGAGAAAATAAACCCAAGTTTTTCGACTGAAATCATCAATAAATAATAAGAAATAATTATTCTTACCAAAAGAACTTGGCTTTATTGGTCCACAAAGATCAGTGTGGACAAGCTCTAATGGTCTTCTTGCTCTTAAAGAAGAATTTTGTGGAAAACTCTTTCTTGATTGTTTGCCATAAAGACAACCTTCACAAAATTGATCTGGATGCTTGGCATATGGAAATCTTTTCACCATGTTCTTCCTTGCTAATAATCTCAAGCCATCAAAGTTCAAATGCCCAAATCTCAAGTGTCAAATCCAAGACGGATCTTTCAAACATGACTTCAAACATTTTGCAACATCGGTTTGTATGTTTAACAAAAACATTCTGTTCTTCGTCATTTTCCCTCTAGCAATCATACTATCACGATTATCTCTTATTGAAAGACTATAATCCTTCATTAAAATATTATAGTCTTTCTCTAAGAGTTGTCCCAAACTCAAAATATTGTTCTTCATATCTGGCACATAATAGACATTAGAGATAAACTCATGCTTCCCATTCTTCAAGCTTATCAAGATTTTACTTTTTCCTTTCACAGGAATTTTAGTATTATCACCAAATGTGATATTTCCACCAACCGATTCATCAAGTTCCACCAACATTGATTTACTTCCACACAAGTGATTGTTGGCACTGCTATCAAGATACCACGAATTGTTTTCACATGTCTCTTCACCTTTGCATGCTAGAAACAAAGACGACTCACTGCTTTTAACGTCTTGTTCAGCATAGTTGGCATTTTCTTCAACTTTATGTCTGCATTCCCAAGATTAATGACCAAATTTATGACAACTGTAACATTCAATTTGACTTTTGTCATACCTCCGATCATTATTTGATCTTCCTCCATATGGTCTTGAATAATTTTGTCTTCCACGACCTCTTGATGAATAATTAGAGTATGAATTACTCTCATCAAATTTCTTTTGACCGTCATTTCCTTGACCTCGACCTCTGAAATCACCACGTACACGATTGTTACCACGTCCTCGACCTCGATTGCTTTTTTCTTGGCTATCTTCTTTATCTCTCAACTGCAACTTTGATTGAAAAAGTTGCTCAGTTGTTTGTTTACTTTTCTTGAGAAGCTTCTCTTCATGGGCTTGCAAAGTACCCGTAAGTTGATCGATGGACATTGTGCTCAAATCCTTCGATTCTTCATACTATCACGATTATCTCTTATTGAAAGACTATAATCCTTCATTAAAATATTATAGCTTTTCTCTAAGAGTTGTCCCAAACTCAAAATATTGTTCTTCATATTTGCACATAATAGACATTAGAGATAGACTCATGCTTCCCATTCTTCAAGCTTATCAAGATTTTACTTTTTCCTTTCACAGGAATTTAGTATTATCACCAAATGTGATATTTCCACCAACCGATTCATCAAGTTCCACCAACATTGATTTACTTTCACACATGTAGTTGTTGGCACCGCTATCAAGATACCACGAATTGTTTTATGTCTCTTCACATTTGCATGCTAGAAGCAAAGACGACTCACTGCTTTTAACGTCTTGTTCAGCATAGTTGGCATTTTCTTCAACTTTATGTCTGCATTCCAAGGAATAATGACCAAATTTATGACAATTGTAACATTCAATTTGACTTTTGTCATACCTCCGATCATTATTTGATCTTCCTCCATATGGTCTTGAATAATTTTGTCTTCCATGACATCTTAATGAATAATTATAGTATGAATTACTCTCATCAAATTTCTTTTGACCGTCATTTCCTTGACCTCGACCTCTGAAATCACCACGTACACGATTGTTACCACGTCCTCGACCTCGATAGCTTTTTTCTTGGCTATCTTCTTTATCTCTCAACTGCAACTTTGATTGAAAAAGTTGCTCAGTTGTTTGTTTACTTTTCTTGAGAAGCTTTTCTTCATGGGCTTGCAAAGTACCCGTAAGTTGATCGATGGACATTGTGCTCAAATCCTTCGATTCTTCAATAGCTACAACGATGAAATTGAATTTTGCATTCAATGAGCGAAGTATCTTTTCAACTACTTGCTCATCATTTCATTTACCACTCCAAGCAGTCTAGAAGTGTAATCTGAAAATTGATTCAGACTCCTTCATACTTAATGCTTCATAGTCACCTCTTAATTTTTGGAGGCAAACCTTCTTGACTCGATCTACTCCTTTATAAGTATTCTCCAAAATTTGTCATGCTTGCATTGCAGTAGTTGCTCTTGAAAATTTCTCAAAATTTGTATCACCAATTGCTTGATGAATAATTGTGAGAGCTTTTTGGTCTTTCTTTCTTGTATTTTGCAAAGCTTCTCGTTGGGCTTGATTCAAAGCCAAATCATTTTCTGGTTCTTCATAGCCTCTATCAACAATTTCTCATGCATCTTGTGAACCAAGTAGAGCTTTCATACGTATACACCATGTTGATGGTCGATTTTTGCCAGAGGATCTCACCTGACCTTCACGTGCCACCAACGATAAATTTGTAGATGAGGGGGGAAGACGTGGCCTACAAGACGGTAAACCTGCACACCGGTGTAGTGCTCGCCACACCGGCTCCGATGCTTAAGTCAACAAACAGAACGATAGGGAGTGGAAAAGTACGAGCAAGAGGAGAGAGTAGAGAGTATAGAATATAGTGTTTAGGGATAGAATTCGGGATCCCCTCTTCAGTGGCGAAGAGGGATATAAATACATGCTCATCCTTCTAGGGTTTTTAGGGATTCAGAGGCGTTTTAGGTCAAACCAGGCGAAACCGAGGCGGCCAAAGGCGGTGGGGACCAAACAGCATCGAACGGACTCGGCCCGCGCAACCGGGCCTAATGGTCGGCCTCGGCCTTTTGCCAAGGCCGACCATATGGGTCAGGCCATGTTGGCCCGACCCTTTGGCTCGGTCTTCCTCTGGGTCGGTCTTTTGGTCCTACCTCTGTCCGTTTGTCCTCGTCAGCTCCTTGTGTGGTCCAAAATCACCTATAACACACCAACTACTATAATTTTCTTTGGTAAGTCGAGGCACTTGGAAAGGAACCAAATTGTTGTTTGCCATTTGCAAAAACAATTTTCCTTTTCTCAAACTCAAGCTCTTATACCACTTTGTTGGTAGCGTGTGATGGACACTCACAAATTAGAATCAAATAAGAAATATTTGAGCAGAAACTAAATCTACTTGTATTGAATAAAAACTCTTAAAAAAAACTACAAACTTGGTTCACACTTTTTCTCTCTAACTCTCCTTGTGTTTTCTTCTTCACACACTTGCTTCAACACATTCTAAAGCTATCCTATTTATAGGATTACATGGAAAAGTCTAGATCTAAAACTCCCATCTCATCTTAACTTCATGAACATAAAACTCTCTTATAATATGAATGTTATACTTAACCTCCAACAATTTAAAATTACAAAACTTATTAATTTACTAATAAGAACTCATGCACTTAATTAATTAGAACATGTTTAACTTACAAAATCAACTCTGTTTTAAATTATTCTCTCGGCGCAGATCGCAGTTCCAGAAGGTTAAAATCATCGGACTGTTATTTATTCAACCGTTCTTCGGTCGAGAAGAACAGACAGAATCCGAAATCTGATTGGATCCGGGATATATAGTTTCGCTTGCCAAAACGGATTGGCTGTGGAGGGCGTTTCTGCTGGAAGGATCGGATCGTGACCATTTTGCGATGAACGTGAGCGGGCCGAATGCGGAGGTGATTTCGGAATTGGAGGATTTTCCGGCGACGGTGGATTGGCAGAGGAGATATTCTGAGTGGTTGAAGGAATCTGGTATGAAGGTGGATTTGATTGAGTTTCCGAATATGATTCGTGCTTTTTATCTGTTTCCTGAATTGCCTGAGAGTTGTGGGCTCATTAATCAACTTAGAGAGTTCGTTTTGAAATGTATGCTGAAATGATATGGAATGAAATTATTGGATTTTGATGTTCATCGTCATGATTATGTTTCATTAGGAACCATTCTAGAAGTTGCAATATTTGTTTTTTTTTGAATTCAACGACATGTTTGTAGTTGTACGTCAGAAAGTAGAAATCAAAGTCACCGATTGGTTTAGCTTCAAGGCCAATTCCACAATATGTTAGCAAGTGATCCAATGTTTCTATTACACTTTGAGATGAGGGGCTATTTTAACTTTAAAATAGATTTGGCTCATTAATCTTAAAACAAAAATTTCTTCAGTTAGTTTAGTAGAAAAATGTTATATATTTCAAGTTGGTTTGCATTTTTAAAAGAACAAATTGAGCAATGACTTTTGTTAATGAGTTGAGTAAACTGAGCTTACTTAACTAGTACGAATTAATGGACTAAAGAGTGTTTATAACAATGAACCACATGATCTAGAGTTGTTAGCAAAATCATGGATTTAGAGTTCATTACATTTTAAGCATAGATTTGGATTTGTAGTGTTGGAAAATTTGTATAGAAAGGATTGAAAGGTAAGTTAAAAATTTCTGAAAAAGCAGAGCATATGCTAGCTAGTTTGTTGTGTACTAGTTTTCGAATTTTGATGAATCACATGTAATTAATTTCACTTGAAAATAGACAAAAAATTAGAGTTTAAAAGGAATCAATTGGTTCAAATTTGTATTTTAAGAGGTCATTAAAATAGAGTGGTAGTTGTTGGAGTTTTATGAGCATGATCGATCATAAGAATTTTTTGTGCTCATGGACACAATTATTTTCAACCCCAAATTCATGAACAATAATTTTATGAACTATGGATTCTGAAAATGCTCTCTCCTCTCCCCTCTCGTACCCCCTCATGAACCTTCATCAGCAACCTACCATTTTGCTCGTTTGCTCCTATCGCCCATCACTACCTTCACAATGAAGAGCGATGTTGTATGCTTGAACCATGACATCGAAGACGGTGTGTAAGTGTTGCGTGGAACAGAAGTTGTTTGCCATCGATTACGGTAGAGAAAGGAATAGACAGCTCTTAGTCATTATGGAGAAGAACCATGCTCTATCCTTTGAAGTACTGTTAGAAAAAAAAAATAATATTAAAAAAAAAACCTCGTCATTTGGCTCGCGAATTCGTTGGACGACCTGCTGATAACCCTTGGTAGTCAGAAATTCTTCAAGAAAATCCAATGCGAGAATGGATTCATTTGGATTCAGAAAGTGTCGAACAAAAGAGGGATGTTTGTTGAAGTATCCAAAGTCTCAACATCTGGAAAAAAGGAAAATTTGATCATCCCTCGAGGAGAAGAATCATCTGGATGGAAGGAGTTCTTGGCCATTGTTGATGGTCAGATTTTGCTCAGGAACCGATCCCTCGCTCCACGTGACAGACAGCAGTGAATTTGTAGATGAGTGGGAGAAACGTGACCTGCAAAACAGATAAACGCTATACACCGGTGTGGTGTTGACCACACAAGCTCCGATGCTTAAGTTAGCTATATCAGGAAACAGACAGAATGTACTTTTTGAGTGAAGTTTTAGACCTACCTGGGTATGTGCATCATCTCCTCTTTTATAAGCTCCCGTTAGGGTTTTCGCAGCTGCCAGCCTCCTGTCTATCCTGGGCCTGCCAGCCTCCTGTCTATCCTGGGCCTGCCGGCCTCCTGTCTCTCCTGGGCCTGCCGGCCTCCTGTCTATCCTGGGCCTTTGGCCCTGGTCGGCCTCGGCTGTGGGCCGAGGCCGACCTCCTCCTCGGCCTCTCCCTTGGGCCGAGGCCGAGGGAGTTCTTGTGGGTCGGAGGGAGTTCTCCCTCCGCTTCGTCGGTTCAACCTCTTCTAATTACGGGCCAGGCCAGTTTGGGCCTTATTCTGCATAAAATTCGATTGGACAATTTTCCCTATAACAGCCATGATAAACAGCTTCTTTAAAGGCAAAGGAGACAATGAAAGGAAAAAGGAAGGAAACAACAACTCTGCTGGTGAGAAAAAAGCAAAGACATACGTAGAAGTGGCGAAATTGAAAAGGAAAGAGTATGTCGAAGCGTCCTCCAACAGGAAGAGCTCGTTGCAGACCGCTTTTAAGAAGCCGCTAGGCTCGAGCCAAAAACATAAGCGTCTTGGGATGAAAGTAGGTGAGCAAGAATGTAGGAAAATATGGTGGGACCAAACCCTGGTGGTTACCAGACGATGCTTCCATGATGAGTGGATAAAAATCTACGAAACATTGTGTGATGCTTTCCAGAAGGCCCTGATCTTTAATTCTTTTCACCCTGATAAAGCACTTTTAAAGTGCCTAGATGCTGATTTTGCTAGGATTGTAGCCTGAAATAAAGGGTGGACTGTGATAGGGAATTTTACTGTGAAATTTGAATACTAGGATGAAGAAAAGCATGGCAGAATGAATGTTGTCCCATCTTATGGAGGGTGGTTACAATTTCGAAACATTCCCTTACATTTATGGAGCATTAAGACCTTCAAAGCCATTGGTGATGCTTATGGCGTTTTCATTGAATGTGATGAGAAGTGTGTAGACACCGTATTTGGTCCGGCTTGATTTTAAGTATTAATGTTTGAAGTTTTCTAATATTTGGTGGCCAATTTGTTTTTATGATATGTCAACAAGAGCATAGCTCAAGTGGCATAAAATTGTATTAACAATCACAAGGTCTATGTTTCAAATCCCCCTCCCCACATATTATATATATATATTCTTTGGTCTTCCCCGTCTTCCCCATTCCTATTCAATGGGAAGTTTTCATGAAAAAACTCCCCCATTACCTATTCTAAAGCCAAGAAAGGATGTCGGCCGCTCCGCGTCGCGATGACGTTGCGACAACTTGGCGACTCCGCTGGGGACTTTTGAGGGTCAAGCCATGAATATTTTTATTGTCCTTTGAATTGAATTTTTCTTTAGGTCCTTTTGTTATTGTTTTGTTATTTATTTATTTTTTTTCCTTACTTTATAATATTATTTGTTTGGCATATTGTTATTCACTTGTCCATTACCATTTGTTTAATGTTGTAATTACTTTATCTTAGTTATGTCATTCATTTGCATGTCATCGTATTGTTACCATTTTTTTTATGTTGTAATTGTTATGTCATTCATTTTTATGTCATCTTATTAATCATGCATTTCACACACTTTCACTAGCCTTCTACCCGGGCTCTACCTTAGGACTAGACTCGGAGATTGAGTAGTGTGACCTTCCTGGAATTTCGATTCCCGTGTAGGCGCATGAAATTCTCCACTCAAGCCCACTACATCGTTAAATCGGTGGGTAAGCTTGGGGACCTTTTCTAGGATGCCTTAGAGTTAAACTCCACTCATATAGTTCTAGGATTTGACTTATTACATGCATTATTGTCAAAGTTTATTTATTTATTTATTTTTCCTTTTTCCCTTGTATCTTATATCAATTTTAAATTTTCACTCATTGAAAATATCCTTTAAAATCTCTTTTAATGTAGTTAAGAAAATTGTGCAAATTAAATTAACAGAATTTTCGATTATTTACATTGGCAGAAACTAAAGTATGAGTAAAATAAAATCACCCCCTTTAATACAAGAAATGGGTATAGAAGATCAATCAACAGTACGTCAATGGTCAGAAAATGTACAACAAATCTACGAAGATTCTTTAGTAGAAGATGCTATGTCTCAATTTAAGGATGTCAGTTTTCCAGAAAGTCAATTAGAAGCAGTGAAACAGGCTTGGGAAAAATTAACTGTAGATAGGAATGCTAAATTTACAAGCAAATATGGCCATCTAGCTCAGCTCATGTATGTACAAGTTAATTATTTTGTATTAAAAGCTTTGATTCGACATTGGGATCCAACCTATAGATGTTTCACATTTGGCTCAATTGACATGACTCCTACAATAGAGGAATATCAATCCCTTCTGCATATGCCAGTACGAACAGAGGTTGAAGCTTATTCTTACGATCAAGAGCTTACAATGAAAAGAGCATTATCTACTCTTTTGGGCAAGATTCGTACAAGCGACATTGAGAAACAAGTAAAGATAAAAGGAGAGAACACATGCCTACCCCTGGATTACATCCTTACTCTTCAACAAAAATTTGCAAATGAAGACAAGGAATTAACTTTACTGGCATTGTGTATCTTTAATGTTGTTTTGTTTCCTAAAGTATGTGGATATGTTGAGGAACGCGTGGTCAAGTTGTTTGCTAAGATAGAAATAGGAGTTGATCCCATTATTCCTGTATTGGCAGAAACTTTTCGTTCACTAAATTATTGCAAAACCAAAGGAATAGGAAGATTTATAGGGTGTGCACCATTATTGTACATTTAGATCCTTAGTCATGTGAAATGTCCACCAGAATTCAAATGTCCAGAGATCAAATTTTCAAGTTCCTGGAATAAGCTGCAAAATCCCATTTCAGAGTTCGTGCAATCAGGTTGGAGTGATGGGACAAATCAAAGCTAGGTACCACTTCCTCTCCAGGTGAATTTTACCCTGAGGAGGCGTCTTACAGTTCTGGTTACGACGATGACTCCTCCTTCTCGGAGGATAGTGACTTTGGGCCCTCCGCTCATCCTTCGGCTTTGTCATCCTCAGTAACCGCTGCTCAACTTGAGCGTATGCGGTGTGAGTATGACATCCCCGAAGATGTGCATTTAAGGGTTCCCGGTCCGCAAGAGAGTTTCGCTCATCCTCCAGAGGGTGAAGTTGCTTTTTATCCTGCTATGTTCAAATTTGGCGTTCGTCTCCCGCTTCCTCTCATTCTACAACACTTTCTTGTTCTTACTGGTCTGGCTCCTGCCCAAATAGTACCTAACGGGTGGAGCCACCTAATCGGTTGTATAGTTTTATGGGCTTGGTGCAAACAAGGGGCTTCAATGTCCTCTGATATTTTCTTTTCTCTTCATTCTATTAATCGTAATCCTAACATAGGACACTTGTTTTACTATATAAGCGCTAGGAAAGGGGTCATAGTACATAACCCGACTTCTGTTAAAGATTGGCTAAAAAATTGTTTTTTTGTAAGTGGAAATTGGAAGGAGAGCGGGCCGAATTTTAATCCCTTTGATGTTCCGACAGTTTTTGGAGAGTATGGTAAGTTGAGTTGTTTGTCTTTGGGTTTTTTGCCGATTCTTCTAACTCACTGTTTTTGTTGTCCCTTGTACAGTTCAGAGAAGGGTGCGGCGCTCCACTGAAGCACGAGAGTTTTGTGAAATCATCCAGGAGATCGATCTCGTTCATCGTTTTGGTCCTGACCTTGACAAGCAGGAGAATTTACTATCCGTTGGTCTTGCTCGTCCTCGATCAGGCAAATCTCTCGATCTCTAGAGGCTCTTTCTCTTACTCAACTTCTTGACTATCTTAATATGCCGACTCTCTCCTTCGTCGCAGCAGCCATGGCGCCTCGCTCCATTTTTGGGGAACGCAAGAAGGGGAAGAAGGCTGTTAATGAAGCTGGTTCATCTCGTCCTGACATCACCATAGTCACTGAGGATGAGTCAGATGTTCCTCCACGGTCTTCTGCCGCGGGCCTGCGTAGATCCAACCGCAATCGCCGCCCCCCGGTTCCCCCCGCCCCTGGCGGTAGGGAGTTGGGAGTTCCAGTATTCGATCTACTGGGAGGGTATTCTGCAGCGGGGAGTGAGGCTAATGCTTTGGCTCAAGATTTCATCTGTTGGCAAGGATTACACTCTCACCAGCCGGACGGCGAATCTGGCTTCAACGACCCTGCCCGTGGGTTCCAAATAGCTCAGCGTCAGCTTCGTGAGGTTGGCTTACTAACGTGTTGTCTCGCTTTTCTCTGAAGTGGTTACTAACTTTTGAGGTTCTTTCTTCTCTACAGGTTTTCTCTTTGGTCACTGCTTCATCTATTAGCATGGCCAACAGGATCAATGACCTGCAAAGGCATTGCGTGCCCCGCTCCGAGCTTGCTCAAGCCTAGGAGAGCCTAGACCGCGCGAATAGGCTCCTGGCGGACGTGAAGGTGGATTTAGAGCTTAACAGGGGAGAACTCAGTAGGACCAAGGTCCAGCTTGCCGAGGCCAAGGCCCACCTTGCCGATGCAGAGTACTTGGCCGAGGCGTACAAAAAGACTGATGAGTTTGTCCTCATGCAAAATGAGATCTGGACCGATGGGGCCAAGTGGGCATTGAAGCGCGCTAAGAAGCACGACCCCTCTTTCAATCCTTCTACCATCCGTGGCATGTATAGCCTATGCTCCTTTATTGGTAGTACGCCAAATTTGGGTCCGACAATTCATCCCTGCTACGCATGAGTTGAAGGATTTCGAATTTGCTTATGATAAAGGCTTCTGTAAAGATAGAATTCAGAAAATTGTGAAAGCATGGAAAATGATCACTAAAATCCAGAGTGGTCAGTTTCATGATGATACCACAGAGGTGTACAAAACATGGCATGCGAACAGAGCTAAAACCGTGCTTGTGTCACCAAAAATTAAAACCAAGATAAAACTTAATGCAAAGGTGATACCAGATCAACAGACAGAACAAGTAGCACGCGAAAAGGAATGTGATGAATTGAGAAAAGCGAATTCATCATTGGTTCAAGAAAATGAAAGGCTGCAATTAGAAATAAAGCAAGGTTTGTTGCGCAATGCTGAACTAGAAAAAGAGTTGAACCGATTAAAGGGAAGTGTCAGCAAACAAGAACAGTTAGAAAAGGAAATTTCAGCATTAGACACAGAGGCCCGCGACCTGAACAGAAGAATGCATCGATTAAGAAGGGATAATGATGTCTCCCAAGCAACTCTCAAGTCAAGGAATGACCAAGTTTTGAAGCAACAATCTGAGATTGCCTCACTCCATGAGTTGATGAAAGAGCTCGAAGATTGCATTAGTTTGAGGAACCAAACGATTACTGAGGTAGAAGAAAAGAATGGAACACAATGTCGAACAATTGACGACCTGCAATTAACGCTCAAGATTAGAGAAGATCAACTAGGGGAGCTCATCAACGACAACAAGGGTCTAAGAGAGTCTGTTCAGTCACTTAATGTTCGCCTCGGTAAGTATCAGGATGCCACTGATAGATTAATGAAAGACTATACCTATTTAAAGGAGCAGTACGACAGATTAAGCGATGATTTTGGGTTTGCGAGACAGAACCACGCGACACTACGAAGTAAAGCGGAACATATGCTCACTCAGATTAGGAGAGTCACTCGAAGGGCAGATGAACTAGCAGAAGATGCACATACTCTCTCTAAAGTCATAGCACCTACACAACCGAATAGCAAGAATGTGCTCAAGTTTCTGGGAAAAATTCGTATAAGTTTAGAATATTGGGGGCAATTTTATTAACTCTTTACTTTAGTTTATGTTTTATTTAGATAGTTGAAATATCTTGTAATTCAATTCTGCACAAATTTTGCTGCTACATTGTTTTATCATTTTCCAATTTAATATCAAAGCCATTTTTTTTTCTTCTTCTTCTCTTCTATCACTTTTTTTTTGTTGTTTCGTTGTCTTTCTCTTTTCTTACACTAAAATCGCTTTTCATTAAAAATATAAACAGAATCATAAGATAGCTCGGTCACCTCGAATCCACCGCACCTACGTCACAAGATATAGGACAAGGATCATGGAAGAGCAGAGTACTGAGATGGAGAAAACAAAGAAAGATATCGAGGAGTTACGAGAAAAAATGGATGCCATTCTTGTCGCCTTGGAAAGAGGAAAAATAATACCTGATATTGCTCAGTCCAGCAATACAATGAGCGACCCTCCAATCTGGCAATCAACAGAGGGTACTACTCCAAAATATCATCCATTGTACAATATTCCAGTAGAGCAGCACCCATTTCCATTTTTCAAAAATGAGCAAGTGCCTGTACACAATCAACCTGGATTTTCACTACCCACAGAGGTACCTCCCAAGGTGACCATTACAGTTCCCAATTTAGATGATCCTGAAATCAGAAAAGAGCTAACGGGAGGAGAGAAAGTTTCTTCTAGTGAAAAGCTTGAAGTCCTGGAGGAAAGATTAAGGGCAGTAGAAGGAACAGACGTCTTCGGAAATATAGATGCGACCAAGCTATGCTTGGTACCAGATGTAATCCTCCCTCCAAAATTCAAGGTGCCCGAGTTTGAAAAGTATGATGGAGCATCCTACCCTAAAAACCATCTCATCATGTATTGCAGGAAGATGGCAGCATACGTCCAAAATGACAAACTGTTAATTCACTGCTTCCAGGACAGTCTTATTGGTCCAGCATCTCGATGGTATATGCAATTAGACAGCACTCATATATGTTCATGGAATAATCTAGCTGATTCATTTTTAAAGCAATATAAGCACAACATAGATATGGCTCCTGACCGCCTAGACCTCCAGAGGATGGAAAAGAAGAGCACAAAAAGCTTTAAAGAGTATGCCCAAAGGTGGAGGGATACTGCTGCTCAGGTGCAACCACCTTTAGTTGATAAGGAGCTGTCGACCATGTTTATTAATACTCTCAAATCTCCTTTCTATGATAAGATGATTGGGAGTGCCTCTACCAATTTCTCTGACATAATGACAATTGGAGAGAGAATCGAGTACGGAATTAAGCATGGAAAGATAACTGATATGGCTGGATCATCAACAACGAAAAAGGGGGTTCCATCGAAGAAAAAAGAGGGAGAAGTTCAGATGATTGGTTTCAATTCAAGACAACCATACCCTAATGCCGGAGTGCCACAATATCACTATCCACCTCCATATGTTTACCCTCAACCCTATATCAATAATACGTCAGCCCAATACTCATCCCCTTACGTCCAAAATCCTCGTCCTACTCAAGGCTACCAGCCTCGGAATCAACATAACACTCCTTATGTCCAAGGACACCAAAACAATAAAGGCGTCCGTAGACAGACTCATTTTGATCCGATTCCGATGACATATACCGAACTTCTACCCTAACTCTTCCAGAATAATCAGCTAGCACCCGTACCAATAGACCCAGTAAAGCCACCTTACCCAAAGTGGTATGACCCAAATGCCCGTTGCGACTACCATGCAGGAGCAATTGGACATTCCACTGAAAACTGTACTACACTCAAGCATAGGGTGCAAGCATTGATAAAGGCAGGATGGTTGAACTTTAAGAAAGAAAATGGTCCAGATGTCAACAACAATCCTCTGCCAAACCATCAGAATGCACAAGTAAATGCGATAGAGGTTCATGGAGCTGATTTGAGAAAGAATGTTGAGAGCATAGTGACTCCCATGGGAGAACTATTCGAAATATTATTGAGTAATGGATACATTGGAGTAGAACGCCTCCAATTAGATTTGGGTGTCAAAGCATACGATGACAGTTTGATGTGTTCTTATCACACTGGGGCAAAAGGGCATTCTATTGACCAATGTCCTCATTTTCGTCTGAAAGTCCAGGAGTTGTTAGATTCACATTTTTTAACAGTTTCTCAAAAGATGGTTCAGCTCCCTCAGTATGGGGAAGTTGATATTATAGAAGAATGCTCAAGGTTGTCTCTCAAGCCAAAACCGTTAACAATTTCTTATCGCGAGAAGCCCAGTACCCCAAATTCCAAGCCAAGACCGATTACCATCCAGATTCTGACTCCCTTTGAATATAAAAGTTCAAAAGCAGTACCTTGGAACTATGAATATAAGGTAACTGTTGGTTCTGAACCCCTCCCAATCCATAATATTAGTGGGATAGGAGGTCTAACACGAAGCGGGAAGTGTTATACACCAGAAGACCTATTAAAACCCAAGGGTAAAGAAAAAGGAAAAGCCAAGATCACTGAAGATATCAAGGAAAAAACAGAAGAGCCCATTGCAGTGGAAAACCTGGATGTTAAACAGCCAGCATCTGAAGATGACATCCAAGAATTTTTGAAGTTGGTTAAACAAAGTGATTATAAAGTGGTTGAACAGTTAGGTCGAACCCCTGCAAAGATTTCCATATTGGCTTTGTTATTGGCTTCCGATATGCATCGTAAGACTTTGTTGGACATATTGAATCAAACTTATGTTCCGCAGGATATTACGGTGGACAACTTGGATAACATCGTTGGAAACATAACTGCATCCAGTTCAGTAACTTTCACAAATGATGAGTTACCACCAGAAGGCACCGGACACACTAAAGCCTTGCACATTACAGTTAAGTGCAAAAATTTTGTTGTGGCAAAAGTTCTAGTTGATAATGGTTCCTCCTTGAACATAATGCCTAAATCCACGTTGGAGAAATTGCCTGTTGATATGTCTCATGTAAGGCCTAGCACTATGATCGTACGGGCTTTTGATGGGGCACGTAGTGAAGTTGTTGGAGACATAGAAGTGCCCATCCAGATAGGTCCATGCACCTTCGATATAACCTTTCAGGTCATGAACATTAATTCGGCCTACAGCTTCTTGTTAGGGCGTCCCTAGATTCACTCAGCTGGAGTGGTCCCATCATCATTACACAAAAAACTTAAATTTGTGGTCGACCGCAAACTAGTAATCATATCTGGGCAAGAGGATATCTTAGTGTTAAGACCCTCTTCAATGCCCTACATAGAAGCAGCAGAAGAGGTTTTTGAGTCATCATTTCAAGCTTTTGAGATTGCAAATGCCACAACTTTATACAGAGAGATAGGGAAAATGGAGTTGCAACTTTCAAAACTCTCCTTAACAGGAAGCAACCAAAGCCTCGAAAATTTGTTGAATATGTCGAAAAATATGAAGAGGTTTGGTTTGGGATATAAACCAAGCAAAAAAGATATGATTAAAGCACACAGGCAGGAGAAAGAAAAACGACTGGCTAGATTGGAGAACTGTGAGCCGAAGTATCAAATGAATATCATTCCTCATCTTCATGATACCTTCATCTTTGCTGGAATAATTCATCCGAAATCTCAAGACCCTGCAGTCATGGCTATAATCGAACAGAAAAAAGAAGTTGGTCCCTTGGTTTATCTGTGCCCAGAAGACTTTGAACTCAATAATTGGATTGTAATGGAGCTACCATCATTTGTTAATGAGATATCAAAGTAATTTTTAAACTTTTTGTTTGTTTTTTGTTTTGATGATTTATGTGTTCTATGTCAATATTTCATTTGTTAATGAAGAAGCATTTTTTTTTCTTTCTTTCCTATCATCCAATGAATCTCTCTTGTGTCTACTTCTTTTAGCATTGATTTCATTTATTCCATTCCTTCATTTATCTTCTTTCATCACACTGAATAATCCCTCTCTTAAATAGCGAAATTGGGATTGAAAGCGTTAATGATCTTAAATACGAAGTTGATTCTCCTACATACGATGTTGAGTCCGATGAGAGAACAAGTGGTAATGAGGAAGATCTAGAACTTACTCCTGAATTGTTGAGAATGATTGAAGAAGAATAGAGGATATTGGGACCACATGAAGAGTTGATAGAGACGATTAACTTGGGATCTCAAGTAGAGGTTAAAGAAGTTAAAATCGGGACCAACATGTCTGCTGAAAGCCGTCAAGGGTTAATAACATTGCTTCATGAATACATTGATGTTTTTGCCTGGTCTTATCAAGATATGCCTGGTTTAGACACAAGTATTGTGGTGCATCATTTTCCACTTAAGCCTGAATGCAAGCCAGTGAGACAGAAGTTACGCAAGATGAAGCCAGACATGTTAATCAAAATAAAAGAGGAAGTCATGAAACAAATTGATGCAGGATTCTTAACAGTTGCTAATTATCCAGAATGGGTAGCTAACATTGTGCCAGTACCTAAAAAAAATGGACAGGTCCGAATGTGTGTTGATTATAGAGATTTGAATCGAGCAAGCCCAAAGGATAACTTCCCACTTCCTCACATTGATGTACTGGTAGATAATACAGCTGGATTCTCAACTTTTTCCTTTATGGATGGATTCTCAGGTTATAATCAAATCAAAATGGCACCTGAAGATCAAGAGAAAACTACATTCATCACATTATGGGGAACCTTTTGTTATAAGGTCATGCCGTTCGGATTGAAAAATGTTGGGGCAACCTACCAACGGGCCATGGTTACTCTCTTCCATGACCTAATGCATAAGGAGATCGAAGTGTATGTTGATGACATGATTGCTAAGTCAAAACCAGGGGAAGAGCATGCAACCATTGTCCGAAAGTTATTCGAGCGATTGAGGAAATTCAAGTTGAAACTGAATCCGAGTAAATGCACATTTGGGGTCACTTCTGGCAAGTTGTTGGGTTTCGTCGTAAGCCATGAGGGAATTAGAGTTGACCCAGACAAAGTCAAAGCCATTCTAGAAATGCCACCACCACGTACTCAAAAAGAAGTCAGAGGTTTCTTGGGAAGATTGAATTATATTGCAAGATTCATATCACATCTTATAGCAACATGTGAACCAATCTTCAAGCTACTTCGTAAGAACAATACATGCATACGGAATGACGACTGTCAAAAGGCATTTGAAAAGATCAAGCAATACCTACAAAACCCTCCTATTCTTGTACCTCCAACTCCAAATCGTCCACTTATCCTATATCTTACAGTGACGGAAAATTCAATGGGGTGTGTACTGGGACAGCATGACAATTCAGGCAGAAAAAAGCAAGCCATATATTATTTAAGCAAAAAGTTCACTGATTGCGAAACCAGATATTCTCTTTTAGAAAGAACTTGTTGTGCTCTAGCTTGGGTCACTCGTCGTTTGAGACCATATATGTTGTACTACACAACATGGCTTATCTCAAAGATGGATCCTATCAAATACATCTTTGAAAAGCTGTCTTTGTCTGGTAGAATTGCTAGATGGCAGGTTCTTTTATCCGAGTATGATATTGTCTATGTTACTCGAAAGTCAATAAAAGGAAGTGCACTAGCCGATCATTTGGCCGAGCAACCTTTAGACGATTATGAACCAATGAAATTTGATTTCCCTGATGAATTTGTCTCCACTATAATGGTGGAAAAAGAAATATCAGACATGGAAACATGGACCATGTTGTTTGATGGGGCCTCCAATGAGTTAGGTCATGGGATAGGTGTTGTATTAATATCGCCTGAAGGAAAGTTGTTCCCTCTCACCGCCAAACTAAGTTTTGATTGTACTCATAATATGGCTGAATATGAAGCTTGTTCTATGGGTATCCAAACTGCATTGGATTTGAAGATAAAGAAACTTCGAGTCTTGGGAGATTCTATGTTGGTGATTCACCAATTGAGAGGAGAATGGGAAACAAGAGACACTAAGCTACTGCCTTATAAAAAGCTTATATTAGATTTGTCTCATAAATTTGAAGAAATCACTTTTGACTATTTACCAAGGGAGAGTAATCAGATAGCAGACGCCTTGGCTACGCTTGCAGTCATGTTCAACATAGACCCCAATCATGAGGTACAACCTATTAAGATGGGAAGGGTAGATGTTTCAGCCTCCTGCATGAATATAGAAGAAGAGTTTGATGACAAGCCATGGTTTCAAGACATCAAAAATTATTTGAAATGTGGAACCTATCCTCTGAATGCCTCAGAAAATGACAAGCGCACACTTAGAAAGTTAGCAATGAAGTTCTTCCTAAATGGAGAAATACTTTACAAAAGAAATCATGATATGGTACTTCTAAGGTGTGTAGATACAAATGAAGCCAACACGATTATGAAAGAAATTCATGAAGGAATTTGTGGCGCCCATGCAAATGGACACATGATGGTCAGACAGGCATTAACGGCTGGCTATTACTGGTTAACCATGGAAGCTGACTGTATCAAATATGCCCGAAAATGCCACAAATGTCAGATTTACGCAGATAAAGCTCATGCTCCAGCATCTCAGTTGCACGTTATGACGACACCATGGCCATTTTCCATGTGGGGAATGGACGTTATAGGCCCTATTGACCCAAAAGCCTCAAACGGACATCGATTCATCTTGGTGGCAATAGATTATTTTACCAAATGGGTAGAAGCAATGTCCTATCGAGAGGTGACAAAAGGAGTTGTGATCAAATTCATCAAGAAGGAGATTATATGTCGTTATGGTCTTCCTGAGACCATAGTATCTGATAATGCACGAAATCTGAACAATAAATTGATGACTGAGTTATGTGAGCAATTCAAGATCAAGCATGTCAACTCAACTCCGTATAGACCAAAGATGAATGGAGCAGTGGAAGCTGCCAATAAAAACATAAAATGGATTGTGCAAAAAATGACGGTGACGTATAAAGATTGGCATGAAATGCTTCCTTTTGCATTACATGGATATCGCACATCGGTTCGCACTTCAACTGGGGCAACACCATTTTCATTAGTTTATGGTATGGAAGTTGTTCTTCCCATTGAGTGGAAATTCCATCATTAAGGGTCCTCATGGAGATTAATTTAGAAGAGGCTGAATGGATCCAAAACCGCTATGAGCAGCTCAACTTTGTTGAAGAAAAGAGATTGACAGCATTGTGCAGAGGTCAACTTTACCAAAGACGAATGATGAAAGCCTATGATAAGAAAGTGCGTCGTAGAGTATTCAGAGAAGGGGATTTAGTCTTAAAACGAATTCTTCATTTTCTAAAAGATCACCGAGGCAAGTGGACCCCAAACTATGAAGGACCATTCGTGGTGAAGAAAGCTTTCTCTGGAGGAGCTTTAGTCTTGACTAACATGGATGGTAATGAGCTGCCAAGTCCAGTTAATTCAGATCAAGTTCGAAGATATTACGCATAGGCTTCTTGTGTATCAAAGGATTCGGCAAAGTTGTGGGAATTCAACAAGTGTCTAGGAGAATTACGCTTCAATTTCTATATCATGTTTAAGAGGCTACTTTTGTCTCAAGTTCTAGAACCTTAACATTGACACATATGTCTATTGAATTTTAGTCATAAATCAAAGCTCCCTTCTCGAAGCATGGCATATCTTGTCCATTTTTCTCCCCCACTCTCCATAATATTTCCTCAACTATGAATGTTTGGCATGTTTACCTTTATTATCATTACAATTGAATAAACAAAAAGTTACATAAACGCGATATTTCAAATCAATGGTGGTAACTTAAACGATTCGATGTGAAATACATATGTCCAAACAAAGAATCCAAAGGCAATATTTTCCAAGAGCGCCGTGATCATGAAGGTTGATGTAATGTCATCATGGAGGACAAAACCGTCATTTCAACATGACAAAGTCTTGAACTGGGGCAAAACGATTATTTTTGTCTCCTCAAACTGGGGCAAAACCATTATTATCACAGGAGCAAAGTCGTTATGGATACATTTTTTGTCATCAAACAAAGAACAAGTTGTTTAGGGAGTTCATGATCCAATTAAGGTCTATTACCAAGGGTGATGCGAATGGGGTTCCCGAGCTATCAAATATCTTTTAGAGAAATTTATATCATAGTTTTCGGATAGTGCTAAATCCGCACCCAATGTATTCAAGCATTCAAGTTTAGCGTGCATTGCAAAGAAAATTTATTTTCGGTTAAATTGAACCCGACTATTCAGTCGAGGTCGAAGCCTGTGTCAATTCAAGTCCATTTCCAGTTTTTTCAGTTAAATCGAACCCGACTATTCAGTCGAGGTCAAAGCCTGTGTCAATCTAGGTCCGTTTTAAGTTTTTTTTTTCGGTTCAATCGAACCCGACTATTCAGTCGAGGTCGAAGCCTGTGTCAATCCAGGTCCGTTTTCAGTTTTTCTCTCGGTTAAATCGAACCCGACTATTCAGTCGAGGTCGAAGCCTGTGTCAATCCAGGTCCGTTTTATGTTTTTTCTCTCGGTTAAATCGAACCCGACTATTCAGCCGAGGTCGAAGCCTGTGTCAATCCAGGTCCATTTTCAGTTTTTTCTTTCGGTTAAATCGAACCCGACTATTCAGTCGAGGTCAAAGCATGTGTCAATCCAGGTCCGTTTTAAGTTTTTCTCTTAGTTAAATCGAACCCGACTATTCAGTCGAGATCGAAGCCTTCAATCCAGGTCCGTTTTCACTTTTTCTCTCGGTTAAATCGAACCCGACTATTCAGTCGAGGTCGAAGCCTTTGTCAATCCAAGTCCGTTTTCAAATTTTATCTCGGTTAAATCGAACCCGACTATTCAGTCGAGGTCGAAGTCTGTGTCAATCCAGGTCCGTTTTCAATTTTTCTCTCGGTTAAATCGAACCCGAGTACTCAGTCGAGGTCGAAGCCTGTGTCAATCCAGGTTCGTTTTCAATTTTTCTTTCGGTTAAATCGAACCCGACTATTCAGTCCAGGCCGAAGCCTGTGTCAATCCATGTTCGTTTTCAGTTTTTCTCACGGTTAAACCAAACCTGACTATTGAATTGTGGTTGAGACGTGATTAAGTCAAGTGCATTTTCCTTTCTAAATTCAAATTTTTACCGAACAAATCTTCGCCTCCCCAGTACTTAGTCTCTTTCCTTTGTCTACCCTTTCAATCCTTCAAGGATACACAAAGGGGGGAAAACTGTAGACACCGTATTTGGTCTAGCTTGATTTTAAGTAATAATGTTTGAAGTTTTCCAATGTTTGGTGGTCAATTTGTTTTTATGATATGTCAACAAGAGCATAGCTCAATTGGCATAAAGTTGTATTAACAATCACGAGGTCTATGTTTCAAAACCCCTCTCCCCACATATTATATATATTTTTTTATTATATATATATATATATATATATATATATATATATATATATATATATATATATTTTGGTCTTCCCCATTCCTATTCAATGGGAAGTTTTCATGAAAAAACTCCCCCATTACCTATTCTAAAGCTTTTTCCATGGTTAGTATTTTTTTGTTTTTTTTTTTATTTTTTATTTTTCCCACCATTTTCTCATCCATCTCCCCCCTAAATTAGTAACCCTTCAAGTATAAAAAGGGGGGAGATGGAAGATGAAAACACAAGAAGAATGAGAGGAAGTTTAGAGTAAAAGTGAGCTTGAGAGAGTTTAGGCATTTGAGAGAGTTTAGGCATTTGAGCAAGAGTTTAGCTTAGAGAGTGATAGAAAAGGAGAGAAAAAAGGAGAAGAAGTTTAGAGTAAAAGTGAGCTTGAGAGAGTTTAGGCATTTGAGAGAGTTTAGGCATTTGAGAGAGTTTAGGCATTTGAGCAAGAGTTTAGCTTAGAGAGTGATAGAAAAGGAGAGAAAAAAAGAGAAGAAGTTTAGAGTAAAAGTGAGCTTGAGAGAGTTTAGGCATTTGAGCAAGAGTTTAGCTTAGAGAGTGATAGAAAAAGAGAGAAAAGAAAGTGGAAGAGGAAAAGAGAAAAAAAGAGGGGGAGGAAGGAGTATACAGGGAGAGAAAACATTGGGTAAGAAAGAAGGAAAAAAGAAGAAAGAGAGAAGTAAAAAAGGTGGGGTTTTGTTTTTTCTATTTCCTTTGTTCTTTTTGTTTTTTGTTTTTTTTTTTTTTGTTTTGTTATTATTGTTATTATTATTGTTATTATTATTATTATGATTATTATTATCATCATTATCATTATCATTTTTAATTTCTCTCTCATTTTAGTTCACTTTTGCACTTTGCCAACTTCATTTTTTTAAACTTTCTAATTCATTTGTTTTTTCCTTTCATTCTCCAAATTGCTTTAATCTAATCTTTAATTCTGCTTGGTCAATTTCAATTATTGTTATTGTTTTGATTTTCTTTTGAAAGGGATTATGGGAACTGAGTAATGTGTCTTCGTGGAGTTCAACTCCCGTGTAGGCGTATGAAAATTCTCATTTTCCCTAAAAAGAATTCACTCTTTGAATGATTTTCTTCTTTCACATCTATTTGTTTTTTTTTATTTTTTGTTTTTTTTTTTAATAAACACAATCATGTATCGCCCATATTTCCTTTAATTAAAAGAGAAATTAGGCATCATTTATATTAAATTGGATATCCAACTCATAATGTTTAATCCTTACTTTATTTCTAAAGTTAAGGTAAAAACAAATGAGACATCTTGTGTTTATTATTGCATTTTGGGTTTATATTTTCATATTTATCATTCTTTTTAAGAAAAATAAAAATAAAGGACTGTTTTTATTCATTTAATTGGACAATTTAAGATACTGTGGTAATCGTTTTCTTAAATGGGTGTTGTAGGGTGCTAATACCTTCCCTACACTCAAACGACTCCCGAACCAAATTTCTGGTTTTCTAAGACTGGTTTTTTGTTTTAAAGGTGACCAATCACACCTTCATGATTGGTGGCGACTCCAACTTTCTTCTTAAAAACCCAAGAAATGATGTCGGCCGCTCCGCGTCGCGATGACGTTGCGACAAAGTGCTCTTCTTTGGTAAGTTGTATGGAGGCCCATATTAAAGTTAAAAATAATTCTACAGAAATTGAATTCTGCCAGAGCAACGGGAAGAAATTCAATGTCCACGTGGTCACCTTCGAAGAATCTTAGCTTTTTGAAGTAAGAAGAGTGGACGTCCATGGCAGATTCTTTAGAGAAACGGCTAGGGTTTTTCGAAGAAGACGACTCAGGAGAAGAGCTGAGCACAGTGGACAGGAGTAGAATTATGAGTTGTTCTGACCAAATGACAGTGCGAGGATGGGAGGTTTGTGAAAAAGAAGATGGAAGCGAAGATCCAAAGGATAAAAAGCCCATTAATCATAGCAAAGGAAACAACGTAGGCAATAAGGAGTTGGAACAAAGTAAGAAAGCGGTGAAAATATCTGAGGGGCCCACAAGAAAGAAAATCTCACGTGAAGATGAATCTTCTACAGGAAGTGAAATGCCCCAAATAAAAAAAGATTTTATTGAAAAGTTGAAAAAGCCGAAAAATGGGAGGGAAGGGAAGTCTTTTTTGCCCCTCAAGTGGGAATAATACTTTTCTAAAAAAAGGTCGGATTTTGTCCACGATGGTGAATCCAGCGGACAAAGAAGACGACCCGTCGAATGATAGTAATCACAATGACGAGGACCCAGATGATTCAATTTTCAGTAAACCAAGTTCTATTGAGGACCTTCAAATTATGGAAAGTTCGGGGTGCAACTGATTACAGAAACATAGGTCGAAGATTTGGGTCTTTTGTTTCTAGAGGAAGAGGTGGTGGAAGGTACAACCTTAGATGGTCAGAACACAACTTTGATTTCAGTAGAGGAAGACGATGATGGACCAGTGGAAATCACGCCAATAGAGCGGAGTGGACACGAAACAAACATATCGTTAGATTTAGATGGTGGAAATCAGAAGGGAGAAGAAAGAAACATATATATGTCTGGGAGTTAGAGCATACCAATTTCTAAGGAGACAATCGAAATCCTCTGAAGAATGGTATCTACATTTGTCTGATTCCCAAGAAGGGGGGAGGAAAGAAAGGAAATAGCAGTAAGGCTAAGTGCAAAAGGGAGATTAAGGGGTTGATTAGCTCGTGGGAAAAACCGCTGGAAGAGAAGAGATTTTCTTCTCAAGGCTATGAAGGTGATTTATGGAGATTTTTTCTTAGAATACTAGGGGGTTGGGAGGCCTTGATAAAAGAAGAATAGTTAAAGATCTTCTTCTTAACGTTAACCCTGATATAGCTATTATTTAAGAGACCAAACTCGAGACTTTTAATAGATTCATGATCAAGCAGTTGTGGAGTTTCAGGTTTGTCGGGTGGTAGAATCTTGAATCTCAAGGGACTTCGGGTGGGATCCTTGGACCGTACTCCGCTAGTTCTATCTGAACTGACTCAACGTCTAACTATTTACTTCCTAGATTCTTCTTAGCACTAACTGCCATGTCTCAATTCCCATGGAGCTAACTGCTTTGATACCAAGTTGTCACACCCCCTCCCAAACTACCTGCTAGTTTAGTGAGGGAGATGGCGTGAAGCCAATGGACATCGTCCTCCTCTAACGATCCCTGTTGACCCTACTGAAACGTTAAACCTGATAAACATATTAATCTTTGATGTAAAATACTTTACATGTAACGCAACACAGCGGAATCCCTGATAACTTTAAACATACATGGGGTGCAGCCCTGACGTAACTCGGTTTGAAAAATCACCTGATATAGATATCACAACCAAAAACATATTCAATTGGGGTTTATACAACCACGACCTCTAGAACTTACACAAACCGTAATTTATCCAATCCTTACAAAGACAATTACAATATAGACAGACTCAATGTACAACTCCACCCACGTACTGGAGCTTGATCTAGAGCTTTCAGCAGACGTTGGAAGTGTATCAGGCATCGGGAGCTCGATCTCTACAAGAAAATTGGGAAAACATTTTGAAAGAGTGAGCTACGAAGCCAAGTGAGTGACTAAATTTAAAAATTGTAAATCCACCCAGCACTCTCATCGTCTTTGTCGTAGTGGGGCCCGCCCAGCACTCACGACAGCATCGTTGTCACGGAGTACACTCAACGTCCACAACGGAATATAACCTGTGTGCACATGGTACCATATAGCCTCGGGCTTAATATCTCAGTCATGTAGCCAATAGAAATCTTAGAAAAATCACATGAAAACATTAAAATCTTTAAAACGGTATTTGCTAATACATACTTTACTGTAAATGATATCGTTTCAACTACTTTTCATAAAGTCATTAACCACGTGCTTGTATATAAACCTCATTAGAAAATCTAAGCTCAAAACTTATGCGTGAAACCATTCATAGAAATCATGTATCATTCATAGAAAAACATTTAAAACATCTAATCATGAACAACCGTTTAGAAATAATTTTCGAAATTTGTTTTGTCACTCACGATCTTAGCTAGTTTCGTTGTCTGTACACTCGACCTCTTTCCTCTTGGCCTGTCAAACAACCAAAACTGAGCATTAGAACCATAAGTAGTTTTGTCTTTCCATGCTCATGAATTCTAAACACTTGAATCAAAAATCACACTGCACATTCTACTTTTCCAGATTTTCCAGATTCTATACCCTAACTTCCAACACTCATAACATTCTCAACATTTGACCAATATTAATGTACTATATATCAAACTCTTCATTTTCGAACTCTCTAGAACTTACCAGAAGAAATGAAAACGAGATTCCCAACCGATTTGTCCAGAAATGCCCCGAACACAGAACACATAGATTCGAGCTTCTCTGCTACCCTCTATCTTTCTCCTGCAATTAAACCTACTTCAAGTCATTTTTGGCTCACAAATTCTTCATGAACGTTATAGGAAATGGAATACGCTTTCCAACCATATCAAATGGAGCTTCTGATTTAAAGTGTACACCCCAGAATGCTGGAAAAACCAGAGAAAACCAGAGATCCTCCTGGTTTGCACGAAAATTATGTGCTCTGTTTTCTATTTCAAAAACCATTAACTTATCATCAGATTCAGCTCAAGCTTCCTTCATGAAATGTGTTAGAAAATGGATTAACTTTAAAGAAAATCAAACCTCACCTCTTAGTTCTTCTTGTGTAGCTCAAACCGAATCAAAAACTAGAGATAGGCAGGTTGAACTCAGATTCTACCATGGCTGCCTTTGCTTGGGCTATTTCCTATCTTCTTCAACCTCAAAACCCCGAAAATCTTATTCTTCTTCTTCCTTCACTCTCTCCCTCAAATTCTCTGAAGTTTTGATGGAAAAAAATGGAGAAAATGGCTGGTAATGGGCTAAAATAGATGATTGTCGGTGGTGGAGTCCTTCCCAAAACCACTACCCACCGAATGGGTTTTTCCCATTTTCTTTCATTTTCTTTTTTCCCCTTTTTACTGATTTGTCTTCTTCTCTTTTTTTTTTCTTTTTCTTTAAATATTCTCCATGATTATCAAAGACATCTTGTACCAAAAGTTTCGCCACTTTCCTTCAACAATGCAACAACAATAACTTAAATCCAACTTCCTCCAATATGTGACAAGAGCAAATAATCCAAGGGAAGTCTCGGGTTTACAACTTACCTCCCCCTTATGAAATTTCGTCCTCGAAATTTAGAAGTCCTTAGGTGAAGAGTGTCGGGTAACTCCTCCTCATCTAGTCTTCTGACTCCTAAGTTGCCTCCTCCACTCCGTGATGTCTCCAAAGAACCTTCACGAGTGGGATCGTTTTGTTCCTCAAAACTTGCTCCATTATGTCGAGGATCTGAACCGCTTCCTCTTTATAACTCAAGTCTTCTTTCAGCTCAATCGGTTGCACTTGCAGCACATGCGATGGATCTGGAATATATTTCTTCAACATGGACACATGAAAAACATCATGTATTCGAGCAAGTTCTGCTGGTAACTCAAGTCTATAGGTTGTTGGTCCAACTCGTTCTCTTATCTGGTAAGAACCAATATATCTAGGACTCAGCTTACCTTTCCTCCCAAAGCGAAGAACACCTCTCCACGGAGGTAACTTTAAGAAAACTTGATCTCCAACCTGGAATTCTAAGTCTCTTCGACGCTTATCTGCATAGCTCTTTTTCCGATCTTGAGCTATTTTCAGGTTCCCTCTAATCAGCTTGATACTGTCTGACGTAACTTGTATCAACTCAGGACCAACTAGCTTTCGCTCTCCCACTTCGTTCCAGCACACAAGAGTCCTGCATGGTTTGCCATACAAAGCCTCGAATGGTGCCATGCCGATACTAGGCTGGTAGCTGTTATTATAAGCGAACTCCATAAGTGATAAATGGTATGCCAACTTCCCTTAAACTGAAGGACACATGCTCTCAACATGTCCTCTAAGGTCTGGATGGTCCTCACAGACTGACCATCTGTCTGGGGATGGAACGTTGTACTGAATTTCAACTTTGTCCTCATTGCTTTCTGCACACTAGGCCAAAACTTAGAAGTAAACCTTGGATCCCTATCTGAAACTATGGATATTGGCACTCCATGTTGACTCACAATCCTGTCGACGTATAACTTAGCGAGCTGATCTAGTGTAGACGCCTCTTTAATCGGTATAAATCGCGCTGTCTTGGTGAGTATGTCCACTATTACCCATATACCATCATGTCCACTAGAAGTACGAGGTAATCCAAACAGAAAATCCATGGTAATATGCTCCCACTTCCACTCCGGCACTGGCAGTGGATTAAGGAGTCCTTTTGGAATCTGTCTCACTGGTTTAACCTGTTGGCAAATCAAACATCTATCGACATATTCAACTATCTCCCGCTTCATACCAGGCCACCAATAAGTTTTCTTCAGAGTTTTGTACATCTTGGTGCTTCTTGGATGCATAGCGTAAGCTGAACTGTGAGCTTCCTCTAGTATAGCACCCTTAAGCTCACTAATACTCGGAACGCATAATCTTCCCTGCTTAACTATGCCTTCGTCTGCTCTCAACTCAAATTCTACCTTTGGCCCTTGCTTGGACTTTGCAAGCATTTTTTGTAAGTTACCATCCTCCGACTGTCTTCTCAAAATCTCTACTACTAGAGAAGACCTAACCTGAAATTGAGCTAAAAGACTCCTTGAGCTTTCTGTAGTCATAATCGCCTTGAAACTGAAGGTGTACATATTACACATGCGGAAGCAATTGAAGATCGAAAGCACTTAAGACATTCAATTTTACTCCTAAAGCATGCATGTTCTAGAAAAGACAGAATAGTGAGTTTAGAAAACACCAACCTTTGTAGCTCACTTATGTTGAACTCCTTGTGGTGTTTGCCTCTCTTATGCTCCTTGGACAACCTCTAGAGTCTTCCCTACTACACTCTGGGCCAAGAACGACTTGTGGGAGTCTATATAAGATAGGAAATGGGAAGGGAATGCTTGAAGCATCAAGCAATGGAGAAGAATGAGAGATGAGAGAACTTTGAGTCCAAATTCCAGCGCATAACCTTAAGGAAATGGCTCTCTTATGTTTGAATATGATTCAAACTCCTTTTAAAGATATTCTCCATGCAAAGCCAAGCCTCAAGACACAAGACACATGGTGTATTTGCAAGATCAAGTGGATTCTAGGTGTACATTCCACAAGACATGCAACAATGCATGAGTGAGTTGTCTTTCCACTTTGAATGATCATGCATTAAGTGGATTTCCAACTAAATCCACTAAATTCAAATTGAAATCAAATTTCAATCTTGCAAATTGTCCCCAATTTCAATTCTAAATTGAAATTGATTGCTTGGTAATTAATTTGAAAATTTTCAAATTAATTTTGATATGATTAATCTAATTAATCTTTGTTATCTTGTGCAATTCCATATATATGATTCCTAATACATATATATAGTATTCAAAACACTTTTAAATACTTCATCTCTCATTTTCTAATTTAATTCATAATTAAATTATTGTGTCAAACACAATTTACGATAATACCCTTTTTCCCAATTTTGAACGATTCAAAGCTTCCTATCTTTTGTTCTAGGCTTAATTCCGATATGAGCTAGTAGGGGGACCTAATGAACCTATAGATCATGGGCTCCAACGATTCGAGGCTAACCGACTAATCTCATTGTCCAAGCTAGCCAACATTCGTTAACTATCGGGACACTCCACTATAGCCCGATAGTTGCACTCCCCTCACTATAGATATATTTTCGTCCACTTGATTTAACCATGATTAGTAAGTCGATCCTTCACAAGTTGTTCGTAGCTATAGCTAGGTCAATAAGCCGTTTTACCCCTATAGTACTTCTAGTTCCTTAAGTCCCACTGATCCTCTAATGAACAATTGGTTTATGGTCGAACCAATAAACCGAGTCCCTCTCGGGCCAATGAGAGGGCGGGATCCCTTTGTTCAAGCCCCGGAGTCAGCACTTAAGGGAACAACCTCTCTATTATCCCTAATTCGGGTAGGAGTGAATTCCTTCTTGCACGACTATGTCCCAAGCTAACTACCCGTTCCTATCCCTGAAATGGGAGGCTTATTGAGTCGGCGATACTGAGCCACTCTCACCTATGCAGATCTAAGGATAAGCCCGAATAAACAGGAGTTCATAGTTAGCTCAGGATTAAGATCGAGTTACCTAGGTCATCACATGAAATAGTCAGTCTCGTCAGTAAACGGTGTTATAAAGCGAGAGCGACTTATTTCTCGGTCCTGGTCTTATGCAAACTCATTGCATAGGACGCCCCCACTCGCATGTCTCTACATGGACGATTTAGGATCACATCGTCTATACCATCTATAAAGTGGGCCGCGTCTCATAGTGTCTCCAGAATAAGGTACCCAACCCTATTCCTATACTATAGACCGTTTTGGCTATTACTTATGCTTGATCCACTTTTATGTCTCTACATAAAGCTCAAGTGTTCATCCTATAGCCATGGATCTTAGTTTATTGGATTTGGGTTATTATATGTGCAATTTAATTTATTCAGTAATGACTTTTACTGAATCAATCTCGATAACACCTTTATCGAATAAGTATATAATTCGTTTAACATTCACTATCTACGAGTTTTAGGGCACCAATCCCAACAATCTCCCACTTGAACTAAAACTCTAGTTTAGTGGGATGTATTATAATCTATAACAGTAGTGGATGAATAAATACTTTTATTAATAACGGAGTAAAAACACAATAAACTAGGGCATCTAAATACCCAGTATACTAAAGTATCGATATACCGATTACAATTCTCCCACTTGACCTAGATTATTTCTCGTACATATCTCGCAGACCTAGACCTTCTAGATGACTCTCGAACACTTTAGCCGTGAGAGCCTTCGTGAATGGATCGACAATGTTGTGCTCCGACGCTATCTTCGTGACGATCACGTCTCCTCGGTGCACAATCTCCCTAATGAGTTGGTATTTCCTTTCTATGTGCTTGCCTCTCTTATGGCTGCGAGGTTCCTTTGAGTTTGCAACTGCGCCGCTATTATCATAATACAAGGTGATAGGTTGATGCATATTTGGAACGACTTCCAAGTCAGTTAGGAACTTCCTGAGCCATACTGCCTCTTTTGCTGCTTCGCAAGCGGCTACATATTCGGCCTCCATGGTCGAGTCTGCAATGCATCCTTGCTTGATGCTGCGCCATACTATTGCTCCTCCATTTAGAGTGAATACTGACCCCGATGTAGATTTCCTCGAATCTTTATCGGTTTGAAAGTCTGAATCAGTGTATCTTGTAAGGATCAAATCCTTCGAACCATACACGAGCATATAGTCCCTCGTTCTCCTTAGATATTTGAGGATACTTTTAACGGCTGTCCAGTGATCAAATCCTGGATTTGATTGATATCTACTGACAATCCCTACTGCATAACAAATGTCAGGCCTTGTACACAACATGGCATACATTAGGCTACCTACTGCAGAGGCATAGGGAAAACGTCTCATGTCCTCAACTTCTTGAGGTGTCTGAGGACACTGTTCCTTAGACAAGTTAATTCCGTGCCTGAAAGGTAATAGTCCTTTCTTGGAATTTTGCATTTTATATCTAACCAACAATTTGTCGATATAAGACGCTTGAGACAGGGCTAGCGTTTTGTTCTTTCAGTTTCGAACAATTTGGATTCCTATAACAAATTGTGCCTCACCCAAATCTTTCATTTGGAATTGAGTTGCTAGCCATAGTTTAATGTCAGTTAGATAACCTACATCATTCCCGATGAGTAGGATATCATCCACATACAGTACTAAGAAAGCTATAGAGCTGTTGATGATCCTTTTGTAAACACAAGGCTCATCAACGTTTTGTTCAAAGCCATAAGATTTGATCGCAGTATCAAATCTCATATTCCAGGATCTAGACTCTTGTTTTAATCCATAAATGGATCGTTTAAGCTTGCAAACTTTTTGCTCTTGATCCTGAGCTATGAACCCCTCTGGCTGAGACATGTAGATACTTTCTTCAAGATTACCGTTCAGAAAGGCAGTCTTGACATCCATTTGCCATATTTCATAATCGTAAAACGTGGCAATGGATAAAAGTATCCAGATCGACTTTAACATGGCAACAGGGGAGAAGGTTTCTTCATAGTCAATCCCCTCCCGCTGGGTAAAACTCTTTGCCACAAGTCGTGCCTTAAAGGTCTGTACCTTTCCAGCAGCGTCTCGTTTTCTCTTGTAGATCCATTTGCACCCTATGGGTCTAACCCCTTCAGGTTGATCTACAAGATCCCATACTGAATTAAAATGCATGGACTCGATCCCTAAGTCCATGGCTTTAATCCACTCGTTCTTGTCAACGTCATCCATTGCCTGTTTAAAGGTTAATGGATCCTCGATCCCGTCATCAGGTATGACGACTGGAGTTTCAGTTAAACCCAAATAGCGATCAGGCTGTCTAACAACCCTCCCACTACGTTGAGGTTCTCTTATTTCTTGAGAAGGACGTGATTGACTCGAGGTTCCAGTATCATCAACAACTCTTGTTATGTTTCTGTAGCTTCGTTAGATAGTTCACTTAAAACGACTTTACTACGTGGCTTGTGATCTCTGAGGTGGTCTTCTTCTAGGAATGTAGCATTTGTCGATACAAGTACTTTATTTTCCTCTGGATCGAAGAAGTATCCACCTCTTGTTTCTTTGGGATAGCTATAAATAGGCAAAATCTAGAACGAGGCTCCAATTTCTTTGGGTTTGCTTCTAGCACGTATGCAGGACATCCCCAAATTCTGAAATGTTGTAAACTAGCTTTACGACCTTTCCAGAGCTCAAATGGTGTTTCAGAAACACTCTTTGAGGGAACTACGTTCAAGATAGAAACTGCAGTCTCTACTGCATAACCCCAAAACGAGTTAGGCAACTGAGCATAACTCATCATCGAACGAACCATGTCCAACAAGGTTCTGTTTCTCCTTTCTGATACACCGTTTTGCTGAGGTGTACCAGGGGTTGAGAGTTGGGACGTAATTCCATGCTTGATGTGGACTTTTCTGACCGCAAGCGCACGGGTCAAGTAATAATATAGTGAATGTAATTCGAATGTCGTCCTCTGGATTGGATTGTTAAGCAAATCAAGTATTGTGAATTATCTCGCTCAATTTTATTTAGGGATCAAAAAGTGATGAGTGGTTAATGGAAAACTAAATTAAAGCAAGAACAAAAAGTGTGGAAATTCAATTGGGAAAAATACTTAGGGAATTGATTTCGCCGATTTAGTCTAGGATTGATTTTAAGGAGTAAGTTATTATGCACAATGAAATTATGAGCCAAAGACCCTTCAATCACAACTACCTCTCCCGAGTATAATTGATTCTCATGCAAATTAATCTACTTGATATCCCTATCTAAGTTTATTAACATGGAAGGCAATAAGATCTTTTGACTAATTCCAAAGTTAATCTAAAACCGTCACGAATTAGAAAATAAACCTTAGTCATGCAATCTTGAGTAAGTCTATGCTAAATCCCCTCTCCCGAGCAAGAATCAACACTTAAATCATCCAATTAATGGCCAATTAATTGAAAGCATTAAGTCAAAATTACAAACATAATAAACATTGCACAACTTAAACCATAAATCAATCCATAAATTCAATTGGCTACATCAATCCCTAAGCTATAAGTTTAGCTACTCATGAATGTAAATACAAGCTCCACTAAATATAATAAAGCCATAAAGTCTAGCTAAAGAGAATGAAAGGGAAAAGAAAACTCAATGTAGGCCGAGTCCGACGACCCCGTCACGATCCCCACGAACAATGGGTTGATTTCCACTTTTCTCCCTTTGTTTCAGCCTCCAAAGTCTTAATTTTGTCCTCTTTTACGACTCCAAAAAGTCCCAAAACGAATCCCCCAAAAACCTAGCCGAAAGGATGCTTAAATAGCAAAATTTCGTCGTAGCGTCGAGACGCTGTCAAGACAGCGTCGCGACGCTATCAAGACAGCGTCGCGACGCTATCACGATACCGCGTTTCTGGAAAATTTTCCCAGAGCGTCGCGACGCTATGTTTTTTTTTTTTTTTTTTTTTTAGGATTGAACTCCATTTGACTCCAATTGCTGAATTAAGCTTCAAACACATACTTCCTACAAATAAAACATAAAAATGCATAAATTTGGGCAAATAATTGTAAAAGACTAACTTAATTAATCAGAGAAAAATAGCTAGCTATGCTCGCTATCAAATACCCCCAAACTTAAGCTTTTGCTAGTCCTCGAGCAAACTAAAAATCAAGCATGGCAAATGGATGTCAAGACTGCCTTTCTGAACGGTAATTTTGAAGAAAGTATCTACATGTCTCAGCTAGAGGGGTTCATAGCTCAAGATCAAGAGCAAAAAGTTTGCAAGCTTAAACGATCCATTTATGGATTAAAACAAGCGTCTAGATCCTGGAATATGAGATTTGATACTCCGATCAAATCTTATGGCTTTGAACAAAACGTTGATGAGCCTTGTGTTTACCAAAGGATCATCAACAGCTCTATAGCTTTCTTAGTACTGTATGTGGATGATATCCTACTCATCGGGAATGATGTAGGTTATCTAACTGACATTAAACTTTGGCTAGCAACTCAATTCCAAATGAAAGATTTGGGTGAGGCACAATTTGTTCTAGGAATCCAAATTGTTCGAAACCGAAAGAACAAAACGCTAGCCCTGTCTCAAGCATCTTATATCGACAAATTGTTGGTTAGATATAAAATGCAAAATTCCAAGAAAGGACTATTACCTTTCAGGCACGGAATTAACTTGTCTAAGGAACAGTGTCCTCAGACACCTCAAGAAGTTGAGGACATGAGACGTTTTCCTATGCCTCTGCAGTAGGTAGCCTAATGTATGCCATGTTGTGTACAAGGCCTGACATTTGTTATGTAGTAGGGATTGTCAGTAGATATCAATCCAATCCAGGATTTGATCACTGGACAGCCGTTAAAAGTATCCTCAAATATCTAAGGAGAACGAGGGACTATATGCTCGTGTATGCTTCGAAGGATTTGATCCTTACAAGATACACTGATTCTTACTTTCAAACCGATAAAGATTCGAGGAAATCTACATCGGGGTCAGTATTCACTCTAAATGGAGGAGCAATAGTATGGTGCAGCATCAAGCAAGGATGCATTGCAGACTCGACCATGGAGGCCGAATATGTAGCCGCTTGCGAAGCAGCAAAAGAGGCAGTATGGCTCAGGAAGTTCCTAACTGACTTGGAAGTCGTTCCAAATATGCATCTGCCTATCACCTTGTATTGTGATAATAGCGGCGTAGTTGCAAACTCAAAGGAACCTCGCAGCCATAAGAGAGGCAAGCACATCGAAAGGAAATACCATCTCATTAGGGAGATTGTGCACCGAGGAGACGTGATCGTCATGAAGATAGCGTCGGAGCACAACATTGTCGATCCATTCACGAAGGCTCTCACGGCTAAAGTGTTCGAGAGTCATCTAGAAGGTCTAGGTCTGCGAGATATGTACGAGAAATAATCTAGGTCAAGTGGGAGAATTGTAACCGGTATATCGATACTTTAGTATACTGGGTATTTAGATGCCCTAGTTTATTGTATTTTTACTCCGTTATTAATACAAGTATTTATTCATCCACTGCTGTTATAGATTATAGTACATCCCACTAAACTAGAGTTTTAGTTCAAGTGGGAGATTGTTGGGATTGGTGCCCTAAAACTCGTAGATAGTGAATGTTAAACGAATTATATACTTATTCGATAAAGGTGTTATTGAGATTGATTCAGTAAAAGTCATTACTGAATAAATTAAATTGCACATATAATAACCCAAATCCAATAAACTAAGATCCATGGCTATAGGATGAACACTTGAGCTTTATGTAGAGGCATAAAAGTGGATCAAGCTTAAGTAATAGCCAAAACGGTCTATAGTATAGGAATAGGGTTGGGTACCTTATTCTGGAGACACTATGAGACGTGGCCCACTTTATAGATGGTATAGACGATGTGATCCTAAATCGTCCATGTAGAGACATGCAAGTGGGGGCGTCCTATGCAATGAGTTTGCATAAGACCAGGACCGAGAAATAAGTCGCTCTCGCTTTATAACACCGTTTACTGACGAGACTGACTATTTCATGTGATGACCTAGGTAACTCGATCTTAATCCTGAGCTAACTATGAACTCCTGTTTATTCGGGCTTATCCTTAGATCTGCATAGGTGAGAGTGGCTCAGTATCGCCGACTCAATAAGCCTCCCATTTCAGGGATAGGAATGGGTAGATAGCTGGGGACATAGTCGTGCAAGAAGGAATTCACTCCTACCCGAATTAGGGATAGTAGAGAGGTTGTTCCCTTAAGTGCTGACTCCGGGGCTTGAACAAAGGGATCCCGCTCTCTCATTGGCCCGAGAGGGACTCGGTTTGTTGGTTCGACCATAAACCAATTGTTCATTAGAGGATCAGTGAGACTTAAGGAACTAGAAGTACTATAGGGGTAAAACGGCTTATTGACCTAGCTATAGCTACGAACAACCTGTGAAGGATCGACTTACTAATCATGGTTAAATCAAGTGGACGGAAATATATCTATAGTGAGGGGAGTGCAACTATCGGGCTATAGTGGAGTGTCCCGATAGTTAACGAATGTTGGCTGGCTTGGACAATGTGATTAGTCGGTTAGCCTCGAATCGTTGGAGCCCATGATCTATAGGTCCATTAGGTCCCCCTACTAGCTCATATCGGAATTAAGCCTAGAACAAAAGATAGGAAGCTTTGAATCGTTCAAAATTGGGAAAAAGGGTATTATCGTAAATTGTGTTTGACACAATAATTTAATTATGAATTAAATTAGAAAATGAGAGATGAAGTATTTAAAAGTGTTTTGAATACTATATATATGTATTAGGAATCATATATATGGAATTGCACAAGATAACAAAGATTAATTAGATTAATCATATCAAAATTAATTTGAAAAATTTCAAATTAATTACCAAGCAATCAATTTCAATTTAGAATTGAAATTGGGGATAATTTGCAAGCTTGAAATTTGATTTCAATTTGCATTTAGTGGATTTAGTTGGAAATCCACTTAATGCATGATCATTCAAAGTGGAAAGACAACTCACTCATGCATTGTTGCATGTCTTGTGGAATGTACACCTAGAATCCACTTGATCTTGCAAATACACCATGTGTCTTGTGTCTTGAGGCTTGGCTTTGCATGGAGAATATCTTTAAAAGGAGTTTGAATCATATTCAAACATAAGAGAGCCATTTCCTTAAGGTTATGCTGCTGGAATTTGGACTCAAAGTTCTCTCATCTCTCATTCTTCTCCATTGCTTGATGCTTCAAGCATTCCCTTCCCATTTCCTATCTTATATAGACTCCCACAAGTCGTTCTTGGCCCGGAGTGTAGTAGGGAAGACTCTAGAGGTTGTCCAAGGAGCATAGGAGAGGCAAACACCACAAGGAGTTCAACATAAGTAAGCTACAAAGGTTGGTGTTTTCTAAACTCACTATTCTGTCTTTTCTAGAACATGCATGCTTTAGGAGTAAAATTGAATGTCTTAAGTGCTTTCGATCTTCAATTGCTTCCGCATGTGTAATATGTACACCTTCAGTTTCAAGGCGATTATGACTGCAGAAAGCTCAAGGAGTCTTTTAGCTCAATTTCAGGTTAGGTCTTCTCTAGTAGCAGAGATTTTGAGAAGACAGTCGGAGGATGGTAACTTACAGAAAATGCTTGGAAAGTCCAAGCAAGGGCCAAAGGTAGAATTTGAGTTGAGAGCAGACGAAGGCATAGTTAAGCAGGGAAGATTATGCGTTCCGAGTATTAGTGAGCTTAAGGGTGCTATACTAGAGGAAGCTCACAGTTCAGCTTACGCTATGCATCCAAGAAGCACCAAGATGTACAAAACTCTGAAGAAAACTTATTGGTGGCCTGGTATGAAGCGGGAGATAGTTGAATATGTCGATAGATGTTTGATTTGCCAACAGGTTAAACCAGTGAGACAGAGGCCAAGAGGACTCCTTAATCCACTGCCAGTGCCGGAGTGGAAGTGGGAGCATATTACCATGGATTTTCTGTTTGGATTACCTCGTACTTCTAGTGGACATGATGGTATATGGATAATAGTGGACATACTCACCAAGACAGCGCGGTTTATACCGATTAAAGAGGCGTCTACACTAGATCAGCGCGCTAAGTTATACGTCGACAGGATTGTGAGTCAACATGGAGTGCCAGTATCCATAGTTTCAGATAGGGATCCAAGGTTTACTTCTAAGTTTTGGCCTAGTGTGCAGAAAGCAATGAGGACAAAGTTGAAATTTAGTACAACGTTCCATCCCCAGACAGATGGTCAGTCTGTGAGGACCATCCAGACCTTAGAGGACATGTTGAGAGCATGTGTCCTTCAGTTTAAGGGAAGTTGGCATACCATTTATCACTTATGGAGTTCGCTTATAATAACAGCTACCAACCTAGTATCGGCATGGCACCATTCGAGGCATTGTATGGCAAACCATGCAGGACTCTTGTGTGCTGGAACGAAGTGGGAGAGCGAAAGCTAGTTGGTCCTGAGTTGATACAAGTTACGTCAGAAAGTATCAAGCTGATTAGAGGGAACCTGAAAATAGCTCAGGATCGGCAAAAGAGCTATGCAGATAAGCGTCGAAGAGACTTAGAATTCCAAGTTGGAGATCAAGTTTTCTTAAAGTTATCTCCATGGAGAGGTGTTCTTCGCTTTGGGAGGAAAGGTAAGTTGAGTCCTAGATATATTGGTTCTTACCAGATAAGAGAACGAGTTGGACCAACAACCTATAGACTTGAGTTACCAGCAGAACTTGCTCGAATACATGATGTTTTTCATGTATCCATGTTGAAGAAATATATTCCAGATCCATCGCATGTGCTGCAAGTGCAACCGATTGAGCTGAAAGAAGACTTGAGTTATAAAGAGGAAGCGGTTCAGATCCTCGACATAATGGAGCAAGTTTTGAGGAACAAAACGATCCCACTCGTGAAGGTTCTTTGGAGACATCACGGAGTGGAGGAGGCAACTTAGGAGTCAGAAGACTAGATGAGGAGGAGTTACCCGACACTCTTCACCTAAGGACTTCTAAATTTCGAGGACGAAATTTCATAAGGGGGAGGTAAGTTGTAAACCCGAGAGTTCCCTTGGATTATTTGCTCTTGTCACATATTGGAGGAAGTTGGATTTAAGTTATTGTTGTTGCATTGTTGAAGGAAAGTGGCGAAACTTTTGGTACAAGATGTCTTTGATGATCATGGAGAATATTTAAAGAAAAAGAAAAAAAAAGAGAAGAAGATAAATCAGTAAAAAGGGGAAAAAAAAGAAAATGAAAGGAAATGGGAAAAACCCATTCGGTGGGTAGTGGTTTTGGGAAGGACTCCACCACCGACAATCATCTATTTTAGCCCATTACCAGCCATTTTCTCCATTTTTTTCCATCAACACTTCAGAGCATTTGAGGGAGAGAGTGAAGGAAGAAGAAGAATAAGATTTTCGGGGTTTTGAGGTTGAAGAAGATAGGAAATAGCCCAAGCAAAGGCAGCCATGGTAGAATCTGAGTTCAACCTGCCTATCTCTAGTTTTTTATTCGGTTTGAGCTACACAAGAAGAACTAAGAGGTGAGGTTTGATTTTCTTTAAAGTTAATCCATTTTCTAACACATTTCATGAAGGAAGCTTGAGCTGAATCTGATGATAAGTTAATGGTTTTTGAAATAGAAAACAGAGAACATAATTTTCGTGCAAACCAGGAGGATCTCTGGTTTTCTCTGGTTTTTCCAGCATTCTGGGGTGTACACTTTAAATCAGAAGCTCCATTTGATATGGTTGGAAAGCGTATTCCATTTCCTATAACGTTCATGAAGAATTTGTGAGCCAAAAATGACTTGAAGTAGGTTTAATTGCAGGAGAAAGATAGAGGGTAGCAGAGAAGCTCGAATCTATGTGTTCTGTGTTCGGGGCATTTCTGGACAAATCGGTTGGGAATCTCGTTAGTTCTAGAGAGTTCGAAAATGAAGAGTTTGATATATAGTACATTAATTTTGGTCAAATGTTGAGAATGTTATGAGTGTTGGAAGTTAGGGTATAGAATCTGGAAAATCTGGAAAAGTAGAATGTGCAGTGTGATTTTTGATTCAAGTGTTTAGAATTCATGAGCATGGAAAGACAAAACTACTTATGGTTCTAATGCTCGGTTTTGGTTGTTTGACAGGCCAAGAGGAAAGAGGTCGAGTGTACAGACAAGGAAACTAGCTAAGATCGTGAGTGACAAAACAAATTTCGAAAATTATTTCTAAACGGTTGTTCATGATTAGATGTTTTAAATGTTTTTCTATTAATGATACATGATTTCTATGAATGGTTTCACGCATAAGTTTTGAGCTTAGATTTTCTAATGAGGTTTATATACAAGCACGTGGTTAATGACTTTATGAAAAGTAGTTGAAACGATATCATTTACAGTAAAGTATGTATTAGCAAATACCGTTTTAAAGATTTTAATGTTTTCATGTGATTTTTCTAAGATTTCTATTGGCTACATGACTGAGATATTAAGCCCGAGGCTATATGGTACCATGTGCACACAGGTTATATTCCGTTGTGGACGTTGAGTGTACTCCGTGACAACGATGCTGTCGTGAGTGCTGGGCGGGCCCCACTACGACAAAGACGATGAGAGTGCTGGGTGGGCCCCACTACATCGTAGAGCTAGTAAACGTTGGTTGTACTGGTCGTTCCCTACACAACGTTGATTTGTCATGCTAGTTAAGATGTTTTATATAATTGATATGCCTTGCTAGATTTTAAAGATGTACTTGCGGGTTATTTGAGAAAACTTTTATTATTACACGTTTATGTTAGACGCTTTGATTGAACAGATTTATACGTCTAAAGGTTTATCACATGTTCTGATTTTTGGATTTACAATTTTTAAATTTAGTCACTCACTTGGCTTCGTAGCTCACTCTTTCAAAATGTTTTCCCAATTTTCTGGTAGAGATCGAGCTCCCGGTGCCTGATACACTTCCAACGTCTGCTGAAAGTTCTAGATCAAGCTCCAGTACGTGGGTGGAGTTGTACATTGAGTCTGTCTATATTGTAATTGTCTTTGTAAGGATTGGATAAATTACGGTTTGTGTAAGTTCTAGAGGTCGTGGTTGTATAAACCCCAATTGAATATGTTTTTGGTTGTGATATCTATATCAGGTGATTTTTCAAACCGAGTTACGTCAGGGCTGCACCCCATGTATGTTTAAAGTTATCAGGGATTCCGCTGTGTTGCGTTACATGTAAAGTATTTTACATCAAAGATTAATATGTTTATCAGGTTTAACGTTTCAGTAGGGTCAACAGGGATCGTTAGAGGAGGACGATGTCTATTGGCTTCACGCCATCTCCCTCACTAAACTAGCAGGTAGTTTGGGAGGGGGTGTGACAACTTGGTATCAAAGCAGTTAGCTCCATGGGAATTGAGACATGGCAGTTAGTGCTAAGAAGAATCTAGGAAGTAAATAGTTAGACGTTGAGTCAGTTCAGATAGAACTAGCGGAGTACGGTCCAAGGATCCCACCCGAAGTCCCTTGAGATTCAAGATTCTACCACCCGACAAACCTGAAACTCCACAACTGCTTGATCATGAATCTATTAAAAGTCTCGAGTTTGGTCTCTTAAATAATAGCTATATCAGGGTTAACGTTAAGAAGAAGATCTTTAACTATTCTTCTTTTATCAAGGCCTCCCAACCCCCTAGTATTCTAAGAAAAATCTCCATAAATCACCTTCATAGCCTTGAGAAGAAAATCTCTTCTCTTCCAGCGGTTTTTCCCACGAGCTAATCAATCCCTTAATCTCCCTTTTGCACTTAGCCTTACTGCTATTTCCTTTCTTCCCTCCCCCCTTCTTGGGAATCAGACAAATGTAGATACCATTCTTCAAAGGATTTCGATTGTCTCCTTAGAAATTGGTATGCTCTAACTCCCAGACATATATATGTTTCTTTCTTCTCCCTTCTGATTTCCACCATCTAAATCTAACGATATGTTTGTTTCGTGTCCACTCTGCTCTATTGGCGTGATTTCCACTGGTCCATCATCGTCTTCCTCTACTGAAATCAAAGCTGTGTTCTGACCATCTAAGGTTGTACCTTCCACCACCTCTTCCTCTAGAAACAAAAGACCCAAATCTTCGACCTATGTTTCTGTAATCAGTTGCACCCCGAACTTTCCATAATTTGAAGGTCCTCAATAGAACTTGGTTTACTGAAAATTGAATCATCTGGGTCCTCGTCATTGTGATTACTATCATTCGACGGGTCGTCTTCTTTGTCCGCTGGATTCACCATCGTGGACAAAATCCGACCTTTTTTTAGAAAAGTATTATTCCCACTTGAGGGGCAAAAGAGACTTCTCTTCCCTCCCATTTTTCGGCTTTTTTCAACTTTTCAATAAAATCTTTTTTTATTTGGGGCACTTCACTTCCTGTAGAAGATTCATCTTCACGTGAGATTTTCTTTCTTGTGGGCCCCTCAGATATTTTCACCGCTTTCTTACTTTGTTCCGACTCCTTATTGCCTACGTTGTTTCCTTTGCTATGATTAATGGGCTTTTTATCCTTTGGATCTTCGCTTCCATCTTCTTTTTCACAAACCTCCCATCCTCGCACTGTCATTTGGTCAGAACAACTCATAATTCTACTCCTGTCCACTGTGCTTAGCTCTTCTCCTGAGTCTTCTTCTTCGAAAAACCCTAACCGTTTCTCTAGAGAATCTGCCATGGACGTCCACTCTTCTTACTTCAAAAAGCTAAGATTCTTCGAAGGTGACCACGTGAACATTGAATTTCTTCCCGTTGCTCTGGCAGAATTCAATTTCTGCAGAATTATTTTTAACTTTAATACGGGCCTCCATACAACTTACCAAAGAAGAGCACTTTGTCGCAACGTCATCGCGACGCGGAGCGGCCGACATCCTTTCTTGGGTTTTTAAGAAGAAAGTTGGAGTCGCCACCAATCATTGAAGGTGTGATTCGTCACCGTTAAAACAAAAAACCAGTCTTAGAAAACCAGAAATTAGGTTCGGGAGTCGTTTGAGTGTAGGGAAGGTATTAGCACCCTACAACACCCATTTAAGAAAACGATTACCACAGTATCTTAAATTGTCCAATTAAATGAATAAAAACAGTCCTTTATTTTTATTTTTCTTAAAAAGAATGATAAATATGAAAATATAAACCCAAAATGCAATAATAAACACAAGATGTCTCATTTCACTACAACAAATTGCACTTTTAATGTCGGACAAAAAAAAACACGCTGAACATATGATGTCGGACGGAAACATATAATGTCGGACGCTTTCAAAAGCGCGGAAGAATTTTGGAAGGACTTTCATGCCCGACATTAAAGGTTGCATTTATTATATATATATTATATGTATATATAAATATACAAAAGGAAGAAACCCTAACAACACGCCACTTCTTCACACAGTTTCCTCCTCCGTTTCAGCAAGCTCAGTGACGCGTGTCTCTCCCGTTCACTATCACCGCCGCCGTCTTTCTTTCGCCCGTGCCGCCACCACCATCGTCTTTCGTTCGTTCGTGTTGTTCCAGCCTCCCTCGATTTTCCACCCCTTGCTGTTTTTGGTATTTGCCCAACATCTATCTATGTCTTCTCCCCCTTTTTTCAAGCTCATCTTTGTTCCTTTAATGTCGTTGGAAAACTCCATGAATTCCAAGGGAAGTGATGCTGCCACTAATGGTGAACACGATGATGCCAAGCCCTTGAAGCACAAAGACGACGGGAGTAGACACGAGCCTCCCTCAATAAAACAACATAAGAACCCAGTTCTCGATAAATCACCATATTCCACCCATTGGAAATTGAGAAGAGGACACACTAAAAGAAAGAGATATGGGGATTCTTTCCAACAGGTATTTGATCTATCGGTTCTCTCTGTTTTTCAGTTTTATCACAGGTGTTAATATGTTGGGTAGTGATCATTTTTTGTCAATTTCAATTGGGTTCCCTTTCATTTGTTCAATTTCAATGCCTTTTTGCCGAAATGAATAGTTGTTTGGTTTGCTTGCAGAGTGAATTGAGAGAGCTTGAAGCCTGGTGATCATATCTACTCTTGGAGGGCTGCTTATATCTATGCTCATCATGGTTCTCACTCTTTCCTTGATTCTCTTTTCTTTTTTTGGATTATTGATCTTATTTGTATATGGCCTGTAGTTTTCAAAATGATTCGAGTAAAATGAAATTTTCCCCAAATATTCATCTGGGCTGCTAGGTAATTTGAAAGTGGGGATAAGTTGGTTGAGTGGAAGTTGATTGTTGAGGAAATCTTGGATTTGAGAACAAAAGAATTGAAATATGCTTTTAAGTTAACCTCTGACTAAATCAGAGAGGGATGGTTTGGTCGTTGGGTTTAATATATGAGACTACATTATATAAGCTAAAGCTTGACCTTTGATTCTTCTTATGTTGTTTTATTGACATGGAAAAACTTTTTTTACTGATAATTCTTAGTCATTCATATTATTTTTGGTTAAATGTTCATTAATTCTTTTGGGAAAAAGTGGTATTCGTAGAGTAGATGAAGAGGAAGTTAATATGCACAAGTTGGAGGCTGCTCCTGCATCAAATACAAACAGAAGTATGAATAAAATGACAACAAGGAAGCAAAAAGGGGGAAATTTCTAATATTGAGGTATGCAACTCATCTTTGCATTATGGCTTTTATTAGCTGCAATTATTTGTATGAAACTTGGTTAATTAATCTTAGTGACTTCTGACAAGATTTTTCTTTCAAAACAAGTAAATGAGTACTAGCTTTACATTCTGAGTACAAGCTCAGCCTTCTGTTTCTTAATTTCGGATAAGTTTTGTTAAGCGGTGATATTGAACTATGTTATTCATTTTCTCATCATGTTGAATTTGTGCTTCAGGATGCTTTAAACTCTATTCATTTGTGTATTCTTTTTTTCCTATTTTTATTTCTGGCTATGAGGAATGAGGATACTGACGCATCGTAATAACTCAATTAGCCTGAAGAAGAAAAATACAAATTAGAAGAACAAATTCAAAGTTAGGTGAAAATCTTTCAGTGAAGTTAGGTGATAGAATTCCACTTTATATCCATTTTGTCAACTTAAATCTTGTGGCATTTTGTTAATAACATCTATCTTTCCCGTATCTTGTATTCCTCTGTGATTTCATCTCTTTTATCCTTTTTGTTTAGTACCAGAGGGTTCCAAATCTCATTGGAGGGAATTTTGTTGATTTTGAATCCTTAGCATTCATAGATTTCATAAACCCAACGAGTTACCACCTCATTATATGTTCTCTTTTCTATTTCAGATTAGGAACGATAAGTTCCTTTAAATATGGGTAAGAAAAATATGTTTTTTGTTAAAAGGCCACAAATGAAGTTGTTTCTCGAGTTCCATTGACCACAAATGAAGAAAAATATGTCTTTTGTTTCTTTTCTTCTTTTCAAGTGGTGAGCTGGAAAAATTGGTAATTGGCTTTTTGCTTACTGCACACCCAAGTGTTTGTAGAATTTATTTGTGGATTTACTTTTACACTAATGCATATTATTGCACATCAAGTGTTCTATAATCCTCTAGATGTTGTTGGTTATTAGCTCTACTTTACTCATACATCTTGGAGCTTTAGTTTTAGTCTAAGGATTTGATTGGAGATGTGGTTCGATTGTATTTTACTTACGTTTTTGCTTTGTATAAGGTTTGGAATTCATCTTGTTAAGCGAGAACTGTTGCAGATGATGAAATGGATATTCTCGAAAAGGAGCTCGAAGAGGAACTTAGTCGGAAAGAGCGTAGAAGGAGTTGTGTACTTCTTTTGTTTAATAATTTTACTTTTTCTTTGTAAATTGGTTCATGGATGTGATTTGTGGATAGACGGAAAGTTTCATGTATTATATACACTCTTATATTTTATTAATTAAATCCATGTTCGTTGAGTAAGTTGTTGTGTAAAAATACTTTCGAGATTTTATTTTCTGTATATGTTAAAATTGTATTTTGTTTACACGTTTTTACAAAAGGAAAAAATAGTATTATTGTTGGTTAGCAACGCGTGCAACCAACAATTTTTTTATTTATTTAATATCGCACATTTAATGTCAGACGCTTTTAATGTCCCACATCTAATGTCAGACACTTTTAATGTCACAACTTTTAATTTCGGGCAATGACCGACATAAAAAACTGACTGACTTTTAATGTCGGACAGAGAGTGGTTGACCGACATAAAAAGTTCACTTTTAATGTCGAGCATTGACCGACATTAAAAGTCACTTATAATGTCGGTCAAAGCTTGTTGAATGACATTAAAAGGGTCATTTTAATGTCGGGCAATGACTGACATTAAAAGGGTACTTTTAATGTCGGACAGAGCTTTTAATGTCGGGCAATGACCGACATTAAAAGCGACCGACATTAAAAGAGGCTTTTAATGTCGGACATTGCCCGACATTAAAAGCGACCGACATTAAAACTTTTAATGTCGGTGTTTTTAATGTCGGTCAGTGACCGACATTAAAGACTTTTAATGTCGGGCATTGTCCGACATTAAAAGCCAAATTTGTTGTAGTGTTTGTTTTTACCTTAACTTTAGAAATAAAGTAAGGATTAAACATTATGAGTTGGATATCCAATTTAATATAAATGATGCCTAATTTCTCTTTTAATTAAAGGAAATATGGGCGATACTTGATTGTGTTTATTAAAAATTAAAAAAAAAACAAAAAATAAAAAAAAAAACAAATAGATGTGAAAGAAGAAAATCATTCAAAGAGTGAATTCTTTTTAGGGAAAATGAGAATTTTCATACGCCTACACGGGAGTTGAACTCCACGAAGACACATTACTCAGTTCCCATAATCCCTTTCAAAAGAAAATCAAAACAATAACAATAATTGAAATTGACCAAGCAGAATTAAAGATTAGATTAAAGCAATTTGGAGAATGAAAGGAAAAAACAAATGAATTAGAAAGTTTAAAAAAATGAAGTTGGCAAAGTGCAAAAGTGAACTAAAATGAGAGAGAAATTAAAAATGATAATGATAATGATGATAATAATAATCATAATAATAATAATAACAATAATAACAAAACAAAAAAACAAAAAAAAAAAAGAACAAAGGAAATAGAAAAACAAAACCCCACCTTTTTTACTTCTCTCTTTCTTCTTTTTTCCTTCTTTCTTACCCAATGTTTTCTCTCCCCGCTCCTTACTCCCCCTCTTTTTTCCTCTTTTCCTCTTCCACTTTCTTTTCTCTCTTTTTCTATCACTCTCTAAGCTAAACTCTTGCTCAAATGCCTAAACTCTCTCAAGCTCACTTTTACTCTAAACTTCTTCTCTTTTTTTCTCTCCTTTTCTATCACTCTCTAAGCTAAACTCTTGCTCAAATGCCTAAACTCTCTCAAATGCCTAAACTCTCTCAAGCTCACTTTTACTCTAAACTTCCTCTCATTCTTCTTGTGTTTTCATCTTCCATCTCCCCCCTTTTTATACTTGAAGGGTTACTAATTTAGGGGGGAGATCATTGGCCTAATTGACATCCAAGGGGCTCTCCATATTACATCTTCTACCTTTAGTCTGGAAAAAAAGGCTTCCCAAGCGCTCCTTTCAGGGGAGGATGAACTCCAACCTGATTGCATGAACTCTGAAATGGGATTTTGCAGCTTATTCCAGGAACTTGAAAATTTGATCTTTGGACATTTGAATTCTGGTGGACATTTCACATGACTAAGGATCCAAATGTACAATAATGGTGCACACCCTATAAATCTTCCTATTCCTTTGGTTCTGCAATAATTTAGTGAACGAAAAGTTTCTGCCAATACAGGAATAATGGGATCAACTCCTATTTCTATCTTAGCAAACAACTTGACCACTCGTTCCTCAACATATCCACATACTTTAGGAAACAAAACAACATTAAAGATACACAATGCCAGTAAAGTTAATTCCTTGTCTTCATTTGCAAATTTTTGTTGAAGAGTAAGGATGTAATCCAGGGGTAGGCATGTGTTCTCTCCTTTTATCTTTACTTGTTTCTCAATGTCGCTTGTACGAATCTTGCCCAAAAGAGTAGATAATGCTCTTTTCATTGTAAGCTCTTGATCGTAAGAATAAGCTTCAACCTCTGTTCGTACTGGCATATGCAGAAGGAATTGATATTCCTCTATTGTAGGAGTCATGTCAATTGAGCCAAATGTGAAACATCTATAGGCTGGATCCCAATGTCGAATCAAAGCTTTTAATACAAAATAATTAACTTGTACATACATGAGCTGAGCTAGATGGCCATATTTGCTTGTAAATTTAGCCTTCCTATCTACAGTTAATTTTTCCCAAGCCTGTTTCACTGCTTCTAATTGACTTTCTGGAAAACTGACATCCTTAAATTGAGACATAGCATCTCCTACTAAAGAATCTCCGTAGATTTGTTGTACATTTTCTGACCATTGACGTACTGTTGCTTGATCTTCTATACCCATTTCTTGTATTGGAGGGGGTGATTTTATTTTACTCATACTTTAGTTTCTGCCAATGTAAATAATCGAAAATTCTGTTAATTTAATTTGCACAATTTTCTTAACTACATCAAAAGAGATTTTAAAGGATATTTTCAATGAGTGAAAATTCAAAATTGATATAAGATACAAGGGAAAAAGGAAAAATAAATAAATAAATAAACTTTGACAATAATGCATGTAATAAGTCAAATCCTAGAACTATATGAGTGAAGTTTAACTCTAAGGCATCCTAGAAAAGGTCCCCAAGCTTACCCACCGATTTAACGATGTAGTGGGCTTGAGTGGAGAATTTCATGCGCCTACACGGGAATAGAAATTCCACGAAGGTCACACTACTCAATCTCCGAGTCTAGTTCTAAGGTAGAGCCCGGGTAGAAGGCTAGTGAAAGTGTGTGAAATGCATGATTAATAAGATGACATAAAAATGAATGACATAACAATTACAACATAAAAAAAATGGTAACAATACGATGACATGCAAATGAATGACATAACTAAGATAAAGTAATTACAACATTAAAAAAATGGTAATGGACAAGCTCGCCCATACACTTCATCTAAGTCAAGCTCGCCCTGTAGGAGCCGGGATCGAGCACCTCTTGCCAAGGCCGAGCACCTATTGCCGAGGCCGAGCACGAACTTTAAAGGTATTCCCCTATTTTATACTTTATGTTTTAATGAAGCTTTACTTAAGATTGGGGGCTACAAAGGGGATATGCACTCCCTATTAAACAAAAAGCACACTAGTTTGGCATGTCTAACCAATAGTTACATGTTCTAGCTTATCCACTCATTATTTTCCTACAAGGACTAACGTATGAATGCAGGCAGCTAGATTTTGAGCTAACAGAGGTCCGAGGCCGAGGCCGACCCTAGCCTCTTCCCTCATTCTTCTTTTGCAGAGATTAACTTTTCAATGCAGGATTGTGAAATCTTTTGCTTCTCCTATTTTTTACTTGTGGATAAGCCCTGGATCTGGAATGAAGTGTTCCGAGTGACCAAGTATAGGGGTCTAGCTGCTGTGCTCGGCCTTTTCCCAAGGCCGACCAAATAACCCAAAATGGGAAGCTGCTGTGCTCGGCCTCTTCCCGAGGCCGAGGCTGACCAGACAAGCTGAAACGGGAAACTGCTGTGCTCGGCCTCTTCCCGAGGCCGAGGCCGACCAGATAAGCTAAAGGGGGAGGTTGTTGTGCTCGGCCTCTTCCCGAGGCCGACCAGAGCCATTGTTGTAATCTCTCAACTTTTCTCATTTCCATTTCACCTAACCCCTTTTCAGGGAGTGTCTACTTTGTCCAGTTTGTCCTATCTTGCAGGATAACAAGGAATCATACATAAGTCGGCATGGAAGGAGAGTTATACTCTTAAATCAGGCTTAAGGAGCTCAACCGATAGCACTAAAGTCGCACCTGAATCCCAATTCAAGAGTGGGGGCTTAATGTTATAGGTGATTTTGGACCACACAAGGAGCTGACGAGGACAAACGGGCAGAGGTAGGACCAAAAGACCGACCAGAGGAAGACCGAGCCAAAGGGTCGGGCCAACATGGCCCGACCCATATGGTCGGCCTTGGCAAAAGGCCGAGGCCGACCATTCGGCCCGGTTGCGCGGCCCGAGTCCGTTTGATGCCGTTTGGTCCCCACCGCCTTGGGCCGCCTCGGTTTCGCCTGGTTTGACCTAAAACGCCTCTGAATCCCTAAAAAACCTAGAAGGATGAGCAGGTATTTATATCCCTCTTCTCCACTGAAGAGGGGATCCCGAATTCTATCCCTAAACACTATATTCTATACTCTCTACTCTCTCCTCTTGCTCTTACTTTTCCACTCCCTACCGTTCTGTTTGCTGACTTAAGCATCGGAGCCGGTGTGGCGAGCACCACACCAGTGTGCAGGTTTACCATCTTGCAGGCCACGTCTTCCCCCCTCATCTACAAATTTACCGTTGGTGGCACGTGAAGGTCAGGTGAGATCCTCTGGCCAAAATCGACCATCAACATGGTGTATACGTATGAAAGCTCTACTTGGTTCACAAGATGCATGAGAAATTGTTGATAGAGGCTATGAAGAACCAGAAAATGATTTGGCTTTGAATCAAGCCCAACGAGAAGCTTTGCAAAATACAAGAAAGAAAGACCAAAAAGCTCTCATAATTATTCATCAAGCAATTGATGATACAAATTTTGAGAAATTTTCAAGAGCAACTACTGCAATGCAAGCATGACAAATTTTGGAGAATACTTATAAAGGAGTAGATCGAGTCAAGAATGTTTGCCTCCAAAAATTAAGAGGTGACTATGAAGCATTAAGTATGAAGGAGTCTGAATCAATTTCAGATTACACTTCTAGACTGCTTGGAGTGGTAAATGAAATGATGAGCAAGTAGTTGAAAAGATACTTCGCTCATTGGATGCAAAATTCAATTTCATCGTTGTAGGTATTGAAGAATCGAAGGATTTGAGCACAATGTCCATCAATCAACTTACGGGTACTTTGCAAGCCCATGAAGAGAAGCTTCTCAAGAAAAGTAAACAAACAACTGAGCAACTTTTTCAATCAAAGTTGCAGTTGAGAGATAAAGAAGATAGCCAAGAAAAAAGCAATCGAGGTCGAGGACGTGGTAACAATCGTGTACGTGGTGATTTCAGAGGTCGAGGTCAAGGAAATGACGGTCAAAAGAAATTTGATGAGAGTAATTCATACTATAATTATTCATTAAGAGGTCATGGAAGACAAAATTATTCAAGACCATATGGAGGAAGATCAAATAATGATCGGAGGTATGACAAAAGTCAAATTGAATGTTACAATTGTCATAAATTTGGTCATTATTCCTGGGAATGCAGACATAAAGTTGAAGAAAATGCCAACTATGCTGAACAAGACGTTAAAAGCAGTGAGTCGTCTTTGCTTCTAGCATGCAAAGGTGAAGAGACATGTGAAAACAATTCGTGGTATCTTGATAGCAGTGCCAACAATCACATGTGTGGAAGTAAATCAATGTTGGTGGAACTTGATGAATCGGTTGGTGGAAATATCACATTTGGTGATAATACTAAAATTCCTGTGAAAGGAAAAAGTAAAATCTTGATAAGCTTGAAGAATGGGAAGCATGAGTTTATCTCTAATGTCTATTATGTGCCAGATATGAAGAACAATATTTTGAGTTTGGGACAACTCTTAGAGAAAGGCTATAATATTTTAATGAAGGATTATAGTCTTTCAATAAGAGATAATCGTGATAGTATGATTGCTAGAGGGAAAATGACGAAGAACAGAATGTTTTTGTTAAACATACAAACCGATGTTGCAAAATGTTTGAAGTCATGTTTGAAAGATCCGTCTTGGATTTGACACTTGAGATTTGGGCATTTGAACTTTGATGGCTTGAGATTATTAGCCAGGAAGAACATGGTGAAAAGATTTCCATATGCCAAGCATCTAGATCAATTTTGTGAAGGTTGTCTTTATGGCAAACAATCAAGAAAGAGTTTTCCACAAAAATCTTCTTAAAGAGCAAGAAGACCATTAGAGCTTGTCCACACTGATCTTTGTGGACCGATAAAGCCAAGTTCTTTTGGTAAGAATAATTATTTCTTATTATTTATTGATGATTTCAGTCGAAAAACTTGGGTTTATTTTCTCAAGAAGAAATCAGAGGTATTTGGCATGTTCAAGAGATTTAAAGCTCTTGTTGAAAAGGAAAGTGGTTATTACATAAAGGCATTGAGATCGGACAGAGGAGGAGAATTCACTTCAAATGAATTCAAAGAATTTTGCATTGAAAATGGAATTCGTCGACCTATGACAGTTCCATATACTCCACAACAAAATGGTGTTGTTGAGAGGAAGAATATAACTATACTCAATATGGCTCGAAGCATGTTGAAGAGTAAGAAGATACCAGAAGAGTTTTGGGCACAAGCGGTTGAATGTGCAGTGTATTTGTCTAATTGTTCCCCCACCAGAAGCCTGTGGAACAAAACTCCTCAATAAGCATGGATTGAAAGAAAGCCATCTATTGCTCATGTGAGAGTATTTGGGAGCATCGCTTATGCACATGTACCAGATCAAAGGCGTAGTAAGCTCGATGATAAAAGTGAGAAACTTATCTTCATTGGCTATGATGCAAGCTCAAAAGGCTACAAGCTTTATAATCCAGTCCTAGAGAAGATGGTGGTAAGTAGAGATGTTGTGTTTGATGAGGAAGCATCATGGAATTGGAATGATGAACCTAAAGATTATAAGTTCCTACTTTTTCCTGAATATGATGATGAAACTGGTGATGTGGTTGTTTCTCCATCAACACCACCTCCATTGCCAGTCACTCCAGAACAATCTACACCTTCATCATCAACATCGAGTTCAAGTGAAGGGTCTCATGGCATGAGAAGTCTACGAGATATATATGATGAAACAGCAGAGTTAAGTCAAAGTTTTAGTGATCTTACTTTTTTTTGTCTTTTTGGTGACAGTGAACCATTAAATTTTGAAGAAGCTTCACAACATGAAAAATGGAAGATTGCTATGGATGAAGAGATAAAAGCCATAAAGAATAATGATACATAGGAACTTTCTACTCTTCCAAGTGGAAAGAAAGTGGTAGGTGTCAAATGGGTGTTCAAGATAGAAAGAAATTAAAAAGGAGAAGTGGAGAGACACAAAGCGAGATTAGTTGCAAAAGGCCATTCTCAAGGAAAAGGCATTGATTACGATGAAGTATTTGCTCCCGTTGCTCGCTTGGAGACCATAAGGTTGTTAATTGCACTTGCTGCTCAGAATAGATGGAAGATTTTTCAAATGGATGTCAAATCGACATTTTTGAATGGATATCTTGAAGAAGAAGTCTACCTGGAACAACCACTTGGTTATGCAGTGAAAGGTCAAGAAGATAAAGTCTTGAAGTTAAAGAAGGCTTTGTATGGATTGAAACAGGGGCCAAGAATGTGGAATAGCAGAATTAACATATATTTCCTTGACAATGGGTATTTGAGATGCCCTCATGAACATTCTCTTTATATTAAGACTAATGGTCATGAAGATCTTTTGTTAGTTTGTCTATATGTGGATGACCTAATTTTTACAGGAAATTGTCCAAGTATGTTTGAAGATCTCAAGAAGGCAATGACTCAAGAATTTGAAATGACAGATATTGGGCTCATGTCATATTATCTTGACATGGAAGTGAAGCAGTTAAAGGAAGGTATTTTCATTTCTCAAGAACGATATACTAAAGAAATTCTTGAGAAATTTAAGATGTTTAATTCTAAACCTGTCACAACGTCTGATGGAAACTGGGACAAAACTGTCCAAATATGAAGATGGAGATGCTGTAGATTCTTCATATTTCAAAAGCTTGATTGGAACCTTGAAGTATTTAACTTGCACAAGACCAGATATTTTGTTCAGTGTTGGATTGGTGAGTTGGTTTATGGAATCTCCTACAACTACGCATTTGAAAGTGGCAAAGAGAATTCTTCGTTACTTAAAAGGTACGTTTGACTATGGATTATTTTATTCATTGTCTAAAGAGTTCAAGCTTGAAGGTTATTGTGATAGTGATTGGGCTGGAGATCTTAATGATCGAAAAAGTACAAGTGACTATGTTTTCTTTGTTGGCAATACAACTTTTACTTGGAGTTCCAAGAAGCAACCTATCGTGACATTATCTACTTGTGAGGCAGAGTATGTTGTTGCATCATCATGTGTTTGTCATGCAGTCTGGTTGAGAAATTTGCTTAAGACAGTTGGAATTTCGCAAGAGGATGCAACTGTGATCCATGTGGATAATAAGTCAACAATTGCTCTAGCCAAGAATCTAGTGTTTCATGATTGTAGTAAGCATATTGATACAAGATTTCACTTTATCAGAGATTGCATTTCAAGAAAGGAGATTCAAGTAGAATATGTGAAGACAGAAGATCAAAGTGCAGATATTTTCACAAAGCCACTCAAGATCGATGTGTTTAGCAAGTTGAGAACTTTGCTCGGAGTTTTGAGAAAAACATGTTTAAGGATGTTGTAAGTTAAACATGTTCTAATTAATTAAGTGCATGAGTTATACAAGTTATTAGTAAATTAATAAGTAAGTTTTGTAATTTTAAATTGTTGGAGGTTAAGTATAACATTCATATTGTAAGGGAGTTTTATGCTCATGCAGTTAAGATGGGATGAGAGTTTTAGATCTAGACTTTTCCATGTAATCCTATAAATAGGATAGCTTTAGAATGTGTTGAAGCAAGTGTGTGGAGAAGAAAACACAAGAAGAGTTAGAGAGAAAAAGTGTGAACCCAGTTTGTAGTTTTTTTTAAGAGTTTTTGTTCAATACAAGTAGATTTTGTTTCTTCTCAAATATTTCTTATTTGATTCTAATTTGTGAGTGTCCATCACACACTTCCAACAGTTGAAAGATTAAGAGAAAAAGTTAAAAGTATTAATTTGAAAAATCCATCAAATAGAGAGGAAAAGATTAAAAAGAGAAAAGGTTAAAAGAAAGCAAAAAAAAAAAAAAAAAAAACGTAACACACAGTCTGCTGCAAAAATCGTTGAATCCCTCGCGCAAATTTGATGATCTTTCCAGATTCGGCATTATTGTACGACGAAGGATACATCTGATACATGTGGGTTATGCCTCAACACGAAGGGTAGAGAAGATGAAAAGTCTTCGTCATACGTCTCCTTCATCGGATTCGAAAGGGGGAAATTGCAAAAAATAGGACAAAAAGTAGAGAGGCAAAGGCATTTAGTCCCCTTTTTAAATTGATAGACTAATAGGACTTTGGAGGGTATGAAAAGACTATTTTATCCTTTGGGGTAAAAACCCTCATTTATATTCAATACCCATTTCTTTGATTTCACTTTCTCTTATCTCTCTAGTTTCTCTCACTCTCTGTCTAGATTCTCTCAACCTCTCCATGCTCAAGCATCGCATCTTCATTCTTCAAGATCTATAGTATTTTTAAGTTCCTCTCAATCTCATTCTCTCTTTTTCTCTCATGGGTAAGATTTTAATATATGGTTCTCATGCTTTATTTTTCTCTCGAGGTCGTTTTTTCAACTTCACCCTCTTACATTTTTGTTATGGATTATATATTTTCTTCAATAGATTTTACATTTGTTGGACATTTGTTTTTCTTTTAAAAAAAAATTGCAACATTTTTTTCCAATACATCATTGTTTAATTTTTTTTGCACTCTTCTTGCCGTGAAAATGTGAGAAAAAAATTACAAAGCTACAATTTTAGAACTTTTCTCGCATCTTCTTGCTGCAAGAAAGAGCGAGAAATATTACAATACCTTAATTTTCAAAGGGTTAGAATTTTTCTCGCACTCTCCCACTGCAAGAAGGTTCGAGAGAAAATTATGAAGCATTAATTCTTGAGGTGTTACAATTTTTCTTGCATATTCTCGCTGCAAGAAAGTGCAAAAAATGTTACGACCATCTTAATTTTCAAAAGGTTAGAATTTTTCTTGCACCTTCTTGCTGCAATAATGTGTTGAAAAAATTACAAAACATCAATTTTGGAGATGTTAGAATTTTTCTTGCAACTTTTCGTTGCAAGAAAGTGCGAGAAATGTTACAACATCTTAATTTTCAACGTATTGGAATTTTTCTCCCATTCTTCTCGGTACAAGAAGATACCAGAAAAATTGAAAAGTGTTAATTGTAGAGGAGTTGATTTTTTTTTTGTACATTCTTGCTGCAAGAAAAATTACAACTAATTTTTAACGTGCCAAAATTTTCTTTCTGTAACTTTCTCGCTGCTAATGAACCATTTCTTGCATGTGGTTAACTCTTCTCTTTATTTGTTTTTTTTTTGTAGGAATTACAAATTTTGTGATAATTTAAGGATGAATAAGATTTGTGATTTAGTTCGTTATTTTTTCAGCTCGTAATGTCGCGAAGTGGAAGACTCCAAAAGGAGAATCTCATCAGTTGACGAAACTACCATAATGCGTAAATGTGGCAGATGTGACAAAGATTGTCATAATAGATTAACATGTTGTAATCCGCATACATTGAGAAGTTAATTATACGAGATTAATGGAAACACTTGTTTATTGTATTGAACACTTTAGTTATTTTATTTTAATTGTTGTTTGAGATACTTAATATTTTAGTCATTTGAATGTAATTGTTGTTACTTAACATGAAACCACTCAAATTCATGTGAAATAACTTGTCCAATAAAGTGTGATATAAGTTACAGAAATGGTTATTTGAAGTGCTGGAATTTTTCTTGCAATATCTTGCAACAAGAAAGTGCGAGATAAACTCAAGAAATGGTTCTTTTGAAGTGCTGAAATTTTTCTCGCAATATCTTGTAACAAGAAAATGCAAGATAAACTCAAAAAATAGTTATTTTGAAGTGCTTGATTTTTTCTTGCAATATCTTGCTGCAAGAAAGTGCAAGATTAACTCAATAAATAGTTTTTTTTGAAGTGTTGGCGCATTATCTCGCAGCAAGAAAATGCAAGATAGACTCAAAAAATAGTTCTTTTGAAGTGCTAGAAATTTTCTTGCAATATCTTGCAGCAAGAAAGTACGATATAAACTCAAGAAATAGTTTTTCTAAAGTACTGGAATTTTTCTCGCAATATCTTGCAACAAGAAAATGCAAGATAAATTCAAAAAATAGTTTTTTTGAAGTGCTTGCTTTTTTCTTGCAATATCTTGCAAAGTGCAAGATAAACTCAAGAAATAGTTTTTTTGAAGTGCTGAAATTTTTTTCGCAATATCTCGCAGCAAGAAAGTGCAAGATAAATTACTTACACAATTAACCATAATGAAATTCATCCGGACATGTTATGAGACATTAATTTGTAAGTTTTGTAATTAAACAAAGATGTAATGGAAAAAACGTTGCAAAAATTTTAAAAAAGAAAAAATACGACCAACAAATATAAGTTTTGTTGAAGAAAATATATAATCTATTACAAAAATGACCAACATAATAAGAGAGTGGGGTTAAAAAAAAGACTTCAAAAGAAAAATAAGCATAAGAACCAAAATGTAATTCTATGAGAGAAAAAGAGAAAATGAGATTGAGAGAAACTTAATGGAGGTGAGATGCTTGAGCATGAAGAGGTTGAGAGGATCTAGGGAGAGATGGAGAGAAACTAGAGAGATAAGAGATAGTGAAATAAAAGAAATGAGTATTGATATAAATGAGAGTTTTAATTCTAAAAGGATAAAATAATCTTTTCACACCTCAGAAGTCCTATTTGTCTATAAAATTTAAAACTATCCTAAATGTCTTCTTGATCCAAAATTTTGTCCTATTTTAGTAAATAACCCCAGAATCTCTCTAGATTCAACCTTGCCGTACATTGAGGTTAGGACGCCATTGGTTTGTTGAGAATAGTAAATAACTTTTATAAATAAAAAAAATAGAAAAAAATGTGTGCTGCGTGCTTTTTTTTCAGAGTTTTTTTTTAAAAAATTAAATTAAATTTACATATTTACAATATACAATTTGTTCTTTTTTTGATATTTTTTTTCTCTCTTGTAAACATATTTTTAGGTTATTGTTAGATTTTATTTTATTCTTCAAATTATACATATATATATATATATATATATATATATTTTGAAAGCTTATCTATTATTTAAATATTTGATTATCAATACTAGTGTATTACATGGGACATTTTTTTTTATTAATATCATACTTTTAAGAACTTATTAATAAAATGGGGTAGTTTTGAAATTTATTATTAAAATATTGTGGTTTAAAATCTACGTTTAAGAGATGACCTGCTAATTTTTCAAAAAAAAAAAAAAGAGATGACCTGCTAATGTGGCAAAAAGTTCGAAATTAGAAAACGCGCTTTTTGAAAAAAGAAAACATCTGTTAACGTAGGTCGTCTCTTCAAGAGACAACCTACACACACTTTTGAATAAAATATAACATTGTCATATTGGAAATTGGCAACATTAATATTATGTAGCTTTGTAGTCGTTCGAGCTGGATGTAATGCAGGTTTTTATTTTTTTAACCTTTTTTCTTTTCCTGCATTTTCCTTCCATTTTTTCTTTCTTTTTTTCCCTAATATTTGTTTTCAAGAAATCAAATGTGTAATTATATTTAAAAAAAATTAAAACGAAATAAATTTTTATATTATAATTTATTTCATTTTCTTCGATGCAATTGAAATTTAATTAACTACTAATTATTTGAACACTTTATAAATAAAATAAAATAAAATTAACATTACTCAAATTAAATTTAACCATTATAGTTTTTTAGAGTAGAATTAATTTTAAATGACTTACCTATATTTTGGATCTATATATATATATGTGAACTTAAAATGAAATGTTTAAATAATTAATACAAAATTAAATTTCAATTGCTTTAAGAAATGAAAATAAATTATAATATAATATTCAATCTGTTTAAAACATTAAAAAACTGTTACTACTCATTTGATTTTAACACTTATTTAAACTTCAAATTTTTGTACAACTATTTAAATTTAATTAATTCAAGAAAAGAGAATAAACTATAATATGATATTCAAATTATTTAAAATATTAAAACACAATACAATTACTTATTTGATTTTAATACTTATTCAAATATGTCTTATTTGATTTCCTAAAAAAAAATCAATTGCATAAAAGAAAAGGAAATAAATTATGATATGAAAATTTATTTTGTTTAAAAAAATTTTAAAATACAATTACTCATTTTATTTCTTGAAAGCAAATATTAGGAAAAAAAAAAGAAAAGAAAGAAAAAAGGAAGGAAAATGCAGGAAAAGAAAGAAGGAAAAAAAAACCTGAGTTACGTCCAGCTCAAACTTCGACGCTACTCAATATTAGTGTTGCCAGTTTCCAATATGACAATGCTATATTTTGTTTAAAAGTGCGCGTAGGTCGTCTCTTGTCTCTTCAAGAGACGACCTGCAAACGTGGATTTTAAACTACAATATTCTAATAATAAGTTTCAAAACTACCCAATTTTACTAATAAGTTTTTAAAAGTATAATATTAATAAAAAAAATGTCCGTATTACATGCACGTGTATTTTTTATTTTTAAAATAACTTAATTTTTTAATTATTTGGACAAAATATGTGATGTCCCGCGCATTTTGATGTTATTTAAATGTCATATAAATAGTCAAAATGAAATAAATTTTTATTTTGGCATGTACTTAGGGATTTTTAATTTTATACCAAAGTGTTTGGAAAATTTATTTTAGAATAAAGGGGTCAATATTACATTAGTTCCCTCCCTTAAGATCAATTAAATTGGTTAGTATTGGCAGCTAATTTTTATGCTAATTGAGGGTTAGTTGAAAACTAATCTTAGATTGACTAATTTTGGATCTTGGAGGTTTTGAAAAAAAAATTAAATGGTTTAAGGAAAAAGGAAAAGAAATCAAAAGAGAAGAAAAATTCTCAAACCCTCTTTCTCCATCTCTTTCCTCTCTTTCGTGCAGACCACCCAATGTGTTGTAGTTGTCGACCAACCCAGCCCCCGCCGCCTCTTTTTGTGCCGTCGCCAGAGAAGCTCAGCCAGCCACAGATTGCAGTACCGCCGCCCTGCCTCCTATCTGTTGGGTTTTATGCCCTAAAACTCGTAGATAGTGAATGTAACCGTTGACTGGATATTAATGAAATAATATTGATATATTTTTCCATTAAATGTTATTAGTTATTTTATGTTTGTCTTTGCCTAAAATAACCCTAATCCAATAAACTAGACATCCTAGGTTGTAATTATGTAGCGACATATGAGGATCCCTGTTCAAGAAACAACCTAAAGGGTCTATAGTATAGGGATAAGATTGGGTGCCTTATCCTAGTGACACTATGGATGCGGCCCACTTTGTACTTGATACAAACGCTATGATCCAACGCATTCGTGTAGGAGACATGCGAGTGGGGGTATCCTATGCAATGAGTTTGCATAAGACCGGACTGCGAAATAGTAACCACTGGTTATAACACCCTTAACTAGTTGGTTTTCTATTTCACTAGGACGACCTAGACAACTTGGTCTTAATCCTGAGTTGATTATGGACTCCTGCTCATGAGGGATTGTCCTTTTATTTGTATGGGTGAGAGTGGCCAATAAGCCGACTCAATAAGCCTACCATTTTGGGGACAAGACCGAATGGGGAGTTGGGAACATAATCGTACAAGATGGAATTCACTCCTTCCCGACTTTAGGGAAGCAGATGAGTGTTCCCTTAAGTGGTGACTCCGAGTCTTGAACAAAGGGCCCTACCCTCTCAATGGCACGAGAGGGTTTTCTGTTTGATGGTTGGACCTCAAACAAGTTGTTCATTAGAGGAGAACTGGTACTTAAGGAAATAGAAGTAACTCAGGGGTAAAACGATAATTTGACCCAGCTGGTGTACAGACACTCGTGAAGGACTAACTAGTCGATATTGGTCTATATCCGTGGACACAGAAAATATGTCTGCAGTGAGAAGAGTGCAACTGTGAGTCTATAGTGGAATGTACACAGTTAATGAATATTGATTAATTTGGTTAATGAGTTTGACCAATTAATCTCACATCATTGGAGCTTCTGATCTGCAGGTCCATTAGGTCCCACTGGTAGCTCATAAAGTAATCTGAGACAACTAAGTAATAAATGTAAATTGAAAGTGTTCAAATTACTAAGGGAAATAATATAATATATATTGATATATTATTATGAGAGAAATTAATATTTTAAGAAATTCAAATATTAATATAAATATGAGTCACATTAAATTTATGGAAGTTTGAAAGAGTTCAAATATGAATTAATTAATTTTAAGGTCTTAAATCTATTTGGACAAATTAATTAATTCAAGGTCGGAAATTAAATATGTGGTATTTAATTGGTGGTTAATTAATTAAAGAATTAATTAATTGGGAATTAATCAATTATGGAAATAATTAATCACTTAAGGAAGTGATTAATCATTTATAGAAATGATCTAATCACTTATGGAAGTAATTATTCATTTGTGCAAAAGATTAATCAATATTATGGAATTGATTGATCTTGGATTGATTAAATAAGGAATAAGATTGAATCAATTTTGGAAAAGATTGATTTAATTGAATATTTTATTCATGACCACTTTTCTATAAATACAGTAGACCTAATTGGTTTGGTAGCCCTTTTGGTCTTAGACTCACAAGACAAGACCCTAGAATTCTCTCTAGCCTCCCTCTTAGAGAAAGACTCCCACAAGTCTTTTGCCTCCTAGACTTAGAGACATACTGATGTAACCTTTGTGGTTATTGTGTCTTTGAAGAAAATTTCCAGTGAAGAAATCAAGAAGGAGTCGCTGCGTTTTTGTTCGTTGGAGCATTGTTGGCGAAGAACGGTCAAGTATACAACGAAAGTTTGTAACGGTTCTTTCCCGTTTCTTTAGAAAAGCATGAAAATAAATTTAGATTTAATTTTCCAGCATGTTTATAGCAATTTCCAGCAACTTTAAAGTATGTTTAAAATTTATTTTGCCTTTTCGTAACCGTATTTTAATGTTAATTAATATACGGTGTAAGGTCCAATCGATGCGCTTTCGCTGCGTAGGGGCTTTTATCCCCTTCACTATCGTCGTCGTGCAGCAGCAACCACCACCATTTGCTCGTCTCCCTCTCTCCTTTGCGTTTTTTGGCCTTTAACCCACGCGTAAGCCTCTCTCTTTCTCTCTTTTTCTAATCGATGTAGGTCGATCTCTCTTTTTCCAGCAACTTGGATCTCGCTTCTCGTGCGATTTCGCCTCTGTCCAACGCTATCTTTGCTCCAATCTTGGGCGTTTCAATGTCGTTTAGCAATTCCAGTAAGTTTTAGCACTTACCCATGCTTGGTTAGTGTTGAAATCAAATTACCCATTCCTTTTTTAGTGCTAGATTTGAGTTTGTGTTAAAATTTTTGATCTGCAGTGTCGCCTAGGAATCGATTGGGTTCGAGTTTGCTTTAGATTGTTGACCGACTACCCAAGGACCTTTTGGTGTGCTGTCCGTGGTTAGCAAGACCTGTTCCAACGTGGTATCAGGTCTGTTTTGATAAGATTAGTGGTTGTTTTTACCTTAAAAGCATGTTAAATATGCACCCTTTAGTTATTTAGGCCATTTTAGCGTTGTCCAACCTCTAGGAGCTCTTAGAATGCAAAAATGGAGGTTTATTTGTTTGTTGTCTAGTGGCTGAAAAGCCTTAATTTTGGACATTCAGTGAGTACCCATTGCCTGTAGTGCCTAAGACGTTGTTGTCCATGGTCTAAAGGTTTTAGGTTTTCATCCTGGGGAATGTTTGAAGGCTGTCCAACAAGGAAGTAGGCTAATAATAGTTAAATTTGGCCTTTAGCAGCATGCTCTTAGGTGTTATCTCCTAGTTTAGGTTTTTTTTTGTTTTTTTTTTCTTTTTTTTTAATGAATGGCAGTTTTGTTGTAGCCGGAGGTTCACTTAGCATGATTGTACAAGGTGTGTGTCGTTGGTGTAGTAAGTTTGTTGGTAAGTAGTTTATGCTTGTTGAGTTGTGTTTTTGCCTGAAGCATATTTGTTTGTTTATTTGCTTTATGTATATACTTGTGTAAAGCATGAGCTGTCGAGCTATAATTGTTTAAGTACTTGCGTTGAGCATGTTATGTGTGCTAAACATATTGTGATGATGTGTGTTAAGCATGTTGAGTTTGGCTAGCTATGTTGCATGGGGATGCGTAGCATGAGCCTAGTGGTTGCGTTGCATGGCTCGTAATTCATGTGTAGGTGCGTAGCGTAGCGCGTAGTTCACATGTTTAATTTGCGCTGCATGGCACATAATTCATGTGCTTGTGGCAGAGCATGACACAAAATTCATGTGGGCTAGGTGTGCAGCGTGGCGCCGATAGCACCTAATTCATGCTATTTATTTACCTTTAATTTGCTCTTGTTAGTTTGCATTAGATGGTTTAATTGTTTATTTTATAGGATATCGAGCATAAGAAGTTTTTTAGGCCAATTTACCAAATTGACGTTAATTCGGGCAAATTACCATGTTTTTGAGTCCCCGTAGATCCATGAGATAATGAGGATGGCAAAAGACTCTAATGGGAGAATTAAAAGACCCAAAATTTGCTGAAGTATCAAAGAATGTTGCAGCCAAGCCATGTTTCCTGAGAGCTTAGTGTTGAGATGCTAAGCCATGGGCGTCTCAACACTAAGCTGCATGAATTAGCGTTTCAGGCCTCACAGCATCAAGATGTTGGCCCTAGCATCTCACGCTATCCCGATTTCAAGCATCAGACGTGCGACAGAATAGGGAGCGTCGAGACGCTGGCCTTAGCGTCTCCGACGTTCCGATAGGGTTTAAATAGAAATCTTTCATTTTTTAGCCGATTAGGTTAGAATTTTCTCGTTTTCTCTCGATTTCTCTCTGTATTTCCTTGTTCTTTTCAGTATTCTTTGGTATTCTGATTGTAATCCTTAGACTTTTATGATGTATTTCATTACTTTTATCGATTCTTACATTAATATGTTAGGCTAAGTTAGTTGATTGTTTGATTGGGATCTATTTTAGGATTGTTCTGAGCATTGGTTGAGTTTGCTGGAACTTTATAAAGCTTTTTAGACTATTTTATTGCATCCTAGTGTTCTTTAAATAATCATGATTTGCATGTTTCCTATGAATTGATGTCTCTTAGGTTGCATGAAAACTGTGGTTTACTTGTTATTTTCAGATAGCCACTAGGTTGAGGTGAATCCATCGGTAGTTGCATTGTAGGCTAGAGCAGACTTTCGATTGGCCTAAGAACCTAGGAGAAATTAGATTAATTTAGTTAGAGAATTAGAACTCTTAATTAAATTAATTAATTTCGGGCCTTGCATTATAATTCAATTAATTAATTAATTAGTAGTTTTGAGGATTTATCGGATTACTAGAATAATTAATTAGATTTAGATTGAGGATTCATCAATCTAAGCATGAGGGGCAGCAAGCGTAATTTAAATAACTAATTGGTTAGAAATGTAACGACCCGACATTCTAAATTGGATCTACTAAGGATTGTTACTACATGCATGCTATGGAAGCCTTAAAATTCAAAACAAATCAAATCACAACGATAACATTGAATAAATCTAAAAAAAAAATCTTTAGTTTGGGATCCGACATTTTAAAGAAAACAAAATCCTCAAAATAACACTTAACAAAACAATCATGGCCTCTACCAGTTCTCAAAATGACAAAACATCAAAGAGTAGAAATAAGTCTTAAAGCGGAAGTTCAAGAAAACAAAATCCATGCTCTGCTGTCTCTCATGACTATTCGACAAACTCCGTCAATCGCCTTGAACACCTTTGCCTTTACCTGGAAAAACAGCTTTGGAAAGAATGAGTATTTACAATACTCAGTAAGTAACCCTACATATTGACGTCGAGATATGCAAACACATACGTCATGGTTCATATTTCATTAGTGATCATGATTCATGCATTTCTAGTGGGACCTATCATTTTTCCTCTTAAATACTGCATTTCCTCTATGGTCATACATGAACAATTACCCTAATTTCCTCTATTTCTCTCCCAACTAGAAGGTATAGTAGGCATCCTCTAGAGACTGTGCCCATCTAATGGTTAGTTGGCACCCAATTAGCAAGGGTCAAGTCTCGCCTACAAATACCTTAGATTCCTCTAGATGTACATCGATTTCCTCTAAGGATAGTTGTCATGCAACTTCTATGGTTCATGAAAACATACACATGCATGAGGTCCCACAACAATTCATCATATATACATGAATGCATCATATCACATTATCACAAATCATTTTCCTCTCAGGCACATGTCATCATTCATGTAAGAGCATCATAATGACATAAGTCTTTCTCAATCAATTCGTATATTCATAACATCACGATTTCTATAACATGGATTACATACATGAAAACTCACACAAGAAGCCTATGCTATTAGCACGCAGTTCCCAACCTAGCCTAAGCTTTCCAGTAGAAGGACACTTACCTGACTTAGCAACCAAAGAACAAGTCTCCAACTCGACGAAACTTACCTAAAAATGCCCAAACAGTGGCTGGCCAACACTCCAACTCCATGGAAACCCACTAGAATAGTGTCAAAATTGAGTGGGTAAGCTACAATAAGCTAGAGACATTATGGGTTGATCCGAAACAATAAAACGATTATAATCTAGGCTCAATTGGAGAAGAAAACTCACCCAATTAATAAGTCTCTTGACGAAAAACAACTTAAACAATTTGAAAGCTTGAAATAAAATACCGGAGAAAAACAACGAAGCTGAAAATGGTTTGAGAAACATATGGGTAAATTTCACCTTTCACAAAAACGATTTAACACTAAAATCGAACCAGAAGTTAACCGAAACTCACTTAATATGACACCCAAACACATGGTAACTCGACTGCTACAACAGAAACGACAGTAGTAGCGGTACTACACAGCGACGACCGCTAGAATCGAGGTTGAAGGTGGGTGGCAGGTCGATTTTTCATGTGTTGAAGACGGACGAACGCACGAGAGAGATTTGCGTCATCGGCAGGGCTGGGTCGCAACGCACAGGAGAGAGAGAGAGTTTACCGAGAGGGAGAGAGAGCAAAGGAGATCGTTGAAGGAGAAAACCCTTGAGAGAAAGAGACGCGAGAAAGAATGAGTGAGGTGGGGGGATTGCGTGAGGCGGTTGAAGGAGAAGATGAAAGAATCTTATTTTCTTTTCTTTTTTTTTTTTTTAAATCCATTTATTCATTTAGGGTTTCCTTATATAAATAAGCCCCAAATTGGTTTCAAAAGAACCCAAAAATTGAACACTACAATTCCTACTTTCCCCTCTCAATTCCCTAAATTCGAAAATTCACGAAGTCAAATAAATCCTGGGAAAATTTTCATATATTTTAATACGAATAATAAATTTTAATTAAACTTGAAATTAACTTAAGACTTTATTTGTGAGGCGATGTGATCTGCAAGCGTACGATTGCCACAAGTAATATAAAACGGTAGAGTACCGAGTATCGATTCCACAAGGAGGAGTATATTCAGACAAGATAATAAACTAAGCACTACAAATACCAAGATGAATTATTATTTAGGGACCTAATCATGATGAAAGATGCAAACGAAATTAAAGAAAAGCAATGAAATAAATTGATCAAGCAAATTGGCAAAGAGGATGGTAGAGTCGAATGAGAGGCGGGGTCTTGAAATACAAAATATAGCTTTTTAGTTATTCTAATTTCCTAATCTTATGTCCGACTAATTATAGATCTAGAATCTCCGTTAATTACATAGGTTCTCCTATCGGTTTCCCCTAATGATAACTAACTCATTTTAATAACCTAAGTGTCCTTAACGCTACTAAATGGGTTAATTAATGAGCCCTGATTCATTATCGATCTCTAAGCCTAACCAACTACTCTCGCTCACTACGAGCAGTTAAGCCTAATTGAGTGGGTTATGACCTAAATTAGTTTCTCTCCGTCGAGTTTCCACTAAGTATCTAATCATTATAAATTTGGCCAAAATCTATAGAGCATTACGAATACCCACACAAATAATCAGTAAATGTACACACAGATAGGCAATCAAAATAACATTTAACTACATTCTTTCATTCAAGACCCGCAAGACGGGATTTAGCTATACATGTATACCAAAATTTCCCTTCTATACATAATGTAAAGGATTAAATGAACAAATAAAGGAGTTAGGAGATGAACTGTCGAAGAACCCCTTGCTTGCGCCTTGGATCCTCCTCGAAACAAGCTCCCGAGCACTCCAAAAAATGTCCAATACAAGAATTTCACTCTCCTCTCAACACGACCCTCAAAGATGGCTCAAAGAGCCTTGAAAAGACTATGAGAATGGATTGCTTGATGATGGAAATGAGGCAAAAACCGCGCCTTATATAAGCCTCTAGGGGCATAGTGTCACGACGCTGTGACGTATTCAACTTCTTCTCCAAGGCAACCCAGCGTCGAGACGCTAAGTTCGACTGGAACATTCCAGATCGCGTCCAAGGCTTAAATTTTGGGCTTCTTCTCCATTCTTTGGCCCAATTGACTTCCATGTTGGGTCTTGGACTTCTCCCACTTGACACACTATGATTCTCCAAGATTAGTATTCATTTTTTGGCTTCTTTTATCCTACTTTTCTCCAAAATTCAACCAAAACTCCTAGGGACCAAAAATAATCAATTAAAATTTATATAATTAAAACACATTAAAGCACATCAAAAGATATTAAATTCAACGGTAAAATAGTAGCATTTATGCATGCTATCACACCCCCAAACTTAAGCTTTTGCTAGTCTCGAGCAAAATAAATTCTATGGATGTATGAAAAGAATCTAGCCTCAATGATTAAAAATTCTTAGGGAAATACGGAAAACATGCAAGTGGACTAAGCAAGCACAACATGCTCATGAAGAATTTTCAAAAATGAAACTTAGAATTAACAAATAGCATGCTTAAAACTTATCTAGTGGTCCTTTTACTAACCTATATTAGTTTTATGGCTTTTTGAATTTGTCTTCCCCTACACTGGCTAAGAGTCCTAATAGGTCGGAATCTAGTTATCATGCAAAACATAGAAACTAGGGCGCCTGATTCTTTTCTTTTTCTCAAGGGATTCCCCAAAACTTGCATTTCATGATCCTAAGGGCACTGGTGCGTGGTCAGCTGAATAGATGGATGTGAGATAAGATGATAAGTGAAATAATAAAGGATAATTCAACCAACACTTAAGTGCAAGTATACACTATCGCACGTAATAATAAAAAAACCTCAGAAGTATTCCAAGGGTATCGATCCCACGAGGACTAAACTGGAAATTCAGATTTGATGAAGAAACTGCTCAAATGATTGCTTTTGAAAAAGGTAACTGTTGGGTTCCTAGAGTGAGTAAAAATATAGTATAAAATACTCTAGAATTCTTGTGCAAGTATACACAGTCTGCAGCAAGTAATATTATCAATCCAAGGTCTGAACTTTTTAATGGTTTCAAGAATAATAAAATGATTGGGTTTTATCAGAATTATGCTGAAGCAAAATAAATGACAGAACAACGAGTAAACAAATAGATAGACAGATTAAAGACAGGCGCTGGTTAGGTTTTAGTGATTGTTCTAAGATATGCTCTAGCAATATTATTGATCATGCATTTCTCGCAGTATTATTAGCGGATTCCTCTCGGAACTCCGGATCTTTTGGGATGTGTTTCAACCCCAATGAAGTACGACCGATCAAGCACTAGGCAACTGGCTATCCCTAGCTCAGTCACTGGCGTTCACCAATACACAATGATCGTAGTGTGGATAATTGCCACACACTCCCTAAATCATCACTGAAACTAGAGAGAACTATCCATGCCGGCTGCCCAGGCGGGCATAAAATGAGAATAAGCACAACAATTAACCAAAATGCGATAGTCAATTTATTACTAGAGATGAAGCACAGTAATCACATTATTCCTAACCAACACCTTAAGCTACTTAGTTCATAATAGGCATAGGAATACGAATTACAATCTGAGTATGCATGTCCATAACTACAAGTTAATAAAGAAAGTAAACTCCCTAATCAGCTTGCGGTTGATGGTGTTCTTGATGATCTTCAATCTCCCTATACTATTCGGCTTCCAAGGGAAAACATGGAATGAATTTGACTTTGACGGCTACTTCCTTTTATAGAAGGATGGGAGGCTTGAATTAGGTCAACTAGGACACGTGTAAGGCTCTCCTTGATCCTTTATCACGAAAATAACTCAACAGAAGTCGGTTCATGAAGTTGGCTAACGAGCTGTGACGTGGCAGTTTCTGTTCCCAGTTTTGCTGCAACATAGAATTTGCTCCCTCCAGTCGCTCAACAGCATAATTTGCACAAAGTGATTTCCAATGCTTCCATTCTTCCAAATGGGTTAAAACATGTAATATCTATCCAAAACCAACCCTAATAAGCATAAAGGACACACAAATCCCTATATAATTGAGGCCTAAATAACTACCTTTTGGGCAGTTATCAGTAACCAAAGAAAATAAGTTGATTGATTGGGTTTTTGAAAAGATAAACAAAATATGCAAATAAAATAATAAAGAATAACCATAATAAACAAACGAGGTATTCATATTCAACATGGATTCATCCATAAGGTAACAACCATACTTATGCAATATCTAACTTAAGCGTATTCAATGCATTGGGTCAGATTTAACTTCTATTTGGCCTTTGTTTCCGAAATCCGTTAGAAGGCTAAGCGAGTACCGTTATGCCCATTTCTGGGACTCGACTCCGACATAGATAATTCACGAATGCAACCTATAACCCTATAGTCGATATAGGGTGCCTTAGGCAGCTTGTCCTATACCACCGAACAATCTCTTTTGAGCTTTTTCTCCTATATCACCTTTCTGAGAACCGATATCGTTTGTCCCTTTCTAGATCAAACTCATATAGCATGCAAAGTCTAAGTGATCAAATTAAACTAAACAAGATTGGAGTGATAGTCAATAAAGAATGACATGCATTAAACACAACTTAAGAAAATAGGACACTTTCAAGCCATTAAACCATAAGGGAATTCACCACATTGAACCCCTCAACGGGATTTTAGCCACTCATTATGGGGATAAAAAGCAAATGAATACATTTTCATTGAAATAATGATGTAAAGAATACAAACTAATGAAAAGATTCAAGAGTTGGGAATAAAAGAGATAGCTAAATATTATGGGTTTTTTGTTTACTCAATCCTTCTAGAGTTCCCTAAGACACTCCACTCTCTCACTTTTACAAGATGGGAATGGGTGAAACTCTCTACAAACCACAAGGTTTGATGTCTAACTCTCTCTCGGGTTAGAATTTGGTCATCTAAGAAGGACCTCGGGCATCCCTACTCATTGGCGTCGAGCCAGGGTTCTGTCACCAACCTTTTCTTCCAAGAGATTTCTTCTTGAATTTGACTTCGAATCTCGAGCTTATATGGTGTAGAAATTAGTTGAGGAGCTGCGGAAAAGGTGCTGGAAGGTTGCCCAATCAGTTTCGGGGTCAAAACAACCAGTTAGGTGCGAAGAAGACTCGTCAACAATGTAAACCCGGGACTTTCCTTGGAACATTTTCTCTTGTCATCTATTGTGGGAGTTGGACCTAAGTTGTGTTGTTTCATTGTTGAAGGAAAATGGAAGGAAAAGAAAAGAAAAAAAGAAAAGAAAAGAAAAGGAAAGGAAAAGGAAAAGGGAAAAAGGAAAAAAAAAAAAGAAAAAAGAGAAACAAAAAAAAAAAAAAAAACAAATGGAAATGGCCAGCACTAAAAACCCACCACCGACTACATATTCCATCAGCCCATTTCCATCTCATTTCTCATCCTTTTCCATTGAAACTTTCAGAGCACTTTAAGGAGAGAGTGAAGGAGGAGGAAGAAGAAGAATTTCGTGGTTTGAGGTTGAGGAAGATAGGGAAAGGAGCATGCAAAGCAAGCCATTGCAGAATCTGTGTTCAACCTGTCAACCTCTGATGTTTTAGTCGGTTTGGGCTACACAGAAGGAATCAAGATATGAGGTTTGATTTTCTTGAAAGTTAGTTCATTTTCTAACAAATTTAATGAAGTAATCTTGACCTATATCGAATGGGACGTTGATGATTTTTGGAATGGAAAACAGAGCACAGGATTTTCGAGCAAACCAGGAGGATCTCTAGTGTTCTCTGATGTTTTGAGTATTCTGGAGTGCACAAGTCGAATCAGAAGCTCTATTAGGTATGGTTGGAAAGATTATTCAATATGCTACAATTTTCATGAAGAATACGTGAGCCAAAAAGTACTTGAAGTATGTTTAATTTCAGGAGGAAGATAAAGGGTAACAGAGAAGCTCGAATCTGTGTTGTCTGATTTCGGGGCGTTTCTGGACAAATTGGTTGAGAATATCGTTTTCATTTCTTCAGGTAAGTTGTAGAGTGTTCGAAAATGAAGAATTTGATGTGTATTTTATTAATTTTGGTTAAGTATTGAGAAGGTTATGGGTGTTGGAAGTTAGGGTATAGAATCTGGAAAATTTGGAAAAGTAGAATGTGGATGTGGTTTTTAATTCAAGTGTCAAGAATTCATGAGCATGGAAAAACAAAGCTATCTATGGTTCTAATGCTCGGTTTTGGTTATTTGACAGGCCAAGAGGAAATAGGTCGAGTCTACAGACCGGGGAACTAGATAAGACTGTGAGTGACAAAATGAATTTCGAAAATGTTCTTAAACGGTTGTTCATGATTATATGTTTTACATGCTTTTCTATGAATGATACATGGTTTTTGTGAACGGTTCCAAACATGAGTTTTGAGCTTAGATTTTATAATAAGGTTTATATACGAGCACGTGGCTAATGGCTTTATGAAAAGTAGTTGAAACGATATCTTTTAAAGTAAAGCATGTGTTAGCAAATATTGTTTAATGATTTAAAGTTTTTCACGAGCAAGCTGAGTAAGCTTGAGTTTTACGAAAGATAACGATGAACAGGCATGTTTTAATGTTTTCATGTGATTTATGAGATTTCTAATGACTACATGACTGAGATATTGAGCCCGAGGCTATATGGTACCGTGTGCACACAGGTTATGTTCCGTTGTTGACGTTGAGTGTACTCCGTGACAACGATGCTGTCGTGAGTGCTGGGCGGGCCCCACTACATCATAGGACTAGTAACGTTGGTTGTACTGGGCGTGCCCTACACAACGTAGATCGGTCATTTTAGTTAAAACGTTTGATGTACTTGATATGCCTTGCTAGATTTTTATTGACGAACTTGCGAGATATTTTAGAAAACCTTTCCATTACACGTTTATGTTAAACGCTTTGATTGAGAATATTTATACGTTTAAAGGTTTATCACGTGTTTTTTACTTCCGGATTTAGAGTTTTAAAGTTAGTCACTCACTGGGCTTCGTAGCTCATTCTTTCAAAATGTTTTCCACTTTTTAGGTAGAGATCGAGCTCCCGGTGCCTGATACACTGCCAACGTCTGCTGAAAGTTTCGGATCAAGCTTCAGTACGTGGGTGGAGTTGTAAATTGAGTTTGTTCACATTGTAAATGTTTTGTAAGGATTGGATAATATCGTCCTAGAGGTCGTGGTTGTATAAACCCTAGTTGTATATGCTTTTGGTTATGATATCCATATTAGGTTATCTTCCAAACCAAGTTTTGTCAGGGCTGCACCTCGTGTATGTTAAAAGGTTTCTGTGGATGCCGCTGTGTTGTGTTTCATGTAGAATGTTATATATCTATGATTAGAGTGTTATCAGGTTCAACGTTTCAGTAGGGTCAACAGGGATCGTTAGAGGTGACGATGTCTGTTGGCTTCACGCCGTCTTTCGGGCTAAGCTAGCAGGTGGTCCGGGAGGGGGTGTGACAAACAACGACCCGCGTGCGACTCAGAATGACCTCTATTTTTCCAGAAATGCGGTTGCATTTCATTTTTGCCTTCCCAAAAATGTGGTCGCATTTCTAGGGAATTCCAACTTTTCCTCTGTTTTTCTGCACAGCAGCAAACTAAGTTAAATTCTCTTAAAATCAAGTCTTTTTAAGCATAATTGAGTTAAATTTGATAAAAGTAATTCTCAACACCCTAACTTATCAAATGAAGCATAATTTGAGCTCGGGAACAGTAATTGACCTAAACACTCAATATTTGACCAAGAAATGAGCTAAATATAAGGGTAAAATAGGTATATTTTTTACCCTTATCATACCCCCAAACTTAACTCATTGCTTGTCATCCAGCAATTGCCAGTCAAAATGTCAGAGATCAATTTCTTAATTGCCAATCAAAATGTGAAAGCTCAATAGTAATTACGAATCAAAATGTTAAAGTTCACGCATAGTAATGAATCATGGTACTAGTATCAACTTTTCCTTTCAAATCAAGTGACATGGAATCAAGTAAACATGTTCTTCAAGATCGTTTTCTAAAAAATTTGCCTTTCAGGAGAGGGTTCTACTTTAGTGCCAGTCACAACGTCTGAGTTTCCTAGGCATGAAGATTTCTATTGTTCTTTTTCAAAGCAAAACTCTCTTTAATCCATCCTATCCACATGCTTAAACTACCTACGTTCTACTCATAGAGCCTAGTGTAGTCCTTTTAGTTTAAGAAAACAATCTTTTAGGAAAATAAAAGTATATATGAATTACTAGACCTTTTCCATCTCCCCCAAACTTATTTGACTGCTGGTGCTCCTTTTAAACTTCTCTTTCTCCCAAGAGCATCCTTGTTGTCATCTTTACCTTCGTTCTAGCTTATCGACACTTTGTGGTAAAGATATCTAGCTACGAGCAAAGTTCACAAACTCAGAATGATACTCACTTCCTTAGGTGAACCTTTCATGCAGTGGCAAACCATGGGTGTCATGAATGCCCCTGGTTACTCAGTAAACCCTAGAAAGGAGGAGTAACTCTCGGTTTTACTCTTTTTTTTTCACATACTGAGCACATCTTTTTTTTTTCAGCAGTACAAATTTACAAAAGATATTTACATAGTAAATCATAAAGCACCCCCCCCCCCAAACTTAAAGGTTTACAATGTCCTCATTGGCTTGTTTTTGAGGCAAGGGCTTAACATGAGGCTTTTTGTTTTCAAAACATCAAGGCTAAACTCTCCTAGAGTGTTAGAAAGGTTAAACACGAGGAAGTTTAGACTCTAAGACAATTTTGTAAAGAAAAAGACTAACGGATAGCCTATGACTAGAAAACAACTCAGTTATGACAGTGGCACTTTTGAGATAGAACAAAGCTCTAGTTTTCATCATTAAGGGCTTAAAAGAAAACTCCTTTGAAAACATGCTTTTTCTTCCAAAACATTTTTAAAGCAAATATTCCTTAAAGTTGATTTTTTCTTCAAAAAAGTTCATAGGTTAAGCTCAAAAAACAGCAAGCAGATTTTTTTCAAGAAAAGAATTAAAACCCAAGTTTATCTATCCTAAATTATCTACAAGCGAACTAAACTACCCTATGATCAAAGCTATTAACAACTAAACATTTAAAACAATCAAAACAACAACTAAGCAACTAAAAACAAAATTTAAAACATGCTAAAACTAAAAAAACAGCAAGCACACATAAAACAGTAACAGTGTTATTTACAAAAAAAGTTTAGTCAAAGGGGATCAGAAAACTCCCCTATTCCTTGTCCGAGGAACTCTCTTTCTCTTCATTCTCTTCATCTTCCTCTTCATCAGAATCCTCTTCTTCTTGGGGCAGCAGCGACTGAGGGAAATTTGGAAGGACCGGAGCGATACTCGGGGCAATAAAGAGATAGAACTCTCTAATAGCTTCATTCCTCTCCTTTGCATATAACTAGTACGTCTTCAGGTTCTCCCTGATTTGATCTAACTGACGGTGGACCATACCTAGGCCTTCCGATGCTGGTGAAGGCCATGTAAAAGGAGTATGCTGGGATGGAGAGGCTACATTCGGCCCTGATTGCGGTGTGACCTGTGATGTGGAGGATTTATCCTTCCTCTGGATGTTGTTCTACTGAAGCTTTCCTATCAAAGACAAGTTAATGGTTGGTTTAAAGAAATGGCGCTCCTCGTCCTTGCCTGGCACAATCTTCACCCTCTGACAGAGCGGGGTGATGAGTGAGCCAAAGAAAAGCTTGCCTGCCCTTTTCCATCCACAAGCTAAGATCTCATCCCTGATGATGCTCCCCACGTTGATGTCCAACCCCTTCGTAAGGCAATAGAGTAGCATCACTCTATCCATTGAAATTGTGCTGTCGTGGGTGGTTGGCATCAAATGGTTCTTGATGAAGTGAAACCAAACTGCCGATTCTGGCTTTAGGTCGCTTGGCACTAACGACTTCACTTTGGTCTGTGATTCTTTCCATTGGATCCCCTTGTTGGCCACAAGCTTCAATGCTTCTTTCATCTGTTTGGCCGAAGGGTTTCTGATCCTGTACACCTTGTTGATGTCGATTGAGGAGAAACTAACCATCTTCCCCCTCACCACCGCCATGCTAATGCTCTCCTCCCTCAGGCCAGCATAAAACTCTCGAACTAAAGGCACAACAGCCTCCTGAGGGTGAACACAGAAGTCCTGCCACTTGTACTGGAAGATAACTCTTGTTACGAACTCAGGCAGTGCTCCTACTCTATCAGAGAATCCCTTCTCGTTGAGGAAATCTCTTTTCTTCATGATCTCCATTCGTTCCTGAAAATTAACATCTCTAAATACCTTAGGGAACGGATTTCGGGGAGATGCGGCCTTGGGTGATTTGCCCTTTGGCTTGGCGGGTGAGACGGTCAGAGGAACTGCAGGAGAGGCGTCCATGGACCTTGTCCTCGGCCTCTTGGCAAATATCAGATCATTCTTGTTCTTTGTCCTCCTCTCAGCCTTTATCTCTCTTTTCCTCTTCCTTCTTAATGCTGCAGAGATAGGGGCTTGGTTGCCATCTAGCTCCCTAATCTCTGAATCAGATTCTGTATCAGAGTCAGAATCACTGGAGGTCTCGGCCTCCTCGTCTTCTTTTTCCTCTTCAACCTTCTTCTCTCCCGAAGAGGTGCTATCAGCAACTGGTGGGTCATTCATGAATAGAGGCTCAAAAACCTCTTCAGTTGGCTGATCAATGGTGGCCTCAGCTAGGCCTTCCTCAGAATGCGGTCGAGATGCGGTCGCATTCTGGCCTTCATTCTATACTTCTCTTTCTTTTTCTTTTTAAAAAATTTCTTCACTTGGCCCTTGTTGGGCCTTTTCTTCTACCCTTCCTTGCAGCAGTTCAACCTCACTTTGAGCCCTGTGGAGTGGCTCAAAGGCTGCAAGGAAGTCTTCAGCTTCCTTTCTTCTCTTTTCATCTTCTTTTTTAATCTTCTTTTATCTCCTCTATTCTCTTTTTCTCTTCCTCAAGGAGCTGCAAATCCATGGCTGCTCTCCTGAGGTTTTCTTCATATTTTCTCTCTTCCTCAGTTTCTAAGGCCCTCTCGGCCTCTTGTTCTTCTTCTCTCCTTTTTTTCTTTTCTTTCTCATATTTTTCCCTTGCAAACTCATCCTCCTCAGCCATTTTTTGATTTTCCATCTCTCTCTGCTTCAACCTCTTTCAAAGCGTCCTGTTCAGCCTTATACCCCTCTACAATCTCAAAGGCTTTTGCCACAGCTTGGCGGATTATTCCTTCGAATACATCGGGAGGCATCTTTGCGGTCTTTAGAGGCTGAATTTCAAGCGACTTTTCAGACACATTTTTCTTTGGGCTCCTCTTTCTTGCGCTGTAAGTAACAACAAGCTTGGTCCTGCAAGGGAGAGAAGAGTTAGTTGAAGGTTCGGAAACCTTACCCAGTGTAGCTTCTCCTTGCCAAGAGCTTTCAGCTGCCTTGGCAGCTTTGTCTTCATCTTGCCGATTCCCTTCTTCTTCAAGGGCAGCTCATCTCTTGGCACCCATCTCACGGATCATCTCAAACCACTCCTGCGAACGTTTTCTGTACTGTTGAGTGGCGGGTTTTTGGGTTTGACGGAAAGTAGTGGAGCGCGTGAACCATTTTGGTGTAGACGAACTCGACATCTCCCTCGACGTAGCCGACATTGTCGAAGAGGATGGAGTTGGAGCGTTGGGCGCTTGGTTCACGACCGCCGACGAGAATCCCGTGGGTCTCGTCCTTCGCGTGCCTTGCATGGGCGTAACAGGGCTCTCTTCTTGCCGTTGGTTGCTTGCTCCAGCTTCGTGGGTTGCTCGAGCACTCTGAGATCGAGTGTTTTTCCGTGATGATGATGATCCTTGAGTGTTCTTCATCTTCTTTGAGCGTGGGTCTTTCGGTTTCACGATGGAGAATATGGAGAGTTGAAGGTTTGACTTGAATGCAAAGGTTTTGGTGTTTGGTGAAGAAAAAAAGAGTTAAGTCAAGCTATTTATACTTTTCCAATTAGGTCACGTGCAGGTCAACAAAAATCGTGACTCCCTTTTTATTCGGGCAAATGCGATCGCATTCTCAAATACACTGGGGAGAAATGTGATCGCATTTCACCTAGTTTTTCTGCCTTTTCTCTTTTCCTTTGCTTTCTCCGTTTCTCTGAAACACTGATAAACAAGTTAGAAAGCTCATATGCTTAATCATGATTTTATTTCTATTTTTTTTCTCTCTTTTCTTAATTTAAAAAGAATTAAGGAAAATGTTTTGATCAATTCAACTTCCAGGTAAGTCCCCAGGTAGAGGTGTTCCCTACGGTCAGCTTAAATACCTCAGCCTAGTAAGGACTTGCCTTAGACAAAGCTCCCTCTTGATAAAAAATCATTTATTCAAAACAAACATATGCTTTTATCATTTTTTGCTTTTATTTTAACACTAGACCGGGCTCAAAATAACATGGACTTTTCAAAACTCCCAGGTAAATCCCAGGAAAAGGTGTTCCCAATGGTCATCTTAAATACCCTTTTCCTAGACAGAGTTTTTACTCTTGCCCCTATATTTTGGAACTCTAGTCTAGATTATTATTTATAAACCCAGATAATATACAAAAATTAATTCAAGGTAGTAGAAGTCATACCAAATCAATCACGGAGACATGGGCTTCCTCTTCCACGAAGCCTCTTCCCCAATATGGTTTTATCCTTTGTCGCTACATGGTTTGACTGCTTTCTTCCACTTCAATCTTTTTTTCACCTTTCTCGTCCAATTCTTCTTCTCCAAGTACATCCTCCAAAGTTTCCTTCTTCATTATTTCGTACAAAGTAAATTGAGAGAGTTCATCATTTTCATCGATCATCGAACACTCCTCGAAATCTCCAGGGTACTTCATTGCAGTCATCACGTTAAACGTGATTTGCTGATCGTTGACCCTCATGGTCAATTCTCCCTTCTGGAAATCTATTAAGGTTCTGCCAGTGGCTAGGAATGGTCGTCCTAAGATGATCGACACATCCTTGTCAGCTTCACAATCTAACATGATGAAATCTGCAAGGCAAACAAACTTATCAACCTTAACAAATACGTCTTCAATCTTTCCAATGGGATGCGTAAGTGATCGGTCTGCCAACTGTAGGGTCACAGTTGTTGGTCGTGTGTTGGGTTCCTAGAGTGAGTAAAAATATGATAGAAAATACTCTAGAATTCCTGTGCAAGTATACACAGTCTGCAGCAAGTAATATTATCAATCCAAGGTCTGAATGAGTTTCCACTTTATCTATTTTGTATAACTTTCTAATGGTTTCGAAGATAATAAAAATGTTGGGTTTTATAAGAATTATGCTGAAGCAAAATAAATGACAGAAAAACGAGTAAACAAATAGATAGATAGATTAAAGACAGGCGCTGGTTAGGTTTTAGTGATTGTTCTAAGATATGCTCTAGCAATATTATTGATCATGCATTTCTCGCAGTATTATTAGCGGATTCCTCCCGGAACTCCGGATCTTTTGGGATATGTCTCAAACCCAATGAAGAGCGAAAGCACTAGGCAACTGGCTATCCCTAGCTCAGTCACTGGCGTTCACCAATACACAATGATCGTAGTGTGGATAATTGCCACACACTCTCTAAATCATCCCTGAAACTAGAGAGAGCTATCCATACCGGCTGGCCAGGTGGGCAAAAAATGAGAATAAGCACAACAATTAACCAAAATGTGATAGTCAATTCATTACTAGAGTTGAAGCACAGTAATCACATTATTCCTAACCAACACCTTAAGCTATTTAGTTCATAATAGGCATAGGAATACGAATTACAATCTGAGTATGCATGTCCATAACTACAAGTTAATAAAGAAGGTAAACTCCCTAATCATCTTGCGGTTGATGGTGTTCTTGATAATCTTCAATCTCCCTATACTATTCGGCTTCCAAGGGAAAACATGGAATGAATTTGACTTTGACGGCTACTTCCTTTTATAGAAGGATGGGAGACTTGAATTAGGTCAACTAGGACACGTGTAAGGCTCTCCTTGATCCTTTATACCGAAAATAACTCAACAGAAGTCGGTTCATGAAGTTGGATAACGAGCTGTGATGTGGCAGTTTCTGCTCCCAGTTTTGCTGCAGCATAGAATTTGCTCCTTCCAGTTGCTCAGCAGCATAATCTGCACAAAGTGATTTCCAAAGCTTCCATTCTTCCAAATGGGTTAAATCATGTAATATCTCTCTAAAACCAACCCTATTAAGCATAAAGGACACACAAATCCCTATATAATTGAGGCCTAAATAACTACCTTTTGGGCAGTTATCATCGTGCATCACCTATCCCTAACTCTTTAAAAACAGAATATGGCATTAAGTTGATGCTTGCTCCCAAATCGCACAATGCTCTGCCTACGTCCCTGCCTTCTATAGAGCATGGAATTGTAAAGCTTCCTGGGTCTTTAAGCTTGGGAGGGATCTCGTTCTTTACTAGTGCACTAGAACATTCCGTGAGTGCAACCGTTTCGTACTCCCCCAACCTTCTCTTTTTTGACAAAATATCTTTTAGAAACTTTACATATGTAGGCATTTGTTCAAGTGCCTCCACTAATGGTATATGTTAATATGCAACTGCTTCAATACATCTAAAAACTTCTTGAACTTTACATCTTGTGAGGCATGTTTGAATCTCTGTGGGTACGGAGGAGGTGGTCTTTAATCTGGGTTTATCACAACTTTCTGGGGTTTTTTGGTCGCATTTGCGGTCGCATTTTCCTGTTTTTTCTCCAACTTTGATTTTCCTTCTTTTTCTACCAAGGCTTCAGGCTCCTTGGTCTTTTCTACTTCTTCTTTATTCTTTGAAATATCTGTAGTATTGTCTGACTTCTTTTCACAAATCATTTCTCGAGCTTCAATTGGGATCTCTGCTTCTTGACTTCCTGGATACTTTGGTCCATCGTATTCTAATCCGCTTCTTAGAGTCACTGCCTTGCATTGTTCCTTGCCTTCTCTGTGTGGGGTCTCGGTTTTGCTAGGCAACGTCCCTTGAGGTCTATTTTTAATCTCTTGAGTAATTTTTCCAAGCTGAACTTCCAAATTTCTGACTGCAGCATCATTCCTTGCAATGTATTCCTTCATAAGAGTCTCTAGATTTGACTCTTGGCTCTGCACTGGAATTTGTTGAAATTTTTTCTGCGGCTGTTGTTGTGTAGGTTGCTTTCCAAACTTATGAGTGTTGGAATTATTTGACCCGGCTTGTCCTCCCCAAGAAAAATTCGGATGTTGTCTCCATCCTGGGTTGAATGTGGCAGAATAAGGATTCCATCCATTTTGGTTCTGATTTCCTTGTGGACCTACATAAAAAAACAGAAGCAGGGTTTAGTGGACAACTATCAGCGATGTGTTCCTCACCACATATCTCACAATAGGGAGAAGAAACAACGTTGGCAGGGGCTATATTGGCTTGATTGTTCATGGACATGCCCATCATAATGCTATGGATGGCCTTGATCTGGGCTTGCATCGGAGAGTTAGCCTCTATTTCCACTACTTTCACTGGATTTTTCAAAATGGTTGTTGGTTCATTTTCTCCCAAATGTCGATTATTGGTCGCTACGGTATCTAAAATAGCATGCGTCTCATTAGCAAACTTCTTCAGAAAGGATCCGTTTGCAGATGCGTTTATTAGTGCCTTTGAAGCTTGATCTAACCCATTGTAAAAATGCTCTACAACAATGCAAGCAGGCAGTCCATGGTGTGGACACTTTCAAGCTAGCCTCTGGAATCTCTCCCAAGCGGCATCCAATGGTTCATTGTAAGACTGTCTGAAAGCAATGATTTATGCTCTGTACTTGGCATTCTTATTGGAGGGAAAGAACTTCTCCAAGAATTTCTCCGCCAAATCATTCCACGAGGTGATGGAATTAGGAGGAAATGAATCCAACCAGGCTTCAACATCTCCCTGTAAAGAAAACGGAAAAAGTTTTAGCTTTAAAGTATATTCTGGCACTCCTGTTACTTTAAAAGAATTACAAACTCTCAAGAATAGCTTAATATGCTTGTGTGGATCTTCATTTGGAAGTCCTGAGAATTAGCCCATTGTATTTAACATATGGAACATCACTGGTTTAAGCTCAAATTGGGGAGCATCAATCGCTGGCTCCAAGATTCCTGGATTCAATGTATGGAAAACTGGTAAAGCATAATCCCTTATTGCTCGGTTTCGATCTTCAACAATGTAGATCGGGTTTTCTTGTTGTGGCATCGGTGGAACTTGAGGAATAGGAGGAATTCTCCCACCATTCTGCTCCCTTCCACGATCTTGTGGATCAACATGAGGCTCGACTCTAGGAGGATCCATTGGAAACTCTTGAATGTAAGATGCTTCATCTAGAGATTCTTGTGCGCTCAACTCTTGTTGCTCCTTCTTCTTTCGTCTCTATTCCTTCTTTCGACGACGAAAGGTTCTTTCTATCTCCGGATCAATGTCAAGGAATGGATACCCCTTGTTCATGCACTAACTCCAACATGCAAAAGAAAAACAAATGCAAACTGAAGTAAAATTCCCTTTGAGATAGAAATGCGATCGCAATCTGATCGCAATTTCAAAAACAAATCTGGTTTCACTTTTGGTCCCCGACAACGGTGCCAAAAACTTGATGTGTGGTCGGTCAGCTGAATAGATGGATGTGAGATAAGATGATAAGTGAAATAATAAAGGATAATTCAACTAACACTTAAGTGCAAGTATACACTGTCACACGTAGTAATAAAAAAACCTCAGAAGTATTCCAAGGGTATCGATCCCACGAGGACTAAACTAGAAATTCATATTTGATGAAGAAACTGCTCAAATGATTGCTTTTGAAAAAGGTAACCAAAGAAAATAAGTTGATTGATTGGGTTTTTGAAAAGATAAACAAAACATGCAAATAAAATAATAAAGAATAACAATAATAAACAAACGAGGTATTCAACATGGATTCATCCCTAAGGTAACAACCATACTTATGCAATATCTAACTTAAGCGTATTCAATGCATTGGGTAAGATTTAACTTCTATTTGGCCCTTGTTTCCAAAAACCTTTAGAATGATAAGCGAGTACCGTTATGCCCATTTCTAGGACTCGACTCCGACATAGATAATTCATGCATGCATCCTATAATCCTATAGTCGATATAGGGTGCTTTAGGCAACTTGCCCTATACCGCCGAACAATCTCTTTCGAGCTTTTTCTCCTAAATCACCTTTATGAGAACCGATATCGTTTGTCCCTTTCTAGATCAAACTCACATAGCATGCAAAGTCTAAGTGATCAAATTAAACTCAGCAAGATTGGAGTGATAGTCAATAAAGAATGACATGCATTAAACACAACTTAAGCAAATAAGACACTTTCAAGCCATTAAACCATAAGGGAATTCACCACATTGAACCCGTCAACGGGATTTAGCTACTCATGATGGAATAAAAAGAAAATGAACAGATTTTCATTGAAATAATGATATAAAGAATACAAACTAATGAAAAGATTCAAGAGCTGGGAATAAAAGAGATAGCTAAATATTATGGGTTTTTTGTTTACTCAATCCTTCTAGAGTTCGCTAAGACACTCCACTCTCTCACTTTTACAAGATGAGAATGGGTGAAACTCTCTACAAACCACAAGGTTTGATGTCTAACTCTCTCTCGGGTTAGAATTTTGTCATCTAAGAAGGACCTCAGGCATCCCTACTCATTGGTGTCGAGCCAGGGTTCTGTCACCACCCTTTTCTTCCAAGTGAGTTCTGCTTGAATTTGACTTCGAATCTCGAGCTTATATAGTGTAGAAATTGGTTGAGGAGCTACGGAATAGGTGCTAGAAGGTTGCCCAGTCAGTTTCGGGTTCAAAACAACCAGTTAGGTGCGAAGAAGACTCGTCAACAACGACCCGTGTGCGACTCGGAACGACCTCTGTTTTTTCTGCACAGCAACAAACTAAGTCAAGTTCTCTTAAAATCAAGTATTTTTAAGCATAAATGAGTTAAATTTGACAAAAGTAATTCTCAACACCCTAACTTATCAAATGAAGCATAATTTGAGCTCGGGAACAGTAAATTGACCTAAACACTCAATATTTGACCAAGAAATGAGCTAAATATAAGGGTAAAATAGGTATATTTTTTACCCTTATCAGGCACTAGCTTTCACACACCGCTGCAGGGACCCATATCCCGAATTTTATCCTTGGATGATCCTAGTTGATCACAATGGAGGTAGCTATTTTTACCCATAGTTCTAGTTTTTCTTTTTGCAAACAAAAACTATCTTCTTTCTTTCTCTTGAATAGTTTATTATTTTTCTTTTGTTGCCTCTTTTTTTTTTTTTTTTGCAGGCATAACATTTTTCTTTTTCTTTTTCTTTTCACCTAGTTCTTAAAACAGTCAAGCATAAACTCCTAATGCTAGAGACTAAGACTATCGGAGTGACAACAAACTTATAAAAGCCATAATAAGAATTTAATTTTTCAAAGACTTCACAAGATATGTTTATTGCATGCTTTAGACATTAACACTAAGCAAAAAATTTTAAACATTTCTCAGATTTCTGCTATGCTCCTAAACTCCACAATCATATAAACCTCATCCCCCAAAAACTCTAAATCAAATCCTAGGCTATCATTGCTATCCTAACATGCATCCAGAAGAATTCAACTAAGCTCAAAGACAACAATAGCCTTCCCCCAAAACTTAAACTAAACATTGTCCCTAATGTTTAAAACAATAAAAGATCAGAGAGGGGATACTGAGACTTCCTTGAGTTCTTTTGGAGAAACATCTTCATCTTCTGGGCCAGAAAAGCGCACTCTTTGGATTTTTTGGGGCTTGCTACATGGATCCTGCAAAACAAAGTTGGATTACGAAACAAGGGGGATTTATTTACAACCGTAAAAAGAATACTAACCAATTTTTAATCCTTGGGTTGCCTCCCAAGCAACGCTTCTTTAACGACTCTAGCTAGACGAGACTCGACACGCTCATGGAGGCTCGAAGTTAAAATTCTTGTCCTCCTCTGGGCCACTGATAAAATCTCTAGCTGTAGCACACAAAGTAAAAAGAAGATGAAAGAAAATCTCCCTTGGCCCATCTTCAGATAACAAATTATCAAATTAAGAATTCATTACAAAAGCCATCATGTCAAAATTCTTCTCTAAATCCCTATTCTCAAAGCAATTATTCACAGAATCATCAAGCATCATAATATCTACTTGTCTCGAATCATGGGTGAAGGAGTGTAGAACACTCGAGTGGAAGCAATTTGGATCGAAAGCCTCTCAATTTGTTTAATTTTAGTTTATGAAAAACATGCGTTTTGAAACCGAAAATAGAGGGATGAATTTACCAACCTTTTTGCTTAAAATTCGGGAACTTCGTGGATGAATTCTTCTCACGAACTTGTTGTGGACTACCATGAGTGTCTTCCTTGCTATCCTCCGGCCTTAGAACGGCTTGTGGGAGCCTCTCGATGATGAATTGAAGGGAAGAATACTTGAACCTTCAAGCTTGGGAGAGAGAGAGAATTGAGTGATTAATTCCAGAATCACACCACACCTATTTCTTCTATTTTCTACTTCTATTTAAAGAAGAAGACTAAGCTATCATTTTATCTCTGAATAATAGAAAATTCAGGTGAGAATAGGTGTGTTGGCATATAAATTTTGCTTCAAGTAATTTTCTAAGTTCATGAAATTAAAGTATACTAATTTCATGAAATAGATTGAATCTGGTTCAATTTAAACCTGAATTCAATAATGTAATTGGGTCAGAAGTCCAAAATTGTAGGCCCAAGCCCATGGGCCCAAATGCAACCAAGCCCAAACCCAAACCCACGAAGACCTTTAGAAAACTCTATAAATAGGAGGCACGACTTCTCATTTGGGGGAGGGCAGAAGGAAAGGAAGAAGAGAAAGCTCTCAGAAGGAACCGAAGATTGAAGCTCATTCTGCAGAACCGAAGATCGAAGCTCAGATCCTCATCAAATCCAGCTGCAGAACTGAAGAACAAGGCTCCGCCAATCATCTTCAAATCCCGACGCAGAACTGAAGAAACGAAGTCCAGTTCCTCTTCAAATCCCACTACAGAATTGAAGATCAAAGCTCAGATCCTCTCCAAATCCTGTTGTAGAATTGAAGAACGAGGCTCCGATCATCTTCAAATCCCACTGCAGAACTGAAGATCGTAGTTTAGATCCTCTTCAACTTCTCCTGCCAAACCGAAGACTGAAGCTCAGAACCTCTCGCAGACCTGAAGACTGAAGTCTACCTCAATTCATCTAGAAGAATCCAAATCCTTCTGAAGAACAAACCTCCAAGATTAAAGCCTCTTGAAGACTTCTGGAAGATCAACAAACTCCTTGAGGATCACGAAGCCTTGGTACAACTTCAATCTCAAGAACAAGCTACAAAGCCCTTGAGACAACTCCAACCTCAAGAACAAGCTACAAAGCCGCTTGAGACAACTCCAACCTCAAGAACAAGCTGCAAAGCCCTTGAGACAACTCCAACCTCAAGAAAAAACTACGAAGCCCTTGAGACAACTCCAATCTCAAGAACAAGCTGCAAAGCCCTTGAGACGACTTCAAATTCGAGAACAAGCGCTCCAGCCCTCGAGTGAAACACATTCACACACAAGAGAGAGAATCAGAGGATTATGTATTAGAGATTGTACACTCACACGCATACAACATCAATACAAATCAAAGTTTATTCCACGTGTCTCATTCATTTGAAATCTCGTGTGAACAGTTTGGCACGCCCAGTGGGACCATCTATACCTCTCATCTCTTTCTCTCATCTCAAAATCTAAGTAAAAAAAAGATGTCGATCAACACTTCTTCAATGACTGCTGTCATGAGTAACTTTTACACAGGTCCTACCACCCATAGTTGCTCTGATGAACTCAAGTTGCAAGATGATAAAGCTCTTATTATCATGAGCGAAGAAATAACACTGCAGGGGTCATGTACTGATGAAAAGTTTCTTGTTAGGTACAATCCTTTGTTCGAACCAGAGTCTGACATAGTGACCGTCATGATGATTGAGACAAGAACTATGGAAGAAAGAATGACTGAAATGCAGGAGCAAATCAACATCTTGATGAAGGCAATCGAAGAAATAGATTCTCAAATCGAGCACCTAAAGAGCCAGATTGAGAACCAGAACATTGTTGAATCAAATCATGCTCATGTTGTCAAAAATCACGATAAAGGAAAAACTATCATGCAGGATGATCAACCACAATGTTCCACTTCAATCGCTTCACTATCCATCCAACAGCTCCAAGATATGATCACAAACTGTATCAGAGCTCAATACGGTGGACCTACTCAAGACTCCCTCTTGTATTCTAAACCATACACTAAGAGGATTGATAACTTGAGAATGCCAATCGGGTATCAGCCACCGAAATTTCAGCAGTTTGATGGAAAGGGCAATCCTAAACAACATATTGCCCACTTCGTTGAGACATGCGAGAACGCTGGTACTCGAGAGGACCTACTAGTCAAACATTTCGTTCGAACACTTAAAGGAAATGCTTTTGACTGGTACACTGATCTAGAACCCGAGTCAATAGACAGTTGGGAGGAACTCGAAAGAGAGTTTTTGAATCGCTTCTACAACACTAGACGAACAGTTAGCATGTTCGAGCTCACCAACACTAAACAACGAAAAGACGAACTCGTTGTTAACTATATAAATCGTTGGAGAGCCATGAGTCTAGATTGCAAAGATCGACTCACTGAACTCTCTTCCGTTGAGATGTGCATTCAAGGTATGCACTGGGAACTCCTCTACATCCTAAAAGGTATAAAGCCTCGCACCTTTGAAGAACTAGCAACTCGCGCCCACGATATGGAGCTAAGTATTGCTAGCCAAGAAAACCAAGACCTTCTACTTCCTAACTTGAAGATAGAAGGAAAGGACGTCGAAACGACTACAGAAGAATCTATGGTCGTAAGCACAATTCCTCTCAAGTCATCTTCGAAAGAAAAGCGACAAACAAATGGAACACGTCGCTTAACTTTAAAGGAAAGACAGAAGAAAATCTACCCTTTCCCTGATGCTGACATCTCTGATATGTTGGAACAACTACTGGAAGTGCAGCTGATAGAGCTTCCTAAGTGTAAATGACCAAAAGAGATGGAGAAAGTCGATGATCCCAAGTTTTGCAAGTATCATCGAGTTATTGGTCATCCAGTGGAAAGATGCTTTGTCCTAAAGGACTTAATTCTAAAGCTAGCTACGGAAGGAAAAATTGAGCTTGACCTTGATGAAGTAGCTCAGTCAAATCATGCTTCAGTCAAAGGAAAGGACAAAAATCAAAGAAAGAGGAATCCTAAGAAACCTCAACCTAAGAGGAAGAAAAGTAGAGAGGTTTCTCAACCTCGACAACCGGTGACTTTGAGTGAATTCTTCTCCAAAACTTTCCACAAAAAGGAAAAAAGAAACTTTGCAACTTCCTACTACATCGACGTAGAAGAAGTTGACAATTCCGAGAATGGTGAACAAAGGACTTCTGTCTTCGATCGAATCAAGCCTTCAACTACTCGTCCTTCGGTATTCCAAAGAATGAGTATGGTCGCGACAAAAGAAGAAAATCAGTGTTCGGTGTCCACTTCCACTCGACCTTCAACATTCCAAAGGCTAAGTGTCTCCACATCGAAGAAAAGTCAATCTTCAACATCTGTCTTTGATCGCCTCAAAGTAACAAACGATCAACCTAAAAGAAAGATGGACAACTTGGAGTTGAAACTTTTCGATGAAGTAAACAGCGACGAGAAGCTTCATAGTAGCATCCCGTCACGTATGAAGAGGAAGTTTTCTGTTCTCATAAATATGGAAGGTTCCTTGAAGGTGAAGCCAAATCTCATTATCCTGACCAATCCTACAAGTCAAGGATCTGATCAAGACCATGATGAAGATAAGGACTTTTAAAATGTAAAAGCTCCTGATCGCAAGAGCCTAAACTGCACGATGCTCCTAACCCACATGAGCTTAAAAGGTGAGTGAAAAAAAAATTTGAACTACGTTATGACTTGATCCCTTTTCTTCAAAGGGTACGTAGGCAGCTTAAAGAAAACTTTAAGTTCAGTCTCTGCAAACAAAAAAAAAAAAGAAGTGCAACAAATATTGAAGCACGACAATATAAATTGAGGAAATTCATCACTAGTGGGGGCAACACAGCAAATGGAAGTTGTGCACCGTTATGAATGTGAGACTATGAGTTGGATGAATAACAGAAGACTTCATTCCTCCAAATTTGATGTCTCGCTCGCCTCAAGTTCGGTGTTCCACTCACCCCAAGTTCGAAGGTTCTCTCACGCGCTTTGCTGTAGTTGCCTTCCTCCAAGTTCGAAGGTTCTCACGCGCTTTGCTGCACCTCCAAGTTTGAAGGTTCTCTCACGTGCTTTGCTGCAGTTGCCTTCCTCCAAGTTCGAAGGTTCTCACACGCTTTTCCTTCCTCCAAGTTCGAGGGTTCTCACGTCGCTTTGCTGCAGTTGCCTTCCTCCAAGTTCGAAGGTTCTCACGCGCTTTGCTGCACCTCCAAGTTCGAAGTTTCTCTCACACGCTTCGCTGCAGTTGCCTTCCTCCAAGTTCGAAGTTTCTCTCACGCGCTTCGCTGCAGTTGCCTTCCTCCAAGTTCGAAGGTTCTCTCACGCGCTTTGCTGCAGTTGCCTTCCTCCAAGTTTGAAGGTTCTCATGCGCTTTGCTGCACCTCCAAGTTCGAGGGTTCTCACGTCGCGTTCTCACGCGCTCCGCTGCATTTGCCTTCCTCCAAGTTCGAAGGTTTTCACGCCGCTTCGCTGCAGTTTCTTCCTTCCAAATTCGAAGGTTCTCACACGCTCCGTTGCAGTTCCTTCTCTCTAAGTTCAAAGGAGGTTCTCACACGCTCCGCTGCAGTTCCTTCTCTCCAAGTTCGAAGGAGGTTCTCACGTTGCTTCGCTGCAGTTCCTTCTCTCAAAGTTCGAAGGTTTTCACGTGCTTCGCTGCAGTTCATTCTCTCCAAATTCGAAGGTTCTCACGTCATTCTCTCCAAGTTCGAAGGTTCTCCCATGCGTCGCTGCAACTCCTTCTCTCCAAGTTCGAAGGAGGTTTTCACGTTGCTTCGTTGCAGTACCTTCTCTTCAAGCTCGAAGGTTCTCCTACGCTTCGTTGTTGTTCCTTCCTCAAAGTTCAAAGGTTCTCCACCGCCGTCGTTTCTTCTTCAAGTTTGAAGGTCCCTCATCATCGTTGTTCCTTCTTCAAGTTGAGAGTTTCTGTCGTTCTTTCATCAAGCTCGAAGGTTCTATAGATCCATTTAAAAGTTGGGAGGCTTTATCATTATTTTGTCTCTAAGAGTTGTTGCTCTAACTTTGCTTCATCTTCAAGGTTGACGGTTGACGGCTTCGGCCTTGCTTGATCCTCAAAGTTGACGGTTGACGACATCGTTTCATCTCCAAAGTCGACAGTTGACGACCTCGCTTCATCTTCAAAGGTTGGCAGTGCAAGTGGGCAAGTGACCAGCCTGCATTCCGCCTGAATCAGGGGTTGACCACTGCCTGAGGCAAGATGAGAAGGGCGAGAGGCCATCCTGAATTCCGCCTGAATCAGGGGTTGATCACTGCCTGAGGTAAGATGTGAAGGGCGAGAGACCATCCTTAATTTCGCCTGAATCAGGGGTTGATCACTGCCTGAGGCAAGATGAGAAGGGCGAGAGACCATCCTGAATTCCGCCTGAATCAGGGGTTGATCACTGCTTGAGGCAAGATGTGAAGGGCGAGAGACCATCCTGAATTCCGCCTGAATCAGGGGTTGATCACTGCCTGAGGCAAGATGAGAAGAGCGAGAGACCATCCTGAATTCCGCTTGAATCAGGGGTTGATCACTGCCTGAGGCAAGATGAGAAGGGCGAGAGACCATCCTGAATTCCGCCTGAATCAGGGGTTGATCACTGCCTGAGGCAAGATGTGAAGGGCGAGAGACCATCCTGAATTTCGCCTGAATCAGGGTTGATCACTGCCTGAGGCAAGATGAGAAGGGCGAGAGACCATCCTGAATTCTGCCTGAATCAGGGGTTGATCACTGCTTGAGGCAAGATGTGAAGGGCGAGAGACCATCCTGAATTCCGCCTGAATCAGGGGTTGATCACTGCCTGAGGCAAGATGAGAAGGACGAGAGACCATCCTGAATTCCGCCTGAATTAGGGGTTGATCACTGCCCAAGGTAAGGTGTGGTCAACGGCCTCGCCTCGCTTCATCTTCAAAGACGGCGGCAGTTGGAGGCCTCGCTTCATCTTCCAAGACGGCAGCGGTTGCCGGCCTCGCCTCATCTTCAAAGTTGGTGACGACTATATTGACAACTTTTCTCCATCCTTAAAAGTTGACGGTTGATAGCTTCGTTGGATCACCGTCAAAGTGATTTGTCTAGTAAATGAACTTGATTGTTGTAAAACATGACTGCCAAATTTGAGCATTGGTTAACACCAAGAATTCACCATGAAATAGAGGCATCAGAACAATAAAGCAAGAGTAATATTTACATGATATACACATATTCAAGCAAAAAAAAAAAAAATGCAACAAGAATAATATTGGCAAACAAAAAAAAAGTCTATGCTGCATGCGAAAGAAGTTATTCATATACAACAAGAGGATTGTAAATATCACTTTTTGCAATGGAAGCAATTGTCATAAAGGAAGAAAGTATAATTAGGGAAGGTGCAATTGGGAAAAGAAAAAAAAAGTGGCAGCATTAAAAAAAAAAAGGAAAAGAAAGTGTCAAAAGAAAAAAAAAAAAAAAAAGAGGTGCTGGAAGTGGGATATATCATGTGCCACTCATTGAATTTCTAATCAGAAGTATGACCCTTTAACCAAATCACTGTCCAACCTACAACAACTCAAACTACGACACGCTCAATTCGAGGTTGTGATCATCTAGCCCATCACACTAATGCCTATAGATCTAACAAAACAAGACTCCAACAACCCCTCCGATGAGATGATACATCGATGGCTACCCATAGACCACACAGCGGCCATACTATTCAGCTGGAGAATTGGATGGAAGCAGCGGCTAGACGACGTTCAACTCCAACAAGGCAATGTTCTTAGTTCCAACACCCATAGCAGTAGAACTCCAACCATTCAACTGTGAAGCTCGTTTGCTTGAGGAGGACCCCATATCTTTGGGTATATATAGAGAGAATTATATGATTGGATTATCAAAATAACTAAACTTAGGTAAGATTTACCATGATTTTGGGGTGCAATCTCAACCCACACAATAGAATCTTAACTATTTGGAGATAAAAGTGTTCCACATTTCAGCATTTTAGCTTGGAGCAACGTGAAAAAAAAGAGATTATTTAGGAAACTTCATCTCAAACTGAACTCAAATCAAAATTGAGATTCTTCTTATTATTATTTAGAAAAAAAAATCAAGCCAATAGATTTAGATCCCTGAAGTTAATTTTATGCCCAAACCAATTTTTAGTTTATTCTACATCAAGATTTGAGTAAATTTAAATCAAAATTCTATCTTGAATCTTTTGATGGATTTTGGCTCAAATCAAAATTTGGCATAATCGAAAATTTACCTCAGAATTCTATTCCAAATGAAAATTGGGTAGAATTTCACTCCAAATTAAAATTTGGGCATAATCCAAATTTTGTCCCAAATCAAATTTGACCAAAGTCCAAACTCAAATTCTATCGAGCTAAAATTGGGTAGAATTTTTACCTCAAATCAAAATTTGGGTATAATCCAAAATGTTATCCCAAATCAAGATTGATTTAAGTCCCAATTCAAATTATGTTTCAAATTCAAATTCATAATTTGAAATTTTATATCAAATCAAAATTTGGGCATACTCCAAATTTCATTCCAAATCAAAATTTGACAAAATTCAAACTTTGAATTCTATTCCAAATTAAAAAAAACAAAAAAAAAAACAAAAAAAAAATCAACCTCAAATCCAAATTTTCTCACGCTCCAAATCTTACCCAAAGCAAGATTGAACTAGAATTCAAATTTAATTTCAAGTTCAGACTAAACCTGGAAATAAGCTCAAATCCTGCTCTCAGTTCAAATAAAAATCGGGGTAGTCAAAATTATGAAGGTAAAAATTATTGCCAAGTCATAATTTTCGAGATTCACCCACACCTATTTGTGCATAAATCTCGAAAAGGGGGCATTTGTTGGCATATAAATTTTGCTTCAAGTAATTTTCTAAGTTCATGAAATTAAAGTATACTAATTTCATGAAATAGATTGAATCTGGTTCAATTTAAACCTGAATTCAATAATGTAATTGGGTCAGAAGTCCAAAATTGTAGGCCCAAGCCCATGGGCCCAAATGCAACCAAGCCCAAACCCAAACCCACGAAGACCTTTAGAAAACTCTATAAATAGGAGGCACGACTTCTCATTTGGGGGAGGGCAGAAGGAAAGGAAGAAGAGAAAGCTCTCAGAAGGAACCGAAGATTGAAGCTCATTCTGCAGAACCGAAGATCGAAGCTCAGATCCTCATCAAATCCAGCTGCAGAACTGAAGAACAAGGCTCCGATCATCTTCAAATCCCGATGCAGAACTGAAGAAACGAAGTCCAGTTCCTCTTCAAATCCCACTACAGAATTGAAGATCAAAGCTCAGATCCTCTCCAAATCCTGTTGCAGAATTGAAGAACGAGGCTCCGATCATCTTCAAATCCCACTGCAGAACTGAAGATCGTAGTTTAGATCCTCTTCAACTTCTCCTGCCAAACCGAAGACTGAAGCTCAGAACCTCTCGCAGACTTGAAGACTGAAGTCTACCTCAATTCATCTAGAAGAATCCAAATCCTTCTGAAGAACAAACATCCAAGATTAAAGCCTCTTGAAGACTTCTGGAAGATCAACAAACTCCTTGAGGATCACGAAGCCTTGGTACAACTTCAATCTCAAGAACAAGCTGCAAAGCCCTTGAGACAACTCCAACCTCAAGAACAAGCTGCAAAGCCCTTGAGACGACTTCAAATTCGAGAACAAGCGCTCCAGCCCTCGAGTGAAACACATTCACACACAAGAGAGAGAATCAGAGGATTATGTATTAGAGATTGTACACTCACACGCATACAACATCAATACAAATCAAAGTTTATTCCATGTGTCTCATTCATTTGAAATCTTGTGTGAACAAGGTGTTTGATTGGGTGTCTAGAGATTCAGTTTTTGCATAAATTAGTCACCATTACACTAGCAAAATCCACCCCCTAAAAAGGATAATTTTGAATTACTATAATTCAAAATTAAAATCATTTTCCTTTAAATTAGAAAAGTAAATTTCTAATTAATTTGAAAATCATATTTTCAATGAATCAAAATTAATTCAATAATTAATCATGATTTAATATTAAACAATTTTAATATTAAATCTTTGCACCTATCTCTATTCCTCTTAAAACCTGGTTTCTAATATGAATCTGTATCCATATCCAAACCGATATATTATATTGAATACATAATTCTAATATTTAAATTTTATTTAAATATTCTTGACTCTCTCTAAAATAGTTTAATTTGCAATTAAATTTTAACATTAAATATATCGAATATAATTTAACGACATGTCCCTAACTTGAGTTTGAACGTTTCAAACTTTCTTATCACATATGTTCTAAGGTTATTTCGTATGAGGTAGTAGGGGGACCTAATAGACCTATTGATGTGGAATTTTCCTTACCGCAAGCGCACGGGTCAAGTAATAATAAAGTGTTCGTATAAACGAGTGTCGTCCTCTGGATTGGATTTTTAAGCTAAATCAAGTATTGCGAATTATCTTGTTCAATTTTATTTAGGGACCAAAAAGTAGTGAGTGATAGATCGAAAACCAAATCAAAACAAGTAAACAGTGGATATGCAATTGAGAGAATACTTAGGGAATTGATTTTGCCAATTTAGTCTAGGATTGATTTTAAGGAATAAGGTATTATGCACAATGGGATTATGAGCCTAAGAACCTTTAATCACAACTACCTCTCCCGAGTATAATTGATTCTCTTGCAAATTAACCAACTTGATATCCCTATCTAAGTTTATTAACATGCAAGGCAATGAGTTATTTTGACCAATTCCAAAGTTACTATAAAATCCGTCACGAGCTTAGAAAATAAACTTTAGTCATGCAATCTTGAGTAAGTCTATGCTAAATCCCCTCTCCCGAGCTAGACTCAACACTTAGATCATTCAACTAATTGCCAATTAATTGAAAGCATTAAATCAAGATTGCATACATAAAACCATTGCACAACTCATACCATAAATCAATCCATAAATTAAAAAGACTACATCAATCCCTAAGCTACAAGTTTAGCTACTCATACATGGCCTTACAAGCTCAAGTAAACATGAAAAAGCCATAAAATCTAGCTAGAGAGAAGTAAAAGGAAAGGAAACACTTAATGTCGTCGAACCTGGCACGTCCCCGTCTCGATATCCATGCCACCAAGTGATATTTCCGGTCCTCTTCCTTGCTTCAGCTCCCACAGTAGGTCTCTAGTCGAAATTAGGGTTGAATTCTCTCAATTTGGCCTCCTCCAATCCGTAGCATGAAAAGAAAGTTAAATAGGAAAATCTGCGACAGCGTCTCGACGCTGTCGCCTGGCTCGCCTGCTGAATAAGGGAAAAACGGTAGCGTCGAGACGCTATTATCACAGCGTCGAGACGCTACGACCGCCCAAATTACTTAAGGAAAGGCAGCGTCTCGACGCTCCAAGAGTGGCGTCTCGACGCTAGCCTGCTGATTGCCCTCTCTTGGCTACTTCTAACTTGAATCTCTTCGGTTCTTTGGCATATTTTCGCGTCCCGAACACCCGATTAACTTCAAATCCACGTTTTAGCTCTAATTGACACTTTCCTACAAAATAAACAATTAAGTGCAATAAAATGGCCAATAAATCATAAAAGACTAGCTAAATTAAATAGGGAAAAATAGCTAGCTATGCTCGCTATCAAATACCCCCAAACTTAAGCTTTTGCTAGTCCTCGAGCAAACTACAAATCAAACATACAGTAGAAGAATGGATGCAACAATCATGACTCAATCCTCAAGGCTCAAAAGTCAATAGCCAAGCAAGCAAGAAACATGCACATAAGGACCAATGAGGGAGACAAATTAAAATTTTTCCAAAATTAACTTGCACAAGCAAGATCTAACTCAACGAGATCAGACTCTACTAGCTCGGGATTGGATTATTAAACTCTCAGCTCATCTTCCTTCTACACTGGCACTAAGGTTTCTCTAATGAGTTAATGGAACAAATTAGTTTGTTTTCCTCCATACTTAGGTGCTCATAATTGAGAATTAAATTAAGCATGTATATGTGACACTAGCTTTCACACACCCATTGCAGGGACCCTTAACCTAAGTTTTCTCTAGTTGGCCTAACTGATCACAACAGGGGTAGCTCTTTTTGCCTAAATCTTTATTAAACATTGCAACTGTGCACAGGCCATGGCATAATTTTGTTTTCAACAGTAACAACAAGAGTGATTTTTTCTTTCATGATCATGATAAGCATATATTCTTTTCTTTCCTCCTAAGCAAGATCAAACATGCTAATTCGCAAAAAATTAACTCTTTAGCTCTTCCCTACACCTATCGAGGTGACAACAAGCATATGAACCCAATAATTCGCTCCTAAGCATTCAAATCCAAATCTAGCCAAGACAAATACTCTACCCATGCAAGACATCTACTAGAAAAAGTTTAAAAAGTCTCCCTTTTTGGGCACTCATGCTTACAACTCATCGCAAGCTTGAAAATTGAGAAGAAAGCCTATCCTAGGACATCATAGTCATGCAAAAATGGCATCCAGAAAACAACTATATGCTCAACTCAAAGAAAGCTCAAAACTGTAGCCCGAACTCAGATGCTCAAGGGCTCCACAAACATGCTATTCCACCCCCAAACTTAAAACATGCATTGTCCTCAATGTATACAGAAAATAAGGCATAATCAAGCATGAGAACAATAAAAGAATGGAAGGAGTGAACAATACTGCCCTGGAATGATGATGACCTTTCTCAAGGAAGCTTGAAAGCAAAGGAGAAATTGAGACTAAGACCTACAACACAAAAACAAACTATAAATCAAAAGCAAACAGAAAAGCACAACTAACTTACTTGGGTTGCCTCCCATAAGCGTTTGTTTAACGTCATTAGCTCGACGTGTTGGTCGTGCATCAAGAAGGCTTCGTTTCTGTGAATCTAACAGAGGTGCTCTTTCTTGCACCTTTCTTGTAGCCCATGAAAAGCACTTCCGAGTGTTCCTTAGAGTCTTCAACTGCTTTAAATATTTCTTTTTCATTCCGGACTCTAATAGTGAGCTCCCTGCACTCAATATCAATAATCACTCGCCCAGTGGCGAGGAATGGTCTTCCTAATATAACAGGCATTGAAGGATTTTCCACCATATCCATAACATATAAATCAATAGGGAGGAAGGATCTACCTACTCTGATTAAAACATTTTCTATAATGCCAACTGGTCTAACCACAGACTGGTCAGCCAATTGGAGCCTAACAGGAGTAGATTTAATCTCACCTATATCTATCTTTTTGCACAGAGATAGAGGAATGATATTAATGCTAGCACCTAAATCATATTATGCTCTAAAAGAATAAGTACCAAAACTGCAAGGAACAGAAAAACTCCCTGGATCTGCTACTTTTTCAGGTACCTTCTATTGTACTCTAGTGCTGCATGTGGAAGCGAGATATACGGTGTTAACCTTCTTTTCCTTTCTCTTCTTAGCTAACCATTCCTTCATAAACCTGTTATACTGGGGCATCTCTAATGCCTCTACAAAAGGAATATTAATGTTCAGATTGATAAATGCATTCATAAATTTATCAAATTGAACCTGATTATTCTTTTTCTTCTTTTTCTTTTTCTTGTCTTTGAGGACCATCAATGAGGGAGAAGGAATAGGAGGCTCAAGTTCAGGCTTTTCAGCTTCATCAGCTGATGTGTCCTCCTCAGCTTCCCCAGTAGGAGTGTCATAATCCTCAGACTAAGGTTCCTTTTCAACTTTCTCCTGGTGCACAGTGATTGCCTTACAGTACTCCATCTGTGTTTTCTCCTGCTCAGCTGGGGCCTTACCTTTACTCATGGTGCTTACAACACTTACCAACTGTCCCAGCTGAGTCTCAATGTTCTTGATGGTTGCAATGTGGCCATTCACCGTTGTATCGATGGTTATGACTGCCTCCTCCAATTTGGTTGTCCTGTTACTAGACTCTGCAATGAAAGCTCCAACAAGATCTTCTAACTTTTTTCTTTTCTTGAGTTTGAGGGGCAAAACCAGGAGGATTAAGAACATTCTTATTATTTGCATAAGAGAAATTTTCATGGTTCCTATTGTTAGGGTGATAATGTGTAGGTGTAGAATTATTATTATATCCCCTAGAATTAAAATTTGATACATACTGAACCTGCTCGATGGTCTCCTCCTGAGGTCTAGATGCTAATGCAGCAGCTGATTCCATTGATTGTGCACTCCCTGTACCTGAAAATTTCAGAAAAGCATTAGCAAGGGAGGTCATCTGGGCCTGGAGTGCACTTACCTTGTCAACCTCAAACACTCCAGCAACAATCTTTTTAGGTGCTGACCGCTCAGATGGCCACTGATAACTGTTGGTTGCCATATCCTCTAGAAGTATACGAGCATTTTCCACGGTCTTGGACATCAGAGTCCCACCTGCAGCTGCATCAACAATCGTTTTTGTACTTGGAGTTAAGCCATTATAAAATAATTGAACCTGAAGCCAGTCGGGGTAGCCATGTTGAGGGCATTTCCTCAGCAACTCTTTAAATCGCTCCCAGGCCTCGAACAACTGCTCATCGAACTGCTACTTGAACGTCCCAATCTTGGTCCTCAGCTTGACCATCTTTGCAGAAGGGAAAAAATTCTTCAAAAAGGCCTGGACTAAAGCATCCTAGGGGGAATAGACTGCAACCAATCACGTGCTTTATCCTGCAAAGAAAAAGGAAACAAGCGTAAGCGAATGGCATCCTCAGAAACTCCATTAATTTTTACCGTCCCACAAATGTCTAAAAATGATTTTAGATGAGAATTTGGGTCCTCGGTCGGCGATCCTCTATAAGCACAATCTCGGGCCATCTGAATGAGACCGGTCTTCAGCTCAAAGTTGTTGGCATTGATCGGGGCATAGACAATCCCCGATTGTTGCCCCTGAAACACGGGCTGAAAGTAGTCTCTAATAGGCCTAGGCTCCTCAGGTGGATTTTGGTCAGCCATGTGAATAATTTCTCTATTTTCCCTTCGAAGCCTATGAATTGTTCTTTCGATCTCGGGATCCGACGGTATCAATTCTCTACTACTACGCATACACAAACTAAACTACCCTAAAAAGGAAAGAAAATAATTTAGGAAAAAATAAAGAAAAGAAACCACTAATCTAAATATGGAAAATATAATCTAGAAAATAAAAATATTATCTAATTAAGGAAAACAATAAACAAATATGGAAAATTACAATTAAGGCAAAATACTAACAAGGAAAATATCTAACTAAAGAGAAAAGGAAAATCAAAGAAAAATAACAAAAAAAAAAAAAAACAAATAAGGAAAAGATTATACAACTACAAAAAAAACTACTAACCTAGAAAAACAAATATGGAAAGGAAAACAAATAAGGAAAAAAAATGCAATCACCTAGAAAAGTAAAAATACACCCTAAATTAAGATCAAACAATTTTTTCACAATATCAATCTAACTAAATGTGCCAATCCCCGGCAACGGCGCCAAAAACTTGATGTGGAATTTTCCTTACCGCAAGCGCACGGGTCAAGTAATAATAAAGTGTTCGTATAAACGAGTGTCGTCCTCTAGATTGGATTTTTAAGCTAAATCAAGTATTGCGAATTATCTTGTTCAATTTTATTTAGGGACCAAAAAGTAGTGAGTGATAGATCGAAAACCAAATCAAAACAAGTAAACAGTGGATATGCAATTGAGAGAACACTTAGGGAATTGATTTTGCCAATATAGTCTAGGATTGATTTTAAGGAATAAGTTATTATGCACAATGGGATTATGAGCGTAAGAACCTTTAATCACAACTACCTCTCCCGAGTATAATTGATTCTCATGCAAATTAACCAACTTGATATCCCTATCTAAGTTTATTAACATGCAAGGCAATGAGTTCTTTTGACCAATTCCAAAGTTGCTCTAAAATCCGTCACGAGCTTAGAAAATAAACTTTAGTCATGCAATCTTGAGTAAGTCTATGCTAAATCCCCTCTCCCGAGCTAGACTCAACACTTAGATCATTCAACTAATGGCCAATTAATTGAAAGCATTAAATCAAGATTGCATACATAAAACCATTGCACAACTCATACCATAAATCAATCCATAAATTAAAAAGACTTCATCAATCCCTAAGCTACAAGTTTAGCTACTCATAGATGGCGTTACAAGCTCAAGTAAACATGAAAAAGCCATAAAATCTAGCTAGAGAGAAGTAAAAGGAAAGGAAACACTTAATGTCGTCGAACCCGGCACGCCCCCGTCTCGATATCTGCGCCACCAAGTGATATTCCCGGTCCTCGTCCTTGCTTCAGCTCCCACAGTAGGTTTCTAGTCGAAATTAGGGTTGAATTCTCTCAATTTGGCCTCCTCCAATCCGTAGCATGAAAAGAAAGTTAAATAGGAAAATCTGCGACAACGTCGAGACGCTAAGGAGACAGCGTCTCGACTCTGTCGCCTGGCGCGCCTGCTGAATAAGGGAAAAAAAAAAACGGTAGCGTCGAGACGCTATTATCACAGCGTCTCGACGGTACGACTCTGCCACCCAAATTACTTAAGGAAAGGCAGCGTCTCGACGCTCCAAGAGTGGCGTCTCGACGCTAGCCTGCTGATTGCCCTCTCTTGGCTACTTCTAACTTGAATCTCTTCCGTTCTTTGGCATATTTTCGCGTCCCGAACACCCGATTAACTTCAAATCCACGTTTTAGCTCTAATCGACACTTTCCTACAAAAGAACTAGCCTCTCTTGGCTAGTTCTTTTGACCAATTCCAAAGTTGCTCTAAAATCCGTCACGAGCTTAGAAAATAAACTTTAGTCATGCAATCTTGAGTAAGTCTATGCTAAATCCCCTCTCCCGAGCTAGACTCAACACTTAGATCATTCAACTAATGGCCAATTAATTGAAAGCATTAAATCAAGATTGCATACATAAAACCATTGCACAACTCATACCATAAATCAATCCATAAATTAAAAAGACTTCATCAATCCCTAAGCTACAAGTTTAGCTACTCATAGATGGCGTTACAAGCTCAAGTAAACATGAAAAAGCCATAAAATCTAGCTAGAGAGATGTAAAAGGAAAGGAAACACTTAATGTCGTCGAACCCGGCACGCCCCCGTCTCGATATCTGCGCTACCAAGTGATATTCCCGGTCCTCGTCCTTGCTTCAGCTCCCACAGTAGGTTTCTAGTCGAAATTAGGGTTGAATTCTCTCAATTTGGCCTCCTCCAATCCGTAGCATGAAAAGAAAGTTAAATAGGAAAATCTGCGACAACGTCGAGACGCTAAGGAGACAGCGTCTCGACTCTGTCGCCTGGCGCGCCTGCTGAATAAGGGAAAAACGGTAGCGTCGAGACGCTATTATCACAGCGTCTCGACGGTACGACTCTGCCACCCAAATTACTTAAGGAAAGGCAGCGTCTCGACGCTCCAAGAGTGGCGTCTCGACGCTCCAAGAGTGGCGTCTTGACGCTAGCCTGCTGATTGCCCTCTCTTGGCTACTTCTAACTTGAATCTCTTCCGTTCTTTGGCATATTTTCGCGTCCCGAACACCCGATTAACTTCAAATCCACGTTTTAGCTCTAATCGACACTTTCCTACAAAATAAACAATTAAGTGCAATAAAATGGCCAATAAATCATAAAAGACTAGCTAAATTAAATAAGGAAAAATAGCTAGCTATGCTCGCTATCACCTATAGATCATGGGCTCCAATGATCCGAGATTAACTTGCTAAACCCTTTTAACCTAGTTAACCAACTTTCGTTAACTACCGGGACATTCCACTGTAACCCGATAATTGAACTCCCCTCATTGTAGATATATTTCTATCCACCCGATATAACCATGATTAGTAAGTCGACCCTTCACAGGTTGTTCGTAACTAGAGCTAGGTCAATTGTCCGTTTTACCCCTGAAGTTACATCTTGTTCCTTAAGTCTCCACTGAGTCCCTAATGAAAATTGGTTTGTGGTCCCACCACTAAACCTAAAACCTCTCGGGCCAATGAGAGGGCGGGATTCCGTTCTTCACATCCCGGAGTCAGCACTTAAGGGAACAACCTCTTTACTATCCCTAATTTGGGTAGGAGTGAATTCCGTCTTGCAGGACTATGCCCCAGTTATCTACTCGTTCATATCCCTGTAATAAGGGTTTATTGAGTCGATGATGATGATGAGCCACTCTCACCCATGTAGATTTAAGGATAAGTTCGAATAAACAAGAGTTCATAGTTAGCTCAGGATTAAGATTGAGTTACCTAGGTCATCACATGAAATAGTTAGTCTTGTCAATAAACAACGTTATAAAGCAAGAATGACTTATTTCTTGGTCCTGGTCTTATACAAACTCATTTGCATAGGACCCCCCCACTTGCATCTCTCTACATGAACGATTCAGGATCACATCGTTTGTACTAAAACAAAGTGGGTCGCGTCACAAAGTTTTCCTAGGATAAGGTACCAAGTCTTATCCCTATACTATAGACCGTTTAGGTTATTACTTGAACTTGATCCACTTTTATGTCACTACATAAAGTTCAAGTGTTCATATCGTAGCCAAGGATTCTAGTTTATTGGATTTAGGTTAATTAATATAAAATAAAAAGAACTATACAACAACCAGAAAGTGAATAACCTCGATAGCGCTTTATCAATTATAATTGACTTTGTTACATTTACTATCCACGAGTTTGAGGAAATAAAAACCAGCACTGGGATGGTTTTTCTAAAAGGACCATCCATTCATCAGGTGTAAACTGTTGTACACGATCATCTATATGAGACCCACTAATTGTACTAGATGGTACAATGCTATCATCTAATTTGAATTCATTAAAGTCCAGAACAGACAGTTCAAAATTTTCCATCATATCTTCTGTTAGTGTTGCTGCAAGCGTAGGGTTGCCACAAGTAATATAAAACGGTAGAGTACTGAGTATCGAATCCTCAGGGAATTTGTATTAAGTCCACTAATTACCGAGAACTATCATGCTCGATTTTATTTAGAATCTCAACTCTAATGATTGAAGAAACTAATAGATAGAAAAACATGCATAAAAAGAGAAATTTCCTATTAAGGGGACTCGACCTAGGGTGTTATCTAGCTTTTTGGACGTCTAGCTCAATTTGAATGGACATATGTAATTACTAATCTTTAATTTCATAAATCTAGAAGTAATTTAAGTTGATTTCTCTTTCAAGCTCCTCCACATCTCATACTAACATAATTAATTTATGTGTCCATTTCCTTAGTTAATTATAGTATGGCATTAAGCAACTTCAACATGAATTTCTAACAATTCTCTTTCACTTTCTTGCTCCAAGCAATCGTTAGCCATGCAATTAGGATCTAATCTAACTTCTCTTTGTTGAGTATCAATTTAGACCAACAAATCAATCAATTCGTGATCAAGGGATTAAAGGCATTAAGCGTAAATTGCATAGATGAAATTTGAAGATATTCATTACAATATCCAAATCATTAAGCTACATTATCCAATTAGCTAAAGTAACAACCCTAGGTCTCAAGATCTACTCACAAATGGGAAGGATTTTAGCCCAACAATCTTGATCCATGGTCCTAACTCAACAATAATACAAAATCACAGAGACATAAAGATGAAATAACCGTTGTGTTGATCCAAAGCTCCCGTCACGATCATCTCGAGTCTTGAGCCTTGGAATCCCTATCAATTCCACCTTTCTTCTCTCAATTCTACTCACTTTTCTCTCTATTGATCTAGGGGAGAACCCCCAAAAATTAGATGCTTTTCACCAATGAGAAGTGGCCTATTTATAGGAGGAGAAACGAAGGTATCTTACTGCCGAGGTTGCACAGCGTCGCGACGTTGTGACATCACTATCTTGTCGCTTACTCCACCTAGCGTCGAGACGCTCTAAGGACAGCGTCTCGACGCTGGACCTTCTAGAAACGAATTTTGGACTCGCATTTGGCTCTTCTTTCTCCAATCTTTTGGGCTTTTGGGCCTCCTCTTCAATTATATTCTTTTCCTTCCTTCCTTCATGGTCTAAAGTCTCCATTTTGATCCCAAATTTAGTAAAATTCCCGGTTTTGCTTCACGAGCTCGATTTTCTACAAATTTAACATAAAAAGACATTAAAGCTCACAATTAACGAACAAAACTAGCTAGAATAACTATGAAAAAACATAGCATAAATGTATGCTATCATCTTCATTCTCAAACATAATATCATAAAAAAACTCATCGGGGTCAAAATCATAATCATCCATAGGTGGACCTTCTAGTTCTAGGGCTAAGTTTAACTCCTCATCTTCCTCATCAGGCAAAAATTCAAAGCTAACAAAAAAACATGTATGTATACTGCAAACAGATCCATCTTGCCCAAAGATATTAAAAACTACAATCTCATCGTTAACATTCAAAGTTAGCTTACCTGTGTGAACACTAATCTCAGCTTTACCTATGGCCAAGAAAGGTCTTCCCAAAATGATGGGAATTTCATTGTCCTCCTGCATGTCCAGCACCACGAAGTCCACAGGAAAAATGAACTTGTTCACCTTGACTAACACATCCTCCACAATCCCCATCGGTTGAGTTTTGGATCGGTCAGCTAACTGGAGGGTAATGTTAGTCTCCTTTAATCCTTCAAGTCCAATTTTTCTGAAAAGGGAATAAGGTATTAGATTGATACTAGCACCTAGATCACACAATGCCTGGGTCTTTCTTTTTAAGAGGCATCTTCCCTAGAACGACCGTGCTACTGTTTTCTGACAATCTAAAAAGTTCTTTTTTCTTCAATTTTTTCTTCCTAGCAAGCATCTCTTTCATAAACTTCCCATAATTAGGCATATTAGACAGAGCATATACTAGAGGAATATTAACAGTCAATTTCCTAAACATCTGTAAAACTTGGTAAATTTCTCATCTAACTTAACATTCTTAAAACGATGGGGAAAAAGGTAACTCCCTGTAGTCAAAAGTCGGACATTCGCTCCTCCTCCTGGGCGGGTGATAACTCTCCAAAAGGGAGTTATTTAGGCCTTAGTTCTATAGTGTTTTGTGTGTCATTTGTGGTAAATAGGGTTGCTTTTAGATAAATATTATATGTTTTAACCCATTTGGAAGAATGGATGCTTTGGAAGTTATTTTATGCAGAATATTTTGCTGAGCGACTTGAGGGAGCAAAATCTGCGATCCAGCAAAGCAGGGAGCAAAACAGCAACGTCACAGCTCATAATCAATTTTAATGAGCCGAAGTTTGTTGAGTTATTTTCGGATCTAAGAAGCTTGGAAAGCCTACCACGTGTCTAATTTGACCTAATTAGGGCTTGCTATCACTCTATAAAAGGAGGAACCGTCTCAAGTAAAATTCATTCCATCCTTAGATAAGGAAGTCTTATTCCATTCGTGGAGGCTTACTTCCCTTCTTTGGGAGCCGAATAGAGGAGGAAGGATTGGAGACTTCAAGAAGACCATCAACTATGGATCTAATCAAGGGAATTAGTATTTTCTTGTAATTTCTTGTAGTTATGGATGCATATACTCAGATTGTATCGTGTGTTACTTTGCACCTTATGAACTAAATTTACTTAGGTGTTGGTTAGGAGTTATGTAATTGTCGTGCTTTATTCTCTATGCAATATATGTTGATTTGAGCATCTTGATTATTTGTTGTGCATATTTATATTTTGTGCCCGCCTGGCCAACCGGTATGAATACCACTTCTTAGTTTCAGGGATGATTTGAGAAGTGTGTGGCATTTAATCACACTAGATCATTGTGAATTGGTGAACGCCAGTGACTGAGCTAGGGATAGCTAGTTGCCTAGTTCTTGATCGGTAGTACGTCATTGGAGTTGAAACACATTCCAAAAAATCCAGAGTTCCGGGAGGATCCTGCTAATATGACTGCAAGAGAATTGCCAAATCAATAATATTGCTAGACCATCTTTTAAAACAATTACTAAAATCCTGAGCAACGTCTGTTTACTTTCTGTTCTGTCATTTCTATTGCTTCAGCATTCTATCAAAATCAATCATTTTTCCCACTTTGAAACCATTAAGAATTTACACGAAATAGATAAAGTGAGAGCTATTTAGTCCCGTGGATACAATAAATTAGTTGTCACTTGTTGCGAATTGTGTATGCTTGTATAGTGTTCTAGAGTCTATTTTTACCATACTTTTACCCACTCTGGAAACCCAACAAGTTTTTGGCACCGTTGTCGGGGACTTGAATAACTTTTTATCTAATCTCTTTTGTGTATGTGCTTTAGTGGTTTGGTGCTAGAATTTTTTTGATTGTTTTGTTTTTGCAGGTGTGAGTTTGGTGCATGAGCGATCCGCCTGGGGTGAGGTTCGAGCTTGATCCAGAAATCGAAAGGAAATTTTGGAGAAGAAGGAGAAAGCAACGTCGAAATCAAAATCCAATGGACAACGTATCGCGTCTCCCGCAAGTTCTAGAAGATGATCCCTAGAAACGTGTGCCGCAGCCAAATCCACTGCTGGAGCAAAATGGACAGCAAAATAATCAGGCTGAGAATCCTATCTTGGTAGCAAACGATAAAGCCAGAGCCATTTGAGCGTATGCTTTTCCAATGTTTGATGAGTTAAATCCAGGAATTGCACGTCCTCAAATTGAGGCAGAAAATTTTAAAATGAAACCGGTAATGTTTCAGATGTTGCAAACCGTGGGTCAGTTCCATGGTTTGTCATCTGAAGACCCTCATTTACATCTTAAGTCTTTTCTAGGAGTTAGTGATTCGTTTGTAATTCAAGGAGTGTCTAGGGATGCCCTTAGATTAACTTTTTTCCCGTATTCTCTTAGAGACGGAGCAAAGGCATGGCTAAATTCTTTTGCTCCAGTATCAATTAGAACATGGAATGAGTTAGCGGAAAATTTTCTTAGTAAGTATTTTCCACCAACTAGGAATGGCAAATTGAGGAGTGAGATAGTAGGGTTTAGGCAACTCGAAGATGAAACTTTTAGTGAGGCTTGGGAAAGGTTTAAGGAGCTTTTGCGAAAGTGTCCCCATCATGGTTTACCTCATTCTATCCAAATGGAAACATTTTACAATGTATTAAATGGAGCAACCCAATATGGTCGATGCTTCGGCTGGAGAGGCCCTTTTGGCAAAAACTTTTAATGGAGCCCATGAAATTTTAGAAAGAATATCAACCAATAGTTGTCAGTGGTTGGATGTTAGAGACTCAAATAAAAAAGTTAAGAGTGTGTTAGAGGTTGATGGTGTGTCTACCATTAGGGCTGATATTGCAATGTTAGCTAATGCTCTTAAAAATGTGACAGTGGTTAGTCATCAGCAGCCGCCAACGGTGGAGCCTGCTGTAGTGGTGAACCAAGTTGCAGAGGAAGCATGTGTCTATTGTGGTGAAGAGCACAACTACGAGTTTTGCCCTAGCAATCCAGCTTCTGTGTTTTTTATAGGTAATTAAAGGAACAACCCTTATTCTAACTTTTATAATCCAGGTTGGTGCAACCACCTTAATTTTGCATGGGGAGGGCAATGAAGCAATTTGCAAGCCCCTCAAGCACAACAAAAGGTGAACCGGTCGGGATTTGCTAAATCACAGGTATTGCCCCAACAAAATAAGCAGGCATTGCCCCAGAAAAATTCAAAGAGTTCTCTTGAGGCAATGATGAAAGAATATATGGCTCGTACAGATGTCGGAATTCAAAGTAATCAAGCTTCAATGAGAGCCCTGGAATTACAAGTGGGCCAGCTAGCTAATGAGCTGAAGGCAAGGCCTCAAGGGAAACTTCCTTCAGATACTAAACACCGTAGAAGGGAAGGTAAGGAGCAGGTACAGACAGTGACTCTAAGGAGTGATAAGCCACTAGAAGAGAGAAAAGAGCCTAGTAAACCCCAGGATGTAGAGAAGAGTAATGATAAAAATGTTGTTGTTGAGAAATAGTTGGAGTCTGGTAAATGTATTGGAGGCAACAATAATGATTCTGGAGCATCTGGTTATGTTCCAGATGTGGAACCACCTTATGTGCCGCCCTAACCTTATGTACCACCTCTACCTTTTCCACAAAGGCAAAGACCTAAGAATGATGATAGTCAATTTAAGAAGTTTTTAGAGATTCTTAAGAAATTGCATATAAATATCCCTTTAGTAGAAGCTATAGAGCAAATGCCTAATTATGCTAAATTTCTTAAGGATATTTTGACTAAAAAGAAGAGGTTAGGTGAGTAAATTGTATTTCTTACTGAGGAATGTAGTGCTATTCTTAAGAATGGGCTACCAACCAAGGTTAAGGATCCAGGGTTATTTACTATTCCTTTCTCAATAGGTGGAAAAGAGTTAGGTAGAACACTTTGTAATTTAGGCACAAACATTAACCTTATGCCTCTTTCGGGCTATCGAAAGCTAGGTATTGGTGAAACTAGGCCTACCACAGTCACACTCCAACTAGCTGATAGGTCTATCACATATCCAGAGGGTAAAATTGAGAATGTCTTAGTGAAGGTAGATAAATTCATATTTCCTGTTGATTTTATTATCTTAGATTATGAGGCAAATAAAGATGTCCCAATTATTCTTGGTCGTTCATTTTTGGCTACTGGTAGGGCATTGATAGATGTTCAAAAAGGGGAATTAACAATGAGGGTTTATCATGAGGAAGTAAAGTATAATGTTTTTAAGGTCATGAAGTATCCAGACGAAGTGGAAGATTGGTCTTTCGTTAGGATTCTGGAGAACACAATTGTTGAGACAACAATGTAGGATTTCGCAAACAACCATTTGGAAGATCATGGAGAGGTTATTATAGAGGATTTAGAAGTTCGTTCTTTAGAAAGAAAAAGTGAAAAAAAAGTTTCTAGGTGTGAGGATGTTTTGAATCTTTGGATTTGGATGAAAGGAGAGCTCCTCCCATTAAGTCATCCCTGATTGAGGCACCCACTTTAGATTTGAAGCCCTTGTCGGATCATCTAAAGTTTGTGTATCTTGGGGAGGGTGAGAGCCCATTATTGTTGCATCAGATTTAATGTCGAAGGATGAAGAGGCCTTAATAAAGTTGCTGCAACAATATCGCAAAGCAATAGGTTGGACATTTGCTGATATTAAGGGGATTGACACTTCTTTCTGTATGCATAAAATCACTCTAGAGGAGGGATCCTTTAGGAGTATTGAGCAACAGAGAAGGCTTAACCCTGCAATGAAAGAAGTTGTTAAGAATGAGGTGATTAAATGCTTGGATGCTGAGATTATCTACCCAATTGCAGATAGCAATTGGGTAAGCCCCGTCCAATGTGTTCCTAAGAAAGGAGGTGTCACAGTGGTGACTAATAATGACAATGAGTTGATCCCAACCAGGACAGTGACTGGCTGGAGGGTTTGCATGGATTACAGGAGGCTTAACAAAGCCACCTGTAAGGTCCATTTTCCTCTACCATTTATTGACCAGATGTTGGATAGATTGGCTGGTCAGGCCTACTACTGTTTCTTAGATGGTTATTCCGGGTATAACTAGATTACCATTGCTCCTGAGGATCAGGAAAAGACCACTTTCACCTGCCCTTATGGGACGTTTGCTTTTAGGCGAATGCCTTTTGGCCTTTGCAATGCTCCAACAACATTTCAGCGGTGTATGTTAGCAATTTTTTCAGATATGGTTTAGTCCACTGTTGAGGTATTTATGGATGTTTTTTTTTAGTTTTTGGAGGGTCTTTTCAGCATTGTTTGGATAATTTAGGTAAGGTGTTAAAGAGATGTGAGGATACCCATCTAGTTCTTAATTGGGAGAAATGACACTTAATGGTGAAAGAGGGCATTGTGTTAGGTCGTAAGATTTCAATGAAAGGTCTAGAAGTTGGTCGAGCAAAAATAGAGGTTATTGAGAGATTAGAACCACCAAGTTCAGTTAAAGGGATTCAGAGTTTTTTAGGTCCTGCTGGATTTTATAGAAGGTTCATAAAGGATTTTTCCAAAATTAGTAAACCTCTTTGTAACTTATTGTGCACTGATCATGTTTTTGATTTTAATGCAGATTGTAGGAAGGCTTTTGAAACTGTAAAGGCTGCTTTAATCTCGACCCCCATTCTATGCGCACCTAATTGGAGTTTACCATTTGAGGTAATGTGTGATGCGAGTGATGTTGCAGTAGGTGTCATGCTGGGGCAAAAGCAAGGCAAGTTTATCCATCCTATTTATTATGCAAGAAGGGTTTTGAATGAGGCACAAATCATCTATACAAATACTGAAAATGAGTTGTTAGCTATTGTGTTTGCTTTTGAGAAATTCCGCCCATATTTGGTTGGATCCAAAGTCACAGTTTTCACAGATCATGCAGCAATAAGGTATTTAATGTCTAAGAAAGATGCAAAACCTAGATTGATTTGTTGGGTTTTGTTACTGCAGGAATTCGACTTGGAGGTAAAGGATAAGAAGGGATCGGAGAATGTCATTCTAGATCATTTGTCTTGTCTTGATCCAACATCTTCTTTGCTGAAGCAATCTGTCATTTTAGATTCTTTTCCAGATGAACAGCTCTATGTTGTTGAGGTAAAAGTAGTCAAGGATATTCTTTGGTATGCTAATATTGCCAACTTTTTGGTGAAAGGAGTCACTCCTATTGATATGGATGGGAGACAGATGAAAAAGTTTAAGCATGATGCAAAATTTTTCTATTGGGATAAGCCATTTATGTGTAACCAATGCTCTGATGGTATTATTCGTAGGTGTGTTTCAGGTGATGAAGCAAAGGAAATCCTGGAGCAATATCACTCTTCGCCGTATGGAGGCCATTTCAGCGATTAGAGGACAACCATGAGGATTTTGCAATGTGGATTCTTCTGGCCTTCTTTATTTGAGAATGTCCATTGGTTCTACAAGCAATGTGATGCTTACCAAAGGAGAGGAAACTTGGGAGCTCGAGATGAAAATCCTCTTACTTACATTTTGGAATTAGAATTTGTTGGGATTGGTGCCCGAAAACTCGTAGATAGTGAATGTTAAACAAAATTATATACTTGTTCGATAAAGTCGTTATTGAGATTAATTCAGTAAAGTCATTACTGAATAAGTAAATTGCACATTAAATAACCCAAATCCAATAAACTAGGATCCATGGCTATAAGATGAACACTTGAGCTATATGTAGAGACATAAAAGTGGATCAAGCTCGGGTAATAGCTAAAACGATCTATAGTATAGAGATAGGGCTGGGTACCTTATTCTGGGGACACTATGAGACGCGACCCACTTTATAGATAATATAGACGATGTGTTCCTAAATCGTCCATGTAGAGATATGCGAGTGGGGGCGTCATATGCAATGAGTTTGCATAAGACCAGGACCGAGAAATAAGTCGCTGTCGCTTTATAACATCGTTTACTGACGAGACTGACTATTTCATGTGATGACCTAGGTAACTCAATCTTAATCCTGAGATAACTATGAACTCCTATTTATTCGGGCTGATCCTTAGATCTTCATAGGTGAGAGTGGCATCGTCGACTCAATAAGCCTCCCATTTCAGGGATAGGAACGGGTAGATAGCTGGGGACATAGTCGTGCGAGAAGGAATTCACTCCTACCCAAATTAGGGATAGTAGAGAGGTTGTTCCCTTAAGTGCTGACTTTGGGGCTTGAACAAAGGGATCTCGCCCTCTCATTGGCCCAAGAGGGACTCGGTTTATTGGTTGGACCATAAACCAATTGTTCATTAGAGGATTAGTGGGACTTAAGGAACTAGAGGTACTATAGGGGTAAAACGGTCATTTAAGGTAGCTATAGCTACGAACAACCTATGAAGGATCGACTTACTGAACATGGTTAAATCAAGTGGGCGAAAATATATCTATAGTGAGGGGAGTGCAACTACTAGGCTATAGTGGAGTGTCCCTATAGTTAACGAATGTTGGTTAAGCTTAGTTAATGAGATTAGTCGGTTAGCCTCGAATCGTTGGAGCCCATGATCTATAGGTCCATTAGGTCCCCCTACTAGATCATATCAGAATAAAGCCTAGAACAATAAGATATGATTCTTTGAATTGTTCAAAATCGGGAAAAAAGGGCATTTTCATAAATTGTGTTTGACACAATATTTAATTATGAATTAAATTGGAAAATGAGAGATTATGTATTTTAAAGTGTTTTAAATACTAGGGATCATATATAATTAGATTGCACAAGGTGTCAATGATTAATTGGATTAATCATAACAAATTAATTGGAAATGTTTCTAATTAATTGCCATGAAATCAATTTCAATTTGGAATTGGAATTTGAATTAGAATGCAAGCAAAATCTGATTGAGGATCAAACTTAGTGGATTTAGATGGATTTTCACTCTTGCATGTTGATCCAAAGTGGAATACAACACATCCATGCACTTGTTGCATGTGTTGTGACTTCAACACCTAGAATCCACTTTGGCTTGCATTACCACCATGTGTCTTGCATCTTGAGGCCTTTCCTTGCATGGAATATCTCTATAAGTAGATGCAAAATCAGATTAAGAGGAAAGAGAGTTGTTTCCATATTGTCATGCTGCTGGATTTTGGTCTCAAACTCACTCATCTCCATATATCTCTCTAGTGATTGAACCTTCAAGCATTCCCTTCCCATTCCTTATCTCTATAGACTCCCACAAGTCGTTCTTGGCCCGAAGAATAGTAAGAAAGACACTAGAGGTGATTCACACACCGTTCGTGATCAAAGGAATCAAAAGGAGTTGTTGAATCGGTCTCAAAAAAGGTTGGTACAAATTCTGCTCTCTATTTACGGTAATTGGACAACATGTTTTCTTTTTCTAAAATTGATGTAGTTAAGTGCCTCCGATCCTAAAATTGCTTCCGCAAGTGTTATATGAACACATTCAGAATTGTTCGATGGATGGGGTATTGATTTTATGGGGTCGTTCCCCCTTCTAATCGTAATGTTTTTATCTTATTGGCAGTTGATTATGTGTCCAAGTGGGTGGAGGCCATTACATGCCATCAGAATGATGCTAAGACGGTATCAAGGTTTCTTCACTCGCACATCTTTGCGCGGTTTTGGACACCTAGAGCTGTAGTGAGTGATGAGAGTACACATTTTGTTAATAATGTTTTGGCTAAGCTTTTAGCAAAGTATGGAATTAAGCATAGGATAGCTACCCCTTATCACCCACAAGCAAATGGTCAAGCTGAAGTTAGTAATAGGGAAATCAAATCAATCTTGGAAAAAGTTGTCCATCCATCTAGGAAAGATTGGTCTTTTCCGTTAGATGAGGCTCTTTGGGCTTGTAGGACAGCCTATAAGACTCCTCTAGGTATGTCTCCCTATAGGTTAGTATATGGGAAAGCTTGTCATTTACCGTTAGTGTAAACCCGAGACTTCGCTTTGATTATTTTCTCTTGTCATCTATTGTGGAAGTTGAATTAAATGTTGTTGTTATTCATTATTGAAGAAAAATGGCAAAGCTTTTGGTTGAGGTTGTCTTTGATAATTTTGGAATTTATTTTGAATAAAAAAAAAAAGAAAAGAAAGGAAATAAAGAAAAAGAAAAAGAAAAGAAAAGAGAAGAGGATAAGGACAAAAAGAAGACTTTTGGTGCTTAAGTCATTTCAGGCCCATTTCTCCATCATTTTCCATTCAAACTTTCAGAGCACTTTAAGAAGAGAGTGAAGGAAGAAGAAGAAGAAGAAGAATTTCGTGGTTTGAGGTTGAAGAAGATAGGAAAAAGTTCATGCAAAGCCAGCCATAGCAGAATCTGGGTGCAAAACTGTCAACCTCTGGTTTTTTGTTCGGTTTGAGCTACACAGAAGGAACTAAGAGGTGAGGTTTGATTTTATTGAAACTTAGTTCATTTTCTAACAAATTTCATGAAGGAAGCTTGAGCTAAATCGTATGAGAAGGTAATGGTTTTTGGAATGGAAAACAGAGCACAGGATTTTCGAGCAACCCAGGAGGATCTCTGGTGTTCTCTGATGTTTTGAGTATTCTGGACTGCACAAGTCGAATCAGAAGCTCTATTTGGTATGGTTGGAAATCTTATTCAATTTCCTACACCTTTCATGAAGATTTGGTGAGCCAAAAATGACTTTAAGTAGGGTTAATTGCAGGAGATAGATAAAGCGTAGCAGAGAACCTCGAATTCTGTATTGTCTGTGTTCGGAGAAATTCTGGACAAATTGGTTGGGAATCTCGTTTTCATTCCTTCAGGTAAGTTTTAGAGTGTTCGAAAATGAAGAGTTTGATGTATATTACATTAATTGTGGTTAAGTATTGAGGAAGTTAGGGGTGTTGGAAGTTAGGGTATAAAATCTGGAAAAAATCTGGAAAGTAGAATGTGAATGTGATTCTTAATCCAATTGTTTAAAAATTCATGAGCATGGAAAGACAAACTATCTGTGGTTCTAATGCTCGGTTTTGGTTGTTTGACAGGCCAAGAGGAAATAGGTCGGGTCTACAAACCAGGAAACTAGCTAAGACTGTGAGTGACAAAATGAATTTCGAAAATTGTTTCCAACGGTTACTCATTTCTAGACGTTTTACATGCTTTTCTATGGATGATACATGATTTCTATGAACGGTTTCAAGCATAATTTTTGAGCTTAGATTTTCTAATGAGGTTTATATACAAGCATGTGGCTAATGACTTTATGAAAATTAGCTGAAATAATATCGTCCTAGAGGTCGTGGTTGTATAAACCCTAGTTGTATATGTTTTTGGTTGTGATATCTATATCAGGTTATTACCCGAACCAAGTTATGTCAGGGCGGCACCTCGTGTTTGTTGAAAGTTTTTTTCAGGGATTCCGCTGTGTTCTCTTTCATGTAGAATGTTTTATGTCGATGATTAGTATGTGTATCAGGTTCAATGTTCAGGAGGGTCAGCGGGTATCGTTAGAGGAGGACGATGTTCGTTGACTTCACGCCATCTTTCGGGCTAAGCTAGCAGGTGGTCCGGGAGGGGGTGTGACAGTTAGAGCTTGAACATAAAACGTTTTGGGCTTTGAAAAAATTGAATTTTGATATGAGTCGTGCAGGGGCAATAAGAATGCTGCAGCTTAATGAATTAGATGAGTTTCGTCAGTTTTCTTATGAAAATACGAAAATTTATAAAGAAAAGACTAAGCAGTGGCATGATAAGAAAATTAACCTAAAGAGTTTGTTAAGGGTGAGAGAGTCTTGCTTTATAACTCTAGATTGAAATTGTTTCCTGGAAAATTAAAATCTAAATGGTTTGGACCATTTGTTGTGATTGAAGTTTTTCCTCATGGAGCAATTACTTTGAGAGATGAAAAGGATGTGAGAGTATTCAAGGTTAATGGACAGCGAGTGAAACATTATTGGGGTGAGGAGTTCCAGTCGAAATATCCTTCCTTAATGTTCGTTGATGAATAAGCGAGCGAGAGTTTTGCGGGAGCATTTCACATAGCAATATTTTTGGCTCCAAGGATTTGTTGCGATTTTATTTTTGGTTGGATTCGATTTTAATTTGAATTATTTTGAATTAGATTTGGGTTATTTAAATCTCATCTGATTTATTCTAATTCGGTGGTATTTTTAATTTTCGTAGATTTTATTTTTGGTATATTTATTTTTATTTTTGTCAGTTTAATTTATTTGAGTAGTTCAGTTTAGATTTTATCTTAGTCTGTATTTTTTATTATTTATATTTCTGTTTAGATTTAGGTTTTAATAAATATTTTTCCTGATTTATTTGGCTAAAGATAAAATAAAATTAGATTTGATTTTGGCGGTTTGAATTAGAATTTTCTCGTATAAAAGATTCTTCTAGAAGGAAATCTTGTTGTTCGATGTGTTTTTGCAATCTTTTGGTTAGAACAACCATCAGAATATTACAGATGTGGTTATTTATTAAATATTTTACAGTTGGGATTTAAATTTTCTGTGGGCAGGTAAAACGTGTGGGCATCTGGTGTTTCCACGTGTCGCATAGGGGAGATCTAACGGTCTAGCCGTTGGACAGCACATCAAGCATTTATCTTGCGATTTATATTTTACCGTTTTTTGGAAATTAATTTCCCACGATTACATGCAAAATAAACGGTAATATTATTTAATTGGAGCAGATCATTTCGGTTAGGATCATTAGTGCTGGAGCCCTGTTTAAGCAACCCCAAGGTACGTTTCCTTTCATTTCACCTTCATTTCGCATTCATTCTCCACTTCCATTTTCCTTTTCGTTTTTCTTCCGTTTTTGTGAGTGAAAATACGATGTAAGATTGAGATGGCTAAGACTAAAGGAAGAAGGGAAAGGGATACTGAGGAAGAAGAGGTGCCTGTTACACCTGAGGCACCTAAGACGAAAACGAAGAAAAGGAAAAGACAAGAAGAAAGGGAAGCCAAAAGACGGAGAAGGCAACAAAGAGCTGAAGCAACAGAGGTCGTAAGGAAAGTGATCGAGGATATCACCGGAGAAGTGGCAGAGGAAAAATAGTCGAAAGAATCTGAAGTTGTGGAAGAACAACCTAAAGAACCCGAAGGAGCGGCTGGAGGAGAGCAGCCAAAGGAACTAGAAGAGGGGAAAAATGTAGAGCAAGGTAATCAAACGACTGAAATTAAGAGGGAAGTTTAGGAAAAACAAGTAGAGGAAGTAAAAGAGGGCAAGAGATAGACAATTATAACAACATTTAACTATAATTTCATTTCAAGACCCCAAATTGGGGTTTAACTATACATAGCTAAAATATTCACAAAATATACAATGGAAAACATAAATATGAGCAAAATAAAAGGGAAGGAAATCACCGTCGAAGACCCCGTCGCTAGCGCTTGGATTCCCTCCGAGCACACCTTGAGCCTCCTAGAGTGCTCCCCAAAACTCCAAAAAAATTTCCCACTAAGAACTCTCCAAAAGGCTAAAAAGCCTTGAGAGAAGGCTCCAAAGGAGCCAAGAAAGAAAGGAATGAAAGGATTGAATGATGATTGATGGTAAAAAATGGCACCAAGGGGAGCCTTTTATAGGCCCGGATTTGGGACAACGTCGCAACGCTGTGACGTCACTCAACTTGCTGGCCAAGAAATGGGACAGATGCTGTCCCCACAGCGTCTCGACGCTGTGTGGTTTTCAGACCAGGCTGGTGTGGATTGGGCTTGAAATTGGGCCTTCCTTCATTTCTTTTTGGATTATCTTTAAATGGATGACTTCTTGGGCTTCCCATTGACCCATGCATGGAAATTTGGGCTTGGATGGCTCTTTTTAGGGCATTTTTCCACCAAAAATCCATAATTTGCTCCTAAAGACGAAATAACAAAATATTTTAGATTTCTTCAATAAAAACACAATTGAAGTGCTCAAAAGCTTAATAATTTAGGACTAAAATAGCGGCATTTCTGCCCGCTATCAGGCTAACGCATGGTTGGGTTTCATTAAGCTGCGTTTGCTTCCGACAACCCATGACTCTACAGTATCCCGAGACTGAGTGCTCCTGGTATTCGCTATTATGCGTTCTTTGAGTATTGATGTTGGAAAAATTATCTCGAATGAAAGTTATACTTGCTGGTGAAATAAGGTTGGTAAATTATTCTTCCCAAATACAATCACGATGCTGTGCAATAGGGCAGGGGTGCCTACGACTCCAGATGATGTCATTCTGCTTGATAAGGGGATTATTGATACACCCAATCTAGCGAGGCTTCAACGGACTCAAGAAGCTCGACAAGGAGGGTTGGTATGTGGCATCCATCAAATCTTAGAGCAACTTAAATTGTCGGCCAGTAGGCAAGAGTATGCTGAGAGGCAAGCTCAGACCTACTGGACCTATGCTAAGAGAAGGGATGCCACGCTTAGGAGGGCCTTGCAATCTAACTTTTCAAAGCCTTATCAAGCCTTCTGAGTATTCCTCGATGACCTGTTCAATCCCTGGATTCCGCCCCCGCCAGTTGAAAGAGAGGAAGGAGAGGAGGAAGATCAGGGTCAGGAGGATTGACGACGAAGTAGAGTTGGGCGAGCATTTATTTTGTTCTTATCTTTTTGTTTGCTCGCGTATTCCTGACCCCATTTTCTTTTGATATTATGTTTTTGCTTGTTTTTGCTTGTTTTTCTTTTTCTGTTCCTAGGCCACCAGTTTATCTATTTCATGTAAATCTTTTTCTATGTTTTTAATTAAATTTCCAAACATTTCTGTTCTATAGCACTGAACATTCCTAACTTAACTAATTTTCTTCTGAATTTTTGAACCTTGGACTAGTTAGCTTATTTAGATTAAGGTATTCTGATCTTGATAACATGCAAAAATGCTATCGTTTTCCTAGTTATTTGGGCTAGATTTGCGTGTTAATTGTGAGCTTTAATGTATTTTTATGTTGATTTTATAGAAATCTGAGTTCGTGAGGCAAAACCACGAATTTCATCAATTTCAAGACCAAAGTGAAGGCTTTTTGCCCATATTAGAAGAATTGGTGAGAAGACATTTGAAGTGGAGGCCCAAAAAGCCCAAAAGAAAGAAGAAAAGAGGCAAAAATCCGCAAATAGGGCTTCTAGAAGGCCTAGCGTCGAGACGCTAGGGATAGAGCGTCTTGATGCTTGGCAGCAGAGAAGATAATTTTGGAATCGTGGCAGCGTCGCGACCGTGCACTGCGCCAACTTCTAACGCTGTCGACTTGTTCAGCAAGAAATCCTCCGTCCAGCACCTATAAATAACCCCCCTCTCCCATGGTCCAAATCATCCCATTCTTGGGGGAGTCCTCCCCTAGCTCAAAAGAGAGTAGAGTTGTGAAGAAAAATGTGGAATTAAGCGAGATTCCAAGGTTCGGGATTTGAGATGATCGTGACAGGAGCTTGGGATCAACTTATCGGTTATTTCTTCCATACTTCTTTATAATTCTTTATTGTAGATTGAGTTAGGCCTATGGATCAAGATCACTTGGGCAAAATTATTTCCATTTGTGAGTAGATCTTGGGACCTAGGGTTTATTCTAGCTAATTGGATATTGTAGCTTAATTTATTGGGTATTGTAACGAAGTTTTTCATATTTCATCCATGCAATTCATTCTTAATGCTTTTAATCTCTTGATCACGAATTAATTGTTATAATGGTCTAAATTGATACTCGACAGAGAGAATTTAGATTAGATCCAAGTTGCTTGGCTAATGATTGCTTGGAACACGAGAGTGAAAAAGAAATATTAGAAATTGATGATGAAGTTGCTTAATGCCATGCTATGACTAACTAAGGAAATGGGCACATGAATTAGTTATGTTAGTATGAGATGTGGGGGAGCCTTGAAAGAGAAATCCGCTTAAAAATTACTTCTAGATTTATGGAATTGAAGATTAGTAATTACATTCATCCCATTAATTGAGCTACAAATCCAAGAAAGCTAGATAAAACCCTATGTCAAGTCCCCTTAATAGAATATTTACGTTTTAATTGCATGATTTCTTTAGTTTCTTGTCAGATCTTTATTTTTTTAAAGTTAAACTTCTAAATAAAATTAAGCATGATGGTTCTTGGTAATTAATGGAATTAAATCAATTCCCATGAGGATTCGATACTCGAAATACTTTTCGTTTTAAATATTACTTGGGCAACCGTACGCTTGTGGAAAAATATTGTCAATAGATCTCCAGAAACTTTTTGCTTGAGCATTTCTTCTAGCCTGGTCATCGCTGCGGCAAGAAGATCATGAGTTAGTGTTGATTTATTTGATCCACCTTAAGCTTAATCCTAGTCCCACGCTTAGTTTAAAATTCAGATATAAAAATTTAAGTTTGGGGGTATAATTTATCATGTTCATAATTCATTGGTGACAATGAATAATTTAAGTTTGGGGGACTTTTTGTTACTCTGCTTGTTTTGCTCGCGCATTCCTCTCATTCATAATTATTTTTCTAGGTTGTTGAGTAACCAGAGACATTTGTGATACCCACAGTTTTTCTTTGCGTCAAAAGATGACCTAGGAAATATAAAAAAATGGGAAAAAATTATTTGTTGAAAAAAAATTAATTGTGAAAATTTTGTTGAAAAATTCATAGAGCAAAAGTTTTGAAGGATGAATGATAGTCTAACAGTTTTCTGTCTCCCAGGGCTTAAGTGAGCTTCATCATAAAATGTCGCCTTTCTGAGAAGCAAGGGATAGAATAACTAAGGATTTTGTAGCTTAACAATGAGTATTTAGCCTAGTTGGTGATGAGTTTGAGGCCAGGGTATACTGCACCATAAAGTGGGTCATCCTATGCTTAAGAGCTTATGACTATAGGGCTGTTTTAAGTCTGAAAAAAAAAAATATAAACCCCTTTAAAATATGTTTTAATATGTCTGATAATAGAGCTAGATTGTGGCAAGTTCTTAGGATTGAGTTAAAGGTAGTGATTATTTGTCCATGCCGGAAGAATTATTTTGCTGCAGCAGAGCTTGGTTTTGCAAAATGCTCAAGTAAAGGTTGAAGGTAGTGTTGGATTATCTGTTTTGATTAAGTTACGCTTTGTTTAATGTTTTGAATTCTCAAGGAAATGTTGGTTAGTATTGCTCGGGACGCACAATAGTTCAAGTTTGGGGGTATGATAACTCTCCAAAAGGGAGTTATTTAGGCCTTAGTTCTATAGTGTTGTTTGTGTCGTTTGTGCTAAATAGGGTTGCTTTTAGATGAATATTATATGTTTTAACCCATTTGGAAGAATGGATGCTTTGGAAGTTATTTTATGCAGAATATATTTCTGAGCGACTTGAGGGAGCAAAATCTGTGATCCAGTAAAGTAGGGAGCAAGACGACCACGTCAGAGCTCGTAATCCATTTTAATGAGCCGAAATTTGTTGAGTTATTTCCGGATCTAAGAAGATTGGAAAGCTTGCCACGTGTCCAATTTGACCTAATTAGGGCTTGCTATCACTCTATAAAAGGAGGAGCCGTCTCAAGTCAAGTTCATTCCATCCTTGGAGAAGGAAGTCCTATTCCATTCATGGAGGCTTACTTCCCATCTTTGGGAGCCGAATAGAGGAGGAAGGATTGGAGAGTTCAAGAAGACCATCAACTACGGATCTAATCGAGGGAATTAGTATTTTCTTGTAATTTTTTTTTGTAGTTATGGATGCATATACTCAGATTGTAGCGTGTGTTACTTTGCACCTTATGAACTAAATTTACTTAGGTGTTGGTTAGGAGTTATGTAATTGTCGTGCTTTATTCTCTATGCAATATATGTTGATTTGAGCATCTTGATTATTTGTTGTGCATATTTATATTTTGTCCCCGCTTGGCCAGCCGATATGAATACCACTTCTTAGTTTCAGAGATGATTTGAGAAGTGTGTGGCATTTAATCACACTAGGTCATTGTGTATTGGTGAACGCCAGTGACTGAGCTAGGGATAGCCAGTTGCCTAGTGCTTGATCGGTAGTACGTCATTGGAGTTGAAACACATTCCCAAAAATTTAGAGTTCCGGGAGGATCCTGCTAATAAGACTGCTAGAGAATTGCCTAATCAATAATATTGCTAGAGCATCTTTTAAAACAATTACTAAAATCCTGACCAATATTTGTTTCCAATCTGTCTGCTTTATTTGTTTACTTTCTGTTCTGTCATTTCTTTTGCTTCAGCATTATATCAAAATCAATCATTTTTCCCACTTTGAAACCATTAAGAAGTTACACGAAATAGATAAAGTGAGAGCTATTCAGCCCTGTGGATACGATAAATTACTTATCACTTGCTACGGATTGTGTATGCTTGCACAGTGTTCTAGAGTCTATTTTTACCATATTTTTACCCAATCTGGAAACCCAACAGTGGGCTAATGTGAGACCCTCGATCGTGATAATTGCACGGGACTTCCTCTTCTTCTTCTTCTTCTTCTTTCATCTTCTCTTTCTCATCAAACTTTTTCTTTTCTTTGTTTCCTGCATTCGGGTTAGTCAAATCAAAATTAAATTTAACTTAGCTAGGAGGATTTTGGGACATTTCTATGGAGCTTTTTCTCTCTCAGTCGCTCCGTCTTCATCGTTGCTCGTTCTTTCTTCCCTTTTCTTCTGTTCTTCATCCAAACAGTTCTCCAATTTCTTCCCACTCTGGAGCGTGATGACCTTGCACTGCTCTCTTAGATTTACTTCAATGTTGCTAGGGAATTTAGGCTTCTGAAGGGAATTTACTGTAGTCGTAATCTAACCCAGCTGGACCTCCATGTTCTTCAAAGCAATGTCATGGTTGTTCACCGAAGTAACCAGAGTGTTTACCGTCGTCTGAAGATTAACATTCAAAACTTTTTGTTCTTTGATGAAGAGTGCCACCATGTCCTCCAAGATGCTCTTCTTCTCCTGAGAATTCGATGTGGATGCAAATCCTGGCGGTGACTAAAAAACATTTTTAGAATTAACATAAGAAAAATTTTCATGGTTACGCATACCTGGGTGGTAGAAGTTCGACAGGCCTTGGTTATGATTGAATGCTCTGTTGCCTATGAATTGAACATCCTCCACCTCTTGACCTTCCTTCTTCGAATAATTATCCGCTAAGGTGGCAATAGATTTCACCACCTTAGAAGATGACAACATTGTTGGGATTGGTGCCATAAAACTCGTAGATAGTGAATGTTACATGAATTATATAGTTAATGGATAAAGTTGTTATGGAGATTCATTTAGTAAAGTCGTTACTGAATAAGTTAATTGCACATTAGATGACCCAAATCCAATAAACTAAGATCCCTGGCTATAGGATGAACACTTGAGCTTTATGTAGAGACATAAAAGTGGATCAGGCTCGAGGAATAGCCAAAATGGTCTATAGTATAAGGATAGGGCTGGGTACCTTATCCTGGGGACACTATGAGACGCAACCCACTTTGTAGATAGTACAGACGATGTGATCCTGAATCGTCCATGTGGTGACATGCGAGTGGGGGCATGCTATGCAATGAGTTTGCATAAGATCAGGACCGAGAAATAAGTCACTCTCCCTTTATAACACCGTTTACTGGCGAGACTGACTATTTCATGCGATGACCTAGGTAACTCGATCTTAATCCTGAGCTAACAATGAACTCCTGTTTATCCGAGCTTATCCTTAGATCTTCATGGGTGAGAGTTGCTCATTATCGCCGGCTCAATAAGCCCCCATTTCTGGGATAGGAACGGGTAGATAACTGGGGACATAGTCCTGCAAGAAGAAATTCACTTCTACCCGAATTAGGGATAGTAGAGAGATTGTTCCCTTAAGTGCTGACTCCGGGCTTGAAAAAAGGGATCCCGCCCTCTCATTGGCCCGAGAGGGACTCGGTTCGTTGGTTTGACCAAAAACCAATTGTTCGTTAGAGGATCAATGAGACTTAAGAAACAAGAAGTACTATAGGGGTAAAACGGACATTTGACCCTACTATAGTTATGAACAACCTGTGAAGGGTCGACTTACTAATCATGGTTATATCAGGTGGACAAAAATATATCTTCAGTGAGGGGAGTGCAACTACAGGGCTATAGTGGAGTGTCCCGGTGTTAACGAATGTTGGTTAACTACGTTAAAAGAGTTTAGCTGGTTAATCTCGGATTGTTGGAGCCCATGATCTGTAGGTTCATTAAGTCCCCCTGCTAGCTCATATGGATTATACCTTAGAACATAGTGATAGGAAAGTTTGAATCGTTCAAATTCAGTTTAGGGAATTAGTGTCGATTATATACGATATTATCAACACAATAGGTTAATTATGGATTAAACTATTAATTGAGAGAGTAAAGTATTTAAATATGATTTGAATACAATATATATGAATATGGATTCATGTTAGGTGCATAATATTAATTTGATATATGATATTAAATTAATATTACATAATTGATTAAATTGTTTAATTAATTATTGTTGTAATTTAAAAATGATTATGAATTGTTTTTAATTAAAATTTGAGATAGAAATTTCAATCTTGAATTTATTTAAATTCAAGATGAGTGGATTGAATTAGGTGATATGAATTAATTTGATTAATGTCATATGATTAGTCTAAATAAGTTCAATTAATTGATAATTTGAAAGGCAATTGAGAATTGCATTTTAAATTTAATCCAAGAGTAGAAATAAACTATTGCATGGATGGAGATAGTGGAATTACACATCTAAATACACTCTTGCATGGATGAAGATAGTGGAATAACACCACACCCATGCATCTTTGCATGTAACCTCCATAAAACACCTAGAATCCACTAAGGCCATCCTCCTCTCCATGTGTCATACATTGGTGAATCTAAGATGCATGAAAATCCTCTATAAGTAGGGGATTAGAAGACGAATAAGTATTTTTTTTTAGTAATGTTATGCTGCCAAAATTACGACTCAAACTCACTCTCTCAAACTCACTAAAAGCTTGAGATGCTCAAGCATATCTCTTCCAATCCCTATCACTATAGACTCCCATAAGTCGTTCTATGGTCGGAGGATAGCGAGGAAGACACTAGAGGTGGTCCACACACCATTGCTTATTGAAGGAAACAAAAGGAGTAGCTTAATTGGTCTCCAAAAGGTTGGTTACAATTCTGCTCTCTGCTTTGGTTTAAAAAATAGCCTGTTTTCATTTTCTAAAATTGATGTAGTTAAGTGCCTCTGATCCTAAAATTGCTTCCGCAATTGCCATATGAACACCTACAATTGGTACCAGAGCATGATTAAGGCACCTAACATGCATTAATTTTAGCTTGGTGGGTAGCTTTTCATATGTTGAAACTGTGTTCTAAACTAAAGAAAATTTGTTTTGGGATTGGCTTTAATTTTCATTCAATTTGTTGAATAAATTTGTAATTGCCTACATGTATATGGGCATTAATGAGTGCATATGGAGTCTATAAAATTTGAGAGTCAATAGAGTCCATTTAGGCCGTCAATTTGAAGAAATTCGGAGACTATTCGAAGTTGGCCGAAAATTCCATAATGCTGTCCAGATGAACAGCGTCGTGACACTGTTCAAGCTCCAGCCCAGATGTGTTCTTGATTTCCAGGAGCGGTCCGGTCCGGTTCAGCCTCCAAACGGTTCGGTTCATTCGTCCAAGGTCGGTTCAGTGTGTTTTCAAGCCTCTTGGGTTCGGTACAAGCAATGAAAGGGCAGGGTGGGTCAGTTCGAATGGTTCGGGAGCGGTCCAAGCCCTATTTGAAATTATCATTGTAATAATTTTAGGTTATTTGCTTGATTAAAATCCCAAAACCAATTCACTATAGTTAATTTAATTAATTATGCATTTATGAATGTAGTAATTAAATCCAATTCTTTGTACATAATGTATGTCATTTAGATTTCAATCCCACCATAGAAAAACATGATTCATGCAATAATTAGTATATTATAAGAGTTATGATATTAATTAAATGCATGTATAAAGTTTCATGAAATTAATATAAGAAGTTGTATTAATTGAGGAGATGCATGATGGATGGTTTAATTGAAAATAAACCAAGCATGCAGCATGAAACTTCCTTAGTTCGTTTATAAAAGTTATAAACCGAGATAGACTTAAAATCTATAACAAGATAAATGCATGCTCAGTTAGGGTTAACGAACCTCCAAATCGATCGACTTGCATAGATTAGGTCGATATCTTGTAAAGCTAAGGTTACAAGAGAACTCACTCGGTAAGATTGTCACACCCCCTCCCGGACCACCTGCTAGCTTAGTCTGGAAGATGGCGTGAAGCCAACGGACATCGTCCTCCTCTAACGATACCCGTTGACCCTCCTGAAACGTTGAACCTGATAAACATACTAATCTTAGATATAAAATATTCTACGTGGAACACAACACAGCGGAATCCCTGAAAACCTTTTAACATACACGAGGTGCAACCCTGACATAACTCGATTTGGAAAATAACCCGATATAGATATCACAACCAAAAACATATTCAACTGGGGTTTATACAACCACGACCTCTAGAACCTACACAAACCGTAAAATATCCAATCCTTACAAAGACATTTACAATATAGACGGACTCAATATTCAACTCCACCCACGTACTAGAGCTTGATCTGGAACTTTCAGCAGACGTTGGTAGTGTATCAGGCACCGGGAGCTCGATCTCTACCTGAAAAGTGGGAAAACATTTTGAAAGAATGAGCTACGAAGCCCAGTGAGTGACTGACTTTAAAAAAACTGTATTTTTGCAAATCGGAACACATGATAAACCTTTAGACGTATAAATCTGTTCAATCAAGCGTTTAACATAAACGTGTAACGATAAAAACTTTCTCAAATAACTCGCAAGTACGTTAATAAAATTCAGCAAGGCATATCAATTATATAAAACATCTTAACTAACATGAAAAATCAACATTGTGTAGGGCACGCCCAGTACAACCAACGTTTACTAGCTCTACGATGTAGTGGGGCCCGCCCAGCACTCACGACAGCATCGTTATCACGGAGTACACTCAACGTCAACAACGGAATATAACATGTGTGCACACGGTACCATATAGCCTCGAGCTCAATATCTCAGTCATGTAGTCAATAGAAATCTCATAAAATCACATGAAAACAATAAAACAAGAAATGGGCTGAAATGAGCTGATAAAGATGGTTGTCGGTGGTGGGTTTTTAGCACCGCCAAAATTTCCTTTCATTTTCTTTTTTTTTTCTTTTTCCTTTTCCTTTTCCTTTTCCTTTTCTTTTCTTTTCTTTTCTTGTTTATTTCTTTTCTTTTCTTTCTTCTTTTAAATTAGTAAATCCCAACAACTTCAACCAACAATGAACCACAAAGAACCACCAAACTTTGCCATTTTTCCCCAACAATGAATAACAACAACTTTTAATTCAACTTCCACAATAAATAAATGACAAAAGGAAATGATCCAAGGAAAGTCTCGGGTTTACAAAGATGTTGTCTAAGGCTGGAGGTATTTAAATTGACGGTTTACAGAACACCTCCTACCTGGGCATCGAATCAGTACTTGAGTTAGGTTAACCTGAGTTTTATGAGAATGCGTGAGCGATGTGAGGTTTTAAAGAGTTATCACCTAGATATCGCAGTATAAAGAGTTATACACACCTAGACATAGGTTGTGTCTAAATGGTGCTTTATATATAACTTGAATGTTTGATTGTTATATGCTTTAAATCACCATTAGAAAACATGTTATAGGGCTAATTCATTAAAAATTATAAGAGTTATAAAAGTTAATGAATAGAAACCATAAAATCTATAACAAAGAGTTGCATGCTAACATAGGATCTTAGGATCATGAAATAATTTTAAACGTTTAAAATTAAATAGACCTAAGATCACCGTTTCTAATAGGATTAGAAAATGTTTTACTTAGTATTTTAAATAGAGTTAAAATATGGGTAAGTAGGACATAAGGCCTTGGTTATAAGGGAACTCTCCCGGCAAATGGTCCGGAACCTGAGTTGAATTAACCATAGTCTTATTAGCATGCAATTTCACTAGGTAATTAAAAGAGTTTAATTCACCTAGACATTTAGTGTAAAGACCTTATTTAATAAGGCATAGACTTAGATAGATTCATTTAGCCGGTATTTACCTTAGTAAATAGACTCTAATCTTAAAATACTCAGTGGGAGGAAACGTATAAAAAACAAGATGTCTGATATTAAGTTTTTTATTCCCACGTATCTTCGTAAAGTTCACCCTGGAAGTGACCTCCCATCAGAAGGTGTTTGCATGATTCAATACCAAGGTGAATGGAGAGAGTGTTTATAGTAAGTTGGAGAGGGAAGTGTGTCAACACATCCCTCGGTCTCCTCCATTGGTACGTTCTAAGATTTCATGCTCCGCCTGTGACCATCCCTTTGCAGGGCTTTGAGCATGGGGTAGCAGAACAAACTCTGTAATGGATAGGGTTTCTTAGGTTTTGCTCCAACATTGTCTTTCTTGATCGTAGCTTGTTGGGGCGGACCTCTGGGATCTGAAAGATGGCAGGTCACACTTACAGGAAATTATTAAATTGTTAATAATTTATTGACCAAACAACGGTAACTAAACACTAACGGAATATGAGTTATTCTGGTGTTAGAGTTTGGTTGAGAACGTCTCAATTTAGGGGAGGAGTAGCTGATCACCCCTCGGTTGTTGTTGCTCTAATCCTCTGAAGTATCGTTGCAAAAGATTTATGAAATATAGCATGCTTAATTTCTTTTGCTAAATTGATTGGATGTGTATAATGAGTTTAGTGCAACATTATTAATACAAGTTATTTGTTTGTTTCAACAATATGTCGAAAAACGAATGTGTTTTGTCTGACGTCAAATTAAATTGTTTAGATCATCGTACTAAGAATACGCGCTTAAACACTAAAAAAGTGGAAAACGATTTATTGGTCTTAAACGAGGAACGTCAACGACCAAACTACTTAGCTTACGAGAATGCTACCAAACACTTACTAGTCTTGGAAACGTGCTTAGTGGAAAGCGATAGATATGCCTGGATACTTGATTCAGGGGCCACAAACCACGTTTGTTCTTTGTTTAAAGTAATGAGATCCTGGGAACAACTTGGAGCTGGAGAAATGACTCTCAAAGTTGGAACTGGAGAAGTTGTCTCAGCTATAGCAGTAGGAAGCATAAAATTATTTTTCCAAGAAAGCAAATACATATTATTAGATAATGTGTATGTAGTTCCAAAGATTAAAAGAAATTTGATTTCTGTATCTTGTTTGCTCGAACAAATTTATTTCATATCCATCTCATTAAATCAACTTTTCATTTCAAGAAAGGGAATTAATGTCTGTTAAGCTATAATGGAAAATAATTTATATGTTGCAAGACCAATCTAGAGTATAACAGTTAATAATACCGAATTTTTCAAAACTGCTACTACTCAAAGTAATAAAAGGCGAAGAGTTTCTCCTAAAGAGAATACCTATCTTTGGCACCTGAGGTTAGGCCACATAAATCTCAATAGGATTGGGAGACTGGTCAAGAGTGGAATTCTAAACGAGTTAGAAGACGACTCATTACCTCCCCGTGAGTCATGCCTCGAAGGCAAGATGAAAAAATGACCTTTTACTGGAAAAAGGTTATAGGGCCGAAGAACCTCTAGAGCTCATACATTCAGACCTCTGTGGTCCGATGAATGTTAAAGCACAATGAGGGTATGAATACTTCATCAGTTTTATTGATGATTATTCTAGGTATGGATATCTTTACCTAATGCATCATAAGTCTGAAGCCATTGAAAAGTTCAAGGAGTACAAGGTAGAAGTTGAAAACTTATTAGGTAAAACGATAAAAACGCTTCGATCTGATCGAGGTGGAGAGTATATAGATTTAGAATTCCAAGACTATTTGATAGAACACGTAATCACATCCCAACTCTAAGCACATGGCACACCTCAGCAAAACGGTGTATCAGAAAGGAGAAACAGAACCCTATTGGATATGGTTCGTTCCATGATGAGCTATGCTCAATTGCCTTACTCATTTTGGGGTCATGCAGTGCAGACTGTCGTTTATATTTTGAACAATGTTCCATCCAAAAGTGTTTCTGAAACACCATTTAAGTTGTGGAGAGGGCATAAAACTAGTTTACGATTCTTTAGAATTTGGGGATGTCCAACACACGTGCTAGTGACTAACTCCAAAAAACTGGAACCCCGTTCAAAATTGTGCCTATTTGTAGGCTACCCCAAGGAAACGAGAGGTGGATACTTCTTTGATCCACAATAGAATAAGGTATTTGTATCCACAAACGCCACATTCTTAGAAGAAAACCACATTAGAAATCATAAGCCACGAAGCAAAATAGTGTTGAGCAAATTATCGAACAAAGCTACAGAAACATCAACAAGAGTTGTTGATGAAACAGGCACCTCGAGTCAATCACGTCCTTCTCAAGAGATAAGATAACCTCGACGTAGTGAGAGGGTTGTTAGACAACCTAATTTCTATGTGGGTTTAACTGAAACTCCAGTCGTCATACCTGATGACATGATCGAGGATTCGTTAAACTTTAAACATGCATTGGATGACGTTGACAAGAACGAGTGGATTAAAGTCATGGACATGGAATCGAGTCCATGTATTTTAATTTAGTCTGGGATCTTGTAGATCAACCTGAAGGGGTTAGACCCATAGGGTGTAAATGGATCTACAAGAGAAAACGAGACGATGTTGGAAAGGTACAGACCTTTAAGGCACAACTTGGGGCAGAGGGTTTTACCCAGCGCGAGGGGATGAGGAAACCTTCTCCCCTGTTGCCATGTTGAATAAGTCGATTCGGATACTTTTATCCATTGCCACATTTTATAATTATGAAATATGGCAAATGGATGTCAAGAATGCCTTTCTGAACACAATCTTGAGGAAAGTATCTACATGTCTCAGCCAAAGGGGTTCATTGCTTGGGATCAAGAGCAATAAGTTTTGCAAGCTTAAACGATTCAGTTATGGATTGAAACAAGCCTCTAGATCCTGGAATATGAGATTTGATACTGCGATCAAATCTTATGGCTTTAACAGAACGTTGATGAGCATTGTGTTTACAAAAGAATCATCAACAACCCCGTAGCTTTCTTAGTACTGTATGTGGATGATATCCTACTCATAGGGAATGATATAGGTTATCTTACTGACAATAAACAATGGTTAGCAACTCAGTTCCAAATAAAAGATTTGGGTGAGGCACAATATGTTCTAGGGATCCAAATTGTTCGGGATCGAAAGAACAAAACGCTAGCCTTGTCTCAGGCGTCTTATATTGACAAATTGTTGGTTAGATATAAGATGCAAAATTCCAAGAAGGGTTTATTACCTTTGAGACACAGAATTAATTTGTTTAAGGAACAGTGTCCTCAGACACCTCAAGAAGTTGAGGGCATGAGACGAATTCCCTATGCCTCTGTAGTAGGCAGCCTAATGTATGTCATGTTGTGTACTAAGCCTGATATTTTTTATGCAGTAGGGATTGTCAATAGATATCAATCCAATCCAGGATTCGATCACTGGACACCCGTTAAGAATATCCTCAAGTATCTTAGGAGAACGAGGGACTATGTGCTCATGTATGGTGCTAAGGATTTGATCCTTACAGGATACACTGATTCCCACTTTCAAACCGATAAAGATTCGAGGAAATCTACATCAGAGTCAGTATTCACTCTGAATGGAGGAGCAATAGTATGGCGTAACATCAAGCAAGGATGCATTGCAGACACGATCATGGAGTCTGAATATGTAGTTACTTGCGAAGCAGCGAAAGATGTCGATGGCTCAGGAAGTTTCTGACGAACTTGGAAGTCGTTCCAAATATGCATCTACCTATCACCCTATACTGTGATAATAGCGGCGCAGTGGCAAACTAAAAGGAACCTCATAGCCATAAGAGAGGCAAGCACATCAGAAGGAAATATCATCTCATCAGGGAGATTTTGCATTGAGGAGATGTGATTGTCACGAAGATAGTGTCGGAGCACAACATTGTTCATCCATTCACGAAGGCTCTCTCGGCTAAAGTGGTCGAGATTCATCTAGAAGGTCTAGGTCTCCGAGATATGTATGGAAAATAATCTACGGCAAGTGGGAGAATTGTAATCGGTATTTGATGCTCTGGTTTATTGTATTTGTACATTGTAATGCGTTTTATGTAATATACAAGTATTTTATACACCCACTGTTGTTATGGATTATAGTACATCCCACTAAACTAGAGTTTTAGTTCAAGTGGGAGATTTTTTGGGATTTGTGCCCTAAAAATCGTATATAGTGAATGTTAAACAAATTATATACTTAATCAATAAAGTCGTTATCAAGATTAATTCAGTAAATTCATTACTGAATAAGTTAATTGCACATTAGATAACCCAAATCCAATAAACTAAGATCCCTGGCTATAGGATGAACACTTGAGCTTAATGTAGAGACATAAAAGTGGATTAGGCTTGAGTAATAGCTAAAACGGTCTATAGTATAGGGATAGGGTTAGGTACCTTATCCTGGGGACGCTATGAGACGCGACCCACTTTGTAGATAATACATACGATGTGATCCTGAATCATCCATGTGGAGACTTGCGAGTGGGGGCGTCCTATGCAATAAGTTTGCATAAGACCAGGACCAAGAAATAAGTCACTCTCGCTTTATAACACCGTTTACTGACGCGACTGACTATTTCATGCGATGACCTAGGTAACTCGATCTTAATCCTGAGCTAACTATGAACACCTGTTTATTCGGGCTTATCCTTAGATCTTCATGGGTGAGAGTGGCTCAGCATCATCGACTCAATAAGCCTCGAATTTAAGGGATAGGAACGGGTAGATAGTTGGGGACGTAGTCCTGCAAAAAGGAATCCACTCCTACCCGAATTAGGGATAGTAGAGAGGTTGTTCCCTTAAGTGCTGACTTCGAGGCTTGAACAAAGGGATCCCGCCCTCTCATTGGCCCAAGAGGGACTCAGTTTGTTGGTTAGACCACAAACAAATTGTTCATTAGAGGATCAGTGGGACTTAAGGAACAAGAAGTATTATAGGGGTAAAACGAACATTTGACCCGACTATAGTTACGAACAACTTGTGAAGGGTCGACTTAGTAATAATTGTTATATCAGGTGGACAGAAATATATCTACAATGAGGGGAGTGCAACTACAGTGTTATAGTGGAGTGTCCCGGTAATTAACGAATGTTGGTTTACTAGGTTAAAAGAGTTTAGCCGGTTAATCTCGGATCGTTGGAGCACATGATCTGTAGTTCCATTAGGTCCCCCTGCTAGCTCATACGGATTATACCTTGGAACATAGTGACAGGAAAGTTTGAATCATTCAAATTCGATTTAGGGAATTAGTGTCGATTATATACGATATTATCAACACAATAGGTTAATTATGGATTAAACTATTAATTGAAAGAGTAAAGTATTTAAATATGATTTAAATACAATATATATGAATATGGATTCATGTTTGGTGCATAATATTAATTTGATATATGATATTAAATTAATATTACATAATTGATTAAATTGTTTAATTAATTATTGATGTAATTTAAAAATGATTATGAATTTTTTTTAATTAAAATTTGAGATAGAGATTTCAATCTTGAATTTATTGAAATTCAAGATTAGTGGATTGAATTAGGTGATATGAATTAATTTGATTAATGTCATATGATTAGTTGAAATACGTTCAATTAATCGATAATTTGAAAGGCAATAGAGAATTGCATTTTAAATTTAATCCAAGAGTAGAAATAAACTCTTGCATTGATGGAGATAGTCGAATTACACAACTAAATCCACTCTTGCATGGATGGATATAATGGAATAACACCACACACATGCATCTTTGTATGTAACCTCCATAGAACACCTAGAATCCTCTAAGGCCATTCTCCTCTCCATGTGTCTTACATTGGAGAATCTAAGATGCATGAAAATCATCTATAAGTAGGAAACTAGAAGACGGAGAAGTATTTTTTTTGGAGTAATGTTATGCTGCCAAAATTACTACTCAAACTCACTCTCCCAAACTCACTAAAAGCTTGAAGTGCTCAAGCATATCCCTTCCAATCCCTATCATCATAGACTCCCACAAGTCGTTCTAAGGCCGGAGGATAGCGGGGAAGACACTAGAGGTGGTCCACACACCGTTCGTGATCAAAGGAAACAAAAGAAGTAGCTCAATTGGTCTCCAAAAGGTTGGTTACAATTATGCTATTTGCTTTGGTTTAAAAAACAACATATTTTCATTTTCTAAAATGGATGTAGTTAAGTGCCTTTGATCCTAAAATTGCTTCTGCATGTGTTTTATGAACACCTTCAAACTTGTTTAGCGCGCTCGTTAAGGAAGCCATCTACACCTTCAACGAACTTGAATCATCAAGCTCATATATTCCAACCTTCTTCATTGGTGCCCCCTCTGTAGGCCATTGATAACTCGTGGACGCCATTTCCTCTAACAGCTCATTTACATCATTAAAGGTCTTTGATAGAAAGCTTCCACCTGCAAATATATCTTAAACAGTTTTACTGGAACTATTTAAACCGTTATAAAATAATTGTATCTGTAGCCAATCGGGTAGCCATGTTGAGGAACTCTCCTTAACATCTCTTTATATCGTTCCCACGCCTTGTACAACTGCTCATCATCGATCTACTTGAATGTTCCAATTTTCGTGTGGAGTTTGGTTGGCTTGGCGGGTGGGAAAAACTTCATAAGGAAAACATGAGCGAGCTCGTCCCAGGTGTTGATGCTACCAGGCTCCACTGATTCAAGCCAATCTTTTGCTTTATCTTGTAAGGAAAAGGCAAACAATCTTAGTCTTATGGCATCCGTGGTAACTCTGTCCATCATGACAGTCCCACATATCCCTAAAAAGGACCGAAGGTGGGAATGAGGATCTTCTGAAGGGTGCAAGGGTGCCCTTTAGAAGAACAATCCACCTTCGATCCAAAATTGTTGGCTTGTATGGGAGCGTAAACGATGCCAGAATTTTCGGTGGGGAGAATTGGTTGCAAAAAGTCTCTAATAGCCTTGGGTGCATTTTCTTCTTGGGCCATCTCTTCAGTTAGTACTTTTTCCTTTTCTAATAGCTCTAATGGTTCTATCAATTTCAAGATCTAAAGGAAAGAGATTAGCCTCCTTATGACTTCGCATGCACAACCCCAAGCTTATCCAGCTAAAAAAAAAAAAAAACTATTCACAAAAATTCAAAAATTCAACTATATAAACCCTAAATTAATATTCGACCTTTTCTTTATCGGAAAATTAAATTGCCTAAATTAAACACAACTCCCTGGCAACGGCGCCAAAAACTTGTTTGTGAGGCGATGTGATCTGCAAGCGTACGATTGTCACAAGTAATATAAAACGATAGAGCACCGAGTATCGATTCCACATGGAGGGGTGTATTCAGAACAAGATAATAAACTAAGCAGTAAAAATGCTAAGATGGATTATTATTTAGGGACCTAATCATGATGAAATAAATTGATCGAGCAAATTGGCAAAGAGGATGGTAGAGTCGAATGAGAGGCGAGGTCTTGAACTCCAAAATATAGCTTTTTAGTTATTCTAATTACTTAATCTTATGTCCGACTGATTATAGATCTAGAATCTTCGTTAATTACATAGGTTCTCCTATCGGTTTCCCCTAATTATAACTAACTCATTTTAATAACCCAAGTGTCCTTAGCCCTATGAAACGGGTTAATTAATGAGTCCTGATTCATTATCAATCTCTAAGCCTAACCAACTACTCTCGTTGTCACTACGAGCAGTTAAGCCTAGTTGAGTGGGTTATGTCTTGACTTAGTTTCTCTCAGTCAAGTTTCCACTAAGTATCTAATCACTATAAATTTGGCCAGAATCTATAGAGCGTTACTGATAACTCTCTGTTGGGTTCCTAGAGTGAGTAAAAATATAGTATAAAATACTCTAGAATTCCTGTGCAAGTATACACAGTCTGCAGCAAGTAATATTATCAATCCAAGGTCTCAATAAGCTTCCACTTTATCTATTTTTGTGTAACTTTTTAATGGTTTCAAGAATAATAAAATGATTGGGTTTTATTGGAATTATGCTGAAGCAAAATAAATGACAGAACAACGAGTAAACAAATAGATAGACAGATTAAAGACAGGCGCTGGTTAGGTTTTAGTGATTGTTCTAGGATATGCTCTAGTAATATTATTGATCATGCATTTCTCGCAGTATTATTAGCGGATTCCTCCCGGAACTCCGGATCTTTTGGGATGTGTTTCAACCCCAATGAAGTACGACCGATCAAGCACTAGGCAACTGGCTATCCCTAGCTCAGTCACTTGCGTTCACCAATACACAATGATCGTAGTGTGGATAATTGCCACACACTCCCTAAATCATCCCTGAAACTAGAGAGAGCTATCCATACCGGCTGGCCAGGCGGGCATAAAATGAGAATAAGCACAACAATTAACCAAAATGCGATAGTCAATTTATTACTAGAGATGAAGCACAGTAATCACATTATTCCTAACCAACACCTTAAGCTACTTAGTTCATAATAGGCATAGGAATACGAATTACAATCTGAGTATGCATGTCCATAACTACAAGTTAATAAAGAAAGTAAACTCCCTAATCAGCTTGCGGTTGATGGTGTTCTTGATGATCTTCGATCTCCCTATACTATTCGGCTTCCAAGGGAAAACATGGAATGACTTTGACTTTGACGGCTACTTCCTTTTATATAAGGATGGGAGGCTTGAATTAGGTCAACTAGGACACGTGTAAGGCTCTCCTTGATCCTTTATCACGAAAATAACTCAACAGAAGTCGGTTGATGAAGTTGGCTAACAAGCTGTGACGTGGCAGTTTCTGCTCCCAGTTTTGCTGCAGCATAGAATTTGCTCCTTCCAGTCGCTCAGCAGCATAATCTGCACAAAGTGATTTCCAATGCTTCCATTCTTCCAAATAGGTTAAAACATGTAATATCTATCCAAAACCAACCCTAATAAGCATAAAGGACACACAAATCCCTATATAATTGAGGCCTAAATAACTACGTTTTGGGCAGTTATCATATCCCCAAACTTGAACTATTGCGCGTCCCGAGCAATACTAACTCACCTTCCCTTAAGAATTCAGAACTTTAGACAAAGAATAGCTTTAATCAAACCAGACAGTCCAACACTACCTTTAACCTTTACCTGAGCACTTTGCAAAACCAAGCTCTGCTGCAGCAAGATGATTCCTTCAGCAGGGACAAATAATCACCACTTTTTAACTTAATTCTAAGAACTCTCCACAGCTTAGCTCTATTATCAGACATTTCAAAACATATTTTTAAAGGGGTTTATGTCATTTTTTTATTAGACTTAACACAGCCTTACATTCATAAACTCTTAAGCATGGGATGACCCACTTTATGGTGCAGTATACCCTTGCCTCAAGCTTATCACCAACTAGGCTCAATACTCATTATAAAGCTCAAAAATCCTTTGTTATTCTATCTCTTGCCCCTCAAAATGGCGACATTTTATGATGAAGCTCACCTAAGTTCTGGGAGACAGAAAAACTGCTGGATCATCATTCATCCCTCAAAACTTTTGCTCTGTCAATTTTTTTCAGCAAAATCTTCAACAAATAATTTTTTCAGCCAATCATTTCATTATTTTTTCCATATTTCCTAGGTCATCTTTTGACGCAAAGACAAACTGTGGGTATCACAAATGTCCCCGGTTACTCAATAACCTAGCAAATTTTAATTTGAAGGAGAGGAATGCTCGAGCAAAATAATTGGAGTAGCAAAAAGTCCCCCAAACTTGAATTATTCATTGTCCCCAATGAATCATTATATAAGCAAGTATACCCCCAAACTTAAATTTTTCTATCTGAATTTTTAAACTAAACATGGGACTAGGATTAAGCTTAAAGTGGATCATATAAGTCAATACTACCGTAAGAATCTTCTTGCCGCAGCAACAGTCCAGGCTAGAAGAAATGCTCAAGCAAAAGGTTTCTAGAGATCAGAATACCTTGATTTAATTAAGCGTAATCAGTCCAAGCTTCACAAATTCAGAAGAAAACAGTTAAGTTAGAATTACTCAGTGCTAATGGAACAAAAACATCTAGAAATTTCATTTAAAAACATAAGAAAAGAAATTACATAGCAGAGATATATTTTAAAGCAGAAAAATTAAAAAGAAACAAGCAAACATATTTAGCAAACGGGGTCAGATATGCGCGAGCAAACAAGATGATAGTAACAAAAATAATGCTCGCTTAAGATCATTTCATCCATCAATCTTCCTGACCCTGGTCTTCATCATCAGTCTCTTCTCCTCTTTCAGCAGGTGGGGGCGGAATCCAGGGGTTCAACAGATCGTCAGGGAATATGGGAAGGGCTGGGTATGGGTTTGAAAAATTCTCCTGTAGCGCCCTCTTTAAGCTGGCATCCCGATTCTTAACATAGTTCCAGAAGGTTAAAGTCTGCCTCTCAGCAAACTCCTGCCTACTGGTCGAAAGTGCCAGTTGTTCTAGAATCGTGTTGATGCCGTAGATAAGCCCACCTTGACGTATCTCCTGCGTGCGCTGGAGCCGCGCCAAATTGGGCGTATCAATGATCACCTTATCGAATAGAATTATATCGCTCTCATCCACTGGAACCCCTGCTTGTCTGCATAGCATAGTAATTGTGTTCAGGAAAAACAACTTCCCCACCTTTTTCTTCCCGCAGCCAGCAATTTCATTACAAACAATTTTTCCGACGTCAATACTGAGAGACCTTAAGATACCGAAAGCTAAAAGAATTCGTTCCCTGGATACTGTCGAGTCGTGCGTTGTCGGAAGCAACCTCTGCCTGATGAACCCCATCCACGTGTTCGCTTCCTTTTTCAAATAAGCCGACTGGAATGTCATTTTCTAAGTCTTAGATAGTTGCCACTGTGCCCCCTCGATTCCTACCTCCCGCACAGCATTACTTAACTGCTCCTCAGATGGCACGACTGCCATCTCATTAAATGCCGCATGGGGGAAGTTTTAAGGATGGTACAGTGCGTTGATCGCACTTGGACTCCAATCTATCTCGACTCCTCTGACAATTACCAGGAAACCCTCTTCTTTATCAATGTTGGCATAGAATTCACGCACCAACTGTGCGTTCACAGCCTCCGGCTTAGCACAAAATAGCTTCCAGCCGTGGTCAGCTATTCCGGTCCTCAGAAATGGCGGAAGATCACCGCTGAAACCTCTTTCGAACAGAAAATCCCTTTTCAGGAGCTCAGTGTATTTTGCTCTATCAAAATTATTGACGAAGCGATCGTATGGCACCTGTCGCTCTGCTATTTCATCGTGTTCCTCTGATGCTTCAGCAATCTTTTTGCCCTTCTCTTCTCTCCGCTTCAGCAACTGTTCCTCCTCTGCCTGTTTCTCTGCTTCTTCTCGCCTTCTTTCCTCAGCCTCTTTTTTCTCTTGTTCCTCTTGCTCGACCTTCTCTCTCTCGGAATCTGATGATGGAGGCGATGGGGTATCAGTCCTGATCACTGGAATGCGCCCAGCCTTCCGCTTAATGCGGCGTCGTTTCGGAGGCTCAGGTATGATAACCTCCACACGAGCCTCCTGAACTGGCTCTCTTCCTTCTTCCTCTACAGCCTCCGTCTGCACATCCTCACTCTGTTTCGTCTGAATTTCCTCTCGAGCTTCTTCTATAGTCGCCACTTCCTGTCCATCCTCTTCTTGATTCTGTTTGTCAGATTCTTTTGGGTCTCCTTCTTCTTCTGCAACAACCTCATCCTCTCTCGCTTTTTCTTGTTCTTCAACTCTCTGTTGTCGTCTTCTTCGCTTAGCCTCCTTCTCTTCTGGCGTTCTTTTTTTCTTAGTTTTTCCTTTCTGCACTTCCGGTGTAACCGGCACCTCCTCCTCTTCACTCTCTCTTTCTTTCCTAGCTCTAGTCTTCGCCATGGAGGACTCAACAGTTTGACAGAGAATGGAAGGGAAAAAGAAAGAATGCAGATGGCAAAAATGATATCAAGAAGACGAAGTGGAAAGAAACTTACCAGCGGTTGTAAATAAATAAGGCTTCAGCAAAATAGAATCCTAACCGAAAAGATTTGCTCTGGAATTACTAATATTACCGTTTTAATTTAAAAATGCAAACCTGAATTTAAAAAATTATCAACGGTAAAATCGCGGATTTCAAACGCCCATGGTAAAGTTGATGTGCTGTCATCATTGAAATCGTCGGATAATTGCCCTGCGACACGTTGCATCATCTGATGATGCAAGCAAATTTACCTGCAATAATTTAAAGCCAAATCCCAACGGTAAAAATAATAAATTTCAAACGGTAACCCTTTTTCTTCGGATTATTTTGCTCCAGCCATAGTCATGCCGCAACAACCTGAAGAATCTTGGATACGTTATTTGAATTAAATCTTTCAAATTTATCCGATCACTTCAAATTTAATCTTTTATTCTCAAAAGAAGCTGAGTAAATTAGAGAAAATCCCAATTAATAAAAACTAGAATTCAAATAACTGAAAATAAAATCTAGATAAAATCTAATAAAATCTAACTAATTAAAAGATAATTGAAAGATAATTTCAATAAATAACCCGAAAATCAAATCAAATTCAAAATAAAATAGATAAGATCTAATCAAATAATTAAAGACAAAATCTAATAAATCACGCAAAATCAAATCTAACCTAACCGAAATAAAATTCAAATCAGCGAAAAATAAAATTAATACAAACTCTGGGAGCTCAAAATTTTGCTCTGTGAAATGCTCTCGCAAAAGTCCTGCTCTCTCAATCATCAACCAACCGTAGGGAAGGATATTTCGCCTGAAATTCCTCACCCCAATAATGTTTCACACGCTGTCCATTCACCTTGAATACTCTCCCATCTTTTTCATCCTGCAAAGTAATTGCTCCATTGGAAAAAACCTCAATCACAATAAATGGTCCTGACCATTTAGATTTCAATTTTCCAGGAAATAGTTTTAATCTAGAATTATAAAGCAAAACTTTCTGACCCTTGACAAATTCTTTTGATTTTATTTTCTTGTCATGCCACAGCTTAGTCTTTTCTTTATACATTTTCGCATTCTCATAAGAGAATTGGCGAAATTCCTCTAATTCATTAAGCTGCAGCATTCTTATTGCTCCTGCACGACTCAGATCAAAATTTAACTTTTTCAAAGCCCAAAACGTCTTATGCTCGAGCTCCAGTGGTAAATGGCAAGCTTTCCCATATACTAACCTATAGGGAGACATACCTAGAGGAGTCTTATAAGCTGTCCTATAAGCCCAAAGAGCCTCATCCAACCTAAAGGACCAATCCTTTCTAGATGGATGGACTACTTTCTCTTAGATTGCTTTAATTTCCCTATTACTAATTTCAGCTTGACCATTTGCCTGTGGGTGATAAGGAGTAGCTATCCTATGCTTAATCTCATACTTAGCTAAAAGCTTAGTTAAGATATTATTAAAAAAAATGTGTACCCTCATCACTCACTAGAGCCCTAGGTGTCCCAAATCGCGCAAAGATGTGCGATTGAAGAAACCTTGAAACTGTCTTGGCATCACTCTGATGGCATGCGATGGCCTCCACCCATTTGGACACGTAATCAACTGCCAATAAGATAAAAACATTGCCATTAGAAGGGGGAAATGGCCCCATAAAGTCAATACCCCATACATCGAATAGTTCAACTTCTAAAATGTAAGTAAGAGGCATTTCATTTCTAGGCCCCAAATTTCCTCTCCTTTGGCAAGCATCACATTGCTTGTAGAACCAATGGGCATCCTTGAATAACGTAGGCCAGAAAAATCCGCAATGTAAAATCCTCATAGCCGTCCTTTGACCACTGAAATGACCTCCATACGGCGAAGAGTGACATTGCTCCAGGATTTCCTTTGCTTCAGCACCTGAAACACACCTACGAATAATACCGTCAGAGCATTGCTTATACATAAATGGCTCATCCCAAAAGAAAAATTCTGCATCATGCTTAAACTTTTTCTTCTGCCTCCAATCCATGTCAATAGGAGTGACTCCTTTTACCAAAAAGTTGGCAATATCAGCATACCAAGGGACATCCCTGACTACCTTTACCTCAACAGCACAAAGCTGTTCATCTGGAAAAGAATCGGAAATGGCAGATTGCTCCAGCAAAGATGATGATGGATCAAGACGAGACAAGTGATCTGCAATGACATTCTCTGATCCCTTCTTGTCCTTTATCTCCAAGTCGAACTCCTGCAGTAATAAAACCCAACGAATTAATCTAGACTTTGCATCTTTCTTTAACATTAAAAACCTTATTGCTGCATGATCCGTGAACACCGTGACTTTGGATCCAACCAAATATGGCCGGAATTTCTCAAAAGCAAACACAACAGCTAACAACTCCTTTTCAGTAGTTGTGTAGTTGACCTCTGCCTCATCTAAAACCTTGCTTGCATAATATATAGGATGAATAAATTTGCCATGCTTCTGCCTCAGCATTGCACCTACTGCAACATCACTCGCATCACACATTACCTCGAATGGCAAATTCCAATTAGGTGGGCAGAGAATGGGTGCTGAGATTAAAGCAGCCTTCAATGTTTCAAAAGCCTTCCTACAATCTGTATTAAAGTAAAAAACATGATCAGTGCACAATAAGTTACAAAGAGGTTTACTGATTTTGGAAAAATCCTTTATGAACCTCCTATAAAATCCAGCATGCCCTAAGAAGCTCCGAATTCCCTTCACTGAATTCAGTGATTCTAATCTTTCAATAACCTCAACTTTTGCTCTATCAACTTCTAGACCATTCTTAGAAATCCTATGACCTAACACTATGCCCTCCTTTACCATGAAGTGGCACTTTTCCCAATTAAGAACTAGATGGGTATCCTCACATCTTTTTAACACCTTACCTAAATTATCTAAACAACTCTGAAAAGACCCTCCAAAAACTGAAAAATCGTCCATAAAGACCTCAAATGTAGACTCAATCATATTAGAAAAAATTGCTAACATACACCGCTGAAATGTTGCTGGAGCATTGCAAAGGCCAAAAGGCATTCGCCTGAAAGCAAATGTCCCATAAGGGCAGGTGAAAGTGGTTTTTTCCTGATCTTCAGGAGCAATAGTAATCTGGTTATACCCAGAATAACCATCCAAGAAACAGTAGTAGGCCTGACCAGCCAATCGATCCAACATCTAGTCGATAAATGGCAGAGGGAAGTGGTCCTTACGGGTGGCTTTGTTAAGCCTCCTATAATCTATACAAACCCTCCAACCAGTTACTGTCCTAGTTGGGATCAACTCATTGTCTTTATTTCTTACCACCGTGACACCTCCTTTCTTAGGAACACATTGGACAGGGCTTACCCAATTGCTGTCTGCAATCGGATAAATGATGTCAGCATCCAACCATTTAATCACTTCCTTTTTAACCACTTCTTTCATTGCAGGGTTGAGCCTTCTTTGTTGCTCAATACTTCTCAAGGTCCCCTCCTCTAGAGTGATTTTATGCATACAAAAAGATGGGCTAATTCCCTGAATGTCAGCCAATGTCCAACCAATAGCCTTGCGGTATTGCTGCAGCAACTTAATTAAGGCCTCCTCATGCTCCGGCATTAAATCTGATGCAACAATAATGGGCAACGTCTTACTTTCCCCAAGATACACATACTTTAGATGATCCGGTAAAGGTTTCAAATCTAAAGTGGGTGCCTCAATTAGGGATGGCTTAATTGGGGGAGCCTTTCTTTGATCTAAATCTAAAGACTCAAAAACATCCTCACACCTAAACAATTCTTTTTCATTTTTTCTATCTAAAGAACAAACTTCTAAATCCTCTACACTAACCTCTCCATGCTTTTCCGAATGCTTATTAGCCGAATCCTGAATTGCTGTCTCAACAATTGTGCTCTCCAGAATCCTAATGAAAGAGCAATCTTCCATCTCGTCTGGATACTTCATGGACTTAAACACATTAAATTTCACTTCCTCATTACAGACTCTCATTGTTAATTCTCCTTTTTTAACATCTATTAATGCCCTACCAGTAGCCAAAAATGGACGCCCTAGAATAATTGGGACATCTCTATCAGCCTCATAGTCTAAAATAATGAAATCAACAGGAAATATGAATTTATCCACTTTTACTAAGACATCCTCAATTTTACCCTCTGGATATGTGATTGACCTATCAGCCAATTGGAGTGTAACTGTGGTAGGTCTAGCTTCACCAATACCTAACTTTCGATAGACCGAAAGAGGCATAAGGTTAATGCTTGCACCTAAATCACATAGTGCTCTACCTAATTCTTTTCCACCTATAGACACAGGTATAGTAAATGATCCTGGATCCTTAGCCTTGGTTGGTAGCCCATTCTTAAGAATAGCACTACACTCCTCAGTAAGAGATACAGTTTCAAACTCACCTAACCTCTTCTTTTTAGTTAAAATATCCTTAAGAAATTTAGCATAATTAGGCATTTGCTCTATAGCTTCTACTAAAGGGATATTTATATGCAATTGCTTAAGAATCTCTAAAAACTTTTTAAATTGACCATCCTGATTCCTAGGCTTTTGCCTTTGTTGAAAAGGTAGAGGTGGTACATAAGGTGGGGGCGGCACATATGGTGGTTCTACATCTGGCACAGAACCAGATGCTCCAGCATCTTTATTGCTGCCTCCAGCACCCTGACCAGACTCCAACTCTTTCTCGACAACAACATTTCTATCACCATTATTATTTAAATCCTGGGTCTTTCTAGACTCTTCTAGTGGCTTACCACTCCTAAGGGTTACTGCCTTTACCTGCTCCTTACCTTCCCGTCTAGGGTGTTCAGTATCTGATGGAAGTTTCCCTTGAGGCCTTGCCTTGAGCTCATTAGCTAGCTGACCCACTTGCAATTCCAGGGCTCTCATTGAAGCTTGATTACTTTGAATTGCAGCGTCTGTACGAGCCATAAATTCTTTCATCATTGCCTCGTGAGAATTCTCTGAATTTTGCTGGGGCATAGCCTGCTTATTTTGCTGGGGCATTACCTACACTTTAGCAAATCTCGGCTGGTTCACCTTTTGTTGTGTTTCCACATTACTCCCTTGTCCTCCCCACGCGAAGTTGGGGTGGTTGCGCCAACCTGGATTATAGAAGTTAGAATACGGGTTGTTCCTCTGATTACCTACAAAAAACACAGAAGCTGGATTGCTGGGGCAAAACTCGTAGTTGTGATTTTCACCACAATAGACACATGCTTCCTCTGTGACATGGTTCACCACTGCAGCAGGCTCCACAACCGGCGGCTGCTGATGACTAATCACTGTCACATTCTTAAGAGCGTTAGCAATCATTGCAAGATCAGCCCTAATGGTGGACACACCATCAATCTCTAATACACTCTTAACCTTTTTATTTGTGCCTCTAACATCCGACCACTGACAACTATTAATAGATATTCTTTCTAAAATTTCATAAGCTTCATCAAAAGTTTTTGCCAAAAGGGCCCCTCCAGCCGAGGCATCGACCATACCTTGGGTTACTCCATTTAAACCATTGTAAAATGTTTCCATTTGAATACAATGAGGTAAACCATGGTGGGGACACTTTCGCAAAAGCTCCTTAAACCTCTCCCAAGCCTCACTAAAAGTCTCATCCTCAAGTTGCCTAAACCCTACTATTTCACTCCTTAATTTAGCATTTCTATTAGGTGGGAAATATTTACTCAAAAATTTTTCAGCTAACTCATCCCACGTCCTAATTGATCTTGGAGCAAAAGAGTTTAACCATGACTTTGCTCCATCTCTAAGGGAATACGGGAACAAAGTTAATCTAAGAGCATCTCTAGGCACTCCTTGAATTACAAAAGAATCACTAACTTCTAGAAAAGACTTAAGATGTAGATGAGGGTCTTCAGATGTCAAACCATGGAATTGCCCCACGGTTTGCAACATCTGAAACATTACCGGTTTCATTTCAAAATTTGCCGCTTGAATTTGGGGACGTGCAATCCCTGGATTCAACTCATTAATAATCGGGACAGCATATGCTCGAATGGCTCTGGTCCTATCGTTTGCTATCAAGATAGGATTCTCAGCCTGATTATTTCGCTGCTCATTTTGCTCAAACAGTGGGTTCTGCTGCAGCAACGGATTCTGCTGGGGGTTTACTACTACTAGACCTTCAGGAACCTGCGGAAGTTGCGGGACGTTCTCCATCTGGTTTCTGCGTTGCTCCCTCCTTCTGTTCCTAAATGTCCTTTCAATTTCTGGATCAAGCTCAAATCGTACCCCAGGCGGATCGCTCATGCACCAAAATCACACCTGCAAAAACAAAAGAAACAATCAAAAAGTTCTAGCACCAAACCACTAAAACACATACAAAAAAAAAAAACAGATCAGATAAAAACTTATTCAAGTCCCCGGCAACGGCGCCAAAAACTTGTTGGGTTCCTAGAGTGAGTAAAAATATAGTATAAAATACTCTAGAATTCCTGTGCAAGTATACACAGTCTGCAGCAAGTAATATTATCAATCCAAGGTCTGAATAAGCTTCCACTTTATCTATTTTTGTGTAACTTTTTAATGGTTTCAAGAATAATAAAATGATTGGGTTTTATCGGAATAATGCTGAAGCAAAATAAATGACAGAACAACGAGTAAATAAATAGATAGACAGATTAAAGACAGGCGCTAGTTAGTTCTTAGTGATTGTTCTAGGATATGCTCTAGCAATATTATTGATCATGCATTTCTCGCAGTATTATTAGCGGATTCCTCCCGGAACTCCGGATCTTTTGGGATGTGTTTCAACCCCAATGAAGTACGACCGATCAAGCACTAGGCAACTGGCTATCCCTAGCTCAGTCACTTGCGTTCACCAATACACAATGATCGTAGTGTGGATAATTGCCACACACTCCCTAAATCATCCCTGAAACTAGAGAGAGCTATCCATACCGGCTGGCCAGGCGGGCATAAAATGAGAATAAGCACAACAATTAACCAAAATGCGATAGTCAATTTATTACTAGAGATGAAGCACAGTAATCACATTATTCCTAACCAACACCTTAAGCTACTTAGTTCATAATAGGCATAGGAATACGAATTACAATCTGAGTATGCATGTCCATAACTACAAGTTAATAAAGAAACTAAACTCCCTAATCAGCTTGCGGTTGATGGTGTTCTTGATGATCTTCGATCTCCCTATACTATTCGGCTTCCAAGGGAAAACATGGAATGACTTTGACTTTGACGGCTACTTCCTTTTATAGAAGGATGGGAGGCTTGAATTAGGTCAACTAGAACACGTGTAAGGCTCTCCTTGATCCTTTATCACGAAAATAACTCAACAGAAGTCGGTTGATGAAGTTGGCTAACAAGCTGTGACGTGGCAGTTTCTGCTCCCAGTTTTGCTGCAGCATAGAATTTGCTCCTTCCAGTCACTCAGTAGCATAATCTGCACAAAGTGATTTCCAATGCTTCCATTCTTCCAAATAGGTTAAAACATGTAATATCTATCCAAAACCAACCCTAATAAGCATAAAGGACACACAAATCCCTATATAATTGAGGCCTAAATAACTACCTTTTGGGCAGTTATCACTCTCCAAAAGGGAGTTATTTAGGCCTTATTTCTATAATGATTTGTGTGTCTTTCATGCTTAATAGGGTTGCTTTTAGATAGATAATATATGTTTTAACCCATTTGGAAGAATGGATGCTTTGGAAGTTATTTTGTGTAGAATGTATTGCTGAGCGACTTGAGGGAGCAAATTCTGTCCTGCAGCAAAGCTGGGAGCAAAACTGCCACGTCACAGCTCGTTAGCCAATTGAATGAACTGAATTCTGTTAAGCTATTCTCATGATAAAGGAGCAAGGAGAGTCATCCACGTGTCTAGGTCAACCTAATTCAAGCCTCCTATCACTCTATAAAAGGAGATGGCCGCCCAAGTCAAATACATTCCATCCTTGGGAGAAACATTCCTCTCTTGGAGGGTTACTTCCACCTTTGGGAGCCGAATAGAGGAGAGAGATTGGAGACCATCAAGAAGACCATCATTTGCAAGCTGATCAAGGGAACTAATATTTTCTTGCATTATTTTGTAAATATGGATATGCTTACTCAGATTGTAACGTGTGTCTCTATGCATCTTATGAACTAAGTAGCTTTAGGCGTTGGTTAGGGAACATGTGATTGTTGTGCTTAATTTCTAGTAATCATTATTGATTTTATGCATCTTGGTTAATTGTTGTGCTCATTTATATTTTATGCCCGCCTGGCTAGCCGGTATGAATACCTCTGTCTAGTTTCAGGGATGATTTAGGGAGTGTGTAGTGGTTAATCACACTAGATCATTGTGTATTGGTGAACGCCAGTGATTGAGCTAGGGATAGCCAGTTGCCTAGTGCTTGATCGGTAGAGCTTCATTGGAGTTGAAACATATTCTAAAAAATCCGGAGTTCCAGGAGGAATTTGCTAATAAAACTGCGAGAGTTTTGCCTGATCAATAATATTGCTAGAGCATCTTTTAAAACAATTACTAAATTCTGACCAGCGCCTGTTTCTAATATGTCTGCCTATTTGTTTACTTTATGTTCTATCATTTCTTTTGCTTCAGCATTTTATCAAAAACCAATCATTTTTACCACTTTTGTAACCATTGAAAAACTAAGCAAAATAGATAAAGTGAAAGCTAATTCAAACCTTGGATTCGATAAATACTTATTACTTGTTGCGGACTGTGTATACTTGCATAGAGTTCTAGAGTCTTTTCATATCTTATTTTTACTCACTCTAGGAACCCAACAAGTTTTTTGGCGCCGTTGCCGGGGAATTGAATAAGTTTTTGTCTGATCTGTTTCATGTATGTGTTTTAGTGGTTTGGTGCAAGAACTTTTGATTGTTTCTTTTGTTTTGCAAGCATGAGTTTGGTGCATGAACGATCCACTTGGGGTAAGGTTCGAGCTTGATCCAGAAATCGAGAGGACATTCAAGAGAAGAAGGAGAGAGCAGCGTGGACAGCAAAATCAAATGGATTACCTTCCGCGTCTCTCACAGGGTCCTGAAGATCCAAAGAACCCCCATCAGAATCGTTTGCTGCAGCGAAACCAGTCACTGGAGCAAAATGAGCAGCAAAATAATCAAGCTGAGAATCCTATCTTGGTAGCGAACGATAGGGCCAGAGCCATTTGAGCGTATGCTTTTCCAATGTTTGATGAGTTAAATCCAGGGATTGCACGTCCTCAAATTGAGGCAGCAAATTTTGAAATGAAACCGGTAATGTTTCAGATGTTGCAAACCATTGGGCAGTTCCATGGTTTGTCATCTGAAGACCCCCATTTGCATCTTAAGTCTTTTCTAGGAGTTAGTGATTCTTTTGTAATTCAAGGAGTGCCTAGAGATGCCCTTAGATTAACTTTGTTCCCGTATTCTCTTAGAGATGGAGCAAAGGCATGGTTAAATTCTTTTGCTCTAGGATCAATTAGGACATGGAATGAATTAGCTGAAAATTTTTTGAGTAAATATTTCCCATCAAATAGGAATGCTAAATTAAGGAGTGAAATAGTAGGGTTTAGACAACTTGAAGATGAGACTTTTAGTGAGGCTTGGGATAGGTTTAAGGAGCTTTTGCGAAAGTGTCCCCACCATGGTTTACCAAATTGTATCCAAATGGGAACATTTTACAATGGGTTTAATGGAGCAACCCAAGGGATGGTTGACGCTTCGGCTGGAGAGGCCCTTTTGGCAAAAACTTTTAATGAAGCCCATGAAATTTTAGAAAGAATATCTACTAATAGTTGTCAGTGGTCAGATGTTAGAGGAACAAATAAAAAGGTTAAGAGTGTATTAGAAGTTGATGGTGTGTCCACCCTTAGGTCTGATCTTGCAATGATTGCTAACGCTCTTAAGAATGTGACAGTGATTAGTCATCAGCAGCCACCAGCTGTGGAGCCTGCTGCATTGGTGAACCAAGTTGCAGAGGAAGCATGTGTTTATTGTGGTGAAGATCACAACTACGAATTTTGCCCCAGCAATCCAGCTTCTGTGTTTTTTGTAGGTAATCAGAGGAACAACCCTTATTCTAACTTTTATAATCCAGGTTGGCACAACCACCCCAACTTCTCATGGGGAGGACAAGGAAGTATTGTGCAAGCACAACAAAAGGTGAACCAATCAGGATTTGCTAAAGCGCAGGTAATGCCCCAACAGAATAAGCAGGCTTTGCCCCAGCAAAATTCAGAGAGTTCTCTTGAGGCAATGATGAAAGAATATATGGCTCGTACAGATGCCACAATTCAAAGTAATCAAGCTTCAATGAGAGCCCTGGAATTGCAAGTGGGTCAGCTAGCTAATGAGCTGAAGGCAAGGCCTCAGGGGAAACTTCCCTCAGATACTGAACACCCTAGAAGGGAAGGTAAGGAGCAGGTAAAGGCAGTGACTCTTAGGAGTGGTAAGCCACTAGAAGAAAGGAAAGAGCCTAGTAAAACCCAGGATGTAGAAAAGAATAGTGATAAAAATGTTGTTGTTCAGAAAGAGTTGGAGTCTGGTCAAGGTGTTGGAGGCAGCAATAATGATGCTGGAGCATCTGGTTCTGTTCAAGATGTGGAACCACCATATGTGCCACCCCCACCTTATGTACCACCTATACCTTTTCCACAAAGGCAATGGCCTAAGAATCAGGATGGTCAATTTAAGAAGTTTTTAGAGATTCTTAAGCAGTTGGGTATAAATATCCCTTTAGTAGAAGTTATTGAGCAAATGCCTAATTATGCTAAATTTCTTAAGGATATGTTAACTAAAAAGAAGAGGTTAGGTGAGTTTGAAACTGTATCTCTTACTGAGGAATGTAGTGATATTCTTAAGAATGGGCTACCAACCAAGGCCAAGGAACCAGGATCATTTACCATACCTGTGTCAATAGGTGGAAAAGAGTTAGGTATAGCACTCTGTGATTTAGTTGAAAGCATTAACCTTATGCCTCTTTCGATCTATCGAAAGTTAGGTATTGGTGAAGCTAGGCCGACCACAGTCACACTCCAACTAGCTGATAGGTCTATCACATATCCTGAAGGTAAAATTGAGGATGTCTTTGTGAAAGTAGATAAGTTCATATTTCCTGTTGATTTTATTATTTTAGACTATGAGGCTGATAAAGATGTCCCAATTATTCTAGGTCGCCCATTTTTTGCTATTGGAAGGACATTGATAGATGTTAAAAAATGAGAATTAACAATGAGAGTTTATAATGAGGAAGTGAAATTTAATGTGTTTAAGGCCATGAAGTATCCAGACGAGATGAAAGATTACTCTTTCATTAGGATTCTGGAGAACACCATTGTTGAGACAACAATACAGGATTCGGCTAGCAAGCATTTGGAAGATGATGGAGAGGTTAGTGTAGAGGATTTGGAAGTTTGTTCTTTAGAAAGAAAAAATGAAAAAGAAGTGTTTAGGTGTGAGGATTTTTTTGAGTCTTTCGATTTAGATCAAAGGAAAGCTCCCCCTATTAAGCCACCCATAATTGAGGCACCCACTTTAGATTTGAAGCCCTTGCCGGATCATGAAGAAGCCTTAATAAAATTGCTGCAGCAATATCGCAAAGCTATAGGTTGGACATTTGCTGACATTCAGGGGATTAACCCATCTTTTTGTATGCATAAAATCACTCTAGAGGAGGGATCCTTTGGGAGTATTGAGCAACAGAGAAGGCTTAACCCTGCAATGAAAGAAGTGGTTAAAAAGGAGGTGATTAAATGGTTGGATGGTTGCATTAGTTATCCAATTGCAGATAGCAATTGGGTAAGCCCTGTCCAATGTGTTCCTAAGAAAGGAGGTGTCACTGTGGTGAGCAATAAAAACAATGAGTTGATCCCAACCAGGACAGTAACTGGCTGGAGGGTTTGAATGGATTACAGGAAGCTTAATAAAGCTACCCGTAAGGACCATTTCCCTCTGCCATTTATTGACAAGATGTTGCATAGATTGGCTGGTCAGGCCTACTACTGTTTCTTAGATGGTTATTCTGGGTATAACCAGATTACCATTGCTCCTGAGGATCAAGAAAAAACCACTTTCACCTGCCCTTATGGGACGTTTGGTTTTAGGCGAATGCGTTTTGGCCTTTGCAATGCTCCAGCAACATTTCAGCGGTGTATGTTAGCAATTTTTTCTGATATGATTGAGTCCACTGTTGAGGTATTTATGGACAATTTTTCAGTTTTTGGATGGACTTTTCAGAGTTGTTTGGATAATCTAGGTAAGGTGTTAAAGAGATGTGAGGATACCCATCTAGTTCTTAATTTGGAGAAATGCCACTTCATGGTGAAGGAGGGCATAGTGTTAGGTCATAGGATTTCTAAGAATGGTCTAGAAGTTGATCGAGCAAAAATTGATGTTATTAAAAGATTAGAACCACCTAATTCAGTGAAAGGGATTCAGAGCTTTCTAGGTCATGCTGGATTTTACAGGAGGTTCATAAAAGATTTTTCAAAAATCATTAAACCTCTTTGTAACTTATTGTGTGCTGATCATGTTTTTTACTTTAATGCAGATTGTAGGAAGGCTTTTGAAACATTAAAGGCTGCTTTAATCTCAGCAGCCATTCTTTGTGCACCTAATTGGAATTTACCATTTGAGGTAATGTGTGATGCAAGTGATGCTGCAGTAGGTGCTATGCTAGGGCAAAAGCAGCGCAAATTTATCCATCCTATCTATTATGCAACCAGGGTTTTGGATGAGGAACAAGTCAACTATACAAGTACCGAAAAGGAGTTGTTAGTTGTGGTGTTTGCTTTTGAGAAATTCCGGCCATATTTGGTTGGATCCAAAGTCACAGTGTTCACGGATCATGGAGCAATAAGGTATTTAATGACTAAGAAAGATGCAAAGCCTAGACTAATTCGTTGGGTTTTATTATTACAAGAATTCGACTTAGAGATAAAGGACAAGAAGGGATCAAAAAATGTCATTGTAGATCATTTGTCTCGTCTTGATCCATCGTCATCTTTGCTGAAGCAATCTGCCATTTTAGATTCTTTTCCAGATGAACAGCTTTTTGCTGTTGAGGTGAAGGTAGACAATGATGTCCCTTGGTATGCTGATATTGCAAACTTTTTGGTAAATGGAGTCACTCCTATTGATATGGACTGGAGGCAGAAGAAAAAGTTTAAGCATGATGCAATTTTTTCCTATTGGGATGAGTCATTTATGTATAAGCAATGCTCTAATGGTATTATTCGTAGGTGTGTTTCAGGTGATAAAGCAAAGGAAATCCTGGAGCAATGCCACTCTTCGCCGTATGGATGCCATTTCAGCGGTCAGAGGACAGCTATGAGGATTTTGCATTGTGGATTCTTCTGGCCTACCTTATTCAAGGATGCCCATTGGTTCTACAAGCAGTGTGATGCTTGCCAAAGGAGAGGAAACTTTGGGCCTAGAGATGAAATGCCTCTTATTTACATTTTGGAAGTAGAATTATTCGATGTATGGGGTATTGACTTTATGGGGTCATTTCCCCCTTCTAATGGCAATGTTTTTATCTTATTGGCAATTGATTACGTGTCCAAGTGGGTGGAGGCCATTGCATGCCATCAGAATGATGCCAAGATAGTAGCAATGTTTCTTCAATCGCACATCTTTGCGCGGTTTGGAACACCTAGAGCTTTAGTGAGTGATGAGGGTACACATTTCGTTAATAATATCTTAACTAAGCTGTTAGCGAAGTATGGGATCAAGCATAGGATAGCTACCCCTTATCACCCACAAGAAAATGGTAAAGCTGAGATTAGCAATAGGGAAATCAAATTAATTCTAGAAAAAGTAGTCCATCCGTCCAGAAAGGATTGGTCTTTTAGGTTGGATGAGGCTCTTTGGGCTTATAGGGCGGCCTATAAGACTCCTCTAGGTATGTCTCCCTACAGGTTAGTATATGGGAAAGCTTGTCATTTACCGTTAGAGCTTGAGCATAAAACGTTTTGGACTTTGAAAAAATTAAATTTTGATATGAGTCATGCGGGAGCAATAAGAATGCTGCAACTTAATGAATTAGAGGAATTTCGACAATTTTCTTATGAAAATTCGAAAATGTATAAAGAAAAGACTAAACTGTGGCATGACAAGGAAATTAAGCCTAAAGAGTTTATCAAAGGTCAGAAAGTCCTGCTTTTCAATTCTAGATTGAAATTATTTCCTGGGAAACTAAAATCTAAATGGTCAGGGCCATTTATTGTGATTGAGGTTTTTTCCCCATGGAGCAATTACTATGCAGGATGAAAAAGATGGGAGAGTGTTCAAAGTGAATGGACAGCGTGTGAAACATTATTGGGGAGAGGAGTTCCAGTTGAAATATCATTCCCTAAAACTGGTTGATGAATGAGTGAGCAAGATTTTTGCGGGAGCATTTCACAGAGCAATATTTTGAGCTCCCAGTGTTTGTTTTTATTTTCTCGCTGATAGGATTTGATTTTAATTTTAATTAGGTTACATTTAGTTCGTTCAAATTTTGCATGATTTATTTTAAGTTCATTGTTATTTTTAATTCAGAAGAATTTATTTTTGAATATTTTTATTGTTTAGATTGTATCTATATCAGCGAGGAATTTTATTTGATTTTGTTAGATTCTATTTTCAGTTTATTTATTTATTTAGCCGAATTATCTTTTAATTAATCTAATTAGTTAAAATTATTATTTTTTATTAGATTAGATTAAATTAATTTCGGTTATTTAAATTCTGTTTAGATTAGATTTAATAAAGAGTTTTTCTAATTTATTCGGCTTCAAATAAAAATAAAAGATAAGATTTGATTTGAGCGGTTAATCTAAATTTAAATTTCCTGATTTGATATTTCTATTTTGAATTTGAATTTTCCGTATCCAAGATTCTTCAGGTAATCTTTTCAGAAGGTTGTTGCGGCAAAGTTATGGCTGAAGCAAATCTTCCGTCCGAACTAAGCGAAAAGAGAGAATGCAGAGAAAGAGAAAGAAGAGCAAGAGAAAAAGGTAGTCCGAACTAAGCGAAAAGCGGGCCACGTCAAGGTAGTCCGAACTAATACCCCTCGCTTCAAACTACTGATTCTGAAAGAGAGAATGCAGAGAAAGAAGAGCAACAGAAAAAGGAGGCCAAGGAAAAAGCAAGAGAGGAAGTAGAGAAAAAGGCTGAAGAAGAACGGTTGCTCAAGAAAATGGTAGAAAGGGGCAAGAGTGTTGCTGAAGCATCGGAGGAACCTGATGAACCAGAAGAGCTACAGTTGCCGAATGTTCGCTTCGTCAACAATTCTGCCAGAGTAAAATATGCTGAGCTGTTGAAGATAGACTTCCTGTTTGAGAGAGGATTTAGTGGTGATCTTCCACATTTTCCTAAGGTCGGTATTACAAACCACGGTTGGGAGTTGTTTTGTGCAAAACCTGAATCTGTGAACGCGCAGGTGGTGCGCGAATTTTATGCAAATATTGATAAGGAAGACAGTTTCCAAGTAATCGTTCGAGGTGTCGAAGTCGACTGGAGTCCTGGTGCTATTAACGCCCTGTATAACCTTCAAGATTTCCCCCACGCAGCGTATAATGAGATGGTTGTGGCGCCATTTAATGAGCAGCTGAGCGATGCTGTGCGGGAAGTCGGTATTGAAGGGGCGCAGTGGAGGCTTTCAAAAAAAAAGAAAAAGATGTTTCAGTCAGCTTATCTGAAGAGGTAAGCAAACACATGGATGGGGTTTGTTAAACAGACCAATTTTCTTCTAACTTAACCACTGAGTAATTGTAACTTAACCAATTTTCTTCTGAATTTTTGAAGCATGGGCTGAATTAGCTTTATTAGATCAAGGTATTCTGATCTCCAGAAACCTTTTGCGTGAGCATTTCTTCTAGCTTGGTCGATTGCTACGGCAAAGAAGATTTTGGAGGTAGTGTTGACTTATATGATCCACTTTAAGCTTAGTTCTAGTCCCACGCTCGGTTTAAAATTCAGATGGAAAAATTTAAGTTTGGGGGTATAATTTCGAAATTAATAATTCATTGGAGACAATGAATAATTCAAGTTTGGGGGACTTTTTGCTACTCCAATTGTTTTGCTGGAGCATTCCTCTCCTTCATTAAATAATTTGCTAGGTTGTTGAGTAACAAGGGACATTTGTGACACCCACAGTTTGTCTTTGCGTCAAAAGATGACCTAGGAAATAAGAAAAATGAAAAATTATTTGCTGAAAAAATTGATTGTTGAAAATTTTGCTGAGAAAATTCATGGAGCAAAAGTTTTGAAGGATGAATGATAATCCAGCAGTTCTTCTGTTTCCCAGAACTTAGGTGAGCTTCATCATAAAATTTCGCCATTCTGAGGGGCAAGAGATGGAATAACTAAGGATTTATGAGCTTTTCAATGAGTATTTAGCCTAGTTGGTGATGATCTTGAGGCAAGGGTATACTGCACCATAAAGTGGGTCATCCCATGCTTGGGAGCTTATGACTGTAGGGCTGCTTTAAGTCTGAAAAAATATATATAAACCCCTTAAAATGTGTTTTAATATGTCTGATAATAGAGCTAGGTTGTGGCGAGTTCTTAGAATTAAGTTAAAAAGTGGTGATTATTTGTCCATGCCGGAAGAATTATTTTGCTACAGTAGAGCTTGGTTTTGCAGAATGCTCAGGTAGTGGTTGAAGGTAGTGTTGGGTTGTCTGGTTTGATTAAGTTATGCTTTGTCTAACGTTTTGAATTCTTAAGGGAAGGTTGGTTAGTATTGCTCGGGGCGCGCAATAGTTCAAGTTTTGGGGTATGATAACTCTCCAAAAGGGAGTTATTCAAGCCTTATTTCTATAATGATTTGTGTGTCTTTCATGCTTAATAGGGTTGCTTTTAGATAGATAATATATGTTTTAACCCATTTGGAAGAATGGATGCTTTGGAAGTTATTTTGTGCAGAATGTATTGCTGAGCGACTTGAGGGAGCAAATTCTGTGCTACAGCAAAGCTGGGAGCAAATCTGCCACGTCACAGCTCGTTAGCCAATTGAATGAACTGAATTCTGTTAAGCTATTCTCGGGATAAAGGAGCAAGGAGAGCCATCCACGTGTCTAGGTCAACCTAATTCAAGCCTCCTATCACTATATAAAAGGAGATGGCCGCCCAAGTCAAATACATTCCATCCTTGGGAGAAACATTCCATTCTTGGAGGGTTACTTCCACCTTTAGGAGCCAAATAGAGGAGAGAGATTGGAGACCATCAAGAAGACCATCAATTGCAAGCTGATCAAGGGAACTAATATTTTCTTGCATTATTTTGTAAATATGGATATGCTTACTCAGATTGTAACGTGTGTCTCTATGCATCTTATGAACTAAGTAGCTTTAGGCGTTGGTTAGGGAACATGTGATTGTTGTGCTTAATTTCTAGTAATAAATATTGATTTAATGCATCTTGGTTAATTGTTGTGCTCATTTATATTTTATGCCCGCCTGGCGAGCCGGTATGAATACCTCTCTCTAGTTTCAGGGAGGATTTAAGGAGTGTGTGGCAGTTAATCACACTAGATCATTGTGTATTGGTGAACGCCAGTGACTGAGCTAGGGATAGCCAGTTGCCTAGTGCTTTATCGGTAGAGCTTCATTGGAGTTGAAACATATTCTAAAAAATCTAGAGTTCCGGGAAAAATCTGCTAATAAGACTGCGAGAGTTTTGCATGATCAATAATATTGCTAGAGCATCTTATAAAACAATTACTAAATCCTGACCAGCGCCTGTTTCTAATTTGTCTACCTATTTGTTTACTTTTTGTTCTGTCATTTCTTTTGCTTCATTATTTTATCAAAAACCAATCATTTTTACCACTTTTGAAACCATTGAAAAACTAAGCAAAATAGATAAAGTGAAAGCTAATTCAGACCTTGGATTCGGTAAATACTTAGTACTTGTTGCGGACTGTGTATACTTGCACAGAGTTCTAGAGTCTTTTTATATCGTATTTTTACTCACTCTAGGAACCCAACAGTTACGAACACCCACACAAATAATCAGTAAATGGACACAAAGATAGGCAATCAAAATAACATTTAACTATATTCTTTCATTCAAGACCCGCAAGCCGGGATTTAGCTATACATGTATACCAAAATTTCCCGTCTATACATAATGTAAAGCATTAAATGAATAAATAAAGGAGTTAGAAGATGCACCGTCGAAGAACCCCTTGTTTGCGCCTTGGATCCTCCTCGAAACAAGCTCCCGAGCAATCCAAAAAATGCCCAATATAAGACTTTCACTCTCCTCTCAACTCGACTCTCAAAGATGGCTCAAAGAGCTTTGAAAAAACTATGAGAATGGATTGTTTGATGATGGAAATGAGGCCAAAACTGCGCCTTATATAGGCCTCTAACTAGTGTTTTAGTTCAAGTGGGAGTTTGTTGGGTTTTATGCCCTAAAACTCGTAGATAGTGAATGTAACTGTTGACCGGATATTAATGATATAATATTGATATATTTTTCCATTAAATGTTATTAGTTATTTTGTATTTATCTTTGCCTAAAATAACCCTAATCGAATAAACTAGACATCCTAGGCTGTAATATGAGTCTTGAACTATATGTAGTGACATATGGGGATCACTATTCAAGAAACAACCTAAAGGGTCTACAGTATAGGGACAAGACTGGGTGTCTTATCCTGGAGACACTATGGATGCGGCTCACTTTGTATTTGATACAAACGCTATGATCCATCGCGTTCGTGTAGGAGACATGCGAGTGGGGGTATCCTATGCAATGTGTTTGCATAAGACCGGACCACGAAATAGTAACTGTCGCAACGTCATCGCGACGCGGAGCGGCCGACATCCTTTCTTGGGTTTTTAGAAGAAAATTGGAGTCGCCACCAATCATTGAGGGTGTGATTGGTCACCTTTAAAATAAAAAAAACAAAACTAGTCTTAGAAAACCAGAAATTAGGTTCGGGAGTCGTTTGAGTGTAGGGAAGGTATTAGCACCCTACAACACCCGTTTAAGAAAACGATTACCACAGTATCTTAAATTGTCCAATTAAATGAATAAAAACAGTCCTTTATTTTATTTTTCTTAAAAAAATGATAAATATGAAAATAAAAACTCAAAATGCAATAATGAACACAAGATGTCTCATTCGTTTTTACCTTAACTTTAGAAATAAAGCAAGGATTAAACATTATGAGTTGGATATCCAATTTAATATAAATCATGCCTAATCTCCCTTTTAATTAAAGGAACATGGGTGTACATGATTATGTTTACTAAAAATATTTTTTAAAAATAAAAAGGATGTAAAAGAAGAAAATTTATTCAAATAGTAAATTCTTTTAAAAGGGAAAATGAGAATTTTCATACGCCTACACGGGAGTTGGACTCCACGAAGGCACATTACTCAGTTCCCATAATCCCTTCCAAAAGAAAATCAAAACAATAACAATAATTGAAATTGACCAAGCAGAATTAAAGATTAGATTAAAGAAATTTGGAGAATGAAAGGAAAAAACAAATAAATTAGAAAGTTTAAAAAAATGAAGTTGGCAAAGTGCAAAAAGTGAACTAAAATGAGAGAGAAATTAAAAATGATAATCATAATGATGACGATAATAATAATAATAATAATAATAACAACAACAATAATAACAAAACAAAAAACAAAGGAAATAGAAAAACAAAACCCCACCTTTTTTACTTCTCTCTTCCTTCTTTTTTCCTTCTTTCTTACCCAATGTTTTCTCGCTCCGTATACTCCTTCCTCCCCCTCTTTTTTCCTCTTTTCCTCTTCCACTTTCTTTTCTCTCTTTTTCTATCACTCTCTAAGCTAAACTCTTATTCAAATGCCTAAACTCTCTCAAGCTCACTTTTACTCTAAACTTCTTCTCTTTTTTTTTCTCCTTTTCTATCACTCTCTAAGCTAAACTCTTATTCAAATGCCTAAACTCTCCCAAATGCCTAAACTCTCTCAAGCTCACTTTTACTCTAAACTTCCTCTCCTTCTTCTTGTTTTTCGTCCCTTTCATCCTCCATCTCCCCCCTTTTTATACTTGAAGGGTTACTAAATTAGGGGGAGGATGGATGAGAAAATGGTGGAAAAAAGAAAAAAAATAAAAAAAAAATAAAAAAAATGAGAGCCATGGAAAGACTTTTGAATAGGTAAACTTCCCCTTGAATAGGAATGGGGAAGACCAAAAAAAAAATAAATAAAATAAATAAATAAAATAAAATAAATAAAAATTAAAAAAAACGAATTTTTGATAAAAACATGTGAGAAGAGGGGTTTGAACCACAGATCTCGTGGTTATCAATGCGACTTTATGCCAGTTGAGCTATGCTCTTGTTGACATACAAGAAAAAACAAATTGACCACCAAATATTGGAAACCTTCAAACATTATTACTAAAAATCAAGCCGGACCAAATACGGTGTCTACAGTTTGCCCCCCTTTGTGTATCCTTGAAGGATTGAAAGGGTAGACAAAGGAAAGAGACTAAGTACTGGGGAGGCAAAGATTTGTTTGGTAAGAATTTGAATCAGGTATCGACCACAATTCAATAGTCAGGTTTGGTTCAACCGAGAGAAAAACTTAAAACAGACTGGATTGACACAGGCTTCGACCTCGACTGAATAGTCGAGTTCGATTTAACCGAGATAAAAATTGAAAACGGACCTGGATTGACACAGGCTTCGACCTCACTGAATAGTCGGGTTCGATTTAACCAAAAGAAAAAATTAAAATGGACCTGGATTGACACAGGCTTCGACCTCGATTGAATAGTCGGGTTCGATTTAACCGAGATAAAAATTGAAAACGGACCTGGATTGACACAGGCTTCGACCTCACTGAATAGTCGGGTTCGATTTAACCAAAAGAAAAAATTAAAATGGACCTGGATTGACACAGGCTTCGACCTCGACTGAATAGTCGGGTTCGATTTAACCGAGATAAAAGTTGAAAACGGACCTGGATTGACACAGGCTTCGACCTCACTGAATAGTCGGGTTCGATTTAACCAAAAGAAAAAATTAAAATGGACCTGGATTGACACAGGATTCGACCTCGACTGAATAGTCGGGTTCGATTTAACCGAGATAAAAGTTGAAAACGGACCTGGATTGACACAGGCTTCGACCTCACTGAATAGTCGGGTTCGATTTAACCAAAAGAAAAAATTAAAATGGACCTGGATTGACACAGGCTTCGACCTCGACTGAATAGTCGGGTTCGATTTAACAGAGAGAAAAACTAAAAACAGACCTGGATTGACACAGGCTTCGACCTCGACTGAATAGTCGGGTTTGATTTAACCGAGATAAAAATTGAAAACGGACCTGGATTGACACAAACTTCGACCTCACTGAATAGTCGGGTTCGATTTAACCAAAAGAAAAAAAAACTTGAAATGGACCTGGATTGACACAGGCTTCGACCTCGACTGAATTGTCAGGTTCGATTTAACTAAAAATAAATTTTCTTTGCAATGCACGCTAAACTTGAATGCTTGAATGCATGGGATGAAGATTTAGCATTATTCGAAAACTATGATACAGATTTCTTTAAAAGATATTTGATAGCTCGAGCACCCCATTCACATCACCCTTGGTAATAGACCTTAATTGGATCATGAACTCACTAAACAACTTGCTCTTTTTTTTATGAACAAAAATGTATCCAGAACGACTTTGCTCCTGTGATAATAATGATTTTGCCCCAGTTTGAGAAGACGAAAAATAATGGTTTTGCCCCAGTTTAAGACTTTGTCATGTTGAAATGACGGTTTTGTCCTCCATGATGACATTCCATCAACCTTCATGATCACGGTGCTCTTGGAAAAATATTGCCTTTGGATTCTTTGTTTGGACATATGTATTTCACATCGAATCGCTTAAGTTACCACCATTGATTTGAAATATCACGTTTATGTAACTTTTTGTTTATTCAATTGTAATGATAATAAAGGTAAACATGCCAAACATGCATAGTTGAGGAGATATTATGGAGAGTGGGGGAGAAAAATGGACAAGATATGCCATGCTTTGAGAAGGGAGCTTTGATTTATGACTAAAATTCAATAGACATATGTGTCAATGTTAAGGTTCTAGAACTTGAGACAAAAGTAACCTCTTAAACATGATATAGAAATTGAAGCGTAATTCTCCTAGAAACTTGTTGAATTCCCGCAACTTTGCTGAATCCTTTGATACACAAGTAGCCTATGCATAATATCTTCGAACTTGATCTGAATTTACTGGACTTGGCAGCTCATTACCATCCATGTTAGTCAAGACTAAAGCTCCTCCAGAGAAAGCTTTCTTCACCACGAATGGTCCTTCATAGTTTGGGGTCCACTTGCCTCGGTGATCTTTTAGAAAAGGAAGAATTCGTTTTAAGACTAAATCCCCTTCTCTGAATACTCTAGGACGCACTTTCTTATCATAGGCTTTCATCATTCGTCTTTGGTAAAGTTGACCTCTGCACAATGCTGTCAATCTCTTTTCTTCAACAAAGTTGAGCTGCTCATAGCGGTTTTGGATCCATTCAGCCTCTTCTAAATTAGTCTCCATGAGGACCCTTAATGATGGAATTTCCACTTCAATGGGAAGAACAGCTTCCATACCATAAACTAAAGAAAATGGTGTTGCCCCAGTTGAAGTGCGAACCGATGTGCGATATCCATGTAGTGCAAAATGAAGCATTTCATGCCAATCTTTATACGTCACCGTCATTTTTTGCACAATCCTTTTTATGTTTTTATTGGCAGCTTCCACTGCTCCATTCATCTTTGGTCTATACGGAGTTGAGTTGACATGCTTGATCTTGAATTGCTCACATAACTCAGTCATCAATTTATTGTTCAGATTTCGTGCATTATCAGATACTATGGTCTCAGGAAGACCATATCGACATATAATCTCCTTCTTGATGAATTTGATCACAACTCCTTTCGTCACCTCTCGATAGGACATTGCTTCTACCCATTTGGTAAAATAATCTATTGCCACCAAGATGAATCGATGTCCGTTTGAGGCTTTTGGGTCAATAGGGCCTATAACGTCCATTCCCCACATGGAAAATGGCCATGGTGTCGTCATAACGTGCAACTGAGATGCTGGAGCATGAGCTTTATCTGCGTAAATCTGACATTTGTGGCATTTTCGGGCATATTTGATACAGTCAGCTTCCATGGTTAACCAGTAATAGCCAGCCCTTAATGCCTGTCTGGCCATCATGTGTCCATTTGTATGGGTGCCGCAAATTCCCCCATGAATTTCTTTCATAATCGTGTTGGCTTCATTTGTATCTACACATCTTAGAAGTACCATATCATGATTTCTTTTGTAAAGTATTTCTCCATTTAGGAAGAACTTCATTGCTAACTTTCTAAGTGTGCGCTTGTCATTTTCTGAGGCATTCAGAGGATAGGTTCCACATTTCAAATAATGTTTGATGTCTTGAAACCACGGCTTGTCATCAAACTCTTCTTCTATATTCATGCAGGAGGCTGAAACATCTACTCTTCCCATCTTAATAGGTTGTACCTCATGATTGGGGTCTATGTTGAACATGACTGCAAGCGTAGTCAAGGCGTCTGCTATCTGATTACTCTCCCTTGGTAAATAGTCAAAAGTGATTTCTTCAAATTTATGAGACAAATCTAATATAAGCTTTTTATAAGGCAGTAGCTTGGTGTCTCTTGTTTCCCATTCTCCTCTCAATTGGTGAATCACCAACATAGAATCTCCCAAGACTCGAAGTTTCTTTATCTTCATATCCAATGCAGTTTGGATACCCATAGAACAAGCTTCATATTCAGCCATATTATGAGTACAATCAAAACTTAGTTTGGCGGTGAGAGGGAACAACTTTCCTTCAGGCGATATTAATACAACACCTATCCCATGACCTAACTCATTGGAGGCCCCATCAAACAACATGGTCCATGTTTCCAAGTCTGATATTTCTTTTTCCACCATTATAGTGGAGACAAATTCATCAGGGAAATCAAATTTCATTGGTTCATAATCGTCTATAGGTTGCTCGGCCAAATGATCAGCTAGTGCACTTCCTTTTATTGACTTTCGAGTAACATAGACAATATCATACTCGGATAAAAGAACCTGCCATCTAGCAATTCTACCAGACAAAGACGGCTTTTCAAAGATGTATTTGATAGGATCCATCTTTGAGATAAGCCATGTTGTGTAGTACAACATATATGGTCTCAAACGACGAGCGGCCCAAGCTAGAGCACAACAAGTTCTTTCTAAAAGAGAATATCTGGTTTCGCAATCAGTGAACTTTTTGCTTAAATAATATATGGCTTGCTCTTTTCTGCCTGAACTGTCATGCTGTCCCAGTACACACCCCATTGAATTTTCCGTCACTGTAAGATATAGGATAAGTGGACGATTTGGAGTTGGAGGTACAAGAACAGGAAGGTTTTGTAGGTATTGCTTGATCTTTTCAAATGCTTTTTGACAGTCGTCATTCCATATGCATGTATTGTTCTTACGAAGTAGCTTGAAGATTGGTTCACATGTTGCTGTAAGATGTGATATGAATCTTGCAATATAATTCAATCTTCCCAAGAAACCTCTGACTTCTTTTTTAGTACGTGGTGGTGGCATTTCTAGAATGGCTTTGACTTTGTCTGGGTCAACTCTAATTCCCTCATGGCTTACGACGAAACCCAACAACTTGCCAGAAGTGACCCCAAATGTGCATTTACTCGGATTCAGTTTCAACTTGAATTTTCTCAATCGCTCGAATAACTTTCGGAGAGTGGTTGCATGCTCTTCCCCTGGTTTTGACTTAGCAATCATGTCATCAACATACACTTCAATCTCCTTATGCATTAGGTCATGGAAGAGAGTAACCATGGCCCGTTGGTAGGTTGCCCCAGCATTTTTCAATCCGAACGGCATGACCTTATAACAAAAGGTTCCCCATAATGTGATGAATGTAGTTTTCTCTTGATCTTCAGGTGCCATTTTGATTTGATTGTAACCTGAGAATCCATCCATAAAGGAAAAAGTTGAGAATCCAGCTGTATTATCTACCAGTACATCAATATGAGGAAGTGGGAAGTTATCCTTTGGGCTTGCTCGATTCAAATCTCTATAATCAACACACATTCGGACATGTCCATTTTTTTTAGGTACTGGCACAATGTTAGCTACCCATTCTGGATAATTAGCAACTATTAAGAATCCTGCATCAATTTGTTTCATGACTTCCTCTTGTATTTTGATTAACATGTCTGGCTTCATCTTGCGTAACTTCTGTCTCACTGGCTTGTATTCAGGCTTAAGTGGCAAATGATGCACCACAATACTTGTGTCTAAACCAGGCATATCTTGATAAGACCAGGCAAAAACATCAATGTATTCATGAAGCAATGTTATTAACCCTTGACGGCTTTCAGCAGACATGTTGGTCCCGATTTTAACTTCTTTAATCTCTACTTGAGATCCCAAGTTAATCGTCTCTATCAACTCTTCATGTGGTCCCAATATCCTCTCTTCTTCTTCAATCATTCTCAACAATTCAGGAGTAAGTTCTAGATCTTCCTCATTACCACTTGTTCTCTCATTGGACTCAACATCGTATGTAGGAGAATCAAGTTCGTATTTAAGATCATTAACGCTTTCAATCCCAATTTCGCTGTTTAAGAAAGGGATTATTCAGTGTGATGAAAGAAGGTAAAAGGAAGGAATGGAATAAATGAAATCAATGCTAAAAGAAGTAGACACAAGAGAGATTCATTGGATGATAGGAAAGAAAGGGAAAAAAAATGCTTCTTCATTAACAAATGAAATATTGACATAGAACACATAAATCATCAAAACAAAAAACAAACAAAAAGTTTAAAAATTACTTTGATATCTCATTAACAAATGATGGTAACTCCATTACAGTCCAATTATTGAGTTCGAAGTCTTCTGGGCACAGATAAACTAAGGGACCGGCTTCTTTTTTCTGTTCGATTATAGCCATGACTGCAGGGTCTTGAGATTCTGAATGAATTATTTCAGCAAAGATGAAGGTATCATGAAGATGAGGAATGATATTCATTTGATACTTCGGCTCACAGTTCTCCAATCTAGCCAGTCGTTTTTCTTTCTCCTGTCTGTGTGCTTTAATCATATCTTTTTTGCTTGGTTTATATCCCAAACCAAACCTCTTCATATTTTTCGACATATTCAACAAATTTTCGAGGCTTTGGTTGCTTCCTGTTAAGGAGAGTTTTGAAAGTTGCAGCTCCATTTTCCCTATCTCTCCGTACAAAGTTGTGGCATTTGCAATCTCAAAAGCTTGAAATGATGACTCAAAAACCTCTTCTGCTGCTTCAATGTAGGGCATTGAAGAGGGTCTTGACACTAAGATATCCTCTTGTCCAGATATGATTACTAGTTTGCGGTCGACCACAAATTTAAGTTTTTGGTGTAATGATGATTGGACCACTCCAGCTGAGTGAATCCAGGGACGCCCTAACAAGAAGCTGTAGGCCGAATTAATGTTCATGACCTGAAAGGTTATATCGAAGGTGCATGGACCTATCTGGATGGGCACTTCTATGTCTCCAACAACTTCACTACGTGCCCCATCAAAAGCTCGTACGATCATAGTGCTGGGCCTTATATGAGACATATCAACAGGCAATTTCTCCAACGTGGATTTAGGCATTATGTTCAAGGAGGAACCATTATCAACTAGAACTTTTCCCACAGCAAAATTTTTGCACTTAACTGTAATGTGCAAGGCTTTAGTGTGTCCGGTGCCTTCTGGTGGTAACTCATCATCTGTGAAGGTTACTGAACTGGATGCAGTTATGTTTCCAACAATGTTATCCAAGTTGTCCATCGTAATATCCTGCGGAACATAAGTTTGATTCAAAATGTCCAACAAAGTCTTACGATGCGTATCTGAAGCCAGTAACAAAGCCAGTATGGAAATCTTTGCAGGGGTTCGACCTAACTGTTCAACCACTTTATAATCACTTTGCTTAACCAACTTCAAAAATTCTTGGATGTCCTCTTCAGATGCTGGCTGTTTAACATCTAGGCTCTTCGCTACAATGGGCTCTTCTATTTTCTCCTTGATATCTTCAGTGATCTTGGCTTTTCCTTTTTCTTTACCCTTGGGTTTCAATAGGTCTTCTGGTGTATAGCACTTCCCGCTTCGTGTTAGACCTCTCATCCCACTGATATTATGGATTGGAAGGGGTTCAGAATCAACAGTTACCTTATATTCATAGTTCCAAGGTACTGCTTTTGAACTTTTATATTCAAATGGAGTCGGAATCTGGATGGTAATCGGTCTTGGCTTGGAATTTGGGGTACTGGGCTTCTCGCGATAAGAAATTATTAACGGTTTTGGCTTGAGAGACAACCTTGAGCATTCTTCTATAATATCAACTTCCCCATACTGAGGGAGCTGAGTCATCTTTTGAGAAACTGTTAAAAAATGTGAATCTAACAACTCCTGGACCTTCAGACGAAAATGAGAACATTGGTCGATAGAATGCCCTTTTGCCCCAGTGTGATAAGAACACATCAAACTGTCATCGTATGTTCTGACACCCAAATCTGATTGGAAACGCTCTACTCCAATGTATCCATTACTGAATAATATTTCGAATAGTTCTCCCATGGGAGTCACTACGCTCTCAACATTCTTTTTCAAATCAGCTTCATGAACCTCTATCGCATTTACTTGTGCATTCTGATGGTTTGGCAGAGGATTGTTGTTGACATCTGGCCCATCTTCTTTCTTAAAGTTCAACCATCCTGCCTTGATCAATGCTTGCACCCTATGCTTGAGTGCAGTACAGTTTTCAGTGGAATGTCCAATTGCTCCTGCATGGTAGTCGCAACGGGAATTTGGGTCATACCACTTTGGGTAAGGTGGTTTTACTGGGTCAATTGGCACGGGTGCCAGCTGATTATTCTGGAAGAGTTGGGGAAGAAGTTCAGTATATGTCATAGGAATCGGATCAAAATGAGTCTGTCTACGGACGCCTTTATTGTTTTGGTGTCCTAGGACATAAGAAGTGTTCTGTTGATTCCGAGGCTGGTAGCCTTGAGTAGGACGAGGATTTTGGACGTAAGGTGATGAGTATTGGGCTGACGTATTATTGATATAGGGTTGAGGGTAAACATATGGAGGTGGATAGTGATATTGTGGCACTCCGGCATTAGGGTATGGTTGTCTTGAATTGAAACCAATCATCTGAACTTCTCCCTCTTTTTTCTTCGATGGAACCCCTTTTTTCGTTGTTGATGATCCAGCCGTATCAGTTATCTTTCCGTGCTTAATTCCGTACTCGATTCTCTCTCCAATTGTCATTATGTCAGAGAAATTGGTAGAGGCACTCCCAATCATCTTATCATAGAAAGGAGATTTGAGAGTATTAATAAACATGGTTGACAGCTCCTTATCTGCTAAAGGTGGTTGCACCTGAGCAGCAGTATCCCTCCACCTTTGGGCATACTCTTTAAAGCTTTCTGTGCTCTTCTTTTCCATCCTCTGGAGGTCTAGGCGGTCAGGAGCCATATCTATGTTGTGCTTATATTGCTTTAAAAATGAATCAGCTAGATTCTTCCATGAACATATATGAGTGCTGTCTAACTGCATATACCATCGAGATGTTGGACCAGTAAGACTGTCCTGGAAGCAGTGAATTAACAGGTTGTCATTTTGGACGTATGCTGCCATCTTCCTACAATACATGATGAGATGGTTCTTAGGACAGGATGCTCCATCATACTTTTCAAACTCGGGCACCTTGAATTTTGGAGGGAGGATTACATCTGGTACCAAGCATAGCTTGGTCGCATCTATATTTCCGAAGACGTCTGTTCCTTCTACTGCCCTTAATCTTTCCTCCAGGACTTCAAGCTTTTCACTAGAAGAGACTTTCTCACCTCCCGTTAGCTCTTTTCTGATTTCAGGATCATCTAAATTGGGAACTGTAATGGTCACCTTGGGAGGTATCTCTGTGGGTAGTGAAAATCCAGGTTGATTGTGTACAGGCACTTGCTCATTCTTGAAAAATGGAAACGGGTGCTGCTCTACTGGAATATTGTACAATGGATGATATTTTGGAGTAGTACCCTCTGTTGATTGCCGGATTGGAGGGTCGTTCATTGTATGGCTGGACTGAGCAATATCAGGTATTATTTTGCCTCTTTCTAGGGCGACAAGAATGGCATCCATTTTTTCTCGTAACTCCTCAATATCTTTCCTTGTTTTCTCCATCTCAGTACTCTGCTCTTCCATGATCCTTGTCCTGTATCTTGTGACGTAGGTGCGGTGGATTCGAGGTGACCGAGCTATCTTATGATTCTGTTTATATTTTTAATGAAAAGATATTTTAGAGTAAGAAAAGAGAAAGACAAAACGAAACAAAAAAAAGTGATAGAAGAGAAGGAAAAAAATGGCTTTGATATTAAATTGGAAAATGATAAAACAATGTAGCAGCAAAATTTGTGCAAAATTGAATTACAAGATATTTCAACTATCTAAATAAAACATAAACTAAAGTAAAGAGTTAATAAAATTGCCCCCAATACTCTAAACTTATACGGAGTTTTCCCAGAAACTTGAGCACATTCTTGCTATTCGGCTGTGTAGGTGCTATGACTTTAGAGAGAGTACGTGCATCTTCTACTAGTTCATCTGCCCTTCGAGTGACTCTCCTAATCTGAGTGAGCATATGTTCCGCTTTACTTCGTAGTGTCGCGTGGTTCTGTCTCGCAAACCCAAAATCATCGCTTAATCTGTCGTATTGCTCCTTTAAATAGGTATAGTCTTTCATTAATCTATCAGTGGCATCCTGATACTTACCGAGGCGAACATTAAGTGACTGAACGGACTCTCTTAGACCCTTGTTGTCGTTGATGAGGTCCCTTAGTTGATCTTCTCTAATCTTGAGCGTTAATTGTAGGTCGTCAATTGTTCGACATAGCGTTCAATTTTTTTCTTCTACCTCAGTAATCGTTTGGTTCCTCAAACTAATGCAATCTTCGAGCTCTTTCATCAACTCATGAAGTGAGGCAATCTCAGATTGTTGCTTCAAAACTTGGTCATTCCTTGACTTGAGAGTTGCTTGGGAGACTTCCTTATCCCTTCTTAATCGATGCATTCTTCTGTTCAGGTCGCGGGCCTCTATGTCTAATGCTGAAATTTCTTTTTCTAACTGTTCTTGTTTGCTGAAACTGCCCTTTAATCGGTTTAACTCTTTTTCTAGTTCAACATTGCGCAACAAACCTTGCTTTACCTCCAATTGCAGCCTTTCATTTTCTTGAACCAATGATGAATTCGCTTTTCTCAATTCATCACATTCTTTTTCACGTGCTGCTTGTTCTGTCTGTTGATCTGGTATCACCTTTGCATTAAGTTTTATCTTGGTTTTCATGTTTGGTGACACAAGCACGGTTTTAGCTCTGTTTGCATGCCATGTTTTGTACGCCTCTGTGGTATCATCATGAAACTGACCACTCTGGATTTTAGTGATCATTTTCCATGCTTTCACAATTTTCTGAATTCTATCTTTACAGAAGCCTTTATCATAAGCAAATTCGAAATCCTTCAACTCATGCGTAGCAGGGATGAATTGTCGGACCCAAATTTGGCGTACTACCAATAAAGGAGCATAGGCTATACATCCCCAAGGACCCAAAAGAGGTAAACTTTGAAATTTACCACATTTATAGATCATTGGCCTAGTTGACATCCAAGGGGCTCTCCACATTACATCTTCTACCTTTAGTTCGGAGAAAAAGGCTTCCCAAGCGTTCCTTTCAGGGGAGGATGAACTCCAACCTGATTGCACGAACTCTGAAATGGGATTTCGCAGCTTATTCCAGGAACTTGAAAATTTGATCTCTGGACATTTGAATTCGGGTGGACACTTCACATGACTAAGGACCCAAATGTACAATAATGGTGCACACCCTATAAATCTTCCTGTTCCTTTTGTTCTGCAATAATTCAATGAACGAAAAGTTTCTGCCAATACAGGAATAATGGGATCAACTCCTATTTCTATCTTAGCAAACAACTTGACCACGCGTTCCTCAACATATCCACATACTTTAGGAAACAAAACAACATTAAAGATACACAATGCCAGTAATGTTAACTCCTTGTCTTCATTTGCAAATTTTTGTTGAAGAGTAAGGATGTAGTCTAGGGGTAGGCATGTGTTCTCTCCTTTTATCTTTACTTGTTTCTCAATGTCGCTCGTACGAATCTTGCCCAAAAGAGTAGATAATGCTCTTTTCATTGTAAGCTCTTGATCGTAAGAATAAGCTTCAACCTCTGTTCGTGTTGGCATATGCAGAAGGGATTGATATTCCTCTATTGTAGGAGTCATGTCAATTGAGCCAAATGTGAAACATCTGTAGGCTGGATCCCAATGTCGAATCAAAGCTTTTAATACAGAATAATTAACTTGTACATACATGAGCTGAGCTAGATAGCCATATTTGCTTGTAAATTTAGCCTTCCTATCTACAGTTAATTTTTCCCAAGCCTGTTTCACTGCTTCTAATTGACTTTCTGGAAAACTGACATCCTTAAATTGAGAAATAACATTTTCTACTAAAGAATCTCCGTGGATTTGTTGTACATTTTCTGACCATTGACGTACTGTTGCTTGATCTTCTATACCCATTTCTTGTATTGGAGGGGGTGATTTTATTTTACTCATACTTTAGTTTCTGCCAATGCAAATAATCGAAAAATCTTGTTAATTTAATTTGCACAATTTTCTTAACTACATTAAAAGAGATTTCAAAGGATACTTTCAATGAGCGAAAATTGAAAATTGATATAAGATACAAGGGAAAGAAGAAAAATAAATAAATAAATAAACTTTGACAATAATGCATGTAATAAGTCAAATCCTAGAACTATATGAGTGGAGTTTAAATCTAAGGCATCCTAGAAAAGGTCCCCAAGCTTACCCACCGATTTAACGATGTAGTAGGCTTGAGTGGAGAATTTCATGCGCCTGCACGGGAATCGAAATTCCACGAAGGTCACACTACTCAGTCTCCGAGTCTAGTCCTAAGGTAGAGCCCGGGTAGAAGGCTAGTGAAAGTGTGTGAAATGCATGATTAATAAGATGACATACAAATGAATGACATAACAATTACAACATAAAAAAAAAATGGTAACAATAAGATGACATGCAAATGAATGACATAACTAAGATAAAGTAATTACAACATAAAAAAAAAATGGTAATAGACAAGTGAATAACAATATGCCAAACAAATCATATTATAAAGGAAAACAAAATAAATAAATAACAAAACAATAACAAAAGGACCTGAAGAAAAATTCAATTCAAAGGACAATAAAGATATTCATGGCTTGACCCTCAAAATCCCCAGCGGAGTCGCCAAGCTGTCGCAACGTCATCGTGACGCGGAGCGGCCGACATCCTTTCTTGGGTTTTTAGAAGAAAATTGGAGTCGCCACCAATCATTGAGGGTGTGATTGGTCACCTTTAAAATAAAAAAACAAAACTAGTCTTAGAAAACCAGAAATTAGGTTCGGGAGTCGTTTGAGTGTAGGGAAGGTATTAGCACCCTACAACACCCGTTTAAGAAAACGATTACCACAGTATCTTAAATTGTCCAATTAAATGAATAAAAACAGTCCTTTATTTTATTTTTCTTAAAAAAATGATAAATATGAAAATAAAAACTCAAAATGCAATAATGAACACAAGATGTCTCATTCGTTTTTACCTTAACTTTAGAAATAAAGCAAGGATTAAACATTATGAGTTGGATATCCAATTTAATATAAATCATGCCTAATCTCCCTTTTAATTAAAGGAACATGGGTGTACATGATTATGTTTACTAAAAATATTTTTTAAAAATAAAAAGGATGTAAAAGAAGAAAATTTATTCAAATAGTAAATTCTTTTAAAAGGGAAAATGAGAATTTTCATACGCCTACACGGGAGTTGGACTCCACGAAGGCACATTACTCAGTTCCCATAATCCCTTCCAAAAGAAAATCAAAATAATAACAATAATTGAAATTGACCAAGCAGAATTAAAGATTAGATTAAAGCAATTTGGAGAATGAAAGGAAAAAACAAATAAATTAGAAAGTTTAAAAAAATGAAGTTGGCAAAGTGCAAAAAGTGAACTAAAATGAGAGAGAAATTAAAAATGATAATCATAATGATGACGATAATAATAATAATAATAATAATAACAACAACAATAATAACAAAACAAAAAACAAAGGAAATAGAAAAACAAAACCCCACCTTTATTACTTCTCTCTTCCTTCTTTTTTCCTTCTTTCTTACCCAATGTTTTCTCGCTCCGTATACTCCTTCCTCCCCCTCTTTTTTCCTCTTTTCCTCTTCCACTTTCTTTTCTCTCTTTTTCTATCACTCTCTAAGCTAAACTCTTATTCAAATGCCTAAACTCTCTCAAGCTCACTTTTACTCTAAACTTCTTCTCTTTTTTTTTCTCCTTTTCTATCACTCTCTAAGCTAAACTCTTATTCAAATGCCTAAACTCTCCCAAATGCCTAAACTCTCTCAAGCTCACTTTTACTCTAAACTTCCTCTCCTTCTTCTTGTTTTTCGTCCCTTTCATCCTCCATCTCCCCCCTTTTTATACTTGAAGGGTTACTAAATTAGGGGGAGGATGGATGAGAAAATGGTGGAAAAAAGAAAAAAAATAAAAAAAAAAAATAAAAAAATGAGAGCCATGGAAAGACTTTTGAATAGGTAAACTTCCCCTTGAATAGGAATGGGGAAGACCAAAAAAAAAAATAAATAAAATAAAATAAATAAATAAAAATTAAAAAAAAACGAATTTTTGATAAAAACATGTGAGAAGAGGGGTTTAAACCACAGATCTCATGGTTATCAATGCGACTTTATGCCAGTTGAGCTATGCTCTTGTTGACATACAAGAAAAAACAAATTGACCACCAAATATTGGAAACCTTCAAACATTATTACTAAAAATCAAGCCGGACCAAATACGGTGTCTACAGTAACCACTAGTTATAACATCGTTAACTAGTTGGTTTTCTATTTCACTAGGACGACCTAGACAACTTGGCCTTAATCCTGAGTTGATTATGGACTCCTGCTCATGATGGACTGTCCTTTGATTTGTATGGGTGAGAGTGGCCAATACGCCGACTCAATAAGCCTACCATTTTGGGGATAAGACCGAATGGGGAGTTGGGAACATAATCGTACAAGATGGAATTCACTCATTCCCGACTTTAGGGAAGCAGATGAGTGTTCCCTTAAGTGGCGACTCCGAGTCTTGACAAAGGGCCCTACCTAGGGGTGTTCATCGGTCGGTCGGTGTCGGATTTGGGGGAAAACCGACACCGACCGATCGGTCGGTTTTCCAAAAATTTGGAAACCGACCAATTTCGATGGGTGTTGCAAGCCGACCAACCGAACGGTCAGTTCGGTCGGTCGGTTCGGTCGGTTTTTTTTAAAGATCATGATAATTGAGATGAAGAACGACGGTCGGTCGGTTATGTGTAAAATCGGTCGGTCGGTCGGTAAATTATGTGTTTTTTAAAAAAAAATGGTTTTTTTATATATAAATATATTGGGCGGTCGGTCGGTTATGTGTAAAGTCGGTCGGTCGGTCGGTCGGTTATGTGTTTTTTTAAAAAAAAAAAATGGTTTTTTTATCTATATAAATATATCGGTCGGTCGGTCGGTTATGTGTAAAATGGTTTGGCCGACCGACTGACCGACCGACCTCCTCAATCTAAGAACCGACACCGACCGACTTGGTCGGCTAACCGACCGACCGACCGACGTCGGTTCGGTCGGTTTCGGTCGGTCGTGTCGGTTTTCGGTCTGAAGATGAACACCCCTAGCCCTACCCTCTCAATCGCACGAGAGGGTTTTCTGTTTGACGGTTGGACCACAAACAGGTTGTTCATTAGAGGAGAACTGGTACTTAAGGAAATAGAAGTAACCCAGGGGTAAAACCGTAATTTGACCCAGCTGGTGTTACGGACACTCGTGAAGGACTAACTAGTCGATATTGGTCTATATCCGTGAATACAGAAAATATATCTGCAGTGAGAAGAGTGCAACAATGAGTCTATAGTGGAATGTACACACAGTTAATGAATATTGATTAATTTGATTAATGAGTTTGACCAATTAATCTCACATCTTGGAGCTTCTGATCTACAGGTCCATTAGGTCCCACTAGTAGCTCATAAAGTAATTTGAGGAAACTAAGTAATAAATGTAAATTGGAAGTGTTCAAATTACTAAGGGAAATAATATAATATTTATTGATATACTATTCTGAGATAAATTAATATTTGAAAAAATTCAAATATTAATATAAATTTGAGTCACATTAAATTTATGGAAGTTTGAAAGAGTTCAAATATGAATTAATTAATTTTAAGGCCTAAAATCTATTTGGGCAAATTAATTAATTCAAGGCCGGAAATTAAATATGTGATATTTAATTGGTGGTTAATTAATTAAAGAATTAATTAATCTGGAATTAATCAATTATGGAAATAACTAATCACTTAAGGAAGTGATTAATCATTTATGGAAATGATCTAATCACTTATGGAAGTAATTACTCATTTGTGGAAAAGATTAATCAATTATGGAATTGATTGATCTTGGATTGATTAAATAAGGAATAAGATTGCATCAATTTTGGAAAAGATTGGTTTAGTTGAATATTTTATCCATGGCCACTCTTCTATAAATAGACCTAATTGGTTTTGTAACCCTCTTGCTCTTAGACTCACAAGTTAAGACCCTAGAATTCTCTCTAGCCTCCCTTTTAGAGAAAGACTCCCACAAGTCTTTTGCCTCCTAGACTTAGAGACATACCGGTGTAACTTTTGTGGTTATTGTGTCTTTGAAAAAAATTTCCAGCGAAGAAATCAAGGAGTCGCTGCGTTTTCGTTCATTGGAGCATCGGCGAAAAACGGTCTAGTCTACAACGGAGGGTTGTAACGGTTCTTTCCCGTTTCTTTAGAAAAGCATGAAAATAAATTTAGATTTAATTTTCAAGCAAGTTTATAGCAATTTCCAGCAACTTTAAAACGTGTTTAAAGTTTATTTTGCCTTTTCGTAACGATTTTTTAATATTTTCGATAGGCTCTAATAGGTGGGATTTATGCATAATGTATGTTCGGTTTGCATTGAACTGTTTAAGTTAATTTTATGGCCATAGATTTTATTTTTATGTGATTTTGATCATGTAAGGACCCAGTGTTTTGGGTATTTTATGTAAAATCAAGTCCTATGTAAGTCCGGATCTAGAATAGGTTTTTATGAGATGAAAATCAGTGAAATCGCGCTGAAATCCGAGGCCAAAATCGAAGAAAAACTCTGTTGTTTTGCCCACATCAAGCTCCAGACATAACAGCGTCAGGACGTTGTTCACAAAGCATCCCAACGCTGTCCCGACTCCGCAGACGCTGAAGACCAGATGAAGGCGCAACGTCGGGACGCTGTGTTACTAGCGTCTCGACGCTGTCCCGAATGCGACATGCATTAGGGTTTCACAAAGGAGCGGTTCAAGACATTTGATGCGGTTCGGTTCGACGGTTGGTCCGATTCGGCTAGGCTGGGACCTATTTGGTCCGGTTCAGCTGATTTTGGGCTTGGTTCGTGATTTTGGAGGTCGGTTCGAGGTTGTTCGGGGCGGTTTGTGCTGTCTAGACCAATTTTTGGAGCTGTAGAATGATTTTATGATAGAATTTAGCTAAAGTTAATGTAATTTAATGCTTTATTTTATCTAAGGCCAAATTTAACCGGTTCAATTGCTATTTATATGCTTTATGGATGTCATATAGAATTTGTAATCCCTCCTTAGGTTATAAACATGCTCATGCATTTATTTATATATTATAAATTGTTATAATGTATGTTTTAAATGCATGAAATTGTTTTCATATTTTGTAATATAAGTGTATATTAATTATATGAACAATAATAAAGCATGAAGCATGTCATTACTTAGATTAAATATAAATAGTTATGTTTAATGTGATGAATGCAGCATGCTTGATTGATTTTCTTGATTGGTTTATAATTGTTATATTAAAAGGAAATCAATATTGCATGAAGCATGATACATCCATAGTTATTAATATAATTGTTATATTATTCATGCGATGCAATTAGTATGGTTTAATTATTTAATTTGAATGAGATTGTTGAATTAATTAAACCCTAGATTCTTGATTATAGGATTAATCATTAAAATTTGAAATAGTTCTTTGATATTAATTATTAGAAATCGTCAATCTATAATCAAGAATTGAATGCAAACCTAAGATCATAGGATAAATTGGATTAATTTTAAATTGTTTAAAATTAATTAGACCTAGATCAGTTTCTAATAGGATTAGAACTATTTCTTACCTAGAATTAAAAATAGTTTTAATTGACTAAGTAGGAAAAACATTGCTATGATTATAAGGGAACTCCACCGGTAATGTTCTGTCTAAGGCTGGGGGTATTTAAGTTGACGGCTTACGGAACACCTCCTACCTGGGAACTGACCTAGAATACCGGAGTTGAATTAATCATAGTTAATTGTTAGCATGCAATGTCACTAGGTTTGTTAAAAGTGTTTAATGCACCTAGATCTTTAGAGTAAAGACCTTACATTACTGTGGTCATAAGGGAACTCTCTCGGTAAAGTTCTGTCTAAGGTTGGGGGTATTTAAGTTGACGGTTTACGAAACACCTCCTACCTGGTAACTGACCCGAACATTGAGTTGAATTAACCATAGTAATGTTGACTTGCAATGTTGGGTTTGTTAAAAGAAGTTTAAGTCATCTAAAACATTGCGGTTGAATCCTTTCCATAATTGTTATAATAGGATCAGACTTAGATAGATTGACTTAACCGAATTTTATCTAAGTTAAACAACCCTAAATTAACCTTGGGACATTTTCAGTGGGAGGAAAATTACAAAACGAGATTTAGATCAAGTTTTGCTCCTATGCCCTTATATTCACAACGTGAGGTTCATGTTCGACTTCGAGTCGCCTTAAGAGCGGCCTCCCTTCAGAATGTGTTTACATGAATCAATAACAAGGTGAATGGGAAAAATGTCTAGAGTAAGTGGGAGCGGGACACGTGTCAACGTATCCCTCGGTCTCCGCCCCTAGTTCACACTATGAGAGTCCTATGATCCGCCTGCAGGTTGTCGTGGCGCAACCATCCCTTCGAAGGGCCTGATCATAGGATTCGGAACATCGTGAACTCCTTAATAGGATAGGAACTCTTAGGCTAATTACCAACAGTTGTCTTTCCCTTCGGTAGCCTATTGGTGCGTGCCTCTGAGATCTGAAAGTGGGAGGGTTACACTTACAAGGATAAGTTAAAAGTGTTAACAAATCCTTGACCGAACAACGGTGGCTAATGTCTATAGGAATATGAGTTATTTTGGAGTTAGAATTAGCTGAGAAATGTCTCATTTCAGAGGAGGAGTAATTGATCACCCTTCGATGGCTGATATTCTAAACCTCTAAAACATCATTGCAAAACTAAATCAATAGTTTTAGGGTTCTGTGATTGCTTGTTTTGCTAAATTGATTGGATTGTGTGCAATTGTTTGCTTGTATGATGAGTTAAGGCAAAGATAACTAATACGGTCATTGTTTGTTTAAATTTCAACAATGTCTTCCTCGATAGTCTCTCTACTTAAAAATGAGAAATTAACCGGCGAAAATTATGCTACGTGGAAGTCGAACCTGAATACGATTCTTATTGTCGATGATCTGCGGTTCGTCTTAATGGAGGATTGTCCTCCAGCCCCTGCTCGTAATGCATCCCAAGCAATTAAGGATACTTATGACCGCTGGACAAAGGCCAATGATAAGGCTCGCGTCTATATCCTAGCCAGCTTATCTGAAGTTTTGGCTAAAAGGCATGAGGGCATGGTCACAGCGAGGGAGATTATGAACTGTCTCCAGGAGATGTTTGGACAACCGTCCTACCAACTCCACCATGACACTCTCAAATACGTATATAGTTGCCGCATGAAAGAGGGCACGTCTGTTCGGGAACATGTCCTGGATATGATGGTCCAATTCAACGTGGCGGAAGCAAACGGGGCAGGCATAGATGAGCGTAGTCAGGTTGCATTCATCTTAGAATCTCTTCCGAAGAGTTTTCTACAGTTTCGAAGCAATGCAATGATGAATAAAATAATATTCAACCTGACTAGCCTCCTGAATGAGCTACAACTCTATCAGTCTCTTCTTAAGAACAAGGGACAAGTAGAAGGAGAGGCAAACGTTGTTCACTCTGAAAGAAAGTTCGAGAAGAGTTCATCCTCTAGAACTAAATCTGTAGCCACTTCTTCGAAAAGATTCAGAAGAAGAAAGGAAACAAGGGGAAGGCTCCCGCTACTGCTGCTAAAAAAAAGGGAAAAGCAAAAGTTGTGGCAGACAAGGACAAGTGTTTCCACTTAAATGTAGATGGACACTGGAAGAGAAACTGCCCAAAGTACCTTGCTGAGAAAAAGAAGGAAAAAGGAAGGTAAATTTGATTTACTAGTTTTAGAAACATGCCTAGTAGAACATGATGAGTTTACCTGGATACTTGATTCAGGAGCAACTAATCATGTTTGCTCTTCTTTTCAGGAAAATATTTCCTTTCGACAGTTGAACGATGGGGAAATGACACTCAGGGTCAGAACTGGAGAGGTCATTTCAGTTAAAGCAGTGGGAGCTGCGAAATTATTTTTTAGAAATAGATTCTTACTTTTAGAAAGTTTGTTAATTGTTCCCAAGATTAAGAGGAACTTAATTTCTATTTCATGTTTGATTTAACAATCGTATACAGTTACTTTTAATATGAATGGAACGTTCATTTATAAGAATGGTGTACTTATTTGTTCAGCCAAATTAGAAAATAACTTGTATGTATTAAGACCAACCGAAAACAAAGCACTTTTAAATCACGAATTATTTAAAACTGCTAAAACTCAAAGAAAAAGGTAAAAGATTTCTCCAACAAGTAACAATACTCATCTTTGGCATCTTAGATTTGGTCATATAAACATCGATAGAATCTGTCGTTTGGTAAAGAATGGACTTCTAAGCAAGTTAGAAGATGATTCACTACCACCTTGTGAATCTTGTCTCGAGGGCAAAATGACCAAAAGATCCTTTACTGGAAAAGGTTACAGAGTCAAAGAACCCATAGAGTTAATACATTCGGATCTCTGTGGTCCAATGAATGTAAAAGCTCGGGGAGGGTACAAATATTTCATCTCATTTATAGATGATTATTCAAGATATGGTTACTTGTACCTAATGAGATATAAGTCTGAAGCCCTTGAAAAGTTTAAGGAGTTTAAGGCTGAAGTTGAAAACCTAAGAGGTAAATCAATTAAAGTACTTCGATATGATCAAGGAGGGGAGTATATGGATCAAAGATTCCAGGATTATATGATAGAACATGGAATCCAATCTCAACTCTTAGCCCCTGGTACACCTCAACGAAATGGTGTATCAGAAAGGAGAAATAAAACCTTGTTAGACATGGTTTGATCAATGATGAGTTATGTTCAATTGCCTAGCTCGTTTTGGGGGTATGCAGTACACATCTTGAACAATGTTCCCTCAAAAAGTGTTTCTGAAACGCCTTTCGAATTATGGAAGGGGCGTAAACCTAGTTTGCATCACTTTTGCATCTGGAGTTGTCCAACACACGTGCTTGTGACAAATCCTAAGAAACTGGAACCTCGTTCAAAACTGTGCCAATTTGTTGGTTACCCTAAAGAAACGAGAGGTGGTTATTTCTACGACCCACAAGAAAATAAGGTGATTGTATCGACAAACGCCACCTTCTTGGAGGAAGACCACATGAGGGATCATAAACCAGGTAGGATAATAATATTAGGAGAAGCTACTGAAGAATCAGCAGGAGTTGTTGACGAAGCTGGACCTTCAACAAGGGTTGATGAAGGAACTAGTTCTTCAGATCCATCCCGTCCTTCTCAAACGTTGAGAATGCCTCGATGTAGTGGGAGGGTTGTATTACAACTTGATCGCTAACAATTGCTTGGAACACGAAAGTGAAAAAGAATTGTTAGAAATTTATAATGAAGTTGCTTAATGCCATACTATAATTAACTAAGGAAATGGACACATAAATTAGTTATGTTAGTATGAGATGTGCAGGAACTTCAAAGAGAATTCCGCTTACAATTGAAGTTTAGTAACTACATTCATCCGTATAATTAAGCTACAATTCCAAACGGCTAGTTAGCACCCTAGGTCAAGACCCCCTTAATAGGATATTTTCATTCATTTGCATGATTTCTTTAATATCTTGTTAGTATTTTACCTTTAGAGTTGATCTTCTAAATAAAATTAAGCATGATGGTTCTTAGTACTTAATGGACTTAATTCAAATTCCTTGAGGATTCGATACTCGATATTACCTATCGTTTTATTATTACTTGTGACCCGTGCACTTTGCGGTCATCAAGTTTTTGGCGTCGTTGCCGGGGAATTCACCTTTTTCCATTAATATTGAGAATTAAGTGTTTGATTTTAATTTAGAAATTTATTTTTGCATTTTAATTGTTTTTTAGTTTAAGAAATTGTGGCAAAATTTGAGGAGTTATAAGGTGGATAACTTGTTTCTTGAAGATTTAATCATGGCAGATCAAGACGACAAAACGATTCGAGATTATTTCTTGCCTGAATTACCACTGAATTACTCTGGGATAGCTTATGAGCCTATTGTTGCTAATAATTTTGAGCTCAAAGCTAGTCTCATTCAATTGATAAAGAGAAAATGCTTTTAAAGGCCATCCATCAAAGGATCCACACAATCACCTGAGATCATTTTTGGATATATGTGGAACGGTAAAAATAGGAGGAGTTAGCACCATGATTCTATCCGGTTACAATTATTTCCATTTTCCTTACAAGATAGGGCTAGAGATGCAGGGATAAAAGCCCTTGCGCAGCGAAAACTTACAGAACCTTTACTCAGTTTTTAATTTGGAATAAAATACCAATACGTTTGGCAAAATAATAAAAATTACAGCAGTGAAATCAAAATAAAACTACTGAATTTTTAATAATAAAACATGCTTGACCTTATTTAGATCTAATCTAAATTGGATCCTATTGACCCTAGTTCAAGAAGAACCTTACCTTTGAAGAAATCCTTGAACTTTTTCGCCTAATTCTCTGAATTGCTCCCAAAAAAAGTTTGCCACGAACACCACCACGAGGTTTCACCAGTATTCTCAGCAGGATACGCGTTGGGAGCTTGTGGGAACTCAACAGACTCTAAGGATTTTTCTCTGGATACTCTTTTCTCTCTGAGAAAAAAAAAATCTCTCATTTTTTTCAGCCACTAATCAATCGAGAGAGCAGGAGAGAGCGAGGGATGGGGAGTTAGGCGTGGGACTAGGGCGTTGATTCAGCAACTCCCCTGACCACGTCTGATTATTTAAAATATCAGATAACTGATATTTCAGTTATCTGATATTTTAATTAATTATAATTTGAAAAACATAAATTCAAATTACAATTAATTATCTTTAATTAATCTAAATTAATTAAAATAACTTTAATTTAAATCCAATTTAAATTAATATCCCTCTATCTTATAGTTTAATTAAATCAAATTTAATTAAACTAAATCAATTAATTAATAAGAAATTAATTAATTAATAAAATAAAATTGAACATCACATATTCAATTACTATTTTCTCTCTCAAAACTATAGTATTAATATACATCCAATGCATATTAATTATAACCTATAGTTTTAATATAAACCAAAATCATATTTTAGTATAATATTCGAACACCTTCGAATATTCAATCAATCCTTAGAATTTTACCTCAACGCCCCAAATGAGCTACCGGTGGGACCTAATGGACCTACAGATCAGAAGCTCCAACGATATGAGATTAGTTGGTTAAACTCATTAACCAAGTTAATCAATATTCGTTAACTGTGGTTCACTCCACTAAAGAACCACAGCTGCACTCTTCTCACTGCAGATATATTTCTGTGTCCACGGATATTGACCGTCAGCAGCAAGTTAGCCCTTCACGTGTGTTCGTACCCCAGCTAGGTCAAATTACCGTTTTACCCCTGGGCTACCTCTTGGTCCTTAAGTACTAGTGCTCCTCTAATGAACAACCTGTTTGTGGTCCAACCAACAAACAGAAATCCCTCTCGTGCCATGAAGAGGGTAGGGCCCATTGTTCAAGACCCGGAGACACCACTTAAGGGAACACACCTCTACTTACCCTAGTATCGGGAAGGAGTGAATTCCATCTTGTAAGACTACGTTCCCAGCTCCCCACTCGGTCTTGTCCCCAAAATGGTAGGCTTATTGAGTCGGCGAACAGGCCACTCTCACCCGTACAAATCAAAGGACAATCCCTCATGGACAGGAGTCCATAATCCACTCAGGATTAAGGCCAAGTTGCCTAGGTCATCCTAGTGAAATAGAAACCAAACTAACTAACGGTGTTACAGTTAGTGGTTAACTATTTCGCGGTCCGGTCTTTGTGCAAACTCATTACACAGGATACCCCCACTCACATGTCAACCACATGAACGCGTTGGATCATTACGTTTGTATCAGTATACAAAGCGGGCCGTATCCATAGTGTCACCAGGATAAGGTACCCAGCCTTATCCCTATACTACAGACCCTTTAGGCTAAAACTTGAACATTGATCCCCGTATGTCCCTACATACTAGTTCAAGCCTCATTCTATTAGCCATGGATGTTTAGTTTATTGGATTAGGGTTAACAAGACAAGATATAATACAAACATTGAATAATACATCACTTTATTAATGTTCGGTCAAAGGTACATTTACTATCTACGAGTTTTAGGGCATAAAACCCAACAAGAGATTGGTTAGACTCGTTAACCCCAAATAGCATCCTGAGTTGGAATGACTTAGTTAAGGCCTTTCGGACGAAAATTTTCCCATTAGCTAAAATTACAAAGCTTAGGACTGAAATATGAATGTTTAAACAATTAGAAGAAGAGCAATTGTATGAAGCTTGGGAGAGATATAAGGATATGTTAAGGAAATGCCCACAACATGGGTTAAATAGGGATTTTAAGACGATTCTTGACACTGCGGCTGGAGGAAACTTCTTAGCCAAAACTGTCAAGGATGCACGAGCCCTAGTAGAAGAGTTGGCCTTGACAAGTTACCAATGGCCATCTGAGCAACCAGAGACCAAACCTAAAGGAAAACCATGTGAGACCGATGAGGTGAGTGCTTTAAAATTCTAAGTCGTAGCTCTAACCAAGGCTCTAAATAAACTCTCAGGATCAGAGATTCCTAGTTTGCCTAAAGCTGATGTAAAAATAGAATCTCAACTTGAGGAAATAATTCAAGAGAAGAAAAACCCTTTGGAAGAAATGTTAGGAAACTTCATAAATGAGACTAGGAATTTAACTGTAAATGTTCAAGGAGTAGTATCAACAATGCAAGCCATAGTAGAAAAACAAGATATTGTTATTAGTATGATGGAAGCAAAAATATATCAGATGACAGTATTCATGGACCAAATTCAGCAAGGAAAGTTATCTAATGTCTTCGCCATGGACCCACAAGAGCAATACCCTGCCATATCTCTCAGAAGTGGGAAACAGTTGTAAGAGGTTGAAAGAAAAGAAGAAACAAATCCCAGCACTAGGAGGATATTGGATGAGTATGATGATCAGAACAAACCAGAGGAAGAGACAACACCACCAATGCCAGATAAGCCTTCTGATTCTATTCCTTTAGTTCTTAATCAGATTCTTTATCCTCAAAGATTTCAAAAGAAAAAGTTGGATGCTAAGTTTTCTAAATTTCTTGATATTTTTAAACAGCTCCATATTAACATTCCTTTTGTTGATGCTTTGGAACAGATGTCAAGCTATACCAAATATATGAAGGAAATATTATATAAAAAAAAGGAAGTTCGAGAACCATGAAATAGTGAACATGACTGCCGAGTGTAGTGCCATATTCCAGAAACATGTACCGCCGAAACTGAAAGATCCAGGGAGTTTCACTCTTCCTTGTACTATTGGTAGTTTGTTCATTAAGAAAGCCTTATATGACTTAGGGGCGAGTATTAACCTAATGTCTTTCAGTGTCTATAGGAAACTTGGTATGGGAGAGTTGAAGCCAACCACAATTGTTCTGCAATTGGCAGATCGTTCGATGACATACCCAAAAGGTGTGTTAGAGGATGTTCTGGTCAATGTTGATAAGTTCATTTTTCCCGCAGACTTTGTAGTGATATACATGGAAGAGGACCCCGAAGTTACGATCATTATTGGAAGACCATTTCTGGCAACTGCTCGTGCCTTAATTGAGGTTCAGAAAGGAACCCTGACTCTCAGAGTAGAAGACGACGAGGTAGTGTTCAACCTTTTTAATGCACTAAAACATCCAGAAGAGGTTAGTTCTTACTTTACGATTGATTCGGTTGACACTATTATCGATGCATGTGTAGAGTCAGAGTCTCCTGTTGATCATTATGGAATAAGCATGCCTGATGTGTTTGGAGATGAATTGATAGATTTGAATCGGGATACTGCTTTAAATTGTGATGAATTTGATAGATCTTTAGGAAGGGAGGAAAAATTACCATTAGATATTTGTGCTCAAGTTGATACCCCTTCCCCTGAATTAAAACAATTGCCTGCTGACCTATGTTATGCTTTCTTAAGAGAATCTTCTACTTTTCCTGTCATTATATCTGCTGATTTGAGTAAAGTAGAAGAGGAACAATTGTTGAATGTTTTGAAAAAGCATAAATTTGCCTTAAGATGGTCTATTAGTGATATTAAAGGTATTAGTCCTTCTATAGTCATGCATAAAATCTTAATAGAAGATACCTTTAATCCCACAGTAGAACACCAAAGAAGATTAAATCTAGCAATGAAAGAAGTGGTAAAAGCCGAGGTGTTAAAATTATTGAATGCAGGAATAATATATGCAATTTCTGACAGCCCTTGGGTGAGTCCTGTTCAAGTAGTGCCTAAGAAAAGGGGGATGACTGTTTTTAAAAATGAGAAAATGAATCAATATCTACTAGGACAGTCACTGGTTGGCGTGTGTGTATTGTATATGAAGTTAAACAAAGCCACCAGAAAAGATCATTTTCCTCTCCCTTTTATTGACCAAATGCTAGATAGGTTAACTGGATATTCGTACTATTGTTTTCTGGATGGTTATTTAGGCTATAATAAAATTGTGATTGCGCCTGAAGACCAGGAGAAAACAACTTTCACGTGTCCTTATGGTACTTATGCTTTCCGGCGTATGCCATTTGGACTATGTAATGCTCCAGCTACCTTTCATCGTTGTATGATGGCTATATTTTCAGACTTTGTAGAAGAGATTATGGAGGTTTTTATGGATGATTTTCTTTTTTTGGTTCTTCATTTGATAATTGTTTGCATAATATCTCTCGTGTATTACAAAGATGTCAGGAGACTAACCTTGTTCTAAACTGGGAAAAAGGTCATTTCATGGTAAAAGAGGGTATAGTTTTACGCCACAAGGTGTCTGAAAAAGGTTTGGAGGTTGATAGTGAAGGACTGGAACTCCCAATTCCGTTACAGCGGAAGCAATTGGACCGAATTGTATTTTAATTTCTTTCTACAAAATACTAGTACATTGGCAAAATTCATAATTCATAATTCTACAAAATTAAGGTTAAGCAAACAAACCGTCGTCTGACGACTCAGAACGATCAAGAACGCCTTCTTGATTTGCAGAGAGTAAAAGCGAAATCACCAACGATTTGGGACACCACCATGAGACTTCCTCACTATATCTCTGAGTTTGGGAACTCAGTTGTGGGACTAAATGGTCTCTTGAATTTTTGGGAGAGAATCACAGAAGAGAAAATGAACTCCTCTGTATTTTTTGTTGAGAGAGAATAAGAGAGTTGGTTGAGAGATCTTTGAGAGAATTTGAGAGATCTTCAATCTCACAATTCTGCAGAATGAAAGAGAATCTCAAAGACCCCTGCAATGTGAGAGATTAAGTGAGAGAAAAAAAAATAATATTAATATAATAATTAATTAAATAAAATTTAATTAATTAATTAACAATTTAATTAATTAATAATAAATTTAAATATCTAATATTTAATTACATATGCATAAAATCATATTAAATGCACATCCCTCACTTAATATATATTTTCAATTAATTTAATTAAATCCAATTTAACAAAATTAATATAAACCAACTAATTAATTAATTCATAATTAATTAATTTAATGATTAACTAAATATCACATATTTAATTACTCCATCATTTGAAACATATTCAAATATATATCTCTGTTATAACCTATAGTTTTAATATGATCTAATTCACATTAAAATTAATCTATAGATTTTAATTTAATTAAATCACATTTAACTAAATAAAATTGAACAATTAATTAATTAAAAAATAATTATTTTTAAAATTAATTAAATATCAACCATATTAATTAATTACATATTAGAATCATATTCCAATATATATCTCATATATTATAGTTTAATTAAATCACATTTAATTACACTAATTGAATAATTAATTAATTCACAATTAATTAATTGGGAAAAATACACTTTTGGTCCCTGAGGTTTGGGTTAAGTGACACTTAGGTCCCTGAGTTTTCAAACTCAACAAAAATACCCCTGAGGTTTGAGATAAGGAGCATTTTAGTCCCTGCCGTTAATTTTTTTGTTAAATCTTAACAGTTGCTGACGTGGCACTATTATTTTAATAAAAAAAATTATTTTTTTTTTTAATTTTTTAAAATAAAAATAATAAAATAATAAAATATTGATTATTTTTTATTTTTTATTCTTTTTTCTTCCTTTCTCTTTCTTCTTCTTCTCTTTCTCCATATCCTTCATCTTCCTTCTTCTTCTTCCTAACTCCGACGACCGGCCGCCGCCGGCCGCCGCCGCCCGAAATTTTTTTTCTTTCTTTCTTTCTCTCCTTTTCTTCTCTCCTTTCTTTCTCTCTTTCCTTCAATTTTTTTTTTAATAAAAAGAAGGGAGAGGGAGGAGGAGCCCTCCTCCTCTCCGGCGCCGGCGACGGGAGGAGGGAGGGCCCCTCCTCCCGTTTCGCGCCGGCGACGGGAGGAGGGGCCCTCCCTCCTCCCGTCGCCGGCGCCGGAGAGGGAGGAGGCTCCCTTCTTTTTATTAAAAAAAAAATTGAAGGAAAGAGAGAAAGAAAGGAGAGAAGAAAATGAGAGAAAGAAAGAAAGAAAAAAAATTTCGGGCGGCGGCGGCGGCCGGTTGTCGGACGGCGGCGGGCGGCGGCGGCCGGTCGTCGGAGTTAGGAAGAAGAAGAAGGAAGATGAAGGATATGGAGAAAGAGAAGAAGAAGAAAGAGAAAGGGAGAAAAAAGAATAAAAAAATAAAAAATAATCAATATTTTATTATTTTATTATTTTTATTTTAAAAAATTAAAAAAAAATAATTTTTTTATTAAAATATTAGTGCCACGTCAGCAACTGTTAAGATTTAACAGAAAAATTATCAGCAGGGACTAAAATGCTCCTTATCTCAAACCTCAGGGGTATTTTTGTTGAGTTTGAAAACTCAGGGACCTAAGTGTCACTTAACCCAAACCTCAGGGACCAAAAGTGTATTTTTCCCTAATTAATTTATTCACTAATTAAATATCACATATTTAGTTAGTTATAAATTTGAACTCTTTCAAATATATAATTCTCTCAATTTAATAAAGTTTAATCACAAATTAAACTTTATATTATAATGTATCAACATACATTATATTAATTGTACTTCATACAATTAACTTGATTCCCAGATTGAATTTCAACAATTCAAATTCTTTTCAAGATAATTTGTTCCCAATTACTCTTTACGAGCTAGCAGGGGGACCTAATAGACCTACAGATCAAAAGCTCTAATGCTATGAGGTTAACTGACTAAACTCATTAATCGAGTTAACCAATAATCATTAACTGTGGGTCACTCCACTAAAGACCCACAGTTGCACTCTTCTCACTGTAGAATATTTCTGTGTCCACGGATATTGACCAATAACGGTAAGTCAATCCTTCACGAGTGTTCGTAACTACAACTGGGTCAAATTACCGTTTTACCCCTGAGTTACCTCTGGCTCCTTAAGTACCGGTGCTCCTCTAATGAACAACCTGTTTATGGTCCAACCAATAAACAGAAAGTCCCTCTCGGGCCATTGAGAGGGCGGGATCCCTTTGTTCAAGACCCCGAGTCACCACTTAAGGGAACACTCATCTACTTCTCCTAGAAATGGGAAGGAGTGAATTTCATCTTGTGTTATCATGTCCCCAGCCCCCCACTAGGTCTTATCCCCAAGAAGGTAGACTTATTGAGTCGGCGTGCATGCCACTCTCACCCGTACTAATTAAAGGACAATCTCTCGTGAGAAGGAGTTCATGACACACTCAAGATTAAGACTGAGTTACCTAGGTCATCCTATTGAAACAGTAACCTAACTAGTTAATGGTGTTACATCTAGTGGTTTACTATTTCGTCGTCCGGTCTTATGCAAACTCATTGCATAGGATACCCTCGCTCGCATGTCTCCTACATGGACGCCTTAGATCAATACGTCTGTATCGAATACAAAGCGGGCCGTATCTCATAGTGTTACCAGGATAAGGTACCCAGCTTTATCCCTGTACTATAGACCTTTTAGGTTGTTACTTGAACATTGATCCCCGTATGTCCCCACATACTAGTTCAAGTTATATGTAAACAACCTTGGATCTTAGTTTGTTGGATTTGAGTCATATTGTGCAATTTTAGACTTAATATGACAATAACACTTTATTGCAACAACCTCAATAACATTTTATTGATACAAGTGTATAATTCGTTAACATTCACTATCTACGAGTTTTGACTAATGATGCACCTGTTGTGTTGCATTTTTTGCATAAAAACATTTTCACTAGATTTGGCACACCACAGGCTATAACTAGTGATGAAGGGTCCAATTTTTGTAATAAATTGTTTGATGCATTACTTAGAAAATATGGTGTCAAGCATAAAACTTCTCTAGCTTATGATCCCCATGTTGGGTTTTATGTCCTAAAACTCGTAGATAGTAAATGTTAACGAATTATATACTTGTATCAATAAAGTGTTATTGAGGTTTATGCAATAAAGTGTTATTGTCATTTTAAGTCTAAAATTGCACAATATAACCCAAATCCAATAAAATAAGATCCAAGGTTGTTTACATGTAACTTGAACTAGTATGTGGGGACATACGGGAATCGGTGTTCAAGTAACAACCTAAAAGGTCTATAGTACAGGGATAAGGTTGGGTACCTTATCTTGGTAACACTATGTGATACGACCCGCTTTGTATTCGATACAGACGTATTGATCCAAAGCGTCCATGTAGGAGACATGCGAGCGGGGGTATCCTATCTAATGAGTTTGCATAAGACCGGACCACGAAATAGTAAACCACTAGATGTAACACCGTTAACTAGTTAGGTTACTGTTTCAATAGGATGACCTAGGTAACTCAGTCTTAATCCTGAGTGTGTCATGAACTCCTTCTCACGAGGGATTGTCCTTTGATTAGTACGGGTGAGAGTGACCTACACCCGACTCAATGCCTTTGGGGACAAGACCGAGTGGGGGGCTGGGGACATGACAACACAAGATGGAATTCACTCCTTCTCGCTTCTAGGAGAAGTAGATGAGTGTTCCCTTAAGTGGTGACTCCGGGTCTTGAACAAAGGGATCCCGCCCTCTCACTGGCCCGAGAGGGACTTTCTGTTTATTGGTTGGACCATAAACAGGTTGTTCATTAGAGGAGCACTGGTACTTAAGGAGCCAGAGGTAACTCAAGGGTAAAACGGTAATTTGACCCAACTGTAGTTATGAACACTCGTGAATGATTGACTTACCATTATTGGTCAACATCTGTGGACACAAAAATATTCTACAGTGAGAAGAGTGCAATTGTGGGTCTTTAGTGGAGTGACCCACAGTTAATGAATATTGGTTAACTCGATTAATGAGTTTAGTCAGTTAACCTCATATCATTGGAGCTTCTTGTTGGGTTTTATGTCCTAAAACTCGTAGATAGTGAATGATTAACGAATTATACACTTGTATCAATAAAGTGTTATTGAGGTTTATGCAATAAAGTGTTATTGTCATATTAAGTCTAGAATTGCACAATATGACCCAAATCCAATAAACTAAGATCCAAGGTTGTTTACATGAGACTTGGACTAGTATGTGGGGACATACGGGGATCAGTGTTCAAGTAACAACCTAAAAGGTCTATAGTACAGGGATAAGGCTGGGTACCTTATCCTGGTAACACTATGTGATACGGCCCACTTTGTATTCGATACAGACGTATTGATCCAAAGCGTCCATGTAGGAGACATGCGAGCGGGGGTATCCTATGCAATGAGTTTGCATAAGACCGGACCACGAAATAGTAAACCACTAGATGTAACACCGTTAACTAGTTAGGTTACTGTTTCAATAGGATGACCTAGGTAACTCGATCTTAATCCTGAGTGTGTCATGAACTCCTTCTCACGAGGGATTGTCCTTTGATTAGTACGGGTGAGAGTGGCCAGAACGCCGACTCAATAAGCCTACCTTCTTGGGGACAAGACCGAGTGGGGGGCTGGGGACATGACAATACAAGATGGAATTCACTCCTTCCCCTATTGGGGCAAGTAGATGTGTGTTCCCTTAAGGGCTGATTCCGGGGCTTGAACAAAGGCGCGCCGTCCTCTCTTGGCCCGAGAGGAACTCTTGTTTAGAGGTTGGACCCTAAACAAATTGTTCATTAGAGGGATCAGTGGTACTTAAGGATCCAGAGGTAACCCAGGGGTAAAACGGTAATTTGACCCAGCTGGTGTTACGAACACACGTGAAGGATTGACTTACTGCATTGGTCGATATCCGTGGACACAGAAATATTCTACAGTGAGAAGAGTGCAGCTGTGGGTCTTTAGTGGAGTGACCCACAGTTAACGAATGTTGATTGACTCGGTTAATGAGTTTAGCTGATCAATCTCGTATCGTTGGAGCTTCTGATCTGTAGGTCCATTAGGTCCACCTGCTAGCTCATAACGGGTTCTGAGATAATATAGTCTTGATTATTAAAGGGAATATAAGTTAATTGTATTTTGATACAATTAATATAATGTATGGAGATACATTATAGTATAAGTTTAATTAATGAATTAAACTTTATAATAAAATTAATTTTGGATATGATTCAAAATTAATTAATGAGAGAATTATGAATTTAATTAAATATGTGATATTTAATTAATTCATGAATTAATTAATTGGGGAATTAATTAATTTAATTTTAATTTGGTTAAATGTGATTTAATCAAATTAAAGCTATAGTTTATATTGATGTACATTTTGATGCACATTAAAACTATAGGTTAAATGAGAGAAATTAAATTGAATATGATTCAATTATAAAATTAATTAAATATTTGATATTTAATTAATGTGGGATCGATTAATTTAGAATTAATTGAATGGCCAATTTAATTTAATTGAATATGATTCAAATTGAATTAAAAACTATATATTATAATTCATTTAATTTGATTAAATTAATTATAATTAATTAATTAATTAAATATTTATTATTTAATTAGTTAATAGCCGAGATCGTTTTGATTAAGATCTAACGGTCTAGATCTAATAGGGCAATAACTCCCTCCCCACTTATCGTACAGGGGAGAGGGAGTTTCCTAACGCCCCGCTCATTTTCTCTCATTTTCACGTTTTCTGACAGAGAAAGAGTTCTTTCTTTTCTCTCTTCTCTCTCTCAAAAAACAGCAAAGAGCTTTGCTGTAAAATTCCCTTCCAAGATGAATTTTGGGTTCCCACAAGCCATATCTCAGCGACCCAAGAGAATAGTGGGTGATTCGAGTGGTGGTGTCCGTTGGAAGTCCCACGAACGAGATCCTTGGAGCATTGTGCAGTGTTCTTCGGAATCCGGTAAGTATTCTTGATTTTGAATCAATTTAGCATGCTTAATCTTAGTAATTTAGAGATTGTTTCTGAATTTTGTTGCCAACGTAGAGGTTTTTCTATAATTGAAATTTAATTCGAGAAAGGTCTTGTTTGCTTCCGCTGCCAAAAGGGATTTCAACCCTTCAATTGGTATCAGAGCCATCTCGTTAATTGATTTCAATTTTATGAAAATTGCGTTGGTTCTTGGTGGGATTTATTCTGCATTATGAATGTTGGTTTGCTGGAAAATTGTTTTGGTATTTGGCCTTAGATTTACTGTGTTTTGATTTGATCAAAATTGTAAAGGCCCCTGCGTTTTTGGGCAATTTAATCAGTAAATCGAGTCTTGTAAAGTCCGTGTCTAGATTAGAATTCATTTTGATGAAGATCGGGATGAATTTGGGCGAGAAATCGATTGGAATCGGCGCTGGAATCGAAGAACAGTGGCTGTCCAGAGGCGTAGCGTCGCGACCCTGCTCAACAGAGTCGGGACGCTCAAGAACAGTTGCTGGAAAAAATCGGGGCAGCGTCGAGACGCTATTCCTACAGCGTCCCGACGCTGACGGAAGTTTTCGGATTTGCGGATCGTGAGCGAGACGTGCGACGTGTCAGTTTGAAGCGGTTACAACCAAATATATATTATTTACGTTCATTAGGAATCGAACCCAGCGCGTGGCTGAGTTGGTTTGCGCGCGTGCTTGATGTTCGTGAGGTCCTGTGTTCGAGTTCCAGCCTGTGCAGTTATTATCAGTTTTTTTTCTGCGTGCGTTTTGAGCATGGGTTGGTCCGGTTCGTTGCTTGGTTCATCCGGTTCGGCCAATTTCAGCCTGTTTGGTCCGGTTCTTATTGATTCTGGTCTGGTTCGAGTGATTTGGGCCCGGTTTGAAGCGGTTCAAGCTGGTTCGGGTCGGTTCTGGAGCGGTTCAAGACTCAAAAGGATAATTAAATTGAAATTATTGTAATTTTTATTTATTTTAATTATCCTAGGGGCCAATATACCGGTTTTTCAGCTATTTATTGCTTTATGAATGTCATTTAGCTAGATCCCACCATAGGTTAAGCATGTTTTCATGCATTTTTATGTTATAAATGTTATAATATATGATAATTATGCATGAATTTAAATTTCATGAGTGATTTAGTATAATTGTTATATTAAATATATGAAATTGGAAAAGCATGATGCATGACATTAATTAGATAAATATAAATTGTTATATTTTATTAATGTAGCATGCATGCTTAGTTTTATTTTCATGAATATTAATATAATAGTTATATTATGAATGGAAATAAATTTCAATGCTTGATTTTCATGTATAATTTTAATATAAAGTGTTATATTAATTTAATGAAAATGGAATAGCATTGAGCATGACATTAATTAGATTAATATAAGAGTTATATTATATTAATGTCTAATTTCATGTGATTTAATTTCGTTGATGATTAATTAATATAATCGATATTAATTAAATGAAATTGAAATTGCATGAAGCATGACACCACTTTAGATTAATATAATCGTTATATTATCGGCGTCATGAGCGTTATGGTGTTTAATAATTTGAATTAGATTGTTATTTGGAAACACCATAGAAGCATGTTATAGGGCTAATTATTAAAATTTTATAATAGTTATAAAATTGATTAGAAACCGTCAACCTATAACAAAGAGTTGCATGCAAACATAGGATCTTAGGTTAAATGAATTAATTTTAAATTGTTTAAAATTAATTAGACCTAAGTTCATTATAATTCTAATAGGATTAGAATTAATTTTCTTACTTAGGATTAAAATAGTTTTAATGCACTAAGTAGGAAAAACATTACTATGGTTATAAGGGAACTCTCCCGGTGAAGTTCTGTCTAGGCTGGGGGTACTTAAGTTGACGGTTACGGAACACCTCCTACCTGGGAACTGACCCGGAACCTGAGTTGAATTAATCATAGTTTAATGTTAGCATGCAATGTCACTAGGTAATTAATGGGTTTAATTCACCTAGACATTAGAGTAAAGTCCTATTTATAAGAGTTATAATAGGCATAGACTTAGATAGATTGACTTAGCCGGGTTTATCTAAGTTTAATAACCCTAAAATACAGTAGGTTACTTTAGTGGGAGGAAAATTACAAAACTTGATTTAAATCGAGTTTTGCTCCTACGTCCCTGTATAGTTCACACCGTGAGATCCATGCTCGGCTTCGTGTCGTCGTAGAGCGACCTCCCTTCGGAAAGTGTTTGCATGGGTCAATACCAAGGTGAATGGGGAAAGTGACTATAGTAAGTGGGAGCGGGACGCGTGTCAACATATCCTTCGGTCTCCACCCCTAGGTCACAACGTGAGATTCCTATGATCTGCCTGCGTGTCGTCCTGGAGCGACCATCCCTTCGGAGGGCCTGATCATAGGATTCGGAACACCGTGAACTCCTGAATAGGATAGGATCGCTTAGGCTAATTACCAACAGTTGTCTTTCCTAACGGTAGCCTGTTGGTGCGTGCCTCTGAGATCTGAAAGTGGGAGGGTCACACTTACGAGGATGAGTTAAATGTGTTAACTAATCCTTGACCGAACAACGGTAACTAAAGGCTAACGGAATATGAGTTATTCTGGTGTTAGAATTTGGTTGAGATTGTCTCAATTCAGAGGAGGAGTAGCTGACCACCCTTCGGTGGCTGTTGTTCTAAACCTCTGAAGTATCGTTGCAAAAACTAAATCAATAGTTTTATAGGGTTTCTTTGATTGCTTGTTTGTTTTTTGCAGAATTTGATTGGATTATTTGTAATGGGTTAGTGCGATTAATAACACAAGTAATTTGTTACTTCAGCAATAATATAAAACTTTATGTGCATTGTCTTACACCATTTTATTAATAACGGTTTAAGATACAACTAGCTTAAACGAAACTTGTGGTAAATGATTTAAGATTAGTCTTTAGTGAGGAATGTCCTCAGGTTCAAATGTCTAGTTCATCTTGAATTGTTCATGATGACAATTACATTAGCTGCCTAGCCAATATCAATGACAATTAATATGATTTATTGGTCATTGAAACGTGCATAGTGGAAAATGAGGATACAGCCTGAATTTTTAATTCAGGTGCCATTTATCATGTTTGCTTTTCCTTTTAAGGAATAAGCTCATGGCAACTGTTGCAAATAGGTAAGATGACTCTCAGATTTTGATCTGGAGAGTATGTCTCGGCTTTGGCAGAGGGAACATTAAGTTATTTTATCCAGTGGAAGATAATACACATTATTAGATAATGTGTATGAATTTCCTGAAGATTAACAGAAATTTGATTTTTGTATCGTATATGTTGGAACAATGTTAGTATATACCTTTCTCTGCTAACGCAGTTTTATTTTAAGAAAGGGAGTTGACAGTTGTTCAACATTACTGGTAAATAACTTATGTGTTTTAAGACTAATCGAGAGTAAAGCAAGTCATGAACACTGAGTTGTTTAAGATTACTTATACTCGTAGAAATAAAGGCAAAGGATATCTCCTAAAGGAAATACCTTTCTTTGGTTCTTAAGGTTAGGCTAATTTTGATCTCAATATGATTGGGAGCTTAGTCTATGAGTATACTTCTAAGCTAGTTAGAAGAAAACTCTTTAATACCAATTAAGTCATGCCTTATGGGCGATATGACTGATAGATCTTTTACTGGAAAAGAGCTAAAAGAGCCAAAGAACCCTTGAAACTTATACATTTGGATCCTTGTGGTCTAGTATGTTAAAGCAGTGGGAGGGTATGAATAATTAATCTTTGTTAACGATAATTATTCATAGGTATGAACATCTCAACCTAATGCAACTTAAGTCTGAATCTCTTGAGATATTCGAAGGGGCTTAAGACTGAAGTTGAAAACTTGTTAGGTGAGATAATAAAACCACTTTGATCTGATCAATGTGTTGAGTATAGGGACTTGAGATTCTAGGGCTATTTGATAGTTCATGGAATCACATCCTAAATCTCAGTTAGGAGTAACAGAACCCTATTGGACATGGTTCAATCCATGTTGAGCTATGCTCAATTGCCTGACTCGTTTTGGGGGTCATGCAGTGTGACTGCAATGTGTATTTTGAACAACGTTCCATCAAAAGTGTTTCTGAAACACCTTTTTGTTGTGGACAGGACGTAAAGATTGTTTACGTTCCTTTAAATTTTGGGGTGTCCAGGACTTGTGCTTGTGACTAACCCAAAATAAATTGGAATATCGTTCAAAATAATGCCTAATTGTAGGCAATCCCAAAGGAAACGAGGAGAATATACTTCTTCAATCCATAAGATAATAAAGAATTTGTATCGACAAATCCTTCATTCTCAGAAGAAGAACATATGAGAAATCATAAGCCATAAAGTAAGGTCGATTTAAGTGAATTAAGTAATAAAGCTACGGAAACATTGACAAGAGTTGTTGATGAATCAACAAAAGTTGTTGATAAGACTGGTTATTCAACAAGAGTTGTTGATGAGACCAGTGCTTTTGGTCAGTCACATCCATCTCAAGAGTTGAGAATGCATTGATGTAGTGGGAGGGTTGTTTTATAACCTGATCGTTACATGGGCTTATTTGAAGCTCAAGTCGTCATTCTTGATAATGACATAGAGGATTCATTGTTTTCTTTTCGGAAGAAAATGAATGATGTTGACAAGGACAAATGGTTTAAAGCCATGGACTTGGAAATGAAGTCTTTGCATTTCAATTCCATTTGGGATCTTGTAAATTTTCTTGATGGGGTAACACCTATAGGTTACAAGTGGATTTACAAGAGGAAACGAGACATTTAAGGTCTCAACCAGAAGGGTCCATTGAGCAAGATCAAAAGCAAAAGAGTTTGCAAGCTTAAATGATCCATTCGTGGATTGACATAAGCATTTCGATCTTGGAATTTAAGATTTGATACAGTGATCAAATTTTTGGCTTTAATCAGAACATTGATGAGTCTTGTGTTTACAAGTAATCATCAATAATTCTGTAGCTCACTTAGTGTTGTATATGATTGATATCCTAATCATTGAGAATGATGTAGGTTATCTTACTGACATTAAAAGAGGCTAGCAGCTCATTTCCAAATGAAAGTCTGGGAGAAGCTGAGTTAGTCTTGTCTCAATTGTCTTATGTCTACAAGATGTTAGTTAGATATAAGATGCAGAATTCCAATAAGGGTTTACTACTTTTTCAGGAATGGAATTCTGTTGTCTAAGGAACTGTGTCTTCAGACACCTCAAGAAGTTGAGGACATGAGACATATGCCCTATGCAGTAGGGTTGTCAGTGAGTATCAATCAAATCCAGGATTTGATCTCTGGAATGTCGTTATGTACATCCTCCAGTATCTTAGGAGAACGAGGTTTTATATGCTCGTGTATGGCGCTAAGGATGTGATCCTTAAAGGATACACTGACACAGATGTTTTAACTGATAAGGATTTGATGAAATCTACATCAGTGTCTGTCTTCACTCTTAATGGAGGAGCAATAGTATGAGCTATCTGCAGTCTCGACCATATAGGCCAATAACTAGTTGCTTATGAAGCACAGATAGAGACTGTATGACTTAGGATGTTCAAGCCTAATTTGGAAGGTGTTCCAAATATGGACTATCCTATTGCAAGACAAGCAAGCACATTGAATCTAAATGATATATTGCTGATTCATTCACGAAGGCTCTCTCGGCTAAAGTGTATGAGGGTCATCTAGATGGTCTAGGTCTACGAGTTATGTACAAAGATGTAATCTAGGGCAAGTGGGAGAAGTGTAATGGGTATAGTGATGCCCTAGTTTATTGTATTTGTACATTGTATAAATACGTTTTATGTATTATACATGTATTATACACCCACTGCTGGGATAGATTATTATACATTCCCACTAAACTAGATTTTTAGTCCAAGTGGGAGTTTGTTGGGTTTTATGTCCTAAAACTCGTAGATAGTGAATGATTAACGAATTATACACTTGTATCAATAAAGTGTTATTGAGGTTTATGCAATAAAGTGTTATTGTCATATTAAGTCTAGAATTGCACAATATGACCCAAATCCAATAAACTAAGATCCAAGGTTGTTTACATGAGACTTGGACTAGTATGTGGGGACATACGGGGATCAGTGTTCAAGTAACAACCTAAAAGGTCTATAGTACAGGGATAAGGCTGGGTACCTTATCCTGGTAACACTATGTGATACGGCCCACTTTGTATTCGATACAGACGTATTGATCCAAAGCGTCCATGTAGGAGACATGCGAGCGGGGGTATCCTATGCAATGAGTTTGCATAAGACCGGACCACGAAATAGTAAACCACTAGATGTAACACCGTTAACTAGTTAGGTTACTGTTTCAATAGGATGACCTAGGTAACTCGATCTTAATCCTGAGTGTGTCATGAACTCCTTCTCACGAGGGATTGTCCTTTGATTAGTACGGGTGAGAGTGGCCAGAACGCCGACTCAATAAGCCTACCTTCTTGGGGACAAGACCGAGTGGGGGGCTGGGGACATGACAATACAAGATGGAATTCACTCCTTCCCCTATTGGGGCAAGTAGATGTGTGTTCCCTTAAGGGCTGATTCCGGGGCTTGAACAAAGGCGCGCCGTCCTCTCTTGGCCCGAGAGGAACTCTTGTTTAGAGGTTGGACCCTAAACAAATTGTTAATTAGAGGGATCAGTGGTACTTAAGGATCCAGAGGTAACCCAGGGGTAAAACGGTAATTTGACCCAGCTGGTGTTACGAACACACGTGAAGGATTGACTTACTGCATTGGTCGATATCCGTGGACACATAAATATTCTACAGTGAGAAGAGTGCAGCTGTGGGTCTTTAGTGGAGTGACCCACAGTTAACGAATGTTGATTGACTCGGTTAATGAGTTTAGCTGATCAATCTCGTATCGTTGGAGCTTCTGATCTGTAGGTCCATTAGGTCCACCTGCTAGCTCATAACGGGTTCTGAGATAATATAGTCTTGATTATTAAAGGGAATATAAGTTAATTGTATTTTGATACAATTAATATAATGTATGGAGATACATTATAGTATAAGTTTAATTAATGAATTAAACTTTATAATAAAATTAATTTTGGATATGATTCAAAATTAATTAATGAGAGAATTATGAATTTAATTAAATATGTGATATTTAATTAATTCATGAATTAATTAATTGGGGAATTAATTAATTTAATTTTAATTTGGTTAAATGTGATTTGATCAAATTAAAGCTATAGTTTATATTGATGTACATTTTGATGCACATTAAAACTATAGGTTAAATGAGAGAAATTAAATTGAATATGATTCAATTATAAAATTAATTAAATATTTGATATTTAATTAATGTGGGATCGATTAATTTAGAATTAATTGAATGGCCAATTTAATTTAATTGAATATGATTCAAATTGAATTAAAAACTATATATTATAATTCATTTAATTTGATTAAATTAATTATAATTAATTAATTAATTAAATATTTATTATTTAATTAGTTAATAGCCGAGATCGTTTTGATTAAGATCTAACGGTCTAGATCTAATAGGGCAATAACTCCCTCCCCACTTATCGTACAGGGGAGAGGGAGTTTCCTAACGCCCCGCTCATTTTCTCTCATTTTCACGTTTTCTGACAGAGAAAGAGTTCTTTCTTTTCTCTCTTCTCTCTCTCAAAAAACAGCAAAGAGCTTTGCTGTAAAATTCCCTTCCAAGATGAATTTTGGGTTCCCACAAGCCATATCTCAGCGACCCAAGAGAATAGTGGGTGATTCGAGTGGTGGTGTCCGTTGGAAGTCCCAAGAACGAGATCCTTGGAGCATTGTGCAGTGTTCTTCGGAATCCGGTAAGTATTCTTGATTTTGAATCAATTTAGCATGCTTAATCTTAGTAATTTAGAGATTGTTTCTGAATTTTGTTGCCAACGTAGAGGTTTTTCTATAATTGAAATTTAATTCGAGAAAGGTCTTGTTTGCTTCCGCTGCCAAAAGGGATTTCAACCCTTCACTTCTGATCTGTAGGTCCATTAGGTTTCCCTGCTAACTCGTAAAGAGTAATTGGGAACAATTAATCTTGAAAAGAATTTGAATTGATCAAATTCAATTTGGGAATCAAGTTAATTGTATGGGATACGATTAATATAATGTATGTTGATACATTATAATATAAAGTTTAATTTGTGATTAAACTTTATTAAATTGAGAGAATTATATATTTGAAAGAGTTCAAATATAACTAATTAAATATGTATTAGTGAATAAGTTAATTAATTGTGAATTAATTAATTATTCAATTAGTCTAATTAAATGTGATTTAATTAAACTATAATATATGAGAGATATATATTAGAATATGATTCTAATATGTAATTAATTAAATATAGTAGATGTTTAATTAATTATAAAATTAATTAATTTTAAATTAATTAATTGTTAAATTTAATTTAATTAAATGTGATTTAATTAGATTAAAACTATAGATTAATTTTAATGTGAATATGATTCATATTAAAACTATAGGTTATAAGAGAGATGCATATTTAAATATGATTCAAATGTTTGATTAATTAAATATGTTATATTTAATTGGTCAAAGAATTAATTAATTATGTAATTAATTATGTAGTTTAATTAATTTAATTAAATATGATTTAATTAATTTTAATTAAAACTATAGTTTATGTGAGGAATGTGCATTTAATATGATTAAAATGTACATGCAATTAATTTAATTGATTGGTTAATATAATTAATTAAATCATATTTAATTAATTGTATTAAATTAATATTTTGATTATTTTAATCAAAATTGATAATCCTCACACATAATGGACACATGGCAATGTGTTATTGCCTTCCCTCATATCTCACGTTGGAGGGGTCACTTGATATCTCTCTCATTCTGCAAGAAAAACATAATCTAAGATTCTCTCATTCTCTCAACAAGAAATACAGAGAAAAAACATTCCCTCTTAAGAAATATGAGATCCCACAATCTCGTTTCCAAACTCAGAGAATAGCGTGGTAATCTTGTGGTGGTGTCCCAAGATTTCATTTTTGGTCCCTGACATTCAAGAAGGCGTTCTTGAAGAATTCGGAGTCGTCAGACGACGGTGAGTTTGCTTAACCTTAATTTTGTAGAATTATGAATTCTTTTTTGCCAATGTATGGGTATTTTTCGAAACGAAATTAAATTGCGAATCAGTCCAATTGCTTCCGCTGTAATGGAATTGGGAATTCCAATTAAATATCTAACAGGGAGATAAAACAAATTTTGGAGAAGACAGTCCGCATCAATATGAAGGATTGGGCATTCAAGTTGGACGATGCTTTGTGGGCCTATCAAACGACTTTCAAAACTCCGATTGGTACTTCCCCATATTGAATTGTGTATGGTAAAGCATGTCACTTGCCTGTGGAGCTCGAGCACAAAGCATACTAGGCAATCAAGAAGTTAAACCTTGACGCGCAAAAAGCTGGAGAACATCGTCTACTACAACTCAATGAGTTAGACGAATTCAGAAGCCATGTCTATGAGAACGCTAAGCTTTACAAGGAAAGAACGACACGATGGCATGATCGTTTAGTTTAGAAACGTTCTTTTGAGCCAGGGCAGCAGGTTGTTCTTTTCAATTCCCGTCTGCGATTGTTCCCAGGAAAATTAAAATCACGATGGTCGAGCCCATTCATGGTCAAAGAGGTGTCTCCTTATGGGTCAATTGGGTTGATGGATAGTAGTGAGTTAACCTTCAAAGTCAATGCGCATAGAGTGAAGCACTATTGTGGATTCGAAGAACGAAAAGTGGAAAAAACTGATTTTGACGGATTCAGGTTTTTCTTCAATGCGCATAGAGTGGAAAAAACGAATCAGTTTTGACGGAAAAAACTGATCTTAAATGCGCATAGAGTGACAATGTATATTTTAAGTTTGGGGGGGAGATCTACTCTGCTTAGGTTTTTCTTTAGTAATGCTTTGATGAACTATTGCATGCCGATGATGATGACGTCTGATGATTTGCTTTTAGCCATGAGTCTCTCTTGTTGTTACAAATTTAAAAGCAGAAAGCATGTCTAAATTCAAGAAAATTTTTCCTTGATTCCCTTGCAAATTATGAAGACGTTTGTTTTATTATGATTTTGAAAGCTTAGATGGGATTTATATGCTTTTGAAGTTCGTTGTCACTCCGATAGGTGTAAAGTTTGTCTAGATAGCTTTCCTGCATGATAGTAAGTGATGCTGAGCTGTGGGAAAAGATATGCTTGATTTGCCCTAAAAAAAAAAAAGAAAACAAAAAGCTAGCTATGTGAAAAGATAAGTCAGTTTGCAATATATGCTTAAAAAGTCTAAGGCAAAAAGAGCTACCTCTGTTGTGATCAGTTAGGTCATCCAAGAATAAAATTCGGGATATGGGACCCTGTAGTAGATGTAAGCTAGTGCCTGTAAAAAAATGCAAGTTTGGGGGACGCCCCATAAATTAGGGCGCCTCAGTAAAGTAGAGCTTGCTAGAAAAGTGAGATGGCTAAAAAGCGAGCTTTAGTGCTAGTGTAAGGGGAAGATGAATGGAGGAGTGTATAAATGATTCCGGGCTAATAAAAAATTGTGATAAGGCAGATGATAATTTGTTTTTGCAAGGGAGGATAGGATTAAATTTTTAAAATATCTTGATGGTTGACTGTGCTTGCTTATTTTTTTCAATAGTTTGCATTCTTGGCTAGTAGCATTGAGAAAGGAGTTGTTAGAATGCAAGTTATGATTCATATGCATTGCTTATTTTGCTCGGGACTAGCAAAACTTTAAGTTTGGGGGTATTTGATGGCATGCATTTATGCTATCTGTAGACCCCTAAATTTGTCCGATATTTTTTTTTAAAGGGCATATAAAAAAAAGAGTGTCCTAGAATTTTTAATTAGCCAATTCAAACATAATTAAATTTCATAGAATTAATTAGGTAAAATATTTTATTTTGATTAATTAATTTGTCAAATCAAATATTAGGTTTATTTGGAAAAGTTAATTAAACAAAATATTTTGTTTCCTTAGAAATTCGATTGTCAAATAATATTTTGTAAATTTGGAAGGTAGTATTTATTTAATTCCCTTTTAATTTTTTATTTTATTAGATTTTAATTTTATTTGATCATCTTCCTAATATGTGGTGGTTGAAAAAGGCTATAAAAAGGGAGCCCTCTCACATCTTGCAATTCACGATTTTTTGGAGCCTTGGAAGACCTCTACACGTTTTTCCTTTGGCCAAAAATAGACTCTCCAAATCTCTCCATAAAAACCCTAGATACAATTTTCCCTCTTTCCCACCTAACTTCTTTCTCCCACATAGATTTTTTTTCCCTTTTCCTAGCCTTTTCACGTTTTATCTCCCTCTCATTACCATCCTCCCTCTCAATTTCACATTGTCACTTCATCGAGTCTCATTCCTAATCCAACGGTCACAAACGTTTTTTTTTTAAGTTCCTTTTTACCTTTGTTTTTTTTTCAATTCTTTCTCCAATAGTTTTATTTCTTTTCATGAGGTTAATTTTTCCATGCTTTTTATATAGTTTATTTATTTTTATCGTTTCCTTTGCGTTATGTTAATGTATTTTTTTTAGCATTTAAGAAATTATGTGAGTATTCTTTAGGCTACATTATTTAACAATTGCATGCATGTTTCAATCTCAATTTTATCATGTTCATTTTTTTTAGTTAAACCTTAGAGTTGTTGTTATGTGTTTATGTTTAAATTGTTATTTTTAGTTGCAATTGGAACTTGTATTATTTTTATAATTTAGCCATCTAGTCTCATTGAATTAATATGTTAGATACTTACTTTATAAAACCATGATTCTATTGTTTATTACAAAATAAAGGAATCTCCAACGACGCAATCTCAATTTTTGGAATGCCAATGTTGAGTTTTCTTGAGGTAAGAAATCAATGTCTTGGAATGCCGAGATTTGATTTCAATATGGTTCCTTTAAAGCAAATGAATGTAATGAATTTTTAATTGTTGAATATGGTAGTTTTCTTCCATTTTAAGCATTTTCTCTCAATTATATATTGCTGAATTTTTATTTTATTTTATTTCACTATGCTATGATATTGTATTCAATCTACATTCCTCTATATTTCTTTTAGTAATTAAATATTTCCAAAACAAAAATCTTCCAATGATGGAATCTTGAATTTTCGGGATGCCTATATTTGAGTTTCTTGAGGAAAAAATAAAATCTCGGGATGTCGGGATTTGATTTTAATATTTCTTTCCATTTTTATATTTTTCTTTTAAAACTTTTTTCCTTCCAAAGAAACATTATTTCATAAAAGGCATTTTCTTTAAAAGGAATGTATTAAGAGTTTTTGGCTAAAATTGTTTCATAAACCTTATTTTCAAAATAATAAATCAATCCAAAATCTATTTTCCATAAAAGGCCACTTTCTTTAAAAATAAAATTAATTAAGAGTTTTCCCTAAAAAAATATTCTTTACTTACACATTTTTCAAAAATTACTAAACCAAATGTTTTAAAAAAATAAACTCTCCTATGACGGAAATTAGGAAATCAAGATATGACTTTCCTAATATTCTTGAGGTATAATGAATTTAAATTTGGGATGCCAAATTAAATTCATACAAATTTTGAATGGCTTTATACCACCCACAATTATTGCTCATTATTTATTTATGGAATAATGATAATTAAAATGTGGGACATTTAAAAATCAATAAAAAAAATATTCTTTAGTATTTACAATTGTCAATTTCCTTAAATAACACAAGAAAAATAAAATTTTGTTCTTTGAACGAGTGTTGTGGGGTGCTAATACCTTCCCCATACACAAAAGACCCCCGAACCTTAAATCTTTTCTTTGCATACCATTTTAGCATATTTTTGGGTGCCCAGTCACACCCTCTAAATCAAGACTGGTGGCGACTCCATTTTCCTCATCTTGGGAACAAAGTCGGGCGCTCCACGTCGCAAACCCGTAGCGACACTATCTTTTTTTCCTAATTATTTTGGCTAGTTTTGTGCGTTAATCGTAAGCTTTAATGTCTTTTTATGTTGATTTTGTAGAAAACCGAGCTCGTGAGGCAAAATCGAGAATATTACTAATTTTGGGTATAAAAAAAAGACTTTGGACCATAAAAGAAGAGAAGAAAAGGTTTCATTTGAAGTGGAGGCCCAAAAGCCCAAAAGAAATGAAGATTGAAGGAAAATCCGCCTATAGGGCTTCTAGAAGGACCAACATCGAGACGTTGTCCTTAGAGCGTCTCGACGTTGGTGGTTAGTGTAAGCAGCAAGAAAAGTTTATGTCACAGCGTCACGACGCTGTGCGTCTTGGGCAACAAGCAAGGTCCGGATTCTCACCTATAAAAAGGCCTCCTCCCAATGGTTCAAGGCATCCCATTTTTGGGGAGTTCTCCCTAGCTCAATAGAGAGAAAAAGTGAGTAGGGTTGTGAAGAAAAGGTGGAATTGATCGAGATTCCAAGGCTCGGAAATCGATATGATCGTGACAGGAGCTTGGGATCAACTTATCAGTTAATTCTTCCTTACTTCTTTGTAATTCCTTATTGTAGTTTGAGTTAGGCCCATGGATCAAGATCACTTGGCCAAAATTATTTCCATTTGTGAGTAGATCTTGAGACCTAGGAACACGAGAGTGAAAAAGAATTGTTAGAAATTTATAATGAAGTTGCTTAATGTCATAATATAATTAACTAAGGAAATGGACACATAAATTAGTTAGGTTAGTATGAGATGTGGAGGAACTTGAAAGAGAATTCTGCTTACAATTACTTCTAGATTTATGAAATTGAAGTTTAGTAACTACATTCATCCATATAATTGAGCTACAATTCCAAAAGGCTAGTTAGCACCCTAGGTCAAGACCCCCTTAATAGGATATTTTCATTCATTTGCATGATTTCTTTAATTTCTTGTTAGTATTTTACCTTTAGAGTTGATCTTCTAAATAAAATTAAGCATGATGGTTCTTAGTACTTAATGGACTTGATTCAAATTCCCTGAGGATTCGATACTCGGTATTACAGATAGCGGTCAGAAATGTCGCTATTTTAGTCCTAAATTATTAAGCTTTTAAGCGCTTTAATTGTGTTTTTATTGAAGAAATCTAAAATATTTTGTTATTTGGTCTTTTAGGTCAAGACCCCCTAAAAAGAGCCATCCAAGCCCAAATTTCCATGCATGGGTCAAGGGGAAGCCCAAGAAGTCATCCATTTAAAGATAACCCAAAAAGAAATGAAGGAAGGCCCAATTTCAAGCTCAATCTGCGCCAGCCTGGTCTGAAAATCGCACATTCCAAAAGTAGTTAAAGGAGAGGCCAATGTGGCCCATTCCAAAAAGTCCATGCTGAAAAGTAAGGGCAAAAATGTGGTTAAAGGAGAGGTCAATGTGGCCCATTCCAAAAAGTTCTTGAAGGGTTCCTCCTCAAAAACTAAACTTGTACCTCAAGCTTGTTCTTCTTCAAAGAAGATACAGAAGAAGAAGGGTAATAAGTTGAAGGCTCCTACTAAAGTTGCTTGAGGCAAGGGAAAGGCCAAGGATGTGGCTGATAAGAGCAAGTGCTTCCACTGCAATGTGGATGGTCACTGGAAAAGGAACTGCCCTCGATACCTTGCAGAGAAAAAGAAGGACAAGGAAGGTAAATTTGATTTACTTGTTTTAGAAATGTGCCTTGTTGAACATGATGAGTATGCCTGGATTTTAGATTCCATAGCAATTAATCATGTTTGTTCTTCTTTTCAGGGAAATGATTTCCAGCAGCTTCAAGATGGTGAGATGACACTCAAGGTTGGAACGGGAGATGTCATTTCAGCAAGTGCAGTGGGAGTTGCGAAGTTGTTTTTCATAAATAAGTTTTTGTTTTTAGAAAACTTGTATGTTGTTCCTCGAATTAAGAGGAACCTTATTTCTGTCTCTGGATTGTTAGAACACAATTATTCTATTTCTTTTGAATTAAAAGAAGCGTTCATTTCTCGAAATGGAGTATTTATATGTTCTGCTAAGCTAGAAAACAACTTATATGTGTTAAGACCAACCAACACAACAGCGCTTTTAAATCATGAGATGTTTAAATCGGCTGAAACGCAAAATAAAAGGCAAAAAAATTCTCCAATAAGTAACAACACATATCTTTGGCACTTACGTCTTGGTCATATTAACATCGATCAGATCGGTCGTTTGGTAAAGAATGGACTTCTAACCAATTTAGAAGACGAATCTTTACCACCCTATGAATCGTGTCTCGAGGGTAAAATGACCAAGAGGCCTTTTACCGGAAAAGGTTATCGTGCCAAAGAACCTCTAGAGTTGATACATTCAGATCTTTGTGGCCCAATGAATGTAAAAGCTCGAGGAGGTTATGAATATTTCATCTCTTTCATAGATGATTATTCTCGATATGGTTACTTATACCTAATGGGTCACAAGTCTGAAGCTTTTGAAAAGTTCAAAGAGTTTAAGATTGAGGTACAAAACCTATTAGGTAAGACAATTAAAACACTTCGATCAGATCGAGGTGGAGAGTACATGAATCAAAGATTTCAGGACTATATGATAGAACATGGAATCCAATCCCAACTCTTAGCACCTGGTACACCTCAGCAGAATGGTGTATCAGAAAGGAGAAATAGAACCCTGTTAGACATGGTTCGTTCTATGATGAGCTATGCTCAATTGCCTAGCTCGTTTTGGGGGTATGCAGTAGAGACTGCAGTTCATATTCTAAACAACGTTCCATCAAAAAAGTGTTTCTGAAACACCTGTTAAGCTCTGGAGGGGACGTAAACCTAGTTTGCGTTACTTCCGTATCTGGGGCTGTCCTGCACACGTGCTAGTAACAAATCCTAAGAAATTGGAACCTCGTTCTAGAATATGCCAATTTGTTGGTTATCCTAAAGAAACGAGAGGTGGTTTGTTCTACGACCCTCAAGAAAACAAAGTGTTCGTATTGACAAACGCTACTTTCTTGGAGGAAGACCACATTAGAGATCACAAACCACGTAGTAAACAAGTATTAGGAGAAGCTACAGAAGAGTCAACAAGGGTTGTTGATGAAGCTGGTCCTTCAACAAGAGTAGATGTAGGAGCCAGTTCTTCACGTCAATCTCATCCTCCTCCCATAATGGGAGGGCCTCAACGCAGTGGGAGGGTTGTGATACATCCTGACCGCTACTTGGGTTTAACTGAAACACAAGTGGTCATTCCTGATGACGGTGTTGAGGATCCATTGTCTTATCGATAGGCAATGAATGATATAGATAAAGACGAATGGACCAAAGCCATGGACCTTGAGATGGAGTCTATGTACTTCAATCAAGTTTGGGAACTTGTAGATCCACCTTAAGGGGTCAAACCCATAGGGTGTAAATGGATCTATAAAAGGAAAAGAGATGTTGCTGGGAAAGTACAGACTTTCAAAGCAAGATTTGTAGCAAAGGGTTATACCCAAAGAGAAGGGGTGGACTATGAGGAAACTTTTTCTCCTGTTGCTATGTTAAAGTCAATAAGAATTCTCTTATCCATAGCCACGTTTTATGATTATGAAATATGACAAATGGATTTCAAGACTACCTTTCTAAATGGTAATCTTGAAGAGAATATCTTTATGTCTCAGCCCGAAGGGTTCATAACCCAAGGTCAGGAACAAAAAGTTTGTAAACTGAATCGACCCATTTATGGGTTGAAACAGACTTCCATATCTTGGAACATTAGATTTGATACAGCGATCAAATCTTTTGGCTTTGACCAAAATGTTGATGAGCCTTGTGTATACAAGAAAATCAACAAAAACAAAGTAGCTTTCATAGTACTTTATGTTGATGACATCCTACTCATTGGGAATGATGTAGGATATCTGTCTGACGTAAAAGAATGGCTAGCGGCCCAATTCCAAATGAAAGATTTAGGAGAGGTCCAATATGTTCTGGGAATCCAGATCATTTGGGATCGAAAGAAAAAAAACGCTAGCCTTGTCTCAAGCAACGTTTATCGACAAAATGTTGTCCCGATATTCGATGCAGAACTTCAAGAAGGGCTTGTTGCCTTTCAGGCATGGGGTTCACTTGTCTAAGCAACAGTGTCCTAAGACACCTCAAGAAGTTGAGGATATGAGACAGAGAGCATTTCTGCCGACGCGGTGGTCAACGCGTAGTCAGAAAGCGATGGACTCGATTTTCTGCCTACGCGTTGACCGTGCATCGGGAGAAATGGTCTCTCCCGACACGGGAGCCAACGCGTCGGCAGAAAGTTTTGGGGAGCAATTTCTGCCGATGCGTTGACTTGCGCGTCGGTGGAGCCTTTATTTATCTTTTTATTTATTTATTTATTTTCGTTTTGCTATTTTTTTTGTTTTGAAAGTCTAAAAGAAATACATTCAAGATATTACACATATACATAAAATCAAAATGCATTCAATTAAATTCAAGATATTACACATATACATGAAAGTCGAGATATATAAAATCTTACATAATAAATTGAAGTACAGAAAACTAAAAGTATAAAAAAATACAAGAAATTAAAAATATTGTTCGATGCACATAATTCTAATAAAAAGTTAGAAGCGAAAGTCTTTAATTACACGAAAAACATCTAACAAGCTCGTGGCGGCCTCCAAATGCAAATGTGTCCTCCCATATCAAGATTGTGTCGAATCATCTACAAAAAATCAAAGGAAGAAAATCAATTAGATGCTAGAAGTGAAAGTCTTAACTTTAAACTAAGTTTTAAACTAATTTAAACCATCTAAATTATTAATTAGATGCTCCGAAAAAAAAAAATCTCAAACTCTTCATAAGAAAACTCAGTGACACCAACCATAGCAAAGAGCACTTGAGAGATAATGAAAATGGAACCCCCAAAAATAGCTTATGTTGTCGACATTTGAAGCCCAGTACTATAGCATTTGACAATCTCATGAGATTCAAAAAAAAAAAAAAAGAAAAAAGCAACCATCGGAGAAATCGAAGACATACCCGTGGCGGAGGGAGACGGTCGGTGGCGGAGGGAGACAACTGGACGCAGAGGGAGACAACCACAGGCGAAGGGAGATGATCGGAGGCGGAGGGAGACGGCCGAAGGTGCAAGGAGAGTGGCGACGGCGCGAGGGGGGTGAATGGGGCTGTTCTGATTTCAATCGAATTAGGAAATGAAGTTAGGGATTTAAAATAGGTCTTTGCCGACGTGGTCACTTATGGTGTCGGCAGAGACCATACTACATAAGTCACTCTCGACGCAATGCCCACCTGCGTCGAGAGAGACCCGTTCTGTCGACGCGTTAAATGGCTGTGTCGGCAGAAATCACATGAAATTAGTTCTCCCCACGCCATTATATGCGTGTCGACATATACCCTTTCTCCAGATGCGTTTTTACGCGTCGAGAGAAACATTCGTCGGCAAAAAACCTTTTTTCTTGTAGTGATAGCGGACTCAACCATGGAGGCTGAGTATGTAGCGGCTTGTGAAACAGCCAAGGAAGCGATTTGGTTAAGAAAGTTCCTGACAGATTTGGAAGTGGTTCCAAATATGGACTTGCCCATTACATTATATTGTGACAACAGTGGGCCTGTAGCCAATTCTAGAGAACCTCGAAGCCACAAACGAGGAAAACACATAGAAAGGAAGTATCACCTGATACGGGAGATTGTGCAACGAGGAGATGTGATTGTCACTAAGATCACTTTGGAGCACAACATTGCTGATCCTTTTACGAAGGCTCTCCCGGCTAAAGTGTTTGAGGGTCATCTACAGTGTCTAGGTCTACGAGATATGTACTTTGTGTAATCTAGGGCAAGTGGGAGATGTGTAATAGGGTATGAGGATGCCCTAGTTTATTGTATTTACCATTTCCAACTTTAGATTATTTGTACATGCTTTTTACCATTATCTTGAGTTTTAGTTCAAGTGGGAGTTTGTTGGGTTTTATGCCCTAAAACTCGTAGATAGTAAATATAACATTTTACCGAACATTAACAAAATAGTTTATTTTGTTTGTATTCAGAAGATCTTGTCTTATTAACCCTAATCCAATAAACTAAACATCTTAGACTGATAGTATGAGGCTTGAACTAGTATGTAGGGACATACGGGGATCAATGTTCAAGATTCAGCCTAAAGGGTCTATAGTATAGGGATAAGGCTAGGTACCTAATCCTGGTGACACTATGGATACGACCCGCTTTGTATTATGATACAACTATGATCCAACGTGTTCATATAGTTGAAATGCGAGTGGGGGTATCCTATGCAATGAGTTTGCATAAGATCGGACCGCAAAATAGTTAACCACTAATTGTAACACCGTTAGTTGGCTGGGTTTCTATTTCACTAGGATGTCCTAGACAACTCAGTCTCAATCCTGAGTGGATTATGGACTCCTGTTCATGAGGGTTGTCCTTTGATTTGTATGGGTGAGAGTGGTGGTGCGTCGTCAGCTGAATGGATGGAATGTGAGATAAGATGATAAATAAGATTAAAGAATAATTCAGCTAACACTTAGTGCAAGTATACACTGCCGCACGTAGTAATAAAAAATCTTAGAAGTATTCCAAGGGTATCGATCCCACGAGGACTAAATTGGAAATTCAGATTTGATGAAGAAACTGCTCAAATCATTGCTTTTGAAAAAGGTAACCAAACAAAATAAGTTGATTGATTGGGTTTTTCAAAAGATAAATAAAACATGCAAATAACTAATAAAGAATAACAATAAGAAATAAACGAGGTATTCAACATGGATTCATCCCTAAGGCAATAACCATAATCATGCAATATCTAACTTAAGTGTATTCAATGCATTGGGTCAGATTTAACTCCTATTTGGCCCTTGTTCCCAAAAACCGTTAGAAGGCTAAGCGAGTATCGTTATGCACATTTCTGTGACTCGACTCTAACATAGATAATTCACGAATGCAACCTATAACCCTATAGTCGATATAGGGTGCCTTAGGCAGCTTGCCCTATACCGCCGAACAATCTCTTTCGAGCCTTTTCTTCTATATCACCTTTATGAGAACCGATGTCGTATGTCCCTTTCGAGATCAAACTTACATAGCATGCAAAGTCTAAGTGATCAAATTAAACTCAGCAAGATTAGAGTGATAATCAATCAAGAATGACATGCATAACACACAACTTAAGCAAATAAAACACTTTCAAGCCATTAAACCCTAAGGGAATTCACCACATTGAACCCCTCAACGAGATTTAGCTACTCATGATGGGATAAAAAGCAAATGAAAACATTTTCATTGAAATAAGAATGTAAATAATACAGAATAATGAAAAGATTCAAGAGTTGGAAATAAAGGAGATAGCTAAATATTATGGGTTTTTCTATTTACTCAATACTTCTAGAGTTCGCTAAGACACTCCACTCTCTCACTTTTACAAAGTGGGAATGGGTGAAACTCTCTACAAACCACAAGGTTTGATGTCTAACGCATGTTAGAATTTGGTCATCTAAGAAGGACCTCGGGCATTCCTACTCATTGGTGTCGAGCCAGGGTTCTGTCACCACCCTTTTCTTCCAAGTGAGTTCTGCTTGAATTTGACTTCGAATCTCGAGCTTATATAGTGTAGAAAATGGTTGAGGAGTTGCGAAATAGGTGCTGGAAGGTTGCCAAGTCAGTTTCGAGATCAAAACAACCAGTTAGGTGCGAAGAAGACTCGTCAACAACGACCGATGGACGACTCGGAACGGCTTCAGATTTTTCCAGAAATGCAGTCACGTTTCATTTTGCCTTCCCAAAAATGCAGTCGCATTTCTGGGGAATTCCAGTTTTACCTCTGTTTTTCTGCACAGCAACAAACTAAGTCAAATTCTCTTAAAATCAAGTCTTTTTAAGCACAAATAAGTTAAATTTGACAAAAGTGATTCTCAACACCCTAACTTATCAAAGTAAGCATATTTTGAGCTCGGGAACAGTAAATTGATCACAACATACAACATTTAACCAAGAAATGAGCTAAATATAAGGGTAAAATAGGTATATGTTTTACCCTTATCAAGTGGCCAGCACGCCAACTCAATAAGCCAACCATTTCGGGGACAATAACGAGTGGGGAGTTCGGAACATAATCACACAAGATGGAATTCACTTCTTCCCTACTCCAGGGTAAGTAGAGGTGTGTTCCCTTAAGTGGTGTCTCCGGGACTTGAACAATGGGCACAACCCTCTCTATGGCACGAAAGAGACTTCTGTTTGCTGGTTGGACCTCAAACAGGTTGTTCATTAAAGGAGCACTGGGGACTTAAGTACAAAAATATAAACCAGGGGTAAAACGGTAATTTGACCCAACTGGGATACGAACACACGTGAAGGACTGACTTGTAGTATTGGTCGATATTCGTGGACACAGAAATATTCTGCAGTGAGAAGAGTGCAGCTGTGGGTCTTTAGTGGAGTGACCCACAGTTAACGAATGAAGACTAACTTGGTTAACGAGTTTAAACCGATTAGTCTCGTATCGTTGAAGCTTCTGATCTGTAGGTCCATTAGGTCCCACTGGTAGCTCGTAAAAAGACTTGAAGCAAATAAATATAAATTGTAAATTGAAAGTGTTCAATTTATTTGGGGAATCATATAATGTATATTGATGCATTATAATATAAAGTTTATGAAACTTTATAATATAATTTTTGAATTGTTTTCAAAAATTAATTCTTGACAGAAAATATTTGAAAGAGTTCAAATAAATTTAATATGAATTGGATTCATATTAATTTTAATTTTAATAAAATCCCTAAGATTAAATATATGATATTTAATTGGGTAATTAATTAATTATGTAATTAATTAATTATTTATTAAAATTAGAGACCTTTTCCTATTAGGAAAAAAAATCTTGGCCTTTACTATATATAGGACCCCTAGGTGATGTGGAATTTTCCTTACCGCAAGCCCACGGGTCAAGTAATAATAAAGTGATCGTAAAAACGAGTGTCGTCCTCTGGATTGGATTTTTAAGTTAAATCAAGTATCATGAATAATCTTGCTCAATTTTATTTAGGGAACAAAAAGTAGTGAATGATAGGAAACTAGATCAATGCAAACAAACAAAGGAGATTCAATTGAAAGAACACTTAGGGAATTGATTTCGCCAATTTAGTCTAGGATTGACTTTAGGGAATGAATTATTATGCACAATGGATTTATGAGCCTAAGAACCTTTAATCACAACTACCTCTCCCGAGTATAGTTGATTCTCATGCAAATTAACCAACTTGATATCCCTATCTAAGTTTATTAACATGCAAGGCTATGAGTTCTTTTTGACCAATTCTAAAGTTAATCTAAAATCTGTCACGAGCTTAGAATATAAACTTTAGTCATGCAATCTTAATGAAGTCAACGCTAAATCCCCTCTCCCGAGCAAGACTCAACACTTAGATCATTCAACTAATGGCCAATTAATTGAAAGCATTAAATTAAGATTGCAAACATAATAACCATTGCACAAATCATCCCATAAATCAATCCATAAACTAAAAAGACTACATCAATCCCTAAGCAACAAGTTTAGCTACTCCTACATGGCGTTACAAGATCAACTAAACATGAAAAAGCCATTAAATCTAACTAGAGAAAAGGAAAAGGAAAGGAAACACTCAATGTCGTTGAAATCGGCACGTCCCCGTCACGATCTCCACGCCACCAAGTGAGATTCCCGGTCCTCGTCCTTGCTTCAGCTCCCAAGTAGGTCTCTAGACTAAATTAGGGCTAAAATCTCTCAATTTGGCTTCCCCTCATCAGTAGCATGAAAAGAAGTATAAATATCAAATTCTGCCGATAGCGTCGAGATGCTGTCGACATAGCGTCTTGATGCTATGCTCTGCCGCGTGTTTTAATTATGGAAAAACCGACAGCGTCTCGACGCTCTTGTCACAGCGTCTCGACGCTGTGACTTTTGCCGCCCAAATTCGATAAGGAAAGGCAGCGTCGAGACGCTCCAAGAGTAGCGTCGAGACGCTGGTCTGCAGATTGCCCTCTCTTGGCTCCTTCTAACTTGAATCTTTTCGGTTCTTTGGCATCTTTTCACGTCTCGAACACCCGATTAGCTCCAATTCACACTTAAGCTCTAATCAACACTTTCCTACAAAATAAACAATTAAGTGCAATAAATTGGCCAATAAATCATCAAAGACTAGCTAAATTGAATAGGGAAACTAGCTAGCTATGCTCGCTATCAAACACCCCCAAACTTAAGCTTTTGCTAGTCCTCGAGCAAACTAAAAATCAAGCATACAGGGGAAGAATGGATGCAACAAACATGACTCAATCCTCAAGGCTCAAAAGTCAATAGTCAAGCAAGCAAGAGACATGCACATAAGGATCAATGAGGGAGACAAATTAAAAGTTTTCCAAAATTAACTTGCACAAGCGAGATCTAACTCAACGAGATCAGACTCTACTAGCCCGGGATTGGATTATTAAACTCTCAACTCATCTTCCCTCTACACTGGCACTAAGGATTCACTAACAAGTCAATGGAACAAATTAGTTTGTTTTCCTCCATACTTAGGTGCTTATAATTGAAAATTAAATCAAGCATTTATATGTGGCACTAGCTTTCACACACCTATTGCAGGGACCCTTAACCTCAGTTTTCTCTGGTTGCCCTAACTGATCACAACAGGGGTAGCTCTTTTTGCCTAAATCTTTATTACTCATTGCATTGCCGCATAAGTCATGACTTTCTTTCCTTTCAAATTGTAACAACAAGAATGATTTTTTCTTTATGAGCATGATAAGCATATATTCTTTTCTTTCCTCCTAAGCAAGATCAAACATGCTAATTTGTAAAAAATTAACTCTTTAGCTCCTCCCTACACCTATCGAGGTGACAACAAGCATATGAACCTAATAATTCACTCCTAAGCATTCAAATCCAAATACAACCAAGACAAATACTCTACTCATGCAAGACATCTCCTAGAAAATTTTTAAAAAGTCTCCCTTTTTGGGCACTCATGCTTACAACTCATCGAAAGCTTGAAAATTGACAAGAAAGTCTATCCTAGGACATCATAGTCATGAAAAAATAGCATCCAGAAAACAAGCATATGCTCAATTCAAAGGAAGCACAAAACTATAGCCCGAACTCATATGCCCCGAACTCAGATGCTCAAGGACTCCACAAACATGCTATTCCAACCCCAAACTTAAAACATGCATTGTCCTCAATGTATAAAGAAAATAAGGGAAACAAAAGCATGAGAACAACAAAAGAATGGAAGGAGTGAACTATGCTGCCCTGGAATGATGATGACCTTCTCATGGAAGCTTGCAAGCAAAGGAGAAACTGGAACCAAGACCTTGTTGGGTTTTATGCCCTAAAACTCGTAGATAGTGAATGTAACCGTTGACCGGATATTAATGAAATAATATTGATATATTTTTCCATTAATTGTTATTAGTTATTTTATATATGTCTTTGCCTAATAATAACCCTAATCCAATAAACTAGACATCCAAGGCTGTAATATGAGTCTTGAACTATATGTAGCGACATATGGGATCATTGTTCAAGAGACAACCTAAAAGGTCTATAGTATAGGGATAAGACTGGATGCCTTATCCTTGTGACACTATGGATACGGCCCACTTTAAATTTGATACAAACGCTGCGATCCAACGCGTTCGTGTAGGAGACATGCGAGTGGGGGTATCCTATGCAATGAGTTTGCATAAGGTCGGACCGCGAAATAGTAACCATTGGTTATAACACTGTTAACTAGTTGGTTTTCTATTTCACTAGGACGACCTAGACAACTTAGTCTTAATCCTGAGTTGATTATGGACTCCTGCTCATGAGAGACTGTCCTTTGATTTGTATGGGTGAGAGTGGCCAATACGCCGACTCAATAAGCCTACCACTTTGGGGACAAGACCGAATGGGAAGCTGGGAACATAATCGTACAAGATGGAATTCACTCCTTCCCGACTTTAGGGAAACAGATGAGTGTTCCCTTAAGTGGTTACTCCGAGTCTTGAACAAAGGGCCCTACCCTCTCAATGGCACGAGAGGGTTTTCTGTTTGATGGTTGGACCACAAACATGTTGTTCATTAGAGGAGAATTGGTACTTAAGGAAATAGAGGTAACCCAGGGGTAAAACGGTAATTTGACCCAGCTGGTGTTACGGACACTCGTGAAGGACTAACTAGTCGATATTGGTCTAGATCCGTGGACACAGAAAATATGTCTCCAGTGAGAAGAGTGCAACTGTGAGTCTATAGTGGAATGAACACACAGTTAACGAATATTGATTAATGTGGTTAATGAGTTTAACCAATTAATCTCACATCGTTAGAGCTTCTGATCTGCAGGTCCATTAGGTCCCACTGGTAGCTCGTAAAGTAATTTGAGACAACTAAGTAATAAAAGTAAATTGAAAATGTTCAATTTATGAAGGGAAACAAATATAATATATATTGATATATTATTATGAGAGAAATTAATATTTGAAAAGTTCAAATATAAATTTATGGAAGTTTGAAAGAGTTCAAAATAATGAATTAATTAATTTAAGGCCTAAAATGTGTTTGGGCAAATTAATTAATTCTATATTGGGAATTAAATATGTGATATTTAATTGGTGGTTAATTAATTAAAGAATTCATTAACCGGGAATTAATCAATTATGGAAATAATTAATCACTTAAGGAAGTGATTAATCATTTATGGAAATGATCTAATCACTTATGGAAGTAATTAGTCATTTGTGGAAAAGATTAATCAATTAGGGAATTGATTGATCATGATTGATTAATTAAGGAATAAGATTGAATCAATTTTGGAAAAGATTGATTTAATTGAATATTTTATTCATGGCCTCTCTTCTATAAATAGAACACTAGACCTAATTGGTCATGACACTTGACACTCTTGAAAGACAAGACCTAGAATTCTCTCTAGCCTCCCTCTTAGAGAAAGACTCCCACAAGTCTTTTGCCTCCTAGACTCAGAGACATACCGGTATAACCTCTGTGGTGATTGTGTCAATCAAAGAAGAAATTTCCAGCGAAGAAAACCAAAGGCGGCTGCTGCGTTTTGTTTGTTGGAGCATCGTTGGCGAAGAACGGTCAAGTCTACAACGGAGGTTTGTAATGGTTCTTCCTCTTTTCTTTAGAAAAGTATTAAAAATAAATTTAGATTTATTTTTAGCATGTTTAAACCAATTTTACAGCGGCTTTAGAGGTTGTTTAAAGTTTTGTTTGAGTTATCATAACGGTATTTTAATGTTAATTAATATACGGCGTAAGGTCCATTCGATGCGCTTCCGCTGCGTGGGGACTCTTATTCCCTTCAGACCTACAAAACAAAAACAAATAATAAATCAGAAACGCAAAGAAAGATACAACTGAGCTTACTTGGGTTGCCTCCCATAAGGGCTTGTTTAACGTCATTAGCTCGATGAGCTGATCGTGCATCAAGGAAGCTTCTTTTCTGTGAATCTAACAGAGGTGCTCTTGCTTGCACCATTCTTGTAGCCCATGACAAGCACTTCAGAGTGTCCCTTAGAGTCTTCAACTGCTTTAAATATTTCTTTTTCATTCCGGACTCTAACAGTGAGCTCCCTGCGCTCGATATCAATAATCACTCGCCCAGTGGCGAGGAATAGTCTTCCTAGTATAACAGGCATTGTAGGATTTTCCATCATATCCATGACATACAAATCAATAGGGAGGAAAAATCTACCTACTCTGATTAAAACATTTTCTACAATGCCAACTGGTCTAACCACAGACTCATCAGCAAATTGAAGCTTTACAGGAGTAGATTTAACCTCACCTATATCTAACTTTTTGCACAAAGATAGAGGAATGATATTAATGCTAGCACCTAAATCACATAATGCTCTAAAAAAATAAGTACCAAAACTACAAGGAACAGAAAAACTCCATGGATCTGCTACTTTTTCAGGTACCTTCTGTTGTACTCTGGTGCTGCATGTGGAAGCAAGATATACGATGTCAACCTTCTTTTCCTTTCTCTTCTTTGCTAACCATTCCTTCATGAACCTGTTATACTGGGGCATCTCTAGTGCCTCTGCAAAAGGAATATTAATGTTCAGATTCATAAAAGCATTCATAAACTTGTCAAACTGAACCTGATTATTCTTCTTTTTCTTTTTCCTCTTCTTTTCTTTGAGGACCATTAGTGTGGGAGAAGGAATAGGAAGCTCAGGTTCAGGCTTTTCAGCTTCATCTGATGATGTGTCCTCCTCAGCTTCCCCAGTAGGAGTGTCATACTCCTCAGACTCAGGTTCCTCTTCAACTTCCTCCTGGTGCACAGTGATGGTCTTACAGTACTCCATTTGGGTTTTCTCCTGCTCAACTGGGGCCTTACCTTTGCTCATGGTGTTTACAACACTTACCAACTGTCCCAACTGAGTCTCAATGTTCTTGGTGGTTGCACTGTGGCCATTCACTGTGGTATTGATGGCAATGACTGCCTCCTCCAATTTGTTTGTCCTGTTACTAGACTCTGCAATGAAAGTTCCAACAAGATCCTCTAATTTTTTATTTTCTTGAGTTTGAGGGGCAAAACCAGGAGGATTAAGAACATTCTTGTTATTAGCATAAGAGAAATTTTCATGGTTCCTATTGTTAGGGTGATAATGTGTAGGTGTAGAATTATTATTATATCCCCTAGAATTCAAATTTGATACGTACTGAACCTGCTTGATGGTCTCCTCCTGAGATCTAGATGCTAAAGCGGTAGCTCATTCGATTGACTGTGCACTCCCTGTGCCTGAAAATTTCAGAAAAGTATTAGCCAGGGAAGACATCTGGGCCTGTAGCGCACTTACATTGTTAATCTCGAATACTCCAGCAGCAATCTTTTTAGGTGCAGACCGCTCAGATGGCCACTGATAGCTGATAACTGCCCAAAAGGTAGTTATTTAGGCCTCAATTATATAGGGATTTGTGTGTCCTTTATGCTTATTGGGGTTGGTTTTGGATAGATATTACATGTTTTAACCCATTTGGAAGAATGGAAGCATTGGAAATCACTTTGTGCAGATTATGCTGCTGAGCAACTGAAGGGAGCAAATTATATGCTGCAGCAAAACTGGGAACAGAAACTGCCACGTCACAACTCGTTAGCCAACTTCATGAACCGACTTCTGTTGAGTTATTTTCGTGATAAAGGATCAAGGAGAGCCTTACACGTGTCCTAGTTGACCTAATTCAAGCCTCCCATCCTTCTATAAAAGGAAGTAGCCGTCAAAGTCAAATTGATTCCATGTTTTCCCTTGGAAGCCGAGTAGTATAGGGAGATTGAAGATCATTAAGAACACCATCTTCCGCATGCTGATTAGGGAGTTTACTTTCTTTATTAACTTGTGGTTATGGACATGCATACTCAGATTGTAATTCGTATTCCTATGCCTATTATGAACTAAGTAGCTTAAGGTGTTGGTTAGGAATAATGTGATTACTGTGCTTCATCTCTAGTAATAAATTGACTATCGCATTTTGGTTAATTGTTGTGCTTATTCTCATTTTATGCCCGCCTGGCCAGCCGGTATGGATAGCTCTCTCTAGTTTCAGGGATGATTTAGAGAGTGTGTGGCAATTATCCACACTACGATCATTGTGTATTGGTGAACGCCAGTGACTGAGCTAGGGATAGCCAGTTGCCTAGTGCTTGATCGGTCACTCTTCATTGGGTTTGAAACATATCCCAAAAGATCTGGAGTTCCGGGAGGAATCCGCTAATAATACTGCGAGAGATGCATGATCAATAATATTGCTAGAGCATATCTTAGAACAATCACTAAAACCTAACCAGCGTCTGTCTTTAATTTGTCTATCTATTTGTTTACTCGTTGTTCTATCATTTATTTTGCTTCAGCATAATTCCGATAAAACCCAATCATTTTATTATTCTTGAAACCATTAAAAAGTTACACAAAAATAGATAAAGTGGAAGCTCACTCAGACCTTGGATTGATAATATTACTTGCTGCAGACTGTGTATACTTGCACAAGAATTCTAGAGTATTTTATACTATATTTTTACTCACTCTATGAACCCAACAAGTTTTTGGAGTCGTTGCCGGGGACTTGAATAAGTTTTTATCTGATCTGTTTTTTTTGTATGTGTTTTAGTGGTTTGGTGCTAGAACTTTTTGATTGTTTCTTTTGTTTTTGCAGGTGTGATTTTGGTGCATGAGCGATCCGCCTGGGGTACGATTTGAGCTTGATCCAGAAATTGAAAGGACATTTAGGAACAGAAGGAGGGAGCAGCGCAGAAACCAGATGGAGAACGCCCCACAACTTCCGCAGGTTCCTGAAGGTCCAGCAGCAGCAAACCCCCAGCAGAATCCGTTGCTGCAGCAAAACCCACTGTTTGAGCAAAATGAGCAGCGAAATAATCAGGCTGAGAATCCTATCTTGATAGTGAACGATAGGACCAGAGTCATTCGAGCATATGTTGTCCCTATGTTTAATGAGTTGAATCCAGGGATTGCACGTCCCCAAATCCAAGCGGCAAATTTTGAAATTAAACCGGTAATGTTTCAGATGTTGCAAACCGTGGGGCAATTCCATGGTTTGACATCTGAAGACCCTCATTTACATCTTAAGTCTTTTCTAGGAGTTAGTGATTCTTTTGTAATTCAAGGAGTGCCTAGAGATGCTCTTAGATTAACTTTGTTCCTGTATTCTCTTAGAGATGGAGCAAAGTCATGGTTAAACTCTTTTGCTCCAGGATCAATTAGGACGTGGGATGAGTTAGCTGAAAAATTCTTGAGTAAATATTTCCCACCTAATAGAAATGTTAAATTAAGAAGTGAAATAGTAGGGTTTAGGCAACTTGAGGATGAGACTTTTAGTGAGGCTTGGGAGAGGTTTAAGGAGCTTTTGTGAAAGTGTCCCCACCATGGTTTACCTCATTGTATTCAAATGGAAACATTTTACAATGGTTTAAATGGAGTAACCCAAGGTATGGTCGATGCCTCGGCTGGAGGGGCCCTTTTGGCAAAAACTTTTGATGAAGCTTATGAAATTTTAGAAAGAATATCTATTAATAGTTGTCAGTGGTCGGATGTTAGAGGCACAAATAAAAAGGTTAAGAGTGTATTCGAGGTTGATGGTGTGTCCACCATTAGGGCTGATCTTGCAATGATTGCTAATGCTCTTAAGAATGTGACAGTGATTAGTCATCAGCAGCCGCCGGTTGTGGAGCCTGCTGCAGTGGTGAATCAAGTCACAGAGGAAGCATGTGTCTATTGTGGTGAAAATCACAACTACGAGTTTTGCCCCAGCTATCCAGCTTCTGTGTTTTTTGTAGGTAATCAGAGGAACAACCCGTATTCTAACTTCTATAATCCAGGTTGGCGCAACCACCCCAACTTCGCGTGGGGAGGACAAGGGAGTAATGTGCAAACACAACAAAAGGTGAACCAGCCGGGATTTGCTAAAGCGCAGGTAATGCCCCAGCAAAATAAGCAAGCTTTGCCCCAGCAAAATTCGGAGAATTCTCTCGAGGCAATGATGAAAGAATTTATGGCTCGTACAGACGCTGCAATTCAAAGTAATCAAGCTTCAATGAGAGCCCTGGAATTGCAAGTGGGCCAGCTAGCTAATGAGCTCAAGGCAAGGCCTCAAGGGAAACTTCCATCAGATACTGAACACCCTAGACGGGAAGGTAAGGAGCAGGTAAAGGCAGTAACCCTTAGGAGTGGTAAGCCACTAGAATAGTCTAGAAAGACCCAGGATTTAAATAATAATGGTGACAGAGATGTTGTTGTCGAGAAAGAATTGGAGTCTGGTCAGGGTGCTGGAGGTAGAAATAAAGATGCTGGAGCATCTGGTTCTGTGCCAGATGTAGAACCACCATATGTGCCGCCCCCACCTTATGTACCACCTCTACCTTTTCCACAAAGGCAAAAGCCTAGGAATCAGGATGGTCAATTTAAAAAGTTTTTAGAGATTCTTAAGCAATTGCATATAAATATCCCTTTAGTAGAAGCTATAGAGCAAATGCCTAATTATGCTAAATTTCTTAAGGATATTTTAACTAAAAAGAAGAGGTTAGGTGAGTTTGAAACTGTATCTCTTACTGAGGAGTGTAGTGCTATTCTTAAGAATGGGCTACCAACCAAGGCTAAGGATCCAGGATCATTTACTATACCTGTATCTATAGGTGGAAAAGAATTAGGTAGAGCACTCTGTGATTTAGGTGCAAGCATTAACCTTATGCCTCTTTCGGTCTATCGAAAGTTAGGTATTGGTGAAGCTAGACCTACCACAGTTACACTCCAACTAGCTGATAGGTCTATCACATATCCAGAGGGTAAGATTGAGGATGTCTTAGTAAAAGTGGATAAATTCATATTTCCTGTTGATTTCATTATTTTAGATTATGAGGCTGATAGAGATGTCCCAATTATTCTAGGACGTCCATTTTTGGCTACTGGTAGGGCGTTAATAGATGTTAAAAAAGGGGAATTAACAATGAGAGTCTGTAATGAGGAAGTAAAATTTAATGTGTTTAAGTCCATGAAGTATCCAGACGAGATGGAAGATTGCTCTTTCATTAGGATTCTGGAGAGCACAATTGTTGAGACAGCAATTCAGGATTCGGCTAATAAGCATTCGAAAAAGCATGGAGAGGTTAGTGTAGAGGATTTAGAAGTTTGTTCTTTAGATAGAAAAAATGAAAAAGAATTGTTTAGGTGTGAGGATGTTTTCGAATCTTTAGATTTAGATCAAAGGAAGGCTCCTCCAATTAAGCCGTCCCTGATTGAGGCACCTACTTTAGATTTGAAGCCCTTGCCGGATCATCTGAAGTATGTGTATCTTGGGGAAGGTGAGACGTTGCCCATTATTGTTGCATCAAATTTAATGCCGGAGCATGAGGAGGCCTTAATAAAGTTGCTGCAGCAATACCGCAAGGCTATTGGTTGGACATTAGCTGACATTCAGGGGATTAGCCCATCTTTTTGTATGCATAAAATCACTCTAGAGGAGGGGTCCTTGAGAAGTATTGAGCAACAAAGAAGGCTTAACCCTGCAATGAAAAGAAGGCTTAACCCTGCAATGAAAGAAGTGGTAAAAAAGGAGGTGATTAAATGGTTGGATGCTGACATCATTTATCCGATTGCAGACAGCAATTGGGTAAGCCCTGTCCAATGTGTTCCTAAGAAAGGAGGTGTCACTGTGGTAAGAAATAAAGACAATGAGTTGATCCCAACTAGGACAGTAACTGGTTGGAGGGTTTGCATGGATTACAGGAGGCTTAACAAAGCCACCCGTAAGGACCACTTCCCTTTGCCATTTATTGACCAAATGTTGGATCGATTGGCTGGTCAGGCCTACTACTGTTTCTTGGATGGTTATTCTGGGTATAACCAGATTACTATTGCTCTTGAAGATCAGGAAAAAACCACTTTCACCTACCCTTATGGGACGTTTGCTTTCAGGCGAATGCCTTTTGGCCTTTGCAATGCTCTAGCAACATTTCAGCGGTGTATGTTAGCAATTTTTTCTGATATGATTGAGTCCACTGTTGAGGTCTTTATGGAAGATTTTTCAGTTTTTGGAGGGTCTTTTCAGAGTTGTTTAGATAATTTAGGTAAGGTGTTAAAAATATGTGAGGATACCCATCTAGTTCTTAATTGGGAGAAGTGCCACTTCATGGTGAAGGAGGGCATAGTGTTAGGTCATAGGATTTCTAAGGATGGTCTAGAAGTTGATAGAGCAAAAGTTGAGGTTATTGAAAGATTAGAATCACCGAATTCAGTGAAGGGAATTCGGAGCTTCTTAGGGCATGCTGGATTTTATAGGAGGTTCATAAAGGATTTTTCCAAAACCAGTAAACCTCTTTGTAACTTATTGTGCACTGATCATGTTTTTTACTTTAATGCAGATTGTAGGAAGGCTTTTGAAACATTGAAGGCTGCTTTAATCTCAGCACCCATTCTCTGCGCACCTAATTGGAATTTGCCATTCGAGGTAATATGTGATGCGAGTGATGCTGCAGTAGGTGCAATGCTGGGGCAGAAGCAGGGCAAATTTATTCATCCTATATATTATGCGAGCAAGGTTTTAAATGAGCCACAGGTCAACTACACAACTACTGAAAAGGAGTTGTTAGCTGTTGTGTTTGCTTTCGAGAAATTCCGGCCATATTTGGTTGGATCCAAAGTCACGGTGTTTACGGATCACGCAGCAATAAGGTATTTAATGTTAAAGAAAGATGCAAAGCCTAGACTAATTCGTTGGGTTTTATTACTGCAGGAATTCGACTTGGAGATAAAGGACAAGAAGGGATCAGAGAATGTCATTGCAGATCACTTGTCTCGTCTTGGTCCATCATCATCTTTGCTGGAGCAATCTGCCATTTCCGATTCTTTTCCTGATGAACAGTTTTTTGCTGTTCAGGTAAAGGTAGTCAGGGATGTCCCTTGGTATGCTGATATTGCCAACTTTTTAGTGAAGGGAGTCACCCCTATTGATATGGATTGGAGGCAAAAGAAAAAGTTTAAGCATGATGCAAAATTTTTCTATTGGGATGAGCCATTTATGTATAAGCAATGCTCTGACGGTATTATTCGTAGGTGCGTTTCAGGTGATGAAGCAACCGAAATCCTGGAGCAATGTCACTCTTCGCCATATGGAGGCCATTTCAGCGGTCAAAGGACAGCTATGAGGATTTTGCATTGCGGATTTTTCTGGCCTACGTTATTCAAGGATGCCCATTGGTTCTACAAGAAATGTGACGCTTGTCAAAGGAGAGGAAACTTGGGGCCTAGAGATGAAATGCCTTTTACTTATATTTTAGAAGTTGAATTATTTGATGTATGGGGTATTGACTTTATGGGGCCATTTCCCCCTTCTAATGGCAATGTTTTTATCTTATTGGCAGTTGATTACGTGTCCAAATGGGTGGAGGCCATCGCATGCCATCAGAGTGATGCCAAGACGGTTTCAAGGTTTCTTCAATCGCACATCTTTGCGCGGTTTGGGACACCTAGGGCTCTAGTGAGTGATGAGGGTACACATTTTGTTAATAATATCTTAACTAAGCTTTTAGCTAAGTATGGGATTAAGCATAGGATAGCTACTCCTTATCACCCACAGGCAAATGGTCAAGCTGAAATCAGTAATAGGGAAATTAAATCGATTTTAGAGAAAGTAGTCCATCCGTCTAGAAAGGATTGGTCCTTTAGGTTGGATGAGGCTCTTTGGGCTTATAGGACAGCTTATAAGACTCCTCTAGGTATGTCTCCATATAGGTTAGTATATGGGAAAGCTTGCCATTTACCATTAGAACTTGAGCATAAAACATTTTGGGCTTTGAAAAAGTTAAATTTTGATCTGAGTCGTGCAGGAGCAATAAGAATGCTGCAGCCTAATGAATTAGAAGAATTTCGCCAATTCTCTTATGAGAATGCGAAAATGTATAAAGAAAAGACTAAGCTGTGGCATGACAAGAAAATAAAATCGAAAGAATTTGTCAAGGGTCAGAAAGTTTTTCTTTATAATTCTAGATTAAAACTATTTCCTGGAAAATTGAAATCTAAATGGTCAGGACCGTTTATTGTGATTGAGGTTTTCTCCAATGGAGCAATTACTTTGCAAGATGAAAAAGATGGGAGAGTATTCAAGGTGAATGGTCAGCGTGTCAAGCATTATTGGGGAGAGGGGTTTCGGTCAAAATATCCTTCCCTAAGGTTGGTTTATGATTGAGAGAGCAGGATTTTTGCGGGAGCATTTCACAGAGCAAAATTTTGAGCTCCCAGGATTTGTATTGATTTTATTTTTCGTTGATTTGATTTTAATTGCGGTTAGGTTAGATTTGATTTTGCGAGATTTATTAGATTTTGTCTTTAAATATTTTATTAGATCTTATCTATTTTGTTTTGAATTTGATTTGATTTTCGGGTTATTTATTGAGATTATCTTTCAATTTTTTTTAATTAGATTTTATTAGATTTTATCTAGATTTTATTTTCAGTTATTTGGATGCTAGTTTTAATTAATTGAGATTTTCTCTAAATTATTCAGCTTCTTTTGAGAATAAAAGATTAAGTTTGATTTGATCGGTTAAAGTTTAATTTGAATTTAAAAAGATTTGATTTTTCTATTTTGAAATTTAAATTCCGTATCTAAGATTCGGCAGGTTCAGAAGATTGTTGTAGCAAAGATAATGCTGGAGCAAATTTTTCGCACGAATAGGAAGGATTGTAGTGTGAGTAATTATTTTTATCGTTGGGATTTTTGAATTTCTATGGGCAGGTGAATTGCAGGGATGTTGCCACATGTCGTGAAGGGACAATCCAATGGTTTAGCCGTTGGCAGCATGCCGTTATTTCTCATAGATGATTGGAGTTCCACAATTTTACCGTTAGGGATTTGAATTGCAACTTAATTGTGAACGGTAAAATCATTTATTACGGAGCAAATTCTTTCGGTTAGGATTTCAAATTGCTGGAGCCTTATTTATGTGCAGACATTGGTAAGTCTTCTTTCTACTTCGCCCTCTTGTTTAAATCTTGCCATCTACATTCTTTCTTTCTCCTTTACATTTTCTGCAAAACCCTTTGGGATATCTATGGCTAAAACAAGAGCTAGGAAAGAGAGGGAGATTGAAGAGGAGGAGGTACCGGTCACGCCAGAAGTGCAAAAAGGGAAGACCAAAAAGAAAAGAACGTCGGAGGAAAAAGAAGCAAAGAAAAGGAGAAGGCAGCAAAGGGTTGCAGGACAGGAGGAAGTTCAGGAGGTGGCAGACGTTGTTGCCACTACTACGGAGGAAGGAAGTACTCAAGAACCTGAAGTACAAAACCCAGATACGGTTCAAGAACAGATTGCTGAGAAAAATCAAGAAACAGAGGTTGAAGAGCAGGCTGACGGTGAGCCTAACAAGGAGAAAACACCAGAGCTGGCGCAGGAGGCTCATGTTGAAGTCATTATACCTGAACCGCCCAGACGCTGCCGCATCAAGAGGAAGGCGGGTCGCGTGAGGGTGATTCGGAACACTCCATCACCTCCGACGTCGGACTCTGAGGAAGAAAAAAAGGGAAGCTGAGAATAAGGAAAAAGAAGAAGAGGCAAGAAAGGCAGAAGAAGAGCGTTTGCGCGAACAGAGAGAAAGCAAGGGCAAAGGAATTGCCGAAGCATCGGGAGAAATTGAGGAGCCGAGGGCACCATTCATTCGCTTCGTCAACGATCTTGCTCGAGCAAAATACCAGGAGGTGCTTAAACGGGACTTCTTGTTCGAACGAGGATTTGGCAGTGATTTGCCCAGGTTCTTGGAGTCTGGAATAGTGAACCTCAGATGGAGGCAATTTTGTGCGAAACCAGAACCTGTCAATTCCAACATTGTTCGAGAATTTTATGCCAATCTTGACGTTAAGAATGATTTTGAGGTTATCGTTCGAGGAGTGCTTGTACAGTGGAGTCCTGAGGCCATTAATGAATTGTTCGATCTCCCGGATTTTCCGCATGCCGTTTTTAATGAGATGGTGGTTGCACCATCTTGTGACCAGCTGAGTGCGGCTGTCCGGGAGGTAGGCATTGAGGGGGCTCAATGGAGGGTGTCGCAGACGCGGAAGCATACGTTTCAAGCTACTTATTTGAAGAGTGAAGCCAACACTTGGATGGGTTTCATCAGGCTACGCTTGCTGCCGACAACACACGACTCCACAGTATCTCGGGACAGGGTATTGTTTGCCTTTGCTATTCTTCGCTCGATGAGTATTAATGTAGGGAGGATCATTGCGAATGAGATTTCTGGATGTTGGAAAAAGAAGGTGGGGAAACTATTCTTTCCGAACACAATCACGATGCTGTGCAGAAGAGCAGGGGTTCTGGTGGATGAGGGAGATGTGATCCTGTTTGATAAGGGGATCATAGACACGCCCAATTTGGCACGACTCCAGCGTGTGCAGGAGGTACGACAAGGTGGGCTTATCCATGGCATCCACTCGATTTTAGAACAGCTGGCACTTTCGGCCAGTAGGCAGGAGTTTGCTGAAAGGCAAACTTTAACCTTCTGGAACTATGTTAAGAATCGGGATGCCAGCTTGAAGAAGGCGCTGCAAGAGAATTTTTCAAAACCTTATCCAGCCCTTCCAGCATTCCCTGACGATCTGTTGAACCCCTGGATTCCGCCCCCACCTGTTGAAAGAGGAGAAGAGGATGATGAAAATGAACCGGGCCAAGAGGACTGAAGGATGAAGTGGCCCTGGGCGAGCATAATTTTTGTTCTTAAATTTTTTATTGCTCGTGCATTTTCTAACCTCCTTTTCTATTACTGTTATGTTTGCTTTTCTTTTTACTTTTCTGCTTCTTTGACAAAAATATATCTCTGCTATGTAATTTTTTTTACCATGATTTTAAATGAAATTTCTGAATGTTTCTATTTTATGAGCACTGACTAACTCTGACTTAACTATTTTCTTCTGAATTTTTGAAGCTTGGACTGATTACGCTTAATTAGATCAAGGTATTCTAATCTCCAGAAACCTTTTGCTTGAGCATTTCTTCTAGCCTGGACTGTTGCTGCGGCAAAGAAGATTTTGACGGTAGTTTTGACTTATATGATCCACTATTAAGCTTAATCCTAGTCCCATGTTTAGTTTAAAAATTCAGATAGAAAAATTTAAGTTTGGGGGTATACTTGCTTATATAATGATTCATTGGGGACAATGAATAATTCAAGTTTGGGGGACTTTTTGCTACTCCAATTATTTTGCTCGAGCATTCCTCTCCTTCGAATTAAAATTTGCTAGGTTATTGAGTAACCGGGGAAATTTGTGATACCCACAGTTTGTCTTCGCGTCAAAAGATGACCTAGGAAATATGGAAAAAATAATGAAATGATTTGCTGAAAAAAGATTATTTGTTGAAGATTTTGCTGAAAAAATTGACAGAGCAAACGTTTTGAGGGATGAATGATGATCCAGCAGTTTTTCTGTCTCCCAGAACTTAGGTGAGCTTCATCATAAAATGTCGCCATTCTGAGGGGCAAGAGATAGAATAACAAAGGATTTTTGAGCTTTATAATGAGTATTGAGCCTAGTTGGTGATAAGCTTGAGGCAAGGGTATACTGCACCATAAAGTGGGTCATCCCATGCTTAAGAGTTTATGACTGTAAGGCTGCGTTAAGTCTAATAAACAATGATATAAACCCCTTTAAAAATATGTTTTGAAATGTCTGATAATAGAGCTAAGCTGTGGAGAGTTCTTAGAATTGAGTTGAAAGTGGTGATTATTTGTCCCTGCTGAAGGAATCATTTTGCTGCAGCAGAACTTGGTTTTGCAGAGTGCTCAGGTAAAGGTTAAAGGTAGTGTTGGATTGTCTGGTTTGATTAAGCTATTCTTTGTCTAATGTTCTGAATTCTTAAGGGAAGGTGAGTTAGTATTGCTCGGGACGCGCAATAGTTCAAGTTTGGGGGTATGATAACTGCCCAAAAGGTAGTTATTTAGGCCTCAATTATATAGGGATTTGTGTGTCCTTTGTGCTTATTAGGGTTGGTTTTGGATAGATATTACATGTTTTAACCCATTTGGAAGAATGGAAGCATTGGAAATCACTTTGTGCAGATTATGCTGCTGAGCGACTGGAGGGAGCAAATTCTATGCTGCAGCAAAACTGGGAACAGAAACTGCCACGTCACAACTCGTTAGCCAACTTCATGAACCGACTTCTGTTGAGTTATTTTCGTGATAAAGGATCAAGGAGAGCCTTACACGTGTCCTAGTTGACCTAATTCAAGCCTCCCATCCTTCTATAAAAGGAAGTAGCCGTCAAAGTCAAATTGATTCCATGTTTTCCCTTGGAAGCCGTATAGTATAGGGAGATTGAAGATCATTAAGAACACCATCTTCCGCAAGCTGATTAGGGAGTTTACTTTCTTTATTAACTTATGGTTATGGACATGCATACTCAGATTGTAATTCTTATTCCTATGCCTATTATGAACTAAGTAGCTTAAGGTGTTGGTTAGGAATAATGTGATTACTGTGCTTCATCTCTAGTAATAAATTGACTATCGCATTTTGGTTAATTGTTGTGCTTATTCTCATTTTATGCCCGTCTGGCCAGCCGGTATGGATATCTCTCTCTAGTTTCAGGGATGATTTAGAGAGTGTGTGGCAATTATCCACACTACGATCATTGTGTATTGGTGAACGCCAGTGACTGAGCTAGGGATAGCCAGTTGCTTAGTGCTTGATCGGTCACTCTTCATTGGGTTTGAAACATATCCCAAAAGATCCGGAGTTCCGGGAGGAATCCGCTAATAATATTGCGAGAGATGCATGATCAATAATATTGCTAGAGCATATCTTAGAACAATCACTAAAACCTAACCAGCGCCTGTCTTTAATCTGTCTATCTATTTGTTTACTCGTTGTTCTATCATTTATTTTGCTTCAGCATAATTCCGATAAAACCCAATCATTTTATTATTCTTGAAACCATTAAAAAGTTACACAAAAATAGATAAAGTGGAAGCTCACTCAGACCTTGGATTGATAATATTACTTGTTGCAGACTGTGTATACTTGCACAGGAATTCTAGAGTATTTTATACTATATTTTTACTCACTCTAGGAACCCAACAATAGCTATTGGTGGTCATATCCTCTAGAAGTGTACGAGCATTTTCCACGGTCTTGGACAACAGAGTCCCACCTGCAGCTGCATCAACGATAGTTTTTGTGCTAGGAGTTAAACCATTATAAAATAATTGAATCTGAAGCCAGCCGGGATAACCATGTTGAGGGCACTTCCTCAGTAACTTTTTAAATTGCTCCCAAGCCTCGAACAGCTGCTCATCAAACTGCTGCTGGAACGTCCAACTCTCGGTCCTCAACTTGACCGTCTTTGCAGGAGGGAAAAATTTCTTCAGAAAGGCCTAGACCAAAGCCTCCCAGGTGGTGATGCTCCCAGGGGGAATCGACTGCAACCAATCTCGTGCTTTATCCTGCAAAGAAAAAGGAAATAAGCGTAAGCGAATGACATCCTCAGAGACTCCATTTATTTTTACCGTCCCACAAATGTCTAAAAATGATTTTAGGTGAGAATTTGGGTCCTCGGATGGCAATCCTCTGTATGCACAATCTCGAGCCATCTGAATGAGACCAGTCATCAGCTCAAAGTTGTTGGCATTGATCGGGGCATAGACAATCCCCGATTGTTGCCCCGGAAACATGGGCTGAAAGTAGTCTCTAATAGGCCTAGGCTCCTCAGGTGGGATTGGGTCGACCATTCGAACGTTTTCTCTATTCTCTCTTCGAATCCTATGAATTGTTCTCTCGATCTCGGGATCCAACGGTATCAATTCTCTACTACTACGCATACACAAACTGAACTACCCTAAAAAGGAAAGAAAACAATTAAGGAAAGAAACAAAGAAAAGAAAACAACTAACCTAAATATGGAAAATAATCTAGAAAAGGAAAATACTATCTAATTAAGGAAAAAAAACAAATAAGGAAAAATTACACCACTATGAAAAACACTAAACTAGAAAAACAAATATGGAAAGAAAAACAAATAAGGAAAAAAAAATGCAATCAACCTAGAAAAGTAAAAATACACCCTAAATTAAGATCGAACAATTTTTTCACAATATTAATCTAACTAAATGTGCCAATCCCCGGCAACGGCGCCAAAAACTTGATGTGCAATTTTCCTTACCGAGAGCGCACGGGTCAAGTAATAATAAAGTGATCGTAAAAACGAGTGTCGTCCTCTGAACTACCTCTCCCGAGTATAGTTGATTCTCATGCAAATTAACCAACTTGATATCCTTATATAAGTTTATTAACATGCAAGGCTATGAGTTCTTTTTGACCAATTCTAAAGTTAATCTAAAATCCGTCACGAGCTTAGAATATAAACTTTAGTCATGCAATCTTAATGAAGTCAACGCTAAATCCCCTCTCCCGAGCAAGACTCAACACTTAGATCATTCAACTAATGGCCAATTAATTGAAAGCATTAAATTAAGATTGCAAACATAATAACCATTGCACAAATCATCCCATAAATCAATCCATAAACTAAAAAGACTACATCAATCCCTAAGCAACAAGTTTAGCGACTCATACATGGCGTTACAAGATCAACTAAACATGAAAAAGCCATTAAATCTAACTAGAGAAAAGGAAAAGGAAAGGAAACATTCAATGTCGTCGAAATCGGCACGTCCCCGTCACGAACTCCACGCCACCAAGTGAGATTTCCGGTCCTCGTCCTTGCTTCAGCTCCCACAGTAGGTCTCTAGTCGAAATTAGGGCTAAAATCTCTCAATTTGGCCTCCCCTCATCAGTAGCATGAAAAGAAGTATAAATATCAAATTTTGCCGATAGCGTCTCGACGCTGTCGACATAGCGTCTCGACGCTATGCTCTGCCGCATGTCTTAATTATGGAAAAATCGACAGCATCGAGACGCTCTTGTCACAGCGTCTCGACGCTGTGACTTCTGCCGCCCAAATTCGATAAGGAAAGGCAGCGTCGAGACGCTCCAAGAGTAGCGTCTCGACGCTGGTCTGCAGATTGCCCTCTCTTGGCTCCTTCTAACTTGAATTTTTTCGGTTCTTTGACATCTTTTCACGTCCCGAACACCCAACTAGCTCCAATTTCACGCTTAAGCTCTAATCAACACTTTCCTACAAAATAAACAATTAAATGCAACAAATTGGCCAATAAATCATCAAAGACTAGCTAAATTGAATAGGGAAAACTAGCTAGCTATGCTCGCTATCACTAGGGTGGGGTGAAAGGCATCTCATTGTCTCTCCTTCTCTCAGAGATCTCTCCCAAAAGACTCCCACAAGTCTCCTACTTCAAGAAGTCTTAGAGATATACCGGTGTAGTCGATTGGTGGTGTTCGCACAAGATGGTTGCTGCGTTTTCAATCTTATTGGCAAGAAAAGACGAATTGATCAAGGCTTTCTACAAAAGTAAGTTTTCTATGAAATCCTTGATCACTAGGATCAATCTAGTTGATCTTTTAGCATGTTTATAGCCTATGTACAACCCATTAAATAGATATTTATTGTTGTAATATTTTGTAAATTGTATTGGTATTTCAATTAGAATCTAAGACTCTGAGTAGATTCGGTAATACTTTCGTTCTCAGAAAGTAAAGCACTAACATTTTCACTAACCTCTTCTTTACTTGAGGACTTTTCCTTACCTTCATTCCATGTTTTAAAGAACGTAGCATAGGCTGGGATTTTCAAAGTTGCCTCAAGCAATGGAATATTCACCTTAACTTTTCTAAAAACATCTAAATCATCCTGCACACTTGGAGTAGCAAGGTCAATGAAGTTCACAGGTGAAATTCTAGAAGGTATAGAAAACTTATCAGAGACAGCAGAGAATCCAGGAGAACAGTCAGGTGTGGTCACTTCACTCCACACTACATACACATTTGCCTTAGGATTTACCTCAGGTTGGGCAGGTAGCTTACTAGAGTTTTTGTTGTTCATCTTATTAACTTGGGTTGCCAGCTGAGTAATTTGGTTTCCCAAATTTTGAATGACGTTCCTGGTCTCTTGCTGGAACTATAAAGAGTTGTCAGTAAGTTTCTTAAGTGTCCCATCGAAGGATGTGCCTAAAGTAGAGGTGGAAGCCTGATTTTGCTTGAACATCAGTAGCTTCTATTGGTTCCATAACTGAAATTTGGATGGTCTCTCCATCCTGGATTGTAAGTGTTGTTGTATGGGTTGTACTGCCTTTGATTTCCATTGAATCCACCAATGGCATTCACCTCTCCATTGTCTTCTATTTCAGGGCATGCATCAGTAGTGTGGGTAGTCATCGAGCAAAGTTCACAGGCTTTCGCCTGTACTTGTCCTGAACACAAAGAGCGAACAAGTTTAGTTAATTCACTCATTTCAGAGCGCATTTTTCTTACCTCACTTTTTGTGGCGGCTTGTACAACTGCAAGTGGTCCTCTAGTCCCGAATTGTTGAGAGTTTTCAGCCATACTTGAAATTAGTTGTCTAGCCTCGACAGGGGTCTTGTTGACTAGTGCTCCTCCACTAGCTGCATCTACCATACTATGGTCCATAGGAAGTAACCCTTCATAAAAGTACTAGATCAACAACTAATCTGAGATCTGATGGTGTGGAAAACTGGCGCACAGAAGCTTGAATCTTTCCCAATATTCGTGGAGTGTCTCCCCACTGATCTACGAAATTACATAAATTTCTTTCCTAATGTTTACAGCTCTACTGGAGGGGAAAAATTTCTCTAGGAATTGATTTTTCATCTCGTTCCATGTACTGATAGAGCCAGAGGGAAGGTAATAGAGCCAATCTTTTGCTGAATCCTTTAGCGAAAAGTGGAATGCCCTTGGGTTCAGCGCTTCCTCTATCACTACATGGGGTCTCATACAAGAACATACTATGTGAAATTCCTACAAATGTTTGTGCGGGTCCTCCTGCACTACCACGAAAAATAGGAAGTAAGTGTATCAAACCTGACTTTAATTCAAAAGTACCTGTCGTCTTGGGGTAGGTAATACAGAGTGGCTGTTGGTTCAGATCTAGTGCTGCCAGCTGCCTTAAAGTCCTTTCAGCCATGGTTGGTGCTTCAACCTTGCTGAGATTATTAACTCTTCGTCTTCTTGCTTGCCTTCTAAATCTCGTCTCCGCTCTAGAAATTTCAGGTTCAAATCTTAGATCGTTTTCCTGTGAAGAACGTGTGATCATAAATCATGCAAACAAGAATTAAAAACACAAAATCCTAAAAATACTATAAAAACGCCCTCCCCCGGCAACGACACCAATTTAACGAGACCGCCAGGAGGGTGTCGAATTCTCTCTAAGTCGTCAAATAAAATTTATAGTCCACGACACTACAACTAATTTTGTAGAAATAGTGGTCGGGGTCGAACACAGGGAAGGGGGATCTAATAAGTGTAGAATTTTGTGCTCATGAAAATGGGGGGATTTTTTATGATGAGAGACAAGCAAGAAAAATAAAATAAAATAACTAAATGCTGAATTTTAAATGGCACAAAAATAAACATGCAAAGGAGAAATTAGACGGGATCAATAACATAAAAAGGGATTGTTGGATTGGGATTTATTATGCTTGATTCTAATTAATTGGCTTCCTAGTTTTCTCTAATGATTGTTCTAAACTGACTTTATTAGTCCAGTCAGCTTCTAGGTTACTCGGAGGACCCCCCTACACTAACATGTGCTAATTAACTCGCTAATCATGAATTCGACAATTAACAAGATTAATTAATATAGACTCTATCGCTCACCACCCCTTATACATAATGTAGCAACCATCTGAGGCCTCTGCAACGGTTACTACTTATATCTAACTAATTTATTAACAAGCAATCTTGCAACCACTTATTAAAACTAGCCGCTTTGGGATCGTGGGTTCAGAATCATAGGAACTAAATTCAAATGCAATTTAAATCTAAATTCCTACAACCTTTAACATGTATCCTAGGCCTATCAAGGGTCATCTCGCGTAGAGAGTGGCTTGCCTCAACCTAGTGGCTATCTCAAATAACTGATAGAATACACAAGCGGTAATCGCATAGGGCGTCAATCCTAATTGACTAGCCTCATGTATTGGTTTAAACGGGATTACATGCAAAACTTCATAAAAACTCAGTAAGGACAGCAGGAATAAACCAGAAAACTCAGCCAATATCATTTAGAATCAAGGCATAAATCCAATCCAACGATCTAAAAGAATTTAGCTACGCATAGATGAAGTAAAAGCGATAAATAACATGAAAGAATTCATGGTAAATGACCAACAATGGTCTACAAAAGTGCTGGAAAGTAAAAGAGGCAAAGAAATCGTAAAAGGGACCCAAAATCTAACCTAACGGCGGACCAAACCAAGACCTAATATATATAGAAAACACGTCGACGTCGAGACGCTAGGGCACAACGTCTCGAAGCTGCGAACATTTGTCTTCGGGTTGAAATTGCGTCAACATCTCGACGCCAAGACCGGCGTCTCGACGCTAGCCTCTTGACTCGACTTTCTACTCCTTTTCTCGGCTTGGTCTCGCTTCTTCTCGGTTCGGGGCTTCAATCTTTGGCTTTCGGTGTCATAATTCAGGTCAGCTTCAGCACAATTGGGTCTCTTCACCTCCTCTCCGTCCAAGATATCGAGATGGCTCCAAAAACTCCGTAATTGGCCCAAATTAACAACAATTAGCGTGATCGGCTCCCGACACGGCCTAAGCTCAATTAATCTGCAAATAGGACAAGTAAAGCATAAAATAACTCTAACAAGATTAGATTAGAGGCGATAAAATAGGACTATTTAGGTCCTATCAGTTTCATCGAAATCAATTCCCTCTCTTTGGTTATAACCTTTAGCTACTAATCGAGCTTTGAAGGTTTGTACCTTACCAGTTTGGTCTCGTTTTTTCTTATAGATCGACTTGCAACCAATAGGTTGTACATCACTTGGTTGATCTACAAGTTCCCAGACTGAGTTAAAATACATAGATTCTATCTCAAGGTTCATGGCTTTGACCCATTGGTCCTTATCCTTGTGTCCCATTGCTTATCTATAAGACAATGGATCCTCTACATCATCATCAAGTATGATGAATTGAGTTTCAGTTAAACCCATGTATCGGTCAGGTTGAATTATAACCCTCCCACTACGACGAGGTATACTCATATCCTAATATGGTTTCGAAGGACAAGTTTCTCGCTAACAACTTTTGTTTGTTTCTTTGTAGTTTCCCAGGAAATTTCTTTAAGTATTAGATTGTTGCATGTTTGATGATTTTTCATATGATCTTCTTCAAGGAATATGGCATTGGGGTCGAAATTATTACCTTGTTGTCTTGAGGATCATAAAATAGACCTCCTTTTGTTTCTTTAGGGTATCCTACAAAAAGGCATATTCTTGAACGTCGTTCCAATTTCTTTGGTTTCTGCACCAACACGTGTGCTGGGCATCTCCAAATTCTGAAGTGTCGTAAACTCCCTTTATGTCCTCTCCATAACTCGTAAGATGTTTCTGGAACACTTTTAGAGGGAACCATGTTCAAAATATTTGCAGCGGTTTCCACTACAAAACCCCAAAATGAATCAGGCAGTTGTGCATAACTCATCATAGACCGAACCATATCCAATAAGGTTCCGTTTCTTCTTTATGACACACCATTCTGTTGTGGTGTACCCAGTGCTGAGAGTTGTGAGGAAATTCCATGTTCTATCAAGTAGTCCTGGAATTCTAAATCCATATACTCTCCTCCTCAATTAGATCGTATAGTGTTTTGATAGTTTTACCTATCTTATTTTCAACTTCAGCTTTATACTCTTTGAATTTTTCAAAAGCTTCTGACTTTTGCACCATTAGGTAAACATATCCATGTCTTGAATAGTCATCAATGAAACTGATGAAGTATTCATATCCTCCTCGTGCTTTAACATTCATAGGACCACAGAGGTCAGAATGTATAAGTTCGAGGGTTTCTTTGGCCCTTTGACCTTTTTCAGAGAAAGGTCGTATGGTCATTTTACCTTCTAGACAAGACTCATATGGTGGTAATGAGTCATCTTCTAACTCGTTGTTCACTCTAAACAGCCTTTTAATACGTTTTTTATTTATGTCCTAGTCTTAGGTGCCAAAGAAGGGTATCTTGAGAAACTTTTTGTCTTTTATTTTGGGTCTAAGTTGTTTTAAACATTTCCGTGTTATAAGCAGCTTTTGTTTCATTTGGTCTTAACACATACATATTGTTTTCTAGTTTAGCAGAACACACATGAAAATTTCTTTTGAATATAAACACTTTATTGACTTCAGAAGATACATAGTTTTGTTCCATTAAACGAGAGATAGGTATTAAGTTCCTTTTCATACGAGGAACATACAAAACATCTTTTAACAAAATATATCTGTTGAAGGAGAAATTTTGACCAATCACAAATTGTCACGTCATTATTTAAAATTAATGACGAAATTACAAATAATTAAATTTGGGACCAATTATAAATGTACATGTGTCCCAAATTTAATTTGAAGACAAAGTTGGCCAATTATAAGTTTATAGAGCCAAATTTCTATTTGATCAATTAATTAAAATTAAATTATTTTGATCAAATTAATTAATTTGACCAATTAATTAAAAAATAATTATTTGGATCAAATTTGGGTCTTTTAAATATTTGGGTCATATGGTTTTGGGGCAAATATGAACCAGACCCAAGACTAAATAGTTGAGCCCAAGACCAATAAAGCCCAAGCCCAAGTTGTTGGCCCAAAAGTCATCAGGGTCCATCCAGCGAGAACTCTATAAATAGAGGGGTTCTGTAGAGGGAGCAGAAGGAAAGGAAGAGGAGAAAGATTGAAGCTCTCGTAAGGCTCTGAAGATTGGAGTTTCATTCCTCCTACAAGACTTGAAGATTGAAGCTTCATTCCTCCTGCAAGAATCTTGAAGATTGAAGACCTTTCAAGACCGGAAGACTTCAACACTTCTTGAAGACCAAAGCCTCTTCAAGACTTCAATACCCCAAGACTTCTTGAAGACTGAAGACTCTTCAAGACTAGAAAACTTCAACAATTCTTGAAGACCAAAGACTCTTCAAGATTTCAAGACATCAAGACCCCAAGACTTCTTGAAGACTGAAGACCCTTTAAGACCAGAAGACTTCAATAATCCTTGATGACCAAAAGCTCTTCAAGACTCCAAGACTTCAAGACCCAAAGATTCCAAAAGCTCCAAGAATCAATTGAAGCTTCAGACTCGAGAACAAGCGTTCCAGTCCTCGAGTGAAACACAATCACACACTCACAAGAGAGAGAATCAGAGGATTAAAGTTAGAGATTGTACACCCACACGCATATTACATCAATATAAATATATTATTTATTCCACGTGTCTCCATCTTCGAAGATACGTGTGAACAATATCTATCTCTAAAACACAACTGCATATCTCCCACTGCTTCGGTTGAGACAACATCTTTTGTCCCTACTCTGAGTGTCATCTCGCCTTCTTCAAGAGTTTTCTAGGAACTAGTTTCCTGTATAGAAGAACATACATGATTAGTCGCTCCTGAATCTAATATCCATATGGAGTTATCATTTTCTACTAAGCATGATTCAATTACAAGTAAATCATATTTACCTAGTTTGGCAGCTTCGACCTTTTCTGCTTTCTTCTTAGCAAGATACTTAGGACAGTTTCTTCTCCAGTGACCATTCTGGTTACAGTGGAAGCAGGTTCCTTTTTCTGTAACTTTCTTCTTGCCTTTCTTGATAATGGGAGCTTTCTTCTTTCCCTTGTTCTTCTTTTTCTTCAACTGAATGTTTTTCTTCTTTGAAGTAGAAGATTTAGACTTATTCCTAGAGTTTGATCCTCTTAGGAACTTCATGCCAAAAACAACATATGTTTCGTTTTCATGTCTTTTACTCTTAGTAAGGGATTGGTAAATCTGAAGCTCGTTCAGGAGAGTCGTCAGATTGTACTCAATTTTGTTCATAACAGAGTTGGTAAGAAATTGAATGAAACTCTTCAAGAGAGATTCCATAATAAATCTGACTTGACTACTTTCATCTATGACAACTCTGTTTACTTCGACGACATTAAAATGCACCATCATGTTTAACACATGTTCTCGAACAAAAGTTCCTTCTTTCATTCGAGAATTATAAACGTACTTGAGGGCCTCGTGTCGAAGGGATGAGGACGGCTGTCCAAACATGGCCTGCAATGAGTCCATTATTTCCCTTGTTGTTTCCATGCCTTTATACTTTTTAGACAGAACATAACTTATGCTTGTCAAAATAAAGACCTTTGCCTTATCATTGGCTCTAGTCCATCTGTCATAGGCATCTCGATTCACTCGAGATCCTGTCGGGCCAGGGTTAGGAGGACATTCTTCCGTTAAGACGAATTGAAGGTCATCAATCACTAATACTGTATTTAAATTCGATTTCCAAGTTCCATAGTTGTCATCATTAAGTTTTTTGAAGCAAATAGTTGTACTAATGTGCTAGGCATGCTCAAATAATATAAAATCCTTTATCACTGAAACGAATATTTTAAATAAATCCAATTATAGTTTTAGCAAAAGTAACAATGTACCCATCTCATTAGTTATTTTGCAACGATATTTCAGTGAGTCAGAATAACTGCTACCGAGGGGTAGTCAATTACTCCTTCACTGAACCAAGACATTCTTGACTAAGAAATCCTATAACCAGAATAACTCTTTATTTCTGTTATCATTTTTGTTATCGCTACTTTGGTCAAGTATAAGCTAACCATTAGTTTATCTTGAAAGTGTGACCTTCCATTTTTTAGATTTCTGAGAACGGTCCCAGTAATGCTACCGAATGGAAAAACTAATGCTGGGAACGACCCTGAGAAATCCTTTATCCTTATAGGGAGTTCACTGTGCTACAATCCCTATGTTACAACCCTCTGAATGGTGTAGCAGCTCCAAGGCGTGCTTAGCAGGCGTACATAGAGATCTCGCGATGTAAACCAATAGAAGAGACCGTAGGATGCGTTGACACGCTTCCTTCTCCCACTTACTATAAATACTTTCTCCATTCACCTTGATATTGATTTATGCAATCACCTTTCGAAAGGAATGGTTACAAGAGGCTATGCATAAATCTCACAGTGTGAATTTATAAGGAGAACATGGGGAAAACTATGTATTGTCTTTTTCTCCCACTAAGTATTTTAACGATATTGGGTAATTTTGTTACTTAGGCATATTCTGGCTAATTAAATATATTCCTAAGTCTAGGTTATAATTAACCTACAATGTCTAGGTGTTTTATAACCTTACACCTCTCACGTGCAGGCTCGTAAAATCTAGGTTAACCTAACTCGAGTACCGGCCCGATACCCAGGCAGGAGGTGTTCCGTAAACCGACAACTTAAATACCTCCAGCCTTAGACACCATCGAACCAGGTTAGTTCTCTTGTAACCTTAGCTTTATAAGTTATCGACCTATTCTAAGAAATTGATCGAGTTGGTTCGTTTTGAACCTAGGTGAGCATGCATTTATCTTTGTTATAGATTTTACATCTATCTCGTTTTATAATTGATTATAATTGAGATCAACCTATAAAATGCTTTCTATTCGATATTAACGCTTTAAAATCGAGCTAAGGTAGTTTCATGCTGCATGCTCGTTCATTTTCATTTAAATTGTTTAACGATTATAATTAACAAGAACTAATCATTCAGCATGCATCTAACATGAAACCTAAATCATGCATACTTATATTATAACTTCTTATAACATACTTAAATGCATGAAGCATGCTTCCTATGGTGGGATTTTAAATCTATATGACATACTCTTATGCATATCTCATTCATAATTAATTATAACATGCATTCATAAAGCATAAATAATTAAACACACTGAAACAGACCGATTTTGGTAATCTAAGCAAACAATTAACTAAATTATTACAAATAATAATCAAATATTGATTTGAGATGCTCCTGGGAATCTCGAACCATCACGAACCGGTTTGATTGGACCCGAATCGGACCTCCCAATGCTTGAACATCAATTAAACGATCCAAAATGTAATTGAACCGGTTTGAACATCCTTAAACCAGCCTCTCGGACAAAATTCTCGGTCAGTTTCTCGGTTCTCGGTCTCGGTCCCTGTCGTGTGCATCCCGGCCGGGATTCAAACCAGCAACCTAGAATTTTGATGCTCTATTTTTCGGCCAGCTTGAGTTGTTCTCCTTCTTTCGATCAATTACAGTACTAAATGGACTCTAATGACTCTCCAAAAATTACAGACTCTTCTCAACACATTAATGCTCATATACATGTGAGCAATTACATTTTCATCAACAAATTGAAGAGAAATTAATTGCCAAAATCGTAATATATCCATTTCAGCACTCATGCAAATTGAATTTCAAAATGTTATCCACCATGATCAAATTAAAGAAAATTAGTTGCCCAAACCATGCTCTGATACCAATTGAAAGTGGTAATATCTAATATACGGAAGCAATTTTGGATCTTAGGCACATAATAAGCTCAATTTGATCAATAAAGACATGTTGTTCATATGAAGAAAAACAGAGATAGATTGCCTACCTTGTTTAATTGGAGAAATTAGACATGTTGTTCATATGAAGAAATTGGTTAGAGAGAAAGCTTGAAGAACAAGCTTATGGAGGTGGGTTTGGTGAGTATTCAATTTGACAGAAATTCAGTATCTGAATTTCTCTAATCTTTCAACCTTCTTCTTCATTTATATAGAGAGATAAGAGTTGAGGGAAAGCCCCAGCATTTGACACTAAGTCTGCAAAAGATTAGTGGGGATTTTGGTGTCCAACATGAGGGGAGTGCATGGGTTTAGTCACCATGCACTCCACCTCCAAAAATTCAATCTTTTTGAATTTAATTAAATCAATAATTATCCTAATTAAATTGGATAATTATCTAATTTTCAATAATCTCAAAAATCTAAAATTCAATTTCTATTTTTCAATTTTAAATTAATTCAAAATTAATTTAAAATAATTATTAATTTAATATTAAATACTAAATTAATATTTTGCCACCAATTCCGAACATTTCCAAAATGTTATTTTCAACCATGAATCTCTATTCATGTTTTCAGTATTTAAATCATATTTAAATATTAAATACTCACCAACACGGTTTTCTCAAAAACCTGACGTACCGACAACGCCTATCACCTCTACTTATTTTTCTCAACATGAACTTAAAGTAATTCATATTTTATCCATCATATTGTTCCAAAGGTTAGTCTCGAGCTAGCAAGGGGACCCAATGGACCTACAGATCATGGACTCCAACGGTACGAGGTTAAACTAGCCAAACCCTTTTAACCTAGTTAACCAACATCCGTTAACTACCGGGACACTCCACTATAGCCTAGTAGTTGAATTCCCCTCACTGTAGATATATTTCAATCCACTCGATATAACCATGATAAGTAAGTCAATCCTTCACAGGTCGTTCGTTACTATAGACAGGTCAAATGTCCGTTTTTTACCCCTATAGTACGTCTTTGTTCCTTAAGTCCACCGGTCCTCCATTGAACAATTTGTTTATGGTCCAATCATAAAACAAGATCCCTCTCGGCCCAATGAGAGGGTGGGGCCCCTTGTTCAAGCCTCGAACTCAGCACTTAATGGAACAACCTTTCTACTATCCCTGTATCGGGTAGGAGTGAATTCCATTTTGCTTTACTATGTCATCAGCTATCCATCTAGTGTTATCCCCAAAATGGTAGGAATATTAAATGATTCTTTTATGACCACTCTCACCCATGCAGATCAAAGGATAACCTTAACCGAACAGGAGTTCATAGTAAGCTCAGGATTAAGATTAAGTTACCTAGGTCATCGCATGAAATAATCAGTCTTAATAGTAAACGACATTATAAAGTAAGAGTGACTTATTTCTTGGTCCTGTCTTGTGTAAACATCTTTTACACAAGATACCCCTACTTACATGTCTCTACATGAACGATCCAGGATCACGTCGTTTGCCTTATTCGCAAAGTAGGTTGCATCCATAGTGTTACGAGAACAAGGTACCCAACCTTATTCATTTACTATAGACAATTTAGGTTATATACTTGAACTTGATCCCCGTCCATATCCAAGATATAGTTCAAGTATCTCATATTATAACCATGGATGTTTCTATTGGATTTTAAGATATAAAATAAACAATTTCACTGAATAACATCTTTATCTTTATTTATATAAAGGATAACAAAACTTGAGTTTTAGGACATAAACCCCAACAGAATCTTACATCTCACTGATATTACATTGTTTCTTATAACATGGTGCTTAAACTTTGGAACAAATAGAGAACTTGATGAGTGGCAACGTCTTTCTTGATCGAAGGATGCTCACTTTTCCTTTCAAATGATTTGTTAATCAGGAAGGAAGATCCTTTAGGAACTTTTTTGTCAAAACTATTTGTCCATATCATAATAGAAAAAGAAAATCTCAACTAATCCTACCCAAACAGTTGTTTGAAGCAATCTAAAAGTTGAAAGCTCTTAAAAAACTCAATTTCTTATGTTTGGATTTTGGCTCCAGAAAAGACACCTTGATGTCTACCTTCTCCCTAGTATATATTTATGCAACCTCTCTGTCCAAAAATGGAGGAAAATGGATGAATCTCTTCTTTGATTGTGAGTATAGTCGGAGGTTTTGGAACAACAATTTAAGTGAATTTGACCTTTCTTGGTGCTTCCATGGTAAAATAACAGATTGCTTACCTCATCTTTATTATGATCTTCTTAATTAGACACATAAATCACAGAACATCAGAAACTTTAAAACTACATTCAATTAACTATACAAAATTCATAATATTCAGTTTCTCTTTAGATATTATGACCTTTTTTTGTTGGAAATTATTCCTATAGTACAACTTTTAGACATTGTTATATTATTTTCTTTCGGTCATTCATCTTGGGTTCTTTCTAACTTAATTATGTTTGAGTTTGTTATATGCTTCTTCGGATAGATTTTGTTTGCAAATATGCTTGTTTAGATAGATTTGTTTTTTAACTCAAATTACTATTAGATTACGATTCCATCTCAAAACCAATTGGCAATGAGTGGAGTTGAGTTTCAATGTAGGATCGAATACCCATTTGGGTTTAATGGGCTCTGATACCATATTAGATTACATGGGGTTCCATCTCAAAACCAATTGGCAGTGAGTGGAGTAGCTCATCTATCTTATGAATTGGGAGATCTCCAGTAATCTTTTCAAGGTGAGATCCTCAACAATTACATGCTCCTCTCGAATATTGGGATTTTCATGAATAAGAATGAGGCTCAATGCATAATTGAATCTTTTTTGGATTGTATTTGAACTTGATCTTTGAGTTCATGTTGAGATTATCAAGCTTGATGGCTACTGGTGCTTGCATCCATCTTCATTGAACTTCTATTTGTGTTTAGTTAAGATTTTATTTCTTTTATTGTAACGACCCACCTTCTCATGATAAATTCCTAGGGCCATTACCATATACATTTCATTTTTTCTTCTAAGATCAACGATGAAATGACATTCAAAGTAAAACATGGTTAGAAAATACGTGAAACTTTTCAGCCTAGGATCCCAGTTAAAAAAAAAAAACAAGAAGAAATTTTAGCCATTCCAGCAAAAGACTTTAAGCGGAATAAATCTTAAAACATCACATGACAAGTTCCAAAAGAAGGAATTTGGAAGCATAAAATGCGGAAGTCTATCCTAAGGGAAATCCATGGCTTGTCAGCAGCAGTCCGTCACGCGCCCTGTATGTCATTGCTTGTACCTGAAAGGAAACATTTGAAAAGAATGAGTATTAAAAATACTCAGTAAGTAACACTACTATTGGGAGGAGATTTACAAGCATTACATGGATATTTGGAGGTTAGTTGCTATTACAGGGCCTAATAGTCATTTCATTTCATTTCATCTCATTTCATTTCATTTATCATGTCGTATGGGTCACGTGGACAATTAACCAACCTGTCGCGTGCTTACCAACTCACTGAAGGTGCACAAGTGGGAATCGTGGGAGATCTCTACTCCTACTGATGGTAGAAGGCACCCAGTCAGTGGAACCAAGTCTCACCCATCAAGGCACCTATGTGTGCATAGCACTCTAACTACCAACTCACTGGTGGGGCGTCCATGGGTTTTAGTCGAAACTTTACTCCCACAGATAGTAGATGGCACCTAGTCTGCGAAGCCGAGTCCCGCCCATTTAGCTCCTCATCTCAGTCTATAAACATTTCAGTCCTAGGTGTTTAATTGCCACGGTCCCTACTGGAATAAGTAACATATCCTCATTTCGTATTAGGGCCCCTATTAACAAAGTCTGATTTAATTTGCAACCTAGCCATCAAGTTTTTTTTCCCATAAAGATCTCTGAAGGGCTAATTTCACATGTACTAACTACCAAGCCTTTCATCTCGTTCAAGCACATATATCATAACGTCCAAACACTAAATAGAAAAGACATATGTATAGTCTAAACAGCCACGACCAAATTCAGCATACCATAATCCAAGTGTCATTACTAAACTTAGCCTCGTTATTAACTGTAATGCTACCGAAAATTCGGCAGCATAACGACATACGTATAACTGACCCCAAATTTTCTTATCACCTGCGAACAAGAGAATACACTTCTATATTCAAACTGCCCAACTACAAATTTCCACAAACACTTCGGATTAATAGAATAGACCCCGAACTTCCAAAACAAAGCGAGTTAGGTCTCGCATCCACGACTCAACCATATAAAACATCCTATCGTCCCCAACATAGAGCATCCAGAGCATTCAGAGCATTTAGAGCATATAAAACTTATCCAACCAGAGCATTCTAAACATAAAGCAGACAAAGTGTTCCACACCACTAGAACATTTCTCATAATCTAAGCATTTGATACTTTTGAACCAACACTATATTCAGAGTATACCATTCAGACAAATGCACATAATCGGGATGTTCAAATAACACCAGAACACACATAATCCAACATCTCATAACTCAAACCATACATGATCAATGTCTCCCGCTCTATGTTATTCAAAGCATGTAACAAATCATAATAAATAGCTTAGCCTAGCCAAGGCTTTCTAAGTAGTAAGGTTACTTACATTAGTGCAAGAAGATACTTGATTTATGCACAAACCAACTAATTCAATGCGACGTCGCTCATGACACAAGCAACTCCATCTAAAATCACAAGAGTGGCCTTAGAATTAGGGACATATAATTCTCATAATTATTTTTATGAACAGCTTGATTTAAGGAGGCGAAAACTTACACAAACCAAGTCGAAGCTTTCTGTCCAACTTCTAAAATCGCTCCAACTCGACGATTGGACATTCAAACATTGTGGGTACCTTGAAATCAATGGCTAATATTAATGGGTACTTCTCTAAAACACTTTAATGAACCAAAGATTGATTTAATTGCTCCTACCCAAAGCTGGAATTGTACAAACATGCTCAAACTCAAAGACCCATTGCTCGAACCGCCAGAATTTGAAGGGAACCGCTCGCTGAACGGAAAGAAATGGATGGGTAATCAACTAAACTCAAAAGCCAACCAAGAAAAAGCTTCTAGGCACTTACCCGCGAAATGAAACGTCGGAAATACGTCGAAAACACCCCTAAAATGATGCTGGTTGTGCCTAACGGTACTACTGCCAGAAAAACGCTGCTAACACGACAACACCCACGTTCTCCAACACGCACGACAAAGAAGAGAGAGTCCGAGAGAGACTTTACCACGGCGAGCGGTGGCGGCGTGTAGACGACGACGGCGGCGGCGGCTTGCGGAGGACGACGACGGGCAGCGGCGACAGCGTCGACGTCAGTGGCTGTAGGTGCACAGATGGGAGGAGAGCGTGAGGGAGAAGGAGACGAGAGGGAGAGAGAGGGTATCGGGGAGAGAGAGAGAGCGTGAAGGGAGAGGGAGAGATCTGAGTTTTTTTTTTTTTTTTTTATAAAAACTCCCTTTGACCGAAAATGTGGGGGGAAATTTTCCCCCACTTCCCCTTTGACCGGCAATTAAGCCCACTCCCATTTCTTTTTTTTTTTTTTTTAAAGCTTGTCGTTACATTTATATTTTTCTAAAATGCATATGATCTTCCCTTCTTAAGACAAAACAGTCTTTTTGTAACGCCCCTTGTTCCAGAATCAAGGTTTTAAGGAATAATCGAGCCTATTTCGCTCAAGTTCTAATTTGAAAGATTCGATAATAATAATAATTTAGTTCGTAAGTTTAATGAATCAAATTTCTTTTTCGTTGGGAAAAAGATTTTTTTATTCAGAGCTTTATTGCCAAGATTCGAGAATTTAATCTTGAACTTTTAGGAGTTTAATTGGGTTTTAAATCTGGTAGAGTTTGGTAATTCTTTTTTTAAAGAAAAGAAAAATCCAAAAATATTCTCTTGTTAATTTTAATTATTGGGCATTCTTACTACGAATAAATGAGAAAAAAAAGGAAATAAAAGAAAAAAAGCCCTAGCTTCACAAATCTTCTTCTTCCCCTTCTTATAGCCGCACGCGTGACCCCCTTCCCTGCGATTTCTTCTTCTTCGACCGGCAGACCCACGCAGCGCGATTTTCAGCCTCTCCCTTGTGTCGTGTTCGGTCCGGACAGCAGACTCGCCGGCGCATTCTCTTTTCTTCTTCTCACGCGCGCACATCAGATCCACGAAGGTCGTCGTTCTCGCTCCCTCTATTTTGTGGTTCTCCGGTGTCTCTCTCTCTCCCTCGCTCTTTGGATTCGTCTCCTTCAATGTCCCAGAGGTGTCGGCCAATCATCGAGCACGAGGAACATGTCACCAACAGCTTAGTCGATTCCATCTTCCCTCGGTTCGTGCAGCAGTTGTCCGCAAACAACTCGAGCAGCATCCATTCGCGAACAAGCTTGAGTATCCGGTGCCCTTTTCAACTTTCTTCAACGAGCAAGTCTAGCAAATCGTGGTCTGAACCTCCTAGTTTGCATCTGGTGTGCAATCAACTAGCAGCAGACATCGATTTTCCCCTTTTGGTAAGATTTTGCACTTACCCACACTCATTTGGTCTTGGATCCAAGATACACACTCAATAATGACTCCGAATGGTGCAGGTTCAGTATCTTTAAGCGCTAACCAGGATTGAATTGGCTCAAAGTTAGTTTTGAGTGGATGCCCATAGATCGAGAGGTCCCAAATTGGATTACCCATGGCTTGTAAACTTCAGTTCGATGATTTCGAACTCTGGCAGGCCCCAACATTCATTAGTTCGAGCTCCTTTTGGGTAGTTCAGTGAGTTTCAGCAAGCTTTAGACCCTTTTAAGCTCATTATTAGTGTTTTACAGTTTGATAGATTAACCTCTAACGCTTAGAAACTCTTCGTTTGTAGATTCGAGCTCCATCGAATACTTTTAAGCGAAGGCCCAAGTCTTCTTCAGCAAGTTTGAGGCATCTTGGATCGATTCTTATACCTTTGATCATTTTCAAGCAAGTTATCAAGTTCGTTTCGATGAATTTAGGTGGTAAGTTTCTCCTTCAACTTTGTTGAATTTAGTTGAACTAGTTCGAGTTGGTCTTTAACCTTGATCACTCTCTGTTTTAGGATTCAAATAACTTTTGGAGTGTTCAGATAGCCATCAAAGTTATGTTGAAAGCTTGTTAGATTAAGTTAGAAGCGATTTAGAACTATCAGTAAGTGGAATTCTACCTTTTGAGTTTGTTTGCTTGTGTGCTAGCATGTTGTGTGCTTTTATTTGTTTGGTTTCGATATATGTTTGGATGTATGTATATGTTATACAAATGGTGAATTTTGAGCATGTTGGATTGTTGTGGCATTTGACACGTTGAATTGTTGTGCTGAGGCATGTGAATTATTGTAGTGCGACATTGTTTTAACAAGCATGTGGTTATCATGTTGTGTTGGTTGTAAAGCATGACTTTGTTGTGAGCATCGGCTGAAATTTCGATTGTTGTATTGATTAAATGCATGACATGAGTTAGAAAGCTTGTTTGAGATGTGCATTCTGAGTTGTGAAGCATGTCATTGGCATAAAGCACGGTCTAGAAGCATGATGAGTAGGATTCATGCATTCTCGTGAATTTGTGAGGTCGGGGGACCTTGTCTGTTAAAAGGAAAGTTAGGTGAATACCAGGTGCCTCAGGTAAAAATGGTCGAGGGGTGGTATGTCACCATTGGACTAAGGGGAGCATCGAGTGCCTTGGGTAATATGGTCAAGGGGCGATGTGATGAGTCTAAACATTATGAAAGCATCGGGTTCCTTGGGTAATATGGTCAAAGGGCGATGTGATGAGTCTAAACATTATGAAAGCATCGGGTGCCTTGGGTAATATGGTCAAGGGGCGATGTGATGAGTCTAAACGTTATGAAAGTCATCGGGTGCCTTGGGTAATATGGTCAAGGGTCGAACGTTGAGCGTCGTAGATGAATGTCGAGGCCCTGGGTAATATGGTCAGGGGTCGACATGACTCCAAGGATTCAGTCTCAGAGAACTTGTGAGGGCTACGAGCGATGCGTGAGCATGTCATTGTGCGGAATTCATGTGTTAGGTGCATGGTTAGTTGTACTTTTATATAATTGAGCATGTTGAGATATGTATGATGTTTATCTCGTGTATAAGGCATGATAGTGTGCTTGTAACTGAAGGATTGGAATTCCCAATTCCGTTACAGCGGAAGCAATTGGACCGTTCGTAAATTAATTTTGTTCTACAAAAATACCAATACATTGGCAAAAGGTTAAGCGATGAGAAACATACCTCCGTTGACGACTCTGAATACTTCAACGAATGATTCTTGATTGCTCTGCAACAACGAAGAACACCACCATTTGATCTTCCCCGCTATAACTCTGAGATTAGGAACGTAGTTGTGGGACTACCTAATCTTGAATGGGAAAAACTCTAGAGAGAAAATTCTCCCTAGAGTTCTTGAGTTGAGAGAATATGAGAAGGCCTTATGGTGGCCATATGTTGTGGTACCTAAACCCTAGGGTTAATGTTCTATTTATAGGAAAAAGGCCATGAATAAAATATTCATTTAAAATCAATTATTTCCATAACTGATTTAATCTTTTCCATTAATCAATTCCATGACCAATCAATTCCATAATTGATTAATCTTTTCCATAAATGATTGATCACTTCCATAAGTGATTAATCATTTCCATAATTGATTAATTTTCAATTAATTAATTCTTTAATTAATTAATCACCAATTAAATATCATATATTTAATTTCAGACCTTCTATTAGTTAATTAATTAATTACCCAATTAAATATCATATATTTAATTTCAGGCCTTCAATTAATTAATTCTATAATATGAATCAAATTCATATTAAAATTTGAACTCCTTCAAATTCTCTTATATCCTATAAATTTAATATGAATCAAATTCATATTAATATTTGAACTTCTTCAAATATTTATTTCTCTCATAGACTATAGTTTAATTAAATCTCATTTAATTTTAACTAAATTGAATAATTAATTAATTCATAATTAATTAATTCATCTTCTAATTAAATACCCTATATTTAATTAGACATATATTTGAACTCTTTCAAATATATCAATCTAAAGTTTAATCTCAAATTAGACTTTATATTTTAATGCATCATTATACATTATATTAATATGTATCTCATACAATTAACTTAATTCCCAATATGAATTTGAACTATTCAAATTCTCTCAAGATATATTTGTTCCTAATTACTCTTTACGAGCTAGCAGGGGGACCTAATGGACCTACAGATCAGAAGCTCCAATGATATGAGGTTAATAGATTAAACTCATTAATCAGGTTAACCAATATTCATTAACTGTTGGTCATTCCACTAAAGACCCACAGCTGAACTCTTCTCACTGTAGAACATTTCTGTGTCCATGGATGTAGACCTATACCGGTAAGTCAATCCTTCACGAGTGTTCGTAATCACGGCTGGGTCAAATTACCGTTTTACCCCTGTGTTACATCTGTCTCCTTAAGTACCAGCGCTCCTCTAATGAACAACCTGTTTATGGTCCAACCATTAAACAGAAAGTTCCTCTCAGGCCAGTGAGAGGACGGGATCCCTTTGTTCAAGTCCCGGAGTCACCTCTTAAGGGAACACTCATCTACTTCTCCTAGAAGTGGGAAGGAGTGAATTCCTTCTTGTGTTGTCATGTCCCCAGCCTCCCACTCGGTCTTGTCCCCAAAAAGGAAGGCATATTGAGTCGGCGTATTGGCCACTCTCACCCATGCTAATCAAAGGACAATCCCTCATGAGAAGGAGTTCATGACACACTCAGGATTAAGACTGAGTTACCTAGGTCATCGTATTGAAACAGTAACCTAACTAGTTAACGGTGTTACATCTAGTGGTTTACTATTTCGTGGTCCGGTCTTATGCAAACTCATTGCATAGGATACCCCCGCTTGCATGTCTCCTACATGGACGCCTTGGATTAATACGTCTGTATCGAATACAAAGCGGGCCGTATCACATAGTGTTACCAGGATAAGGTACCCAGCCTTATCCTTGTACTATAGACCTTTTAGGTTGTTACTTGAACACCAATCCCCGTATGTCCCCACATACTAGTTCAAGTCACATGTAAACAACCTTGGATCTTAGTTTATTGGATTTGGGTCAAATTTTGCAATATCTAACAATAACACTTTATTGTAGAAACTCAATTACACTTTATTGAAACAAGTATACAATTTGTTTACATTCACTATCTACGAGTTTTAGGGCATAAAACCCAACAAACTCCCACTTGAACTAAAACTCTAGTTTAGTGGGATGTACAATAATCTATACAGCATTGGGTGTATAAATACATGTATAAAACATATACAATGTACAAATACAATAAACTAGGGCATCACTATACCCATTACATAATGATATCACTATACCCATTACATTTCTCCCACTTGCCCCAGATTACACCTTTGTACATATCTCGTAGATCTAGACCTTCTAGATGACCCTCAAACACTTTAGCCGAGAGAGTCGTTGTAAATGAATCAACAATATTTCATTCAATGTAATGTGTCTACTTGTCTTAGGTTGCAATGTTCTTTTGAATTTGCCACAACACCACTATATCACTATAAAGTGTGATGGGCAAGTTCACATTTGGAACACATTCCAAATCAATCAAGAACTTTCTAAGACATACAGTCTCTATCGCTGCTTCAAAAACAGCTAACTTTTCGGCCTATACGGTCAAGACTGTAACTATGTCATACTATAGCTCCATCGTAAAGAGTGACCACAAATACTGATGTAGATTTCCTCAAATCCTTATCAGTCTTAAAATCTGTGTCAGTGTATCCTGTAAGGATCAAATCCTTAGTCCTATACACGAGCCTATAGTTCCTCGTTCTCCTCGAATACTTGAGGATATTCTTAACGGTTTTCCAATGATTAAATCTTGGATTAGATTGATACTTACTGACAATCCCTACTGCATAGGGCATTCGTCTCATGCCCTCAACCTCTTGAGGTGTCTTAGGAAACATTTTCTTAGACAAAAGAATTCCATGTCTGAAAGGTAGTGAACCTTTATTGGAATTCTGCATCTTATATCTAACTAACATTTTGTAGATATAAGACACCTGAGACAAGGCTAGCCTTTTGTTCTTACGGTTCCTAAACAATTTGGATCCCAAGAACAAACTCAGCTTCTCCCAAATTTTCATTTGGAATAGAGCTGCTAGCTCCTTTTACTAGTCAGTAAGATAACTTACATCATTGATCATTCTCAATGATTAGGATATCAATCATATACAACACTAAGTAAGCTACTGAACTATTGATGATTACTTGTAAACACAAGACTTATCAACGTTCTGATTAAAGCCAAAAGATTTGGTCACTATATCAAATCTTATATTTCAAGATCGAAATGCTTAGGTCAATCCATGAATGGATCACTTAAGCTTGCAAACCCTTTTGCTTTCGATCTTGTTGTATGAACCCTTCTGGTTAAGACCTTTAATGTCTCGTTTTCTCTTGTAAATCCACTTGTAACTAATAGGTGTTACCCATCAAGCAGATCTACAAGATCCCAGATGGAAGTGAAATACAAAAGACTTCATTTCCAGGTCCATGACTTTAATCCATTGGTCCTCGTCAACATCATTCATTTTCTTTCTAAAAGATAATGAACCCACTATGCCATCATCAGGTATGATGACCTAGGCTTCAAACAAGCCCATGTAACGTTCAGGTTATCAAACAACCCTCCCACTACATTAAGGCAATCTCAACTATTGAGATGGATGTGACTGACTAGATGCACTGATCCATCAACAACTTTTGTTGAACAACCAACCTCATCAACAACTCTTGTGGATGTTACTGTAGCTTCATTAGTTAACTTACTTAAATCGACTTTACTCTGTGGTTTATGATTTTTGATGCGGACTTCTTTTGAGAATATAGCATTTGTCGATACAAATTCTTTATTCTCTTGTGAATTGAAGAAGTATCCACTTCTCGTTTCCTTTTGGGGTTGCCTACTGCAGTATGCAATGCAGTCAACACTGTATGACCCCAAAACGAGCCAGACAATTGAGCATAGCTCAACATGGAATGAACCATATCCAATAGGGTTCTATTTCTCCTAAATGAGATTTAGGGTGTGATCCCATGTACTATCAAATAGTCCTGGAATCTCAAATCCCTATACTCAACACTTTGATCGGATCGAAGTGTTTTTATCATCTCACCTAACAAGTTTTCAACTTCAGTCCTAAGCCCCTTCGAATATCTCAAGAGTTTCAGACTTAAGTTGCATTAGGTAAAGATACTCATACCTTTGAATAATCATCCAAAAAAGATGAATTATTCATGCCCTCCCACTGCTTTAATATATTGAACCTCAAAGATCCAAATGTACAAGCTCTAAGGGCTCTTTGGTTCTTAGATCTTTTCCAGTAAAAGATCTATTAGTCATATTGCCCACAAAGCATGACTTACAAGGTAGTAGAGAGTCATCTTCTAACTCGCTTAGAAGTTCACTCTTGACCAATCTCCCAATCAAATTGAGATTAATATGGTCTATCTTAGAACCAAAGAAAGGTATTTTTCCTTTAGGAGAAATCATTTGCCTCTTTTCACATTGAGTAGTAGCAGTCTTAAACAACTCAGTGTTCATGACTGCTTTACTCTTGATTAGTCTTAAAACATTTGGGTTACTTTCCAGTAAAGCTAAACAAATGTCAACTCCCTTTCTTGAAACAAAACTGCGTTAGCAGAGAAAGGTAAAGAGTAACATTGTTCCAGCAAATAAGACACAGAAATCAAATTTCTTTTGATCTTAGGAATTACATACACATTATCTAATAATATGTATTTTCTCCCACTGAGAAAAATAACTTAATGTTCCCCACTGATATAGCTAAAATAACCTCTCTAATTCTAACTTTGAGAGTTATTACACAAGCAACAAGCTCTTGTCAGGAACTTATTCCTTTAAAAGAAGAACACACGTGATTTGTGGCCCTTGAATCAAGTATTCAGGGAGAATCACTATTCTTCACTAATCACGTTTTCAAGACAGGTAAATGAAAATTACGGTCTTGAACAAGTTCTCTTTCTGCTAAGCAGAGTTCTATGTCATATTCACCAAGAACAATTCTTAATGAATTAAACATATGAGGCATGAGGACATTCCTTAGTTAAGAATAATCATAGACTTATTTACCACAATTTGTCGTTTAAGCTTGTTGTATTACCGTTATTCATAAAATGACGTAAGACAACACACATAAAATTATTATATAATTGCTGAAGTAACAAATTACTTGTATTATTAATTGCACCAACCCATCACAAATAATCCAATCAAATTCTGCAAAAACAAATAAGCAATCAAAGAAACCCTATAAAACTATTGATTTAGTTTTTGCAACGATACTTCAAAGGTTTAGAACAACAGCCACCGAAGGGTGGTCAGCTATTCCTCCTCTGAATTGAGACAATCTCAACCAAACTCTAACACCAGAATAACTCATATTCCGTTAGCGTTTAGTTACCGTTGTTCGGTCAAGGATTAGTTAACACATTTAACTTATTCCCGTAAGTGTAACCCTCCCACTTTCAGATCTCAGAGGCACGCACCAACAGGCTACCGAAGGGAAAGACAACTGTTGGTGATTAGCCTAAGTGACCCTATCCTATTCAGGAGTTCACGGTGTTCTGAATCCTATGATCAGGCCCTCCGAAGGGATGGTTGCGCCAGGACAACCTGCAGGCGGATCATAGGACTCTCACGGTGCGAACTAGGGGTGGAGACCGAGGGACACGTTGACACGTGTCCCGCTCCCACTTACTCTAGACATTTTTCCCATTCACCTTGTTATTGATCCATGCAAACACTTTCCGAAGGGAGGCCGCTCCTAAGGCGACTCGAAGCCGAGCATGAACCTCACGTTGTGAATATAGGGACGTAGGAGCAAAACTTGATTTAAATCTCGTTTTGTAATTTTCCTCCCACTGAAAATGTCCTAAGGTTAATATAAGGTTGTTTAACTTAGATAAAATTCGGCTAAGTCAATCTATCTAAGTCTGATCCTATTATAACAATTATGGAAAGGATTCAACCACAATGTTTTAGGTGAATTAAACTTCTTTTAATAAACCCAACATTGCAAGTCAACATTACTATGGTTAATTCAACTCAAGTTTCGGGTCAGTTCCCAGGTAGGAGGTGTTCCGTAAACCGTCAACTTAAATACCCCCAACCTTAGACAGAACTTCACCAAGAGAGTTCCCTTATAACCAAAGTAATGTAAGGTCTTTACTCTAAAGATCTAGGTGCAAACACTTTTAACAAACCTAGTGACATTGCATGCTAACATTTAACTATGATTAATTCAACTCCGGTATTCCGGGTCAGTTCCCAGGTAGGAGGTGTTCCGTAAACCGTCAGCTTAAATACCCCCAGCCTTAGACAGAACTTTACCGGTGGAGTTCCCTTATAATCATAGCAATGTTTTTCCTACTTAGTCAATTAAAACTAATTTTAATTCTAAGTAAGAATAATTCTAATCCTATTAGAAATATGATCTTAGGTCTAATTAATTTTAAACATTTTAAAATTAATTCATTTATCCTAAGATCCTATGCTTGCATGCAATTCTTTGTTATAGGTTAACGGTTTCTATTCATTAATTTTATAACTATTATAAATTTTAATGAATTAACCCTATAACATGCTACTATGGTGAATAAATTAACAATCAAATTCTAATTAATTTATAAAACCATACATTAGCATACATGACATACCAAAAATATAACAATTATATTAATCTAAGGTAATGTCATGCTCAATGCAATTTAATTTCCTTTTAATTAACCTAACTCTTAAATTAATTATACAAGAAAATTAAAATTAAGCATTACCACTTTCATACATTAACATAACATTTATATTAATAGCTCATGAAAAAATAAGCATGTTAATTACTAATATAAATATAACTCTTATATTTTTAAACTAAAGTAATTTCATGCTTAATGCAAATTAATTTTCTTCAATTAATCTAACTCTTAAATTAATAACCCAAGAAAATTAAAATAAGCATTCACATTTTCATACATTAACATAACACTTTATATTAATAGCTCATGAAAATAAATAAGCATATAAAATACTTTCATAAATATAACTTTTTATATTTTTACTAAAGTAATTTCATGCTCAATGCTTCTCAATTTTCATCCATTTAATCATAACAATTTATATTAAATACCCATGAAAATTAAATTCATGCATAATATTTATATTATAACAATTATAATTAAAAATGCATGAATATGTTTAACCTATGGTGGGATTTAAATACTATATGACATTCATAAAGCAATTAAATAGCTAAGTAGACGGGTTTTGGCATCCTAGGACTCAAAATAATAGAAAAATTACATTAATCAATCTATTAAAGCCATATCCTGCCGTGAACCACCCCAAAATAGTCTCGAACCGCGTCCAAACCCTTCGAACCGGCAAAAAATTGGACTGAACCGCATTAAACCAGCTCCAAATCAGGTTGAACCGACCAAAAACACGTGGAACCGGCCCAATAAACGTCCAGACCAAGCGAACCAAGTCAAACATTGCATGAACAAGTCAAAAATTTGCCTGAACCGAGTTGAAATTCGCCCAGACCGTGTGAACCAACTTGAACCGGTCAAAAATCGGTCAATATAGCATGAACCGCGTGAAAAAAAAATAATCCGATAAAATTTACATAGTCCAGGTTCGAACTCCAGAGCTCGAGTTATGAAAACACGGAATCAACCAACCCTCCAACACGCATCTTCACGTTGTAGAATCGTTTTACAATTTATTTGTATTCTAATTTAGCACGCGAAAATTGAAGGGAAAAAAAAAAAAACACGCCCACGAATGTTCGAACCGCTGCACTGTCGCTCCATGACGCGCGCGCGCGCCTCAGCCACCCACGCTGCACGCGTTCGAACCAGGACGAACGCGATCTTCGTCCTTTTTTTTTTTTTTTTTTTTTTTTTTTTTTTTCGTCCGCTGGTGTCGAGATTCAGCCCTCTGTTTTACCCAGAAAATACGATTTCCAGCACTGTTTTGCTTCAATTTAGGCCCCGATTTCTTCAAATCTTCATGGAATTTCACCAAAATCCATTGACACGGACTTACAGACTCGATTACAATTAAAATACCCAAAACAAAGGGCCCTTACATTGATCAAATCAATTAAAAATTGCAAATCTATATGCCAAAACCTTAAACATCTATTAGCAAAATTTCATACATCAAATGCATAAATTAATCCCACCAATCAACCAATGCAAATTTTGTTAAACAAAATTGAAATTACGATCGGCTCTGATACCAATTTAAGGATTGGAATTCCCAATTCCGTTACAGCGGAAGCAATTGGACCGTTCGTAAATTAATTTTGTTCTACAAAAATACCAATACATTGGCAAAAGGTTAAGCGATGAGAAACATACCTCCGTTGACGACTCTGAATACTTCAACGAATGATTCTTGATTGCTCTGCAACAACGAAGAACACCACCATTTGATCTTCCCCGCTATAACTCTGAGATTAGGAACGTAGTTGTGGGACTACCTAATCTTGAATGGGAAAAACTCTAGAGAGAAAATTCTCCAGTTCTTGAGTTGAGAGAATATGAGAAGGCCTTATGGTGGCCATATGTTGTGGTACCTAAACCCTAGGGTTAATGTTCTATTTATAGGAAAAATGCCATGAATAAAATATTCATTTAAAATCAATTATTTCCATAACTGATTTAATCTTTTCCATTAATCAATTCCATGACCAATCAATTCCATAATTGATCAATCTTTTCCATAAATGATTGATCACTTCCATAAGTGATTAATCATTTCCATAATTGAATCACCAATTAAATATCATATATTTAATTTCAGACCTTCTATTAGTTAATTAATTAATTACCCAATTAAATATCATATATTTAATTTCAGGCCTTCAATTAATTAATTCTATAATATGAATCAAATTCATATTAAAATTTGAACTCCTTCAAATTCTCTTATATCCTATAAATTTAATATGAATCAAATTCATATTAATATTTGAACTTCTTCAAATATTTATTTCTCTCATAGACTATAGTTTAATTAAATCTCATTTAATTTTAACTAAATTGAATAATTAATTAATTCATAATTAATTAATTCATCTTCTAATTAAATACCCTATATTTAATTAGACATATATTTGAACTCTTTCAAATATATCAATCTAAAGTTTAATCTCAAATTAGACTTTATATTTTAATGCATCATTATACATTATATTAATATGTATCTCATACAATTAACTTAATTCCCAATATGAATTTGAACTATTCAAATTCTCTCAAGATATATTTGTTCCTAATTACTCTTTACGAGCTAGCAGGGGGACCTAATGGACCTACAGATCAGAAGCTCCAATGATATGAGGTTAATAGATTAAACTCATTAATCAGGTTAACCAATATTCATTAACTGTTGGTCATTCCACTAAAGACCCACAGCTGAACTCTTCTCACTGTAGAACATTTCTGTGTCCATGGATGTAGACCTATACCTGTAAGTCAATCCTTCACGAGTGTTCGTAATCACGGCTGGGTCAAATTACCGTTTTACCCCTGTGTTACATCTGTCTCCTTAAGTACCAGCGCTCCTCTAATGAACAACCTGTTTATGGTCCAACCATTAAACAGAAAGTTCCTCTCAGGCCAGTGAGAGGACGGGATCCCTTTGTTCAAGTCCCGGAGTCACCTCTTAAGGGAACACTCATCTACTTCTCCTAGAAGTGGGAAGGAGTGAATTCCTTCTTGTGTTGTCATGTCCCCAGCCTCCCACTCGGTCTTGTCCCCAAAAAGGAAGGCATATTGAGTCGGCGTATTGGCCACTCTCACCCATGCTAATCAAAGGACAATCCCTCATGAGAAGGAGTTCATGACACACTCAGGATTAAGACTGAGTTACCTAGGTCATCGTATTGAAACAGTAACCTAACTAGTTAACGGTGTTACATCTAGTGGTTTACTATTTCGTGGTCCGGTCTTATGCAAACTCATTGCATAGGATACCCCCGCTTGCATGTCTCCTACATGGACGCCTTGGATTAATACGTCTGTATCGAATACAAAGCGGGTCGTATCACATAGTGTTACCAGGATAAGGTACCCAGCCTTATCCTTGTACTATAGACCTTTTAGGTTGTTACTTGAACACCAATCCCCGTATGTCCCCACATACTAGTTCAAGTCACATGTAAACAACCTTGGATCTTAGTTTATTGGATTTGGGTCAAATTTTGCAATATCTAACAATAACACTTTATTGTAGAAACTCAATTACACTTTATTGAAACAAGTATACAATTTGTTTACATTCACTATCTACGAGTTTTAGGGCATAAAACCCAACAGTAACGCATGATTTTGATATGTATGATGTATGATGTTTGATGGCTCTTTAGGTGTGAGTCACTTACTCAGTACCGTGGTTATGTACTGACCCACCACCAGATTTGCAGATGGTGAGGAATACTACGAGCCTGGTGATGCTGAGGAGCAGGCTTGAGAAAGCATAGTTTGAGAATCTATTTCCTTATTATTATATTTTAGTGGTTTTAAACAATGTCAAGAGAGTTAAAATTTTTTGTTAGTCAGGAGGCGCTGTTTAGCATTTTGGTTGTTGATTTACTTCGTTTATTATTTCAAACTAGGCCTAATTTGAATTGTGTTGACTGAATGAGAATGATTACGAGATCTGACTCGTAATCGTGTTGGAATCTGATTTATTGGTGTGTGATGTTTCTATCAGGTTGTAAAATTTTGGGTTAATCAAAATTACGTTGTTATGCTGCCGAATTTTTGTTGGCACCCTAATGAGTAACGTGACTAGGTTTAATGGTAACCTTAGATAGTCTTTTTTTTTTTTAATTTGGGGGCGTTACACTTTCTCACTATTTTTTTCCTTTTTAGATTTTTATTTTGTTGTTGAGATTTTAGTATTCAAAATTCTAACGTCAAATTTAATATATTGACCATGAGCCTCTGTGAAACCATAATCCTTACACACTACTTCATGAGGTAGTTATTGTTGGCACCCTTTGCATAAACACTTAGGGGCTGTTTGGGGCGCTGGATTGGTTATTATAGCGGGGGGTTATAATAGCTGGGGGATTATAATAGTCTGTGTTTGGGGTGCAGATTATTATAATCTGGGATAAAATAGTCTGTGTTTGGGGTACAGATTATTATAGTATAAAATAGTCTTTATAGTATGTGTTTGGGGTGTAGTGTTTTGAGATGCAGATTATTTTAGTCTAGGTTCAAATAATCTATGTTTCAAGTTGACTGTTTTTTTTTTCTTGACTTTTTTTTTTTGTTTATTTTCCTCATACAACTTTGTACTTCAAATATTAATAATTAAAAAAAAGGGTTTAGTTGTAAAAAAAATAAAAGTTTTGGGTACAAGGGTTAAATTATGTGTTTAGCTTAAAAGGAAACAAAAATAACCTAAAGTAGGTTGATTTTCTTTGTTTTAGAGTCATGGTTTTTTCACATGATAAGTCATTTTATGATTTTATATAGAAAAACTATATTTGTTTCATTTATGTATTTCCAACATAAAAATGGTAAATGTTTATTCAAAACTCATTTTACCTTTATTATCAAAAGAATCAAATAAAACAGAAATTACATAAAATAAAAACTTGAGTAGTATTTTTTTTAAAATTATTATTATCTCGATAAACTTAAATACGATAAGTATAATTTGGAATGAAAAATATAGTACGATGAAGGTAAACATTCATATACTTCATTATCAAAAGTAATTATGTAATAAAACTCCATATTTATATATATGTGTACAAAGCCAGCTTAGTATATAACTCTCTCTATAAATTTTATGATTTTTCCGACGACCACCAACAAATTTTTCGGCGATCGAAAATTTTTCTCTCTTTTTTCCTTTCATTTTCTTCTTCCTCTTTTTTTTTCTTTATTTTCGTTTTTTTTATTTTCCGAAATGAAAATGAGAAGAAGATTTTTTTTAAAAAAAAAAAGTCGCCGAAAAAGTCGTTGGTGATTGCCGAAAAAGTGGCCGGAAAGTCGACGGCTGTCGTCGGAAAAGTTGTCGGTGGTCGCCGGAAAATTTGTCGGCCGGTCGTCGATAGAAAAGTCAATGAGTCACATGGAACAAGAGAGAAGAGTTACTATAGAGAATGGATAGAATAATTGGGGTGAGTTGAATAGTGGTTACTGTAGCAACACGGAGGGGAAAAATAACCAACTCCACCCCTTATTTTTGTTGGTGCCCCAAACGCTGGGTTGGTTATAATAGTGGGGGCTATTATAACCAACACAGTGGGTCAAACGGCCCCCTAAGGAAACACGAAAGACCAAATCAATCCGAACCCAACGTTAGCGTTGTTTCCTTAAGACAATTTTGATCCCTCTATGGTGCCCAAGGTATCACGAACAATTGTCTCCCAGGATATGACGGATTACCCACCTATGAATGTAGCACTACAATCATAGGACTCTCGAACATTGGTATTTGAGGGGTCGTTTGATAACCATTTTGTTTTCTGTTTTTGGTTTTTATTTTTTGGTTTTTAAAAAACAGAGTTGTTTGGTAACAAATTTAGTTTTTAGTTTTTACATTTTGAAAAACGTTTTTTGAATTATAAAGAAAAAATGAAAACGGAAAAAAATGGTTTTTGAAAACAGTTTTTATTTTCAAATTTTCATTGCTCCAGCCACCCGTACATCACCTTGTATAAAGTCTAGCATTTTCATCTCTATTTATTTTTTTCATTTTCTTTTTTCTTTCTTTTTTGGTTTTTCTTTTTCTTTTTTTCAATGTTAAAATCCTTATTATATATATATATTTTTAAAATCTTCCATTGAGTCTGATTGAGAAAAAGGTGCAACTATTTTAAAAAAAAATTAGTTTAATTGAATTGATATTTTTTTGCATCTAAAAAAATCATAATATTTTTATATTGACGGATTTTTTCATCCTTACATATAGTATATTGTACAATTTATTATTTTATTAATTGATCAATCATAATTTTTACTTAGACATTTTATATATGTTTATTTTGTTATTTTTCTTTTAATCTACTAGTTAATAGTTAATACATTCAAAATAGTTGTATTTTTAACGACAACAATAATACATCAAATAAAAAAATACTACAAAAAAATATAAATTTTATTTTTATAAAATATATAAAACGAAAAATATATATCAAACAACTTTTTGGTTTCTTATTTTTTGTTTTAAAAACATAAAACAAAAAACAGTTATCAAACATGTTTGGTTTTTTATTTTTTAAAAACAAAAAACAAAAATCTGTTATCAAACACATATAGTTTTTGTTTTTTGAAAACAGAAAACTAAAAACCAAAAACAAAAAACAAAAATGGTTATCAAACGAGGCCTAAGTAGAAAAGTAGGAGAAGAGTTTTTGAAAGAAGAGTTTGTGTCTTGTCTAAATGAATCACATATTTATAGACTATTTGTGGCCATTCAAATAGTTACATCTTTTCGTGTAAGGGTTGTGTCTTTTGATAAATGGACACATCCATTCACATAGGGTTGTATCCTTTTCCAAAAGACACCCTTTCACATAGGGTTGTGTCCTTTACAAAAGACACACCATTTCACATAGGGTTGTGTCCTTTACAAAAGACACATCATTTCACGTAAAGTTGTGATTCTTTATTTTATTAAAATAATTTTAGGATAATTGTAATGGGTGGCAACATGAAGGTAAATAATTACAAATATAGCAATTTTTAAAAATATTTGCAAATATGGCAAAATTTTTTAATTAATTTTTTATATTTCTAAATTGCCCCTGTGTGCCCATCTTCTTCTTCCTCGTCAGTTCAGTTTTTTTTTTTTTTTTTTTTTTTTTTTTTTTTACTACTGATAGAAAATCTTTTTATTACTGATAGATTCTATCAGTGGTAGAAAAATTTTCTATCAGTGATAGAAAGTTTCTATCACTGATAGAATAAAGTTTATATTAGTGATATTTCTATCACTGATAGATTCTATCAGTGGTAGAAAAATTTTCTATCGGCGATAGAAAGTTTCTATCACTAATATTTCTATGACTGATAGATTCTATCAGTGGTAGAAAAATTTTCTATCAGTGATAGTCTATCACTGATAGAAAGCTTCTATCACTAATAGAAACTTTTTCTATCAGTGATAAAAGATTTCTATCACTGATAGGTTCTATCAGTGATAAAAAAAAACTTTTTTATAGAAAATCATAGAAAAACTTTCGATAAAAAATCTTTCAATCTCTGATCACCCATAAAAATCTTTCTATCTCCGATAGAAATCTTTCTATCACCGATATAATCTATAAGTGATAGAAAAACTTTCTATCACCGATAGAAAAGCTTTCTATCAGTGATAAAAGATTTCTATCACTGATAGAAATTTTTACTATTCTATCAGTGATAAAAAGATATTCTATCAATGATAGAAAACTCTTGATAGAAAATCTTTCAATCCCTGATAGAACCTATCAGTGATAGAAATCTTCTATCACTTATAGAAGTTTTTTCTATGAGTGATAGAAAAAATTTCTATCATTCATAGAAAATCTTTCTATGAGTGATAGAAAAACTTTCTATCTCTATCACTGAGACTGATAGAAAAACTTTTCGTGAGTTATAGAAAATTTTCTATCACTGATACTTTTCTATCAGTGATAGAAGATCTTTTGTTTCTATCAGCGATGGTGATACATGGTGAAATCGAGTATTGAAAAATAAAGCAAAAACGAACGATTATAGAAATCAAACACTGAAAAGCAAAAACCAAACACTGATAGAAAACCAATAACAACAACCAAACACTGATAGAACACCGAACAAGTGATAGAAAAATATCTATCGCCGATAGAATCTATCAGTGAAAGAAAATTTCTATCACTGATAGAATCTATCAGTGATAGAAAATTTCTATCAGTGAAAGAAAATGATTTTCTATCAGTGATAGAAAATTTCTATCACTGATAGAATCTATCAGTGATAGAAAAACTTTCTATCAGTGAAAGAAAATCTGGAGGGGTATTTTAGTAAATGCAACACACAAACTATTAGATTTTGCCATTTTTGCAATTTTTTTTTGTGGGTTGCTAGATTTGCAATTATTTTGGCTCATATTGCTATCCTTGCAACCGGCCCATAATTTTATTCATAAATCCAACAATCCCCCACATGAATGAAATTTATTTTAAAAACGTGTACAATTACTTATGAATGATAACTACGTCAGGATAAGTAGTCTAAAACTTTTATCTTTCCTTAGTAAAAACTATGGAGTTTACATGGCTGATCAGTAGGTAAAGAACTTTGAACTGTCAATTTTAGGAGTAAATCAAATCCATAATAATTACATAGATATTCTTCGAAATATGCTTGGTTCTCATGTTTGTATTCATTTTGGCCCTGAATACCGCCTGGTTTCATGAGTGTTTTTAGAGAATTCAGCCTTAAAAATTCTCATAAAAGCGGCCCCTTCACATCCACATAGGTGACTTCTTTAAAGAGTATCCTGGTAATACCCCACTCTTATAAAAGAGCTAAAGAATCATTAAAAGTATATCTTAACCTCATCCATTTCCAGGTTAGCATTATTATCACAACTTTACGTGAAAGAGTATGTTCTTTGTAAAGGACACAACCCTATGTGAAAGGGTGTGTCTTTTATAAAGGACACAACCCTATGTGAAAGGGTGTGTCTTTTGGAAAATGATACAACCCTATGTGAATGGATGTGTCCATTTATCAAAAGACACAACCCTTACACGAAAAGATGTGACTATTTGAATGGCCACAAATAGTCTATAAATATGTGATTCATTTTGAGTTTTGAACATAAGACACAAACTCTTCTTTCAAAAAATCTTCGTCTACTTTTCTCTGTACGATTATTTAAATACCAGTGTTCGAGAGTCCTGTGATTGGAGTGCTACATTCATAGGTGGGTAATCCGTCCTATCCTGGGAGACAATTGTTCGTGATACCTTGAGCACCATAGAGGGAACAAAATTGTCTTAAGGAAACAACGCTAACGTTGGGTTCAGATTGATTTGGTCTTTCGTGTTTCCTTAAGTGTTTATGCAAAGGGTGTCAACAATACACGTTATATTTTTTTTTTAATACTAATTATAGTTCGTTACTTTACTTCTTTATGCAAAAACAGTGGCATGTATCTTTTTTTTTTTTTTTTTTTTTGGTTTAACTTCTAGCTTTAACCTTATGAATTGGAAGTGAAAATGTTGACTACTGTGAACCCAAATGGAATTATAGTTTGTATTAATTAGATACAAACTTTTGTTCTCTAATCTCTCTCGTTTTACTATGTAGAATATGCAGAATCTAGACAAAGTTATGAAGGTTATGGTGAAGGCATCATTTGATAGACCTTGATAGGATGAGGTTTGTAGCATATTTTGTTGACTACTTTCACATATTTTGTTGGCAAGCTTAAATGGATGCATGTTTAGACAATGAACATGACTATTTTCAAATTCTAGCTTACTTATAATTTTGGCCAGGTTTATTAGTTTTGGTTTGAGATTGTAGCTTAAATTAGTTGCAATGGTAGTTTTGGTTTGAGATTGATGGTAGTTTGGATTTGTAGATGTGGCTAGCTATTGTATTTATAGTGACATGGTCTGTGATTCTGAAAGTTTTTTATGACCTTTGAAAATAAACATAACATGTTGTAAGGCTTAATAAATTTGATAATGTTAAGCAGGTTTATAAAATTCATTACTTGTTTTGAATGGTTGGATCTACCTCAAGGTATGACGTCCAATTTCATGTTTATATTATTTGACATTTCTTCCTTATCTTTTCAAAGTTCAAAATATTAAGGGAAAAATACACTTTTAGTCCTTTGGATTAGATTTCATTTTGGTCCCTGAGTTTTAAAGCTCCACAATTTAGTCCTTAAGGTGTGGATTTCGTTTCATTTTGGTCTCTCCATCCAATTTTTCGTTAATAACTAATGAACTGCTGAAGTGACACTAACTTTTTTTAAAAAAAATATATATTATTTTTTTTAATTTTTTAAATAGAAATATTATTATTTTCTAATAAATTTATTTCTTCTTCTCTCTTCTTCTTCACCACCCACCACCACCTGATACAGCCACCAGCTGCTGGCGACCGACCCTCGTCGACGACGACCACATTTTTTCCCCTCTTCTTCCTTTATTTTTCTCTCTTCATTTTTTTTAAACCAAAAAAGGGGAGGAAGTAGGAGCCTCCTCTCGTTTTCAGCGCAACTCCCTTTTCCAGCGTCGAAAACGGGAGAAGCCTCCTCCTCCCGATTCCGGCAGTCGTGGGTCATCCGAGCACAGACACAGACGCACAACAACATAGACGTGTGTGGGTCTTCAAGTTGTGGGTTTTCTTTTCGAGCTGCAATAGCACAGACGCGCAGCGACAACAGTTTCGACAGTGGGTCCTCCACGCGAGCAATCTAATGTTGGGAATGACTTAATCTTGGCTTAGTGTGGTGGTGTGTGAAGACTTTTGTCCCACATGGATAAATTTTGAATTAGGAAGAGTGTTTTTATACAAGCACTCTTCCTTTCTCTTGTAAAAGTGGTTAAGAGTGGAAACAAGTCTTCACCCCACACGCGCGCGCCGCAGTCGCCGTCGGTCGGACGGGTGGGTTCGGGTAATCGTGCTCGCGCGTAATAAAGAAGGCGGGTTTTATTTTTTGGCCAAGATAAGTTTCATTTTCTTTTTTCTTACAAGCCACTCGCATCGCGCCACGTGTCACGCACGCAGACCAGTTCGTGTCCATCATGCCCGCGCGCTCTCGTCCGCGTCCGAAGTGCTGACCGCTGACCACGCCTCAGTTCCGGAGTGCTGACCATGCTGAAGGCATTTTTGGCTTAATGGATGGACACGTGGCGATCCGTGAGTACTTGCCCGTTGGTAGTTCTCCCCTATAAAAGCCTGCAAGCCATTCCACATTGAATCATCAGTTTTTCACCTCTACTCCTCTCCAACCTTTCTTGCCTTTCTTGAGTTAAGCAAACTTCCTTGATTCCAATCCTTCTCTCTCGAGTGCACGAACGAGGAGAGTGTTGTGTTAACCTTGGGGAGCAACCGGCGTAAACGATTTAGCACCGTGGTCGTGCCGAAATTGCTTTCAAGGCAGTGGTTATACCACGACACAACAATTGTGTTTGTTAATTTCTAGCATCAAGTTGAAAGCAATTTGAAAATGTCCTTGAAAACCAAGAAGCATGTTCCAGATCTATCCAAACTGGAACCTCTAGATGGTTCTAACTACCGTCGCTGGTCCCAGAAGCTGCTCATCTTCTTCGAACAATTGGAGGTCGATTATATTATAACCACCGATTATGTGGAAAAATCTGCAGCACCCGTCACTGATCTGGAAAAAACTAAAGAGGTCCAGCCTGATCCACACAGTTCTAAGGAGGTTCAGACTATCCCTCAAAAACCAAAGGGTAGTCATGAGGTTGATCCAGAAAAATTCGAGAAAGACAACAAGGCGGTTCGGGGTTATCTTCTGAACCACATGAACGACTCACTATTTGACCTGTTCGTTGTTCAAAAGTCAGCTAAAGTTATCTGGGACACTCTAGAGTCCAGATATGGCGGCGATGATGCAGGGAGAAAGAAGTACGTGGTCGGTAAGTGGATGCAGTTTCAAATAACGGATGACAAATCAGTGATGGACCAGGTTCATGAGTACGAGAATCTAGTGGCAAACATCCTGTCAGAAGGCATGAAGATGTCTGATCCTTAAATTCAGTTAATGCTAGCCTAGTTGAATCTTCTGCTGCATCAAAGGACAGGTTCAAAAATAAAAATAAAGACAAATCCTCGCAGAAGAAGAACCATCCATTCAAGTCTCCTAGCGGGAAAATAGAGAAGGAGAAATCCAAGGTGATATGTTATGTCTGCGGGAAACCAGGGCACAAATCCTATCAGTGCAACCAGAGGAAAGGAAAGCCAGATCGGAAGCCTGATGGTGCACAAGCCAACGTTGTTGAAGCAGACGACATCATTGCTGCAGTGGTGGTGGAGGCTAACCTGTTGGAGAATAAATCAGACTGGATTCTTGACACTGGTGCCTCAAAACACTTATGCTCAAATCGAAGCTTGTTCCACGAGTTCCATGACACTGTTGACGGCGAATGCGTATACATGGGGAACTTGACCACTGCTGGAGTACATGGGAAAGGGAAGGTTCTCTTAAAACTTACTTCTGGAAAAACATTATCTTTGAATGATGTATTGTATGTTCCGTCATTGCGTAGGAATATGGTGTCTGGAAGTTTGTTGAACAAGGCAGGACTTAAAATTGTCTTTGAAGCTGACAAGGTTGTCATCACTAAAAATGGTGACTTTGTTGGTAAGGGGTACTTAGCCGATGGTTTGTTTGTGTTAAACACTGTTTCTATTCCTGCAAACATGAATGAAAGTACATCTCGTTCTGCCTATATTGTTGAATCTATTGATGTATGGCATGGTAGACTAGGTCATGTGAACATTGCATCTATTAAAAGGCTAAAAGAACTGCATCTTCTAAATGTACCGGAATCTCCTAATGATAGTAGATGCTCAGTATGTGTAGAGGCAAAATTTGCTAAAAAACCGTTTAAGCCTGTTACAACTAGATGTACTGAACTGCTTGAATTAATTCACTCCGATCTAGCTGATTTCAAAAACACTACTAGCAAAGGTAGCAAAAACTATTATATATCCTTTGTTGATGATTTCTCTAGATACACGAAAATATATCTTCTGAAATCAAAGGATGAAGCTAGTAGCATGTTTAGGAAATACAAAGCAGAAGTAGAAAACCAACTAGATAAAAAGATCAAAAGGTTAAGATCCGATAGAGGAGGTGAATACAGTGACAAGTCTCTCAAGGAGTTTTGTGAATTAAATGGTATTATCCATGAGAGTACTGCACCATATTCTCCTCAACAGAATGACATAGTTGAACGTAAAAATAGATCATTAAAAGAAATGATGAATGCTATGTTAATAAGTTCTGGATTGCCTAACAGTATGTGGGGGGAAGCTGTGCTTTCTGCCTGTTTTGTTCTTAACAGAGTTCCTCACAAAAGGCTGGATAAGACACCATACAAGCTCTGGAAAGGATATTCGCCGAACCTGAACTATCTGAAGGTATGAGGGTGCTTAGCTAAAGTGGCATATCCAGTATTCAAGAAACCTACGGTAGGATCTAAAACCTTTGATTGTGTGTTTATTGGGTATGCTCATAATAGTGCTGCATATAGGTTCCTGTGTTTAGATGACAATTCAATCTGTGAATATAGAGATGCTGAATTTTTCGAACACATTTTTCCTATGATTAAAAATGAGTCAGTTAATATCTCACGATCTAGTCAGGTGTCTGCTAGTCCTTCATCTACTGCTGATATTATGCATGAAATTGAACCTAGGAGGAGTAAAAGAAAGAGAATTGAGAAAGATTTTGGATCGGATTTTTTAACTGTTTTTCTTGTTGAAAACTCAGATAAAATTGACGATCAATTTGCATGCATATATCTAATAGATGAAGATCCTAAAACCTACCAAGAGGCCTTAAAATCTGTAGATTCTAGTTTCTGGAAAGAGGCCATTAAAAGTGAACTGGATTCTTTGACTATGAATCAAACGTGGAACTTGGTAGATTTACCTAAGGGAAGTAAGCCTATTAGGTGTAAGTGGATCTTTAAAAGGAAAATCAGACCAGATGGTTCAATTGAAAAATTGAAGGCTAGATTAGTGGTTGTGGGTTATTCACAAAAACAAGGTATTGATTACTTTGATACTTATTCTCCTGTAACTAAAATAGCTACTATTAGATGTCTAGTCGCTCTTTCAGCTATTCGTGGGCTGTTAATACATCAGATGGATGTAAAAACAGCATTTCTCAATGGAGATTTAGAAGAGGAGATATATATGGCACAACCTGAGGGCTTTGTAGTTTCTGGTCAAGAAGACAAGGTATGTCAGCTTAAAAAATCTCTTTATGGTCTTAAACAAGCTCCCAAACAATGATATGAAAAATTTAATAATACCTTAGTAAACAATGAGTTTAGGGTAAATTCTTCTGACACATGCGTTTACTCGAAATTGTTTGGTGTTGACTATGTGATTATCTGCTTGTATGTTGATGATATGCTTATTTTCGGTACGAATTTAGAAGTAATAAATAATACCAAGTTGTTTTTATCCTCACACTTTGAGATGAAAGATTTAGGTGAGGCTGATGTGATACTTGGTGTTAAATTGAGAAAAACCGAAAATGGGTATTCTTTGAATCAATCACACTATGTTGAAAAGATGCTAAAGAGATTTGATTGTTTTGATGATATGCCTGCAGGAACACCTTATGATGCTAGTATGAAACTTAAGAAGAATAAAGGGGATAGTGTCTCTCAATCTGAATATGCAAAAATTATAGGTAGTGTGATGTATTTGATGAATTATACTAGACCTGATATTGCATATGCTGTGAGTAGATTGAGTAGGTATACACATAATCCTAATAAAGAGCATTGGGTTGCACTTTGTCGTTTGTTGAGATACCTTAAAGGTACAATAGATTACTGTTTGCAATTTAATAAGTTTCCTGCAGTATTAGAAGGTTATTGTGATGCAAACTGGGTAATTGATAACGACGAAGTAAGTTCAACTAGCGGATATGTGTTCGTTTTTGGTGGAGGAGCTATATCATGGAAGTCTGCAAAGAAAACCTGCATTGCGCGATCCACCATGGAGTCTGAGTTTATAGCTCTCGAGCTTGCAGGGCAAGAGGCAGAATGGTTAAGAAGTTTACTTCAAGATGTACCACTGTGGGGGGCGTCAGTGCCAGTCTCTCTGCACTGTGATTCACAAGCTGCCATAGGAATTGCCAAGAACAGTGTTTATAATGGCAAGAGAAGGCATATACGCCTGAGACATGGAGTTGTGAAACAGTTGTTGAAAAATGGAGTTATCTCCTTGGAGTATGTGAGGTCTGAGAGGAATTTGGCAGATCTTCTCACCAAAGGCTTAACAAGGAGAGTAATTCTAGAGTCTTCAGCATGTATGGGACTCAAACTATTGAAATGAGTCCATAACCCTTTATTTGGGTGGTCCAAATACGGACTTGATGGACACATTTTGAAAGTCTTTATAGCTCAAGTTTTGAGTGGTTTACTACGGTAGACTTTATGAAGCATGACGTGATTGTGAAGGTGTGGCCGCCTTCTATGAAAGAGTGTAATGGATCTCTTTCTAGAGCTTTCACGATGACCCAAGGTGTTAGTGCATGGCCTCAAATAGCACTGGTTTTATTATCGCAGAATCAAGGAAAACCTGAGGATACAAACGTGTTGTGGGGGTCTAAACCATGACTGCTGAAAGTTCAAAAGGTAACTTACTTTCACTAGGATGGTTATTGCCTTACTTCACTATGCGTTAATTCAAATCGAAAGATATTAATGCCTAAGTTTAAATTCCTCCTTTGCTCAGAAAATGTTGTTTACAGTCATTCGTGGGGGATTGTTGGGAATGACTTAATCTTGGCTTAGTGTGGTGGTGTGTGAAGACTTTTGTCCCACATGGATAAATTTTGAATTGGGAAGAGTGTTTTTATACAAGCACTCTTCCTTTCTCTTGTAAAAGTGGTTAAGAGTGCAAACAAGTCTTTACCCCACACGCGCGCGCCGCCGTCGCCGGTCGGACGGGCGGGTTCGGGTAACCGCACTCGCGCGAAATAAATAAGGCGGGTTTTATTTTTTGGCCAAGATAAGTTTCATTTTCTTTTTTCTTACAAGCCACTCGCGTCGAAGGTGCACGGCGACGAACAAATTAACTAGATGTCGAAGGTGTACGGCGGCGAACAAATTAACTAGATGCCATTCTGTTCCTCAGAAACCACCACTTCATTTTACAATTTTCTAATTCTCACTTCACAGTAAACACCAAATACATCTAGAAAAGAACAGAAACAATCAAGTAAGATGAAACTGTAAGTACAAAAAACAAACCTGGTAAGGCGATTGTGAAGCAAGGTTCGAGAAGGCAGAGAAGAAGAATAGAAATGGATAGATTCAAACGAAGGTGTGAAATGCAAGTGGTTGAAAGACTGAACGGTGGTGTGGACTAACGACGGTGGCGGTAGAAAGGCTGAACGGTTGTGGATCTTTGACGGAGGGAGGCGGGGAGGGAAAGGTTTTGCGATTTGGAGGGAAAAGGTGAAGATTGAAGCTCTGTCATGCGAATGGAAAGGAAACCCTAAAATCAAGACCTTTTATATATATATATATATATAATATTTAATATTTATTTATATTACTTTTGGGGTTGGTTTGGGTTAAACCGAAAAAAAAATCCTTGATCCCGAGAACTAAACCGACCAGGTCGGTTCTTTAAAAGTACAATCCAACCCAACCCTTATGATTTGGGTTGGGTTAGCCGGGTTTTTCAGGTTATCGGGTTCGTTGAACACTCCAATTGTGTTTGTTAATTTCTAGCATCATCTAACAACCGTGGGTCTTCATCTGCGGTGATTATTTGGAGGCGTAGGTGTTTTTCTTGCACGTTTCATTGATCCCTCGGTCGGGTGTCCCCTCCTCGGTGGTCAAACAACAGATCCAAACGGTGTAGTGCCTCTCAAACTCGACAATAGCGTTTTCTTTGCGTTTCTAGCCATTTATTGCGTTTTCTTGTGAGTTTTTGCAGTGTGGGTAATTTTCCCCTCTTCCCTTTTCTGGTGCCGAAAATGGGAGGAGGAGTCTCCTCCCTCATTTGTTTTATGTTTTTTTTTTTAAAAAAAAAAAGAAAATGAAGAGAGAAAAAGAAAAGAAGAAAGGAAGGAAAAAAAAGTCGTCGGTGGGTCGCCGACCGGTGGTTGCAACGGCAGTACCCATTGGTGATGAAGAGTGAAGATGAAAAAGGTGAAAAGGAATAACTAAGAAGAGGAAAAAGAAAAATAAGAAATAATAATATTTTTATTATTTTAATATATTTTTATTTTTAAAAATTTAAAAATAATTTTTTTTAATAAAAAAATTAGTGTCACGTCAGCGATTCGTTTATTTACAGAAAATTGGACAGATGGACTAAATTAAAACGAAATCCAAACCTCAGGAGCTAAATTGTCGTGTTTGAAAACTCAATGACCAAAATGAAATCTAACCCAAACTTTAAGGACCAAAAGTGTATCTTTTTCAAATATTAAGGATATTGTCCTCTTATCTTTTTCTCTAGAAGATGGACCGAAAAGGGAAAGAACTAATGGACGGATGAGCAGGGTATTGTGTTTGTGTGTATGTGATATGTTTTATATACACTCTCTCTAGTAAAAAATGTGGGTTGCTTTTTTGGAAATAAGCTTTTGGTTTAGATGAAGTGTTGTTTTACCTTATGAATTTCTATTTTGGAATGTTTCAATGTCAAGTTTTTTATATCACTAGATATTTAGGTATTCTAAACTTTCCTTTTCCATGGTGGACACATTTCTATCCTTTATTTGGTTCTATTGACATTTTTAAAGAACCAAACAAATGCATTTTCTTATTCTTGGAACATTGGATGTACCACTCAGAATCATGCTATTACTCCTACATTTCAAACGGACTCATTTTGCATTTTCATTTATTTCTACAAGGCTAACACTTTTGAAGATTTGAATGTTTTGAATAAGAATAATAATAACGCAAATTTTAATCTCCGGGGTAACTTTTGGACCCTTACATATCAATAATGCTATATATAGCATTACAGTGTTTTCTAATTTCTAGTTAACTTATTATGCATTTGTATGTGATTTTAGCTCCTTTTTCTTCTTAATTAATAATTAATTTTTGGAAAAGTTTGTTAATGAGTTTTGATTATGATAGTGATGGTACATTTGTGAGACCCTTTCAAAGTGAGTTCTTGGACCTGTTTTGCGTGTGCTATTATTATTTATTGTCCTTCACATTGAAAATTATATAGGATGCCGAAATTCAATCCACAATTTAAGTGCCAAAATTGGATTGAATTATACCGTGTTTGATATGGGATTGTTTGTTCTTATTGATGGATTTCAAGATAATATTATACAAATTCAGAAACTTTGAGAGAATAGATTGAGAGAGGAAGAACAAACTAAGAAAGAAGAGACTAAGTTTTTTAGAAAAAGTGGAGGATATCTAGCCAAGAGTTGAAGAAAGTTGTTCCAAAACCTTTGAAATTTCCATATAAATTCTAGTTAAATGTAAACATATTAATTTTAGAATTAATTTATAGAAATTAAATCAAAGAAAACTTTTTTTTTTTATTGATGGTAGCTTCTCATATTCTAACCTTTTAGATTCTTATACTTTTTCATTTTAAAAAATTATTTTGTTAATTAAAATATTAATTATGCATAAGGGTGGTAACATTTACCTGTAAAAGAACTCTAAGCGAGGTTGGATGTGGAATTTGAACCAGTCTTCTAGCTCCCTTTTACTTTTTTCACCTGCTCTAACGAAATTGGCCTGGGTGGTTCATTACAAAACTCTTATCTACATGAAACTAATTAGTTATTTCTCTCCTTTTCTTTTCTTTTTTGAGCTAAATTAATTGGTCACAATATCTATCTTTTCTACTATTCAAGCATTTTCAATTTAGTTGTCTTTTACATAAAATTGTAGAATGTTCAAATTTTACAAGCAAACTAGAAATAGAATATCACTATATATTATAGTAAAAACTGCAAATAAGCTCCATATGAGTCATCTAAGCCCTACTATAAATCAAATATTTTTTTTTTGTTTTTAAATAGTACATTAATACCTTGTAATAATTTAGCATTCACAAAATTTTTAATCATTTTTTAAATAGTACGACATTAATTTTCAGAAACCTACCTTCATTTCTACAATTTTGTAAAGACTAAAGAGTTCAAGATCAGAAAGCAAATACCATTCTGCAACATCCATTTTCTAATCCAATAAACAATCCAGAGAACAAATACCATTCTCCAACATCCATTAGGCTAATGATCTAGTAAAACCAAAATCAGAGAAAAGAAAAACCAAAACCAGAGAAAAACAAAAGAAAAAATAAAAGACAAACGAAAACTAGAGAAAAAAAAACAAAAACGAAAAAAGAAGAAACTGAAAGTAGGAAAAAAAAAAAGATGTCGAAGGTGCACGACGGCGAACGAATTAACCAGATGCCATTCTGTTCCTCAGAAACCACCACTTCATTTTACAATGTTCTAATTCCCACTTCACAGTAAACACCAAATACATCTAGAAAAGAACAGAAACAATCAAGTAAGAAGAAACTGAAAGTACCAAAAAAAAAAAAACAAACCTACTAAGGCAATTGCGAAGCAAGGTTCAGGAAGGACGAGAAGAAGAAGAGAAATGGATAGATTCCAGCGAAGGTGTGGAAATGCAAGTGGTTGAGAGGCTGAACGGTGGTGTGGACTAACGACGGTGGCGGTTGAAAGGCTGAACGACGGTGGTTGTTTGACGGAGGGAGGCGGGGAAGGAAAGGTTTTGCGATTGGGAGAGAAAAGATGAAGATTGAAAGTTTGTCGTGCGACTGGAAAGGAAACCCTAAAATCAAGACCTTTTATATATACTAGTTTTTCACCACGTGCGATGCACGTTTATGTCTTTTAATTTATTCAATTTCATCTTAATATTTAAGAAGTTTTAATTTATTCTCATTTTGTTTTTCTCATTAATAGTTTTCAAGTTTATATTATTAAAAACAAACTAAATGATGAATGTTAGATTATGCAATTTGAAAAAAAAAAATTATAAGGAAAATCAATATAGCCAGACATGATGAATAAAATGAAGAAAAGCACACCGGAAGAAGGAAGAAGAACACACAGAAGAAGAAGAGATAAACTCTAATGTTTGTGAAAAGATAGTGAAGAGTGCTCTTTATATAGTCATAAAAATAAAAAAGGGTAATGTTGTTGAAAAAACTTTATATGATATAGTATAATATTTAATACTATAATTTTAAAATGATCTATAAGATTAATAATTTTTAATTGTACATAATTTAACTTAAACTAAATTAAAAAACAAACTTTATTTTAATCTAACTCTTTTATGATTAATAATTATATTATTACATAATAGTTTTTTTTTTAAAGTAAAAGACATTATAAGAACCTAAATTATTTTTTTATGTATTTAATAAGATAAAATATATATTAAAAATTTGTATCAATTGTTAGCGTGTCAAAAGATATTAAATTGAAATCTTATTTTTTTAAGAAAATGAGTTATAATATATATTTATTTTTTAGTTTAGTTATTTTTATTTAATACTTACCACATAAAATGTAAATTTTTTAAAACATAAAAATAAAGGTAATTGTATGGTTTCTTATTCTCGTGATTTTAAGGAGAAAATCAATTAATATAATCATATATTGCAAATTAAATTTAAAAAGTCTGTATTTTATACAAAGTTTCATAATAATTACTATATTATAAAATAAGCACTAAAACTAAAATACATATGTAAGAAGAGAATACCCGAGGTTAAAACATATATAGATTTGAATTCAATTGACGGGATATCATCTATAACTCTCTTATTTGCATATCTTCGAGTCTTGTTTTAAATTGCAAAGTATCAACACTACATCAAAAAACAAACTAAAGATGAATGTTAGATTATGTAATTTGAAAAAAAAAATTATAAAGAAAATCAATATAGCAAGACAATAAATAAAATGAAGAAAAACACACCTGAAAAAAGGAGAAGGAGAAGAAGAAAGCGCATCGAAGAAGAAGATGAACTCCAATATTTGTGAAAAGATGTTGAAGAGTGGTATTTATATAGTCATAGAAATAAATAGTTACAAAACTCTTGAGTTTCATCATTAAATATAATTAAAGTTAAACTCATAAAATTTTTGAATTAATTTATGAATTTAAAGGGACAAAACTTTTCATATTCTAACTCTTATATCTTAAATACACTAGTGTGTTACCACGTGCCATGCACGTGTATTTATAAATTTTAAAATATTCAAAATATTGAATATTTTAGTTGAAAAATTATTCAAAATAATTATTTGAAAAATAAATAAATGGAAAATAATTATTATAATATCTTAAATTAGTTTTTTTTATTATTATTATTTTGAAAACCAAAATTCTATACTAAAAGATATGTCATTTAATTTAAAGAAAATATTTCTATACTCAAATTTAATGGCACTTGCAATTTGAAGCTTAAGCTTAGCTTGATCTTGACCATCAATTGGCATGTTATCAATCTTCCAATTATATTTCAAATGATTTCTTTTTCACTATTCTCCAAGCTAGTGCATGGGCAACTCATTGTCTTAAAAGGGTTAAATTGTTGTGAGAAGAGGTGGAAGAAAAATACATTTATATACACCATAGGAGTAAATTAGAAACTTTTAAATTTCCAACCTTGGTCCTCTTGAATTCCATTATTAACTTCAATTAAATATAAATTCATAAATAGTTAAAAATAAATAAACAAAACTTTTCATATTCACATACTAACTAATGCTTAGTAAATTTATAAATTGATAAAAGGGTCACAATAGTCAAAAAAATGTCTTTTTAAAATTGTAGCTTTTAATATATTATATTATATATTATAAATTTGAAGAAATTTTCCTAATTTAAACTTTTAAATGATATTGTTGAAGGAGAAATTCTGGCCAATGACAAATTGTCACGTCATTATTTAAAATTAATGACAAAATTATAATTAATTAAATTTGGGACCAATTATAAATCGACATGTGCCCCAAATTTAATTTGACGACAAAGTTGGTCAATTATAAATTTTTAGGGCCAAATGTCCATTTGATCAATTAATTAAAAATAAATTATTTTGATCAGATTAATTGATTTGACCAATTAATTAAAGAAAATAATTAATTGGATCAAATTTGGGTTAAATATTTGGGTCATATGGTTTTGGGTCAAATATAAACCAGACCCAAGCCCAATAAAAGCCCAAGCCCAAGTTGTTAGGCCCAAAAGTCACCAGGGCCCATCCAGCGAGAACTCTATAAATAGAGGGGTTCTCCCCCATTTCAGGGGATTCAGCCAGAGGCAGAGAGGGCAGAGTCCAGAGCATTCTCCCAAGATTGACCGATCAAGAAGATCAACAAGTCAGCAGGCCGATCATCTAAAAATAGATCAACAAGCTAACTGACCGATCAAGAACGATCATCCAAGAAGATCAACAAGCCAACCGATCGATCAAGAGGATCAACAAGTCAGCAGGTCGATCATCCAAGAGGATCAACAAGCTAACAAGCCGATCCAACAGATCATCAAGCCAACAAACCGGCCCAAGAAGAGCAACAAGCTAGAGGCCAAAGTTTATATATTTAAGAGAGAGAATCAGAGGATTAAAGTTAGAGATTGTACACCCACACGCATACAACATTAATACAAATCAAAGTTTATTCCACGTGTCTCCATCCCCGAAGTTACGTGTGTACATATATTTTAGGATTAAAATTAAAAGTAAAATTTATTGAAATCACAGATTCCAACCTCATAACATCTTTTTAACTAAAATAGTTATTATTTAATTTAGTAACTAACTTTTCATATTCTAGTCTTTTAAATACTATTTTATTTTATATGAGTTAAATGAACCATATAAATTTTATAATTATTAGTGGTATGATTTGTAAACTTTAAATATGACAAACGGGTAAAATAGTCCAAACATGTTTTTAATGGATGAGTAAAAAAAACTTTTAAAATTCTAAAACTTCATTTTAAATTCCTCTGTGTTCAAATTTGTATAAATGAGTGCAAAACTGTTCCTATTCTACCTCTCTATATTCCATTTATTTACCAATAATTATAAGTGCATTTAAATCTTCATTCATCCTATGCCAAAGCAAGCATAGCTAAACGGTAATTGACATGTAATTAATGAAATGAACTATAAACATATAGTTGATACTTTGTTATTCATAGAGAGAAAAAAAAAATTGTGTCGTGGGTTGTTACACTCCACAAACACAAACTGAGAAAGTTGAGACTCAATTTTTGTTGTATAAAAATGGTAGGAAAGAACTCTTATATAGTTGTAGAAGTTGAAGAATGTTACAAAACTTTAGAAATTCCAAGTTTTTAAATTTAATCATTAATTAATAATCAAATGGCTTGGTGTGGGTTTTAAAATTTATTTCTTAGAAAATAAAACAAAGTAACTTTTTATATTCTAAAGCCATTTTTTAAATTATTTTATCAATTTCAATATTAACTGTACTTGTCTTAAGTCAATTTCATTAGAAAATGGTTTTTATTTTTTATTTCATTAGAAAATATTGAATTTAAGGTATTATATTAAATTCATTTTATTAGCAATATATTATTAATACATTCAATTAGAGAGTATGAAAATGTTACAAAAATTTTAAATTTTCAAAACTCTTGAAATCCTATAATTAATCTATAAGTTTGTGGGAGATAAAAAGATGACATCTTTTGTAATAAGTTATTTATTTATTTATATGTATTTATGGTGTGGTTAATTTTTTTTTATTTTTATTTTATATGTATTATGTATTTTTTTTATTATGTTTTGTTATGTATGTATTTTTTTATTTGTATTTATTTTTTTCATTTCAAATATATCTCTTATCTTGCTATTGAACCAACCATAGTTACATTTTGGAGGTGAAAACAAAAAAATTTAACTTTTCATTAGAACCTTTCATATTGACAATTATAATTTATGGTTGTTTGTTACAATAACTAATGAACTCACTATGAAAAAGATTGAATGTTTGATTTTGAACAAAAATATTTTTGTCTAATATTTACTTCAACTATATCATATGTTCTTTTTAAAAAACGAATAATTGAGAGATAATACGTTTCAATTATTTGTATTAAAAAAGTAATTTAATAAACACACTAAGTTTCTTATATGATTTAAACCTAATAGATATATATATATTTTTGACAATATGTGGGGTGAGGGATTCGAACCACAAACCTCGTGTTATCAATACAACTTTATGCCAGTTGAGTTATGTTCTTATGTTGGCCCTAATAGATATTGAGTTATCAAATTGCACAAACATTTTAAAATCAAAAAACAAAATAAACTATAGGAATTATAAAAAGACAATATTTAAAAAAACAAAACACAATAATATAGTAATTATAAAATTAAAAAAAAAAACAACAGTGATAACAAAAAAAAAACAAAACGTGATCTATATAGATATACAAATTCTTGAAAATAGGTTTGCCTCACCCTAGCTAGCTAAACAAATATCATTATTCAACTTAATCAAAGTATGATTGTAAACTTTCAAACTTACCAATTAGATAGAGTCGTAAATCATGTGTGACTTGAGATGTATCTTGTATGTCTTGCGAGCTATCAATATCAAAAAAACTCTGAGAGAAAAAAAAAAGTGAGATCAATATCAATAGAGAGTTCAAAGTATTGGTGAAGGGAATGTGGGGGAAACCCTTTTTATAATCATAGAAGATGAAAACGTTATAAATCTCTTAGGCTTCCACAACTTGTGAAATCTTATTATTAATTAACATTAGTAAAAATAATTAAATTCTTGATAAGTTAAATAACAACATTTTTCATATTCCAACCTTTTAAATTCTATGTGTATTTATTATGATTGATAATTATTGCTAATGATACGGTTTTTTGAAGTAAAAAAAAAAAAGAAAAAAAAAATCCCATGTGTATTTATTATGATTGATAGTTAATTAGAATTATGATATTACATTAAAATAATTTTACTTATTTTGATTTTGATTTTTAGTTCACTTAAATTTGTTATGTAACTTCCTCCTAAAAAAAAACTTTCGTATTCTTTTTTTTTTATAGAAAAAAAAACTGTTGATAAATTATTAAATTACTATTGATAATTAATTGTTAGTGGCATGATATGTAATTATAAATTTTGACAAAGGATAATATAGTAAAAAAAAGTTTTTCAAAGATTGTGACTTTTTAATATATTATAGATTATAGATTATAGATATATGTTAAATAAAACAACTAAATAATAAATAAATAAGACAATAGAATTTACGTGGGTGATGTGTAGTGTGACAATAAAAAAAATTCTTTAATAATTTATTTTATTAATTTAGATACAATTTAATAAAGTGTTAATTGGATTTTATATTTTAACTAAATGCTAATAAATATAAAATAATTATAAAGAATAATAATAAATGAAAAAAACTAATAACGTGAGTGTAAGATTTTCAAACTTTTTATAATTTTTTTTTAAAAAATAACTTTTTATAAATGTTAATAAATATAAAATAATTATAAAGAATAATAATAAATGAAAAAAAAAAAACTAATAACGTGAGTGTGGGTGGAAGTGAAAGATTTTCAAACTTTTTAGATTCCAACCTTTAGTATTTCATATGTATTTATTATTGATTATTAATTATTAATTAATTAATTTACTATTTATAATTAATTGTTAATGGCATATCTTGTAAATTGGTAAATCAAAGAAAGGACAAAAGTGTCCAAAAAAGTTTTTCCAACATCCTCACCTTTTAATATATAGAAGTTTTTCCAACATCCTCACCTTTTAATATATTATAGATTATAGATTATAGATATATATATAATATTTAATATTTATTTATATTACTTTCTGGGTTGGTTTGGGTTAAACCGAAAAAAAAATCCTTGAACACGAGAACTAAACTGACCCGGTCGGTTCTTCAAAAATACAACCCAACCAACCATTATGATTTGGGTTGGGTTAGTCGGGTTTTTCGGGTTACCGGGTTCGTTGAACACTCCTAGAAGAAACTATAAGTTGATGAAAGAAAAACTAAAAATAGATTAAAAAAAAGAAAAAAAGAAAAAAGGACATATAATAGTTGAAAAATATTTTTCAAGTAGCTTTTATATATATATTATAAAAATCTATATGGTTAGAATAAGAGACCATTGATAATCCTATTATATTGATAAGATTAAATTTTTTTAAATGTTAAATGTAAATGAATTCTTTCCATGCTTAAGCATTTAAAATTAAAAAAAAAATAACAAATATAAATTATAAAATAACTTGAAAACCTCTTTAGAAAAAATTGATACCCATGTTTGAGAACATTTTGTTGAAGTCTCTTGTCTCTCATTGGTTTTTAACACTACTTTTACAATTTATACAAATTTGTTAACTTTGAGAGAATGGATTGAGAAAGGAAGAAGAACAAACTAACAAGAAAAGACTCAAGTTTTTTGTGGAAAAAGTAAACGATATCTCTTTACATATAGTTGTACGTAGCAAAGAATTGAAGAAGATTACATAACTCATCAAATTCCAAAGCTTTTGAAATTCCAATATTAATTCTCAAGTTCTTCCATTCCTTTCTCAATGAAAGTTGGTTCTTTAAAAAAATAAAAAAAAATAAAAAAACAAAAACTAATCAAATGTAAAGACATTAATTTACCTAATTATCTTAGGAAAGTTTTCAATTAAATATTAATGCAATCTCATGCTAAATTGAAATATTTCTATTTTGGTCATTATACCTATTTCATAGCAATTTAATATTAATTTACCAAACACTGTAACTTGACTTTCCATGTTTACATCTAAAATTTACCAAACACTAATTTACTTCTTATGGAAGCTGATTTTCTTATAAGTACAACTGACAGCAATTATTTTAAAAGTTACAGCAACCCCAAACTAAGCCGAAGTCTACTCTAAATCAATACTCTAAACGAGTGGTAATCTCATGAAGTACGTAAATCCATGAGTGTCCAACAAACCATATAAATGAAGGGTGACAATGAAACTATTTCCTTTTGCATATATCTTTTTGCTAACATACAAAATGAGTGGAAAGGAGAAAATTAATATTCATAGAAAAATCCTATAAAACACAAAACACTTGTTTGAAGAAAAAAAAAACTCAAATAATAAACAGCTTAGACTATTGTGCTATGTTTGTAAAACCATTGCACAAATCTTTAAGCAGACGAAACCATAAGTTGAAGGAAAGAAACAACATATAATAGTTCAATTTAGTTGTCTTTTACATAAAACTAGTTTAAAAACACGTGCGATGCACGTTAAATTTCACTTTTTAGATTCAAAATTAAAAAAAAAAAATGGTGTCTACAAGTCTAAAACTATATATTATATTGTTTTATGTTCATTTACAATAATAAATATAAAATATTTTGCACGTAGTTTGAAATCTTTGGAATATATTTTTTACGATGAAAGTTTTTTTTTTTTTTTTTTTTTTGAATCTAACGATGAAAGTTAACTTTTGAATAAATATATTTTTCATCTAGTTCAAATAGTAAATACTTGACATTAAACTATAATGTAAGAGGTAGAAAAAATAATAAAAGATACATAATTAAAATTAAAATACATATAATAGTTGTAAACTAAATTTGATAAAACATAAAAAGTGGAATCATAAAGATAGTTTATTAACTCATGGATATTCATCAAAAATTATGTTTTGAGTTTATTATTTTTATTATTATGGTTAAAATATCATCTTGGTGTTTCTCTTTCAAATTTCAAATTCTAATCGATGTAGTTTCAATAAAACTTAAAATTAGCCTCTACTTTTACTTTGTTGTTAACTTTTCCAAATATATATATATATAAATGAAAAAGGAAAAATAGAAAGAGGAAGTTTCTCATAATGAAGTATCATGTAACTTTAGGATTAGATGTCAAAATGATTGTTTATGACAATAAACGTGAACTAAACATTCTCAAACACACAATATTTGGGACACCATTGCATAACCCAAAAATAGGAATATATGTCATTTTCTATAGAACTTATAAACACGTTTCCACGGTTAAATCATGATAACACCCATGCACATTGGAATAGTCACACCCATATGTGAAAGAATGTCTTGTTTCACTACGTAACCACTTCTTATGGATTAAATTTTTTCAACAAACACTTCTAACAGTTGCAACTATTCGAAGCAATGGAATAGTCACACCCATATGTGTATATCAAACACATATGAAACACCCTACGCCAAAGATGGTAGAACGGAATTATGAGGGAAAAAATCCAAAGATTCAAAGAAACATAACAATCAAGAAAACATAAACAAAGAAAAAAAACAATCAAATATGATTTATTTCAAACAATAATAGAATAAAGGTAAAGGAAGTTCAAGGAAATTAAGAAAAAAAACAGAAAGAAACAAAAAAAAAAAGACGGAGATACTTGCAATTTAAAGTTACCAATTTCAAGAAATTGAAATCTACAACAATGACTTATGGTGGATTTGGAATGACATTGACAAACATCCTACGCCAAAGAACCATGAAACTATAAATTAGAATTTCTCATATAAGGGTTAGGGCACCATCATACAAAAATTAAATTGAAAAATTGAAAATAAAGAAATATCAAATTGAATCCCAATATGAAATCCAAGAAAATTGAATCGACCATGTTGTCCCTTACTCTTGATGGTTCGTTGCTTTCTCTCAATTTCTTCTTGAACTTTTGTGTTGTTTGCAGAAAATTAGTGGAACCCATTTATATCGCCGCCACTGCCGAGAAGAATGACCGCAACGAATTGTAAGTCAGTTTCACGATTTCACGATTTCACGGAAACGGTGCCTCTACTCTAATTAAATATAAATATCATTAATTAGGGTAAAGGGCAAAGTAGTCATTATTAAAAATGTTAGGGGCAATAAGGGAATGTAAAAATTCTCCTCCCTAAGCCCCTTTTATATATAGTAGAGATTGTAGAATGTTCAAATTTTACAAGCAAACTAGAAATAGAATATCACTATATATTATAGTAAAAACTGCAAATAAGCTCCATATGAGTCATGTAAGCCCTACTATAAATCAATACTTTTTTTTTTTGTTTTTAAATAGTACATTAATACCTTGTAATAATTTAGCATTCACAAAATTTTTAATCATTTTTTAAATAGTACGACATTAATCTTCAGAAACCTACCTTCATTTCTACAATTTTGTAAAGACTAAAGAGTTCAACATCAGAGAGCAAATACCATTCTGCAACATCCATTTTCTAATCCAATAAATAATCCAGAGAACAAATACCATTCTCCAACATCCATTAGGCTAATGAATGGTAAAACCAAAATCAGAGAAAAAAACCCAAAACCAGAGAAAAACGAAAGATAAAAATAAAAAACAAACAAAAACTAGAGAAAAAAAAAACAAAAACGAAAAAAAGAAGAAACTGAAAGTAGGAAAGAAAAAAGATGTCGAAGGTGCACGGCGGCGAACAAATTAACTAGATGCCATTCTGTTCCTCAGAAACCACCACTTCATTTTACAATTTTCTAATTCTCACTTCACAGTAAATACCAAATACATCTAGAAAAGAACAGAAACAATCAAGTAAGAAGAAACTGTAAGTACAAAAAACAAACCTAGTAAAGCGATTGTGAAGCAAGGTTCGAGAAGGCAGAGAAGAAGAATAGAAATAGATAGATTCAAACGAAGGTGTCAAATGCAAGTGGTTGAAAGACTGAACGGTGGTGTGGACTAACGACGGTGGCGGTAGAAAGGCTGAACGGCTGTGGTTGTTTGACGGAGGGAGGCGGGGAGGGAAAGGTTTTGCGATTTGGAGGGAAAAGGTGAAGATTGAAGCTCTGTCATGCGACTGGAAAGGAAACCCTAAAATCAAGACCTTTTATATATATATATATATAATATATAATATTTATTTATATTACTTTTGGGGTTGGTTTGGGTTAAACCGAAAAAAATCCTTGATCCCGAGAACTAAACCGACCAGGTCGGTTCTTTAAAAGTACAATCCAACCCAACCCTTATGATTTGGGTTGGGTTAGCCGGGTTTTTCAGGTTATCGGGTTCGTTGAACACTCCAATTGTGTTTGTTAATTTCTAGCATCATCTAACAACCGTGGGTCTTCATCTGCGGTGATTATTTGGAGGCGTAGGTATTTTTCTTGCACGTTTCATTGATCCCTCGGTCGGGTGTCCCCTCCTCGGTGGTCGAACAACAGATCCAAACGGTGTAGTGCCTCTCAAACTCGACAATAGCGTTTTCTTTGCGTTTCTAGCCATTTATTGCGTTTTCTTGTGAGTTTTTGCAGTGTGGGTAATTTTCCCCTCTTTCCTTTTCTGGTGCCGAAAATGGGAGGAGGAGTCTCCTCCCTCATTTGTTTTATGTTTTTTTTAAAAAAAAAAGAAAATGAAGAGAGAAAAAGAAAAGAAGAAAGGAAGGAAAAAAAAGTCGTCGGTGGGTCGCCGACCGGTGGTTGCAACGGCAATACCCATTGGTGATGAAGAGTGAAGATGAAAAAGGTGAAAAGGAATAACTAAGAAAAGGAAGAAGAAAAATAAGAAATAATAATATTTTTATTATTTTAATATATTTTTATTTTTTAAAATTTAAAAATAATTTTTTTTAATAAAAAAATTAGTGTCACGTCAGCGATTCATTTATTTACAGAAAATTGGACGGAGGGACTAAATTGAAACGAAATCCAAACCTCAGGGGCTAAATTGTCGTGTTTGAAAACTCAATGACCAAAATGAAATCTAACCCAAACTTTAAGGACCAAAACTGTATCTTTTTCAAATATTAAGGATATTGTCCTCTTATCTTTTTCTCTAGAAGATGAACCGAAAAGGGAAAGAACTAATGGAAGGATGAGCAAGGTATTGTGTTTGTGGGTATGTGATATGTTTTATATACACTCTCTCTAGTAAAAAATGTGGGTTGCTTTTTTGGAAATAAGCTTTTGGTTTAGATGAAGTGTTGTTTTACCTTATGAATTTCTATTTTGGAATGTTTCAATGTCAAGTTTTTTTATATCACTAGATATTTAGGTATTCTAAACTTTCCTTTTCCATGGTGGACACATTTCTATCCTTTATTTGGTTCTATTGACATTTTTAAAGAACAAAACAAATGCATTTTCTTATTCTTGGAACATTGGATGTACCACTCAGAATCATGCTATTACTCCTACATTTCAAACGGACTCGTTTTGCGTGTGCTATTATTATTTATTGTCATTCACATTGAAAATTATATAGGATGCCGAAATTCAATCCACAATTTAAGTGCCAAAATTGGATTGAATTATACCGTGTTTGATATGGGATTGTTTGTTCTTATTGATGGATTTCAAGATAATATTATACAAATTCAGAAACTTTGAGAGAATAGATTGAGAGAGGAAGAACAAACTAAGAAAGAAGAGACTAAGTTTTTTAGAAAAAGTGGAGGATATCTAGCCAAGAGTTGAAGAAAGTTGTTCCAAAACCTTTGAAATTTCCATATAAATTCTAGTTAAATGTAAACATATTAATTTTAGAATTAATTTATAGAAATTAAATCAACGAAAACCTTTTTTTTTTTTATTGATGGTAGCTTCTCATATTCTAACCTTTTAGATTCTTATACTTTTTCATTTTAAAAAATTATTTTGTTAATTAAAAATATTAATTATGCATAAGGGTGGTAACATTTACCTGTAAAAGAACTCTAAGCGAGGTTGGATGTGGAATTTGAACCAGTCTTCTAGCTCCCTTTCACTTTTTTCACCTGCTCTAACGAAATTGGCCTGGGTGGTTCATTACAAAACTCTTATCTACACGAAACTAATTAGTTATTTCTCTCCTTTTCTTTTATTTTTTGAGCTAAATTAATTGGTCACAATATCTATCTTTTCTACTATTCAAGCATTTTCAATTTAGTTGTCTTTTACATAAAATTGTAGAATGTTCAAATTTTACAAGCAAACTAGAAATAGAATATCACTATATATTATAGTAAAAACTTCAAATAAGCTCCATATGAGTCATCTAAGCCCTACTATAAATCAAATACTTTTTTTTTGTTTTTAAATAGTACATTAATACCTTGTAATAATTTAGCATTCACAAAATTTTTAATCATTTTTTAAATAGTACGACATTAATCTTCAGAAACCTACCTTCATTTCTACAATTTTGTAAAGACTAAAGAGTTCAAGATCAGAGAGCAAATACCATTCTGCAACATCCATTTTCTAATCCAATAAACAATCCAGAGAACAAATACCATTCTCCAGGCTAATGATCTGGTAAAACCAAAATCAGAGAAAAGAAAAACCAAAACCAGAGAAAAACAAAAGAAAAAATAAAAGACAAACGAAAACTAGAGAAAAAAAACAAAAACGAAAAAAGAAGAAACTGAAAGTAGGAAAAAAAAGATGTCGAAGGTGCACGACGGCGAACGAATTAACCAGATGCCATTCTGTTCCTCAGAAACCACCACTTCATTTTACAATTTTCTAATTCCCACTTCACAGTAAACACCAAATACATCTAGAAAAGAAGAGAAACAAACAAGTAAGAAGAAACTGAAAGTACAAAAAAAAAAAACAAACCTACTAAGGCAATTGCGAAGCAAGGTTCGGGAAGGACGAGAAGAATAAGAGAAATGGATAGATTCCGGCGAAGGTGTGGAAATGCAAGTGGTTGAGAGGCTGAACGGTGGTGTGGACTAACGACGGTGGCGGTTGAAAGGCTGAACGACGGTGGTTGTTTGACGGAGGGAGGCGGGGAAGGAAAGGTTTTGCGATTGGGAGAGAAAAGATGAAGATTGAAAGTTTGTCGTGCGACTGGAAATGAAACCCTAAAATCAAGACCTTTTATATATATATATAATATATAATATTTATTTATATTACTTTCTGGGTTGGTTTGGGTTAAACCGAAAAAAAAATCCTTGAACCCGAGAACTAAACCAACCCAGTCGGTTCTTCAAAAATACAACCCAACCAACCATTATGATTTGGGTTGGGTTAGCCGGGTTTTTCGGATTACCGGGTTCGTTGAACACTCCTAGAAGAAACTATAAGTTGATGAAAGAAAAACTAAAAATAGATTAAAAAAAAAAAGAAAAAAAGAAAAAAGGACATATAATAGTCGAAAAATATTTTTCAAGTACCTTTCATATATACTAGTGTTTTACCACGTGCAATGCACGTGTGTTTCTATTCAATATATTTATTTTAAAAATTAATTAGAATCAGTTTTATTTGTTTTTATCATTTATTCTTATTTAGTTGGTAACATGTTATATCTTATGTGAATATAAATTTGATGTTACTAACTTAATAATTTTTTTGAAATTTTAATTCTTTTAGTATAATATTATAATTAAAGGTTTTTGATATCTTAATCATATAATTAACTTCTATAAATGAATTTATTAATTAGTTTTATATAATAATATAATATTTATATAACTACTATTCTTCTTTATCAAGTGCACTGTTTATTTTTCTGACCAAGAGGTTAGAGGGCTCAATCCCCACTCATACATGTTGTAAAAAAAAACACTATTTATTTTAAATAAAGCATAAATATGAAGTAAAATATTTTAGATGATTATTTTATTTAACAGTGTAATTCTTTTTATGAGAAACTTTTTTATCTTAGATTACATGTTTTAGTTTTTTAATTGAAATAAACAAAATTTAAATTGATTTGGAGAGTGATATTTATTATAATGCTTTTCTATTTAATTTAAAATGTTTTTATATTTATTTAGACTATTTTTTGAGTTGGTTAATTTTTTTATTTCATTACAAAAATATATTTTTTTCCATATATTGTGCTTATAAACAATTTTGGTCATTTTTCAAAAAAAAAAAAAAAAAAAATTGGTCAAATGGATTTTGAATTGCTACCTCTTTTAGGATGTTTGTCAATAGATTTTTTCAATTGGTTATCTTAGAAAAGAATCTCAATTCTAACATATAAATAATAATAATAATAATAATAAACTTATAAATTGAATCAAAGCAATTGAGTATGTTTGGTTAGTTAATCATGTTAGTCTACTTAAATCAAACCAAACCTTTTTTTTTCTTTTGAAAAAAAAAATCAAACCAAACCATTAAAAGAAAGTTCTACGTTGAATTACATCAAACCATCAATATTTATATTTTTTGTATTATACAAAAATTAAACATATATTAAAATAAATTTAAATTGTTAATAGCAATTTAGTAATTATTAATGTTAATGCAATTAGTTCGTGCAATAAATAAATAAATAAATAAATAAATAAATAAATATATATATATATATATAACTACGTCTAAGAGTATTTTTTATTAATAAATAAACATACAATATTCAATGGAAATCTTGTAACCGGGAGCTGATATGTTTTCAAAACCCTAATTATGTATAACTTTATCTCAATTATCAATATTATCAAGTCACATTTTCATTATATTCTCTCTTATTATAAGTTTTTTTTATTAGTTTTATTTATTTGTCTGTCGCACTACACTATTGGTCGTCATTATCACTACTCTCTAGTAAAAGATATGACTTAAGAAAGAAGGATGTAACCTTTTTTCAACAAAAAAAAAAAAAAAGAAGATGTAACCAAAATAAATATAATCTAATCCCAAGAAGTTCACAACCCAAAATAGAAAGAATAAATATTTATAAAGTTACCAAATCTATATTTGATTTGGAGTTTTGTTTTTTCTCATCTAAATTCAAGTTGACGTTCCACAACGGTCAAAAAACTTGATCGTTATTCTTCTTGCTTTGCATATTAGTATCATTGGAAATTCATTTCAATGAGATGAACTCTTCAATCACAATGAACTATACAGTAAAAAACAATATAGTAAGAAACAATTAACTTTGAATGATATTTATATTTTTAATTTGAGAAGAATTCAAATAGTTAAAGTTGACTATATATATTTTTCCGTATGAATAATTAAAACTAATTAAAACTATTTATTTTTTCTTCTAAAAAAAAAACTATTTCTTTTTTCGGTAAACTTACCATTTTTTTATCATTTCAATGACCTTCCCATTCTCAATTAATCGAAAACTATGCAATTATTTAAATCAAAACCTCATAAATTAAAGTTAGTTTTTTTTTTCCTTAACATTGTCAATTTATTATTCTATTTATTTCAAATTATGATTGTAATTAATTTAAAAATAAAATTGTTGTCAATAAATAATTTAAATTAAAAGGGCATAATGAAAATCTTAAATTAAAATATGGTTTTTTTTTTTTTTTTTGTGTAATACCATCACTTTGTTATTGTAAATATTTTGATGGTTTTACAATTTTTTTTTTCTTTTTTACCATTACAGAAAGGACAGGTAGGTACTTTCATTAAAATTAAAGAATAGATAAAAAAATTAGGTAGGAAATAAAATTTAAAAAATGATTTGGTTTTTCCAAATCACTTGTTTCTCTTGTCAAAAGAGATTTTCAGCTTTTTTTTATTTATTTATTTAAGAAAAAGAGATTTTAAGCTTGGTTAGATGTTTGTTCTTAAATGTAATTTCTCTTATCTAAAACAAATGATCATACATATAAACCATCAACACAATAAGAGAATTATTTATAAAATAACACAAATCATCTATAAGATATTGATACATTTGCTTCATACGATTACCTGAAAAGAGGTTCGCATTTGATTGATGTTTTTTGTTTGAGATCAAACCATTTTTCTAGATACAACTACATCCAATTATAAAAATACACTGTAGACACCCTATTTGGTCCGGCTTGATTTTTTGGTTTATACTATGCTTTTACCTTATCATTTTTTTTTAATGTATATATATCATGATTAGTTTTGATATTTGTCATTTGTTAAAAAATAAAAATATAAAAAAACTTATTAAAAAATATCTTCCAACTACCTTCTTTTAAATGTTTTTTTTCTTCCTTATTTTTCTCATAATTTCCCCCACCAACGTATCTTTCTCCCTCACCTCTCACCCTCATTCCCATGTTCTCCCCCTTTTCTTTCTACTTACTGTACTATTTGGGGGAGTGACAACACTATAAATTGAAGCTCCATGAAGGAAGTAAAGGGGAGAGGAAAGCTAAACAAGAAAGAAGTAAGCAAGTTTGGAGGTAAAAGATAAAAGGGAATGGGAGGAAATTTGGGTATATCTTCATTTTGAACCCCCACCTTCTCTCTCCAACCCTCACTCTCCTCTTTTCTCCTCTTTCCATGAAAATTGTCTTATTCCTCCACCCAAACCCATTTTCTTCTTCCTCCATGAAAACTTCTTTTACTCCATAAAAATATACTCACTCGCGAATATGTAGCTCCGACCCAAGCGCCTGCAACTTCCATTCCAACGTCTTGACTATGGAGGATAAGGGTGAGAATCAAGGACATTCAAAAAGAAAAAGAAAAGAAGAACACAAGGGGAAGAAAAATCGTGAAGAAGATTGGGAGGTGGAGGAGAAAAGAGAGAGAATAAAGGTAGTGGACCCCACTTTCTTTTTAATTTTTTTTTCCATCATTTTGATCAATTCTTTTTTTTTAAAGTTATTTATTTATTCATGTATTTTGTGTTTTTGGGAGTTTATTTCATTCAATTGATTTGTTTTAATTTAGAATTCCAAATCTGTTTTTTAAATTGGATTTTGATTGAATCTTCAAATCAAATTTCTATTTGGATTTTAATTAGAAGTTTCCAAATTAATTCAATTGTTTTTAAATTGAATTATATTGTCAATTTCAATTGGATTTTAATAGGAGATTTTCAACTTTAAATTAGATTTCTTTTAATTGAGGTTTAACTTCAAATTTCTAATTTAAATTTGAATTTGTATTTCCTTAATTAATTTCTATTGGACACTGATTAAAATTTTCAATTTATTTTAAATTTGGAATTTTAACACTCTCAATTTGATTTTACTTTGGATTCTCAAATGAATTTCAATTTGAGTTTAATTTAGATTTCAAAATCAATTTCAATTTGATTGGAAATTCAGTTTTGTTTTTCAAATAAATTTCAAAATATGTTTTGATTGAAATTCCGAAATCAATTTAATTTGAAATTTCAATTTTCCCTCAATTAGTTTTAATCTTGAATTCAAGGAGTTTCAAAGTGATTTTGAATTTTTCAAATGAATTTCAAATTGTATCTCATTAACCTAGAATTTCTGAGCAAAAATTCAAAATAGATTTTAATTTAGAATTTCAAAATCAATGTCAATTTGGTTCTAAATCAAAGTTTCCAAGTCAATATCTTTTGCTTTTATATTGAAAATTAATTTCAATTTTAAATTAAATCGGAAATATATTTCAAAGGTTAAATCAAATTTCAAAAAACATTATCTAATATTTTGAAAAGCTAAAATAGATCGATTATGAAAACTTTGAAGCTAATTTTGTCTAAGAACGGGTACTTAAGCTGACCGAAAGGGAACACCCTGCCTGGAAATTAGCCCAAAGTTTAACTATCGATTATTTTGCAATCAAAATTTAAATTTGATTAACTTAGATCTTTTCAAATCAATTTCAATTTGATTCTAAATTGAATTTTCCAAATGAATTCCAAAATGATTCTACTTTAGTTATTTCAAATGAATTTTTAATTGAATTTTATTTAAAAATGAAAAAATATTTTTTTTTTCGTTGTGGTGTCATACCACTCATGATTATTAGTTCACATTTTATTGTTGAAATGTGAAATAATAGATGTGAGACAAAATAACTCATGTATAACCTATGACGGAGTCAAATTCTTGAGGTGACAAATTTTCTTTTAATTAAAAGAAGATTTCAACATGACAAATAATTATTGGGTATAACCCCACTCACTATATCAAAACCTTACTTTAATTTTTAAAGCTAAGGTAAGATCAAGTGAGACATTTGTTTATTTATTTATTTATTTTTCTCCAAAATAAAGGACTCTTTCATGTTATAAAAGGATAATTTTAAAATAAAATGTGGTAACCGTTTTTTAAACGGGTGTTGTAGGGTGCTAACACCTTCCCTACACTCAATCGACTCCCGAGCCTAATTTTTGGTTTTCAAAGACCGGTTTTTCTTTAAAATGGGTGACCAATCACACCCCAAGATGATTGGTGACGACTCCAAACCTCTCCTCTCGAAAGAGACCCTTAGAGAAGGACGTCGGCCGCTCCGCGTCGCGATGACGTTGCGACAGCTTGGCGACTCCGCTGGGGATTTTAGAGAGTCAAGCCACTTCAATTTTATTTTTCTATTATCCTTTTATTAATTTATTTGGTTTATTATGTTATTTTATTTTTTTATAGTTTATTTATGTAATTTTACTTTTTTAGATCATCATGCATTTCACACAATCACAGCTCTATACCCGGGCTATACCTTTAGGATTAGAACCGAGGATGTAGTAGTGTCGACCTTCGAAGGGACATAATTGTCCTCGTGTAGGCGCACGAAAAATCCTCACTCAGGTTAGTTCATATGTTATTTTATAACATTTGGATTAATTTGGGAGCCTTTTATCCATTAGAGTTAGAATCTTTATACCCTCACTTCATTCTCATAGTTCTGGGTCATTTATTTTGTATTATCATTATTTTTGTGGGTTAATCATGGTCATTAGGTTTCAACTCTTTCTTTGTTGATGTCATCTTACCTTCATTTTTTAAGGCTTTTATTAAAAAAATGAAGTCATTTTTATCCTCGTTGTTTTGAAGAAAAACTTCTTTAGAAAATAAGAAGCCTTCCTTTTTTTTCTTAGAAGGGCTTTCTTTAAAAATAAAAGTCTTTTCTATTTTTCGTTATTTTTTTAAAAAGAAAAAAATCAAGTATTCTTATCTCTTCCGTTTCTTTTAAGGGTTTTGTCTCTCTTTCTTTTGGATTTTTTTTTTTAAAGGGAGAAAATCTCTTTGAAATGAAGGTTTTTTTTTCTCCTATTCAATTATTTTCCATCTCGTTCAGTCCTTGGCCATTTTTTTTTATCTCAGTCCACTTAAGTTATGCATCACATTCGAAATTAGTAATGTCGACCTTCGAAGGGACATCGTTGTCCTCGTGTAGGCGCATAAATACTTTTGCTCAAGTTAATTTAATCGTTATTTTATAACATTGAATTAGTTTGAGACATTTTTTCCTAGGGTTGGAATTTTAATCTCACATTATCCTAACCCCTCATGTAACTCATTTGTTATTTTATAACATTTGAATGAATTTGAGACATTTTTCCTTCTAGGATTAGAATTTTATCCTCAGATCATTCTCCATCACTCAAGTTAATTCCATTGTTTTTTTTATAATATTGAGATTAACTTGATATCCTTTTTTGTCTAGGATTAAAATTTTAATTTCACATTATCCTCACCACTAAAGTTAATTAAGTTGTTATCTTATAACATTGAAATTGATTTGAGATCCTTTGTTTCAAGTCAAGTTAATTCAATTGTTATCTTATAACATTATTGAAATTAATTTGGGGATCTTTTGTTTTCTAGGATTAGAGCTTTATCCTCACATCATTTCACCAATCAAGTTAATTCAATTGTTATTTTATAACATTGAATTGATTTTGAGGTCCCTTATCAGGGTTTGAATCATCCTCATCGCTTTTACAATTCTTTGGTCAAATATCTTTTGTTATTTGAAAAAAAATATATTTTATTATTTTCATTTTATCATTTCTTGTGAAACAAAAAAAAAAAAGATTATTAATATATTTTCTTTTTGGAGACAATAGGATCTTTTGTAAAAAAGAAAAGAGGACAAAAAGAATTTCTTTTATTAGCTTTTTATTGTTTCATTTCTTTTTTTTTTAAATAAAAAAAAAAGAAAAAAGAAAAAGGATTCCCTTTAACTTGAGTGAATCTCTCATTTAAAAATTTTTATTTTTCCATTTTTGTAAGAAATAAATTGTGGAGATAAATTTTCACCTTGAAATAAATTCTCCATATGCCTTTCAGAAAAAGGAAAAATTCTTAGATTTTTTTTTTCTTTTCTCTTTCCTCCTTATAGATTTAAGTTGCACATCTAGCAAATATTTGAGTCTTAGGAGTCATGCATATAATTTAGGTTCATTTCATTCATGACCTTTGGGATCATATTTTTCATGATGAAGTAGTGTCGACCTTCGAGGGGATATAATTGCCCCCGTGCAGGCACATGAAAAATCTTTACTCAAATTAATTCTTTGTTATTTTATAACATTGAAATTAATTTTTGAACTCTTAAAGGTTCAAATTTCTCACTTTATTAGGGTTAGAATAATCTTCATGTCACCCTTCATCACAATATTTTCTTCATAGACCATCATCTAGGGTTAGGGCATTCGTATGATAGAGGTAGTGTCGATTTTTAATACCCTCGTTCCTCATATCCACTAATTCATCATAAGGATCCTGAGTACATCTTTAGAACAAGAGTGTCATGCATGTGGATCCATGTTCACATTTGCGTAAAGTTGTGACACATTGACTCTCATGCAAACACAAAGAATATGTCACTCATGTTTATGGTTAGGAGACATTTTTTCTCTTCATAAGATGCATTTAGAACATAGTAGGCATTTTTCATGCATTTCAATCCATGTTTACAATTTACACATTTCTCCCATACATCATTATCTCATATTCCATGTCAAGGTCATTTAAAAAAAAACTTCTTGCATTTTTGACTCAATAATGACATAGTATCTTCTCATGCATCAATCTTCATTCTTCGATCACATCATTCAGTTGCATTTCATGAAAAAAACTTGCATAGTTCTTTTATTTTGTCTTTTTCTAAAAGTGAATGGCTCAACAACCACATGCTCGTCGTTCTTACAAACTACAAGGCAAAGACATGGAAGGACAGGATGTTGAGCAGTCTCATGAACAAGAAATGAAAATTCTCTCTTTTGGAGAATGGTGAAACAGTGGCAGATGTCTCTCAATCTGACATCTCAGTCAATAATCCTGGTGACTCACCTCATTCACACAAGTCAGAAATACCTCTTTGTCAGTCAACTAGAGATTTCACTCAACCACAGTCATCACCCCCCTTCAGCAAGCTATCAATTTTTCAAGAGGGTCAATCTAGCATAAGTCGTCAAACTGAATCTGCGTTCCAGAAACCTATCCCACTGAAAGCAACTTCCAATGTTCCTAAACTTCATGATCCTGTAATTTGAAGAGCCTTGACTGGAAAAGGTAAAAAGTTATTACCAAGAAAAGGTTGAAATGCTTGAGAAAAGATTAAATGTGATTGGAGGAGCTAACATCTTTGGTAATGTTGGTCCTATCCATTTATGTCTGGTGTCAAAGGTTTTTATTCCACTCAAATTCAAAGTACCTAAGTTTGAAAAATATGATGAGATGTCTTGTCTCAAAAGCCACCTCGTTATGTATTGCAGAAAGATGTGAGATTATTCTCAAAATGACAAGCTCCTCATACACTATTTCCAAGATAGTTTGATTGGTCTAGCATCTTGTTGGTATATGCAATTAGACAATACACACATTCGTTCTTGGAGGAGTTTGGTTGATTTCTTTTTGAAGCAATACATGCATGATGTAGACATGACTCCTGATCGATTAGACTTGCAGAACATGGAGAGGAAGGAGCAGAGAGCTTTAAAGAATATGCTCAAAGGTGGAGTGATACATTTGCATAAGTACACCCACCTTTAATTAACAAGGAATTGACAACTATGTTCCTTAATACCCTTGAATCTCCCTACTATGATTGAATGATAGGAAGTGCATCCACCAATTTTTCAGACATCATGATGATTGGAGAAATAACAGAATACGAGGTTAAGCATGGAAGGATATTCGATAATGGAATTGAATCTTCAATCGAAGACGAAGAAGACTGCTCAAGGGATCAACAAGTCCAAGTAAAGGAAATCTGTAAAGTTCTCCTCAAAGTTATTTCGCTCATTCACCAATTTTGCAGCATAATCCACAACCAACAATGTTGACTGTTTCTCAATCATAATGGTTAGAGGCAGCAAAGGTGGAGAATGTCAATCCAATACCAATTGTGTTTATCGAGTCTTCGTCGTGCTTATTTAGGAAAAACCTATTGGTACTCATGCTTACAATACCAATTCAATCTATCCATATCCAAAGTAATGTGATCCCAATATCATGGAAGAGCTTTAGGTCATGCTTGAAAGAATCGAAGAATCATGTGCAAGATCGAATGAAGGCAGTTCAGGCGTTAATCACTAGAGTTTGGGGATTCTATTCATCGTGAGAAGAAATATTTAGTGTATTTAATTATTCTTCATTATTAATAAAGTCTCTACTTCTCTTTGAATTGTCTTTAAGATTATGAAATTCAAGGATAAACAAGGGCCCATGACTCAAGAACACATGCATGAAATATGATTATCATAAGTTAGCTAAGTAGTCAGGAAGAACGTGGGCATGTGAAAATTGAGCTATTTTCTTTTGGTCAAGGTTTCATCATACATGCATTTATGCATCATTCATTTCATATGTTTTTCAAAAGAAAGAAAGTTCTTTTTTTTTTTTTATTGCAAACAGAAGTAAAACCACATGTTTCTTCCATAAAATTTTTAGCATCAAAGCTTACTTTGATCATTCTTGTCAGTTAAGACATTAGTAATAATCTTGGACAACCATAGTGAGTTTTCATTTGGAGGAATGGTGAAAAAATAAGACAAAAAAGGAAAAAAGCAAAAAAAAAAAAAAAAGAGACAAAAAAGAAGAGAAAAGCAAAAAAAAAAAAAGAAAAAGAAAATGAATGCTCTCACTACTCTCACCGAGAAAAGGGAAAATGGTCAAGTCTCAATCATTTTTGTTGCCTTCTGAATGATTTTCACATTTCATTGTTGCAAAACCATAGCCTCAATTAAAGGCAATTTTATCCTGACCTCCATATTTCTCATGTGCTAAAGAATTCATATTATAATACCTCATCGAACAAGGTTTCAATTTTCACATTAGGATAAATACCCCTTATAGTGGGGATCTAAAATTACTCACTGAAAAACCTTGAGCCTAACCCACCACACATGTGATTTTGTGGTAAGCCAACATGAATTTTTGATTCACCATCAAACCCTTTGCTAAACTCATCACGTATAGCTGCGGTGAATCTCCATATTTTTCTACCCACTTGAGAGCTTTTTGTTAAGTCTGTCACATCTAACCATGTGACAAACATTTCAAAGTATCCACCCAATATTACCAAGAGACCTTCAATAGTAATGAAATAGGAATTAGACTCTTATGATTTACTGCTTCATAATTAAGACTTGTAGTTGTTTGAGTATTCCTATATTTCAACTATTTTTCAATTACATGCTTCCTACCATTTCTATCTTTTGTCTTCTCTCCTTTTATTAGAAGGTGACTCCAAGACTAAGGACGATAATCTTGAGAACTTGGACTTAGTAACTTGAGAAATTGTCTCGAAGTCTCAAATTCTTTCAATGAGTTTTGTCTGAGAAATAACCCTTCATGGTACCAAGGAACATCGACAAAGAAACAACATGGAGTGATTATTGAAATTGGCAAAGGATAACTTACGCAGGATTGATCTTTTATATGTGATTGCACCATATTCTGCTAGTCATGAAAAAATATTTTTGGCCTAAAAAAGAGAAATGAAAAAAGAAGAAAAAAGAGAAAAAGGAAAAAGAAAAAGAAAAGAAAAAGAAATGTACAAGGCCAGGATAATTCTTAAATTGCATGATTGGGGCAATCAATATAGATCAGGAGGTTATACCAACAAACGGTTTGAAGATTTTCTTTATCAATCATCAACTGAGCAAGAATCTTCATTGCTACACTAGGGCAAAGCCATCGTCACTAGACTGGGGCAAAGCCAACATTATTAAATTGGAGCAAGAACCTTCATTGCTACACTGGGGCAAAGCCATCGTCACTAGACTGGGGCAAAGCCAACATTATTAAATTGGGACAAAGTTTTCATCACTATACTGGCGAGACAAAGCCATCGCCACTACGTGAGAGTAAATCCTTCATAACTATACTGGGGCAAAGCTTTCATCATTACGTTGGGGCAAAATCGTCATTATTAAACTGGAGCAAGAATCTTCATTGCTACACTGGGGCAAGGTCATTCAACCATTTATGCAAGTTTTTCTAGACTGGGGCAAAGACTAAGTCAAGAGAATCACACTTCTCTTACGAAAAATCTTTCAATCTCGAGCGGTTCTCCACATTCAAGAATAGAAAGTTGAATCATATTTTCATAGAAGAATCACATTCAGGGAAAGGACAATCACAATAATGAGGGTTTTTCATCAAAGAACTCGAGCTGACTTGAAGAAAGAAAGAGATATATGAGATGATCTATTGAGGAGCTACTCCTTGTTCTCACAATGGTAGTCCAAAGGAATGGGGTCACCTTAGCACATATTTTCATTTGAATCATATTCTAGTATGTGAATGTTCAAAATTATGCTCAATCTCTTATTGTTCAAGAGATTTTTTATAAATGCATTTGTGATCCATGTTTTCCTTCTTCATTCTTTTTTCTTCGAAAAAGAAACTTGCTTTCTTTGTTCGACTATCATCCTTGTTTGTTTCTAAGCCAAATTCATTTTCCTGTATCCAATATTTTGTCCACTACAAGGCTAAGGTTATGAAGCAGTTGAATCAAGTAAGATGTTTAATGCTATGAATTACCATTGATAGTTCTCTAAACTAGCACATGAGACACTTCTAAAAAAGCCCACCATACCTGATATGATTGAGCAATCTATGATTGACATATATGTTTCCTTTCAGATTGAGCAATCTTTGATTAACATACATGATCCCTTTCAAGTGAAGGCATTCAAAAATAGAGAAAAGAAACAAGATAAACAAAAAGAAAAAAATGAAAGAAAAAAAAAAGAAAAAAAAAATGTTTCCCTCCAATGATGACTACGAGGTTCTCCTTTGATTCCTTTCTAAATATTGATTGATAAGAATGATGAAAGTAAGCAATGATGATCATTTTGTTAAATATGGAGAACACATTTGGTTATCTTAATTGATTTCACAAATCAAGCTCAAAAAATTGTTTACCAATTCAACATCGTTTGCATCGCTATTTCTCTCAAAAAATTTGTTTTCATACCGCGGAGTTGGTGAAAATGGATCACATGAATATCATGCATACATCTACCTTTGACATGCATGTATGCATCCCCTATATCATGCCTTTAGAGTCGAATTTATTTACTTAGTCAATTCATCATCAGGGCATCGGTCGTCATACATGGTTAGTTGCATTATCCTTGCTTAGAGTGGTCAATGAGTATGTTCTAGCCATGACACTGGGGCAAAAGCACACATTTATTTCGCGTAGGATATTCACATGAAAATGGTGCATTATATCTTACATAAATGTTATATCTTGCCTTTGCATATCTTCACAACCTCTTTTGAGTGTGTTATCTCTCATTTTAAGACGATTGTTCATATGTAAAACTCTCATTTTGGACATGCTCCATTCATGAAAATTTTCAATATGCTCAAAGGAATCTTTTATTTCTTATAATTGAATATTTTCATTTTTGGCAATTAAGTTTTGAAATAAAAACCGTTGTCTCATTTTAAAACAAATTTCTGAAGTACGAAATCCATGTTTTAAAATCTTTCATTTTTGGCAACTAAGTTTTGAAATAAAAACCGTTGTCTCATTTTAAAACAAATTTCTGAAATACGAAGTCCCTGTTTTAAAATCTTTTCCTTTTCGGCTACTAAGTTTTGAAATAAAAACCGTTGCCTCATTTTAAAACAAATTTCTGAAATACGAAGTCCCTGTTTTAAAATATTTTCTCCTTTTTGACAACTAAGTTTTGAAATAAAAACCGTTGTCTCATTTTAAAACAAATTTCTGAAATAGAAGTCCCTGTTTTAAAATCTTTTCCTTTTCGGCAACTAAGTTTTGAAATAAAAACCGTTGCCTCATTTTAAAACAAATTTCTGAAATACGAAATCCATGTTTTAAAATCTTTTCCTTTTTGAAAACTAAGTTTTGAAATAAAAACCGTTGTCTCATTTTAAAACAAATTTCTGAAATACGAAATCCATGTTTTAAAATCTTTCCTTTTTGGCAACTAAGTTTTGAAATAAAAATCGTTGTCTCATTTTAAAACAAATTTTTGAAATACGAAGTCTCTGTTTTAAAATCTTTTCCTTTTTGACAACTAAGTTTTGAAATAAAAATCGTTGTCTCATTTTAAAACAAATTTCTGAAATACGAAATCCATGTTTTAAAACCTTTCCTTTTTGGCAACTAAGTTTTGAAATAAAAATCGTTGTCTCATTTTCAAACAAATTTCTGAAATACGAAGTCTCTGTTTTAAAATATTTTCCTTTTTGACAACTAAGTTTTTAAATAAAAATCGTTGTCTCATTTTAAAACAAATTTCTGAAATACGAAGTCCCTGTTTTAAAATATTTTCTCCTTTTTGACAACTAAGTTTTGAAATAAAAACCGTTGTCTCATTTTAAAAAAAATTTCTGAAATACGAAGTCCCTGTTTTAAAATCTTTTCCTTTTCAGTAGCTAAGTTTTCAAATAAAAACCGTTGTCAATTTATGAAATATGAAATCCATTTCATTTTCTCTTGGTTTAATCGAACCCTACTGGCTAGTAGAGGTCGTAGCCTGGTCAGAGTCAGGTTCATTCTCCTTTTCTTTTGGATAAATCGAACCCTATTCTTGTTTAGAGGTCGAAGCCTAGTTAGAGTTAGGTTCATTTCCATCTTTGTTGGTTAAATCGAACCCTATTCTTGTTTAGTGGTCGAAGCCTGGTCAGAGTCAGGTCCATTTCATTTCCATCTTTGTTGGTTAAATCGAACCCTATTCTTGTTTAGTGGTCGAAGCCTGGTCAGAGTCAGGTCCATTTCATTTCCATTTCTGTCAGTTCAATCGAACCCTACTAGGTAGTAGAGGTCGAAGCTTGGCTATAGTCAGGTCCATTCCATTTTTTTTCCCAGTTAAATCGAACCCGACTATTCAGTCGAGGTCGAAGCCTGTGTCAATCCAGGTCCATTTTCAATTTTTCTCTCAGTTAAATGGAACCCGACTATTCAGTCGAGGTCGAAGCCTGTGTCAATCCAGGTCCGTTTTCAATTTTTCTCTCAGTTAAATCGAACCCGACTATTTAGTTGAGGTCGAAGCCTGTGTCAATCCAGGTCTGTTTTTTTTTCCCAGTTAAATCGAACCCGACTATTCAGTCGAGGTCGAAGCCTGTGTCAATCCAGGTCCATTTTCAATTTTTCTCTCAGTTAAAGGGAACCCGACTATTCAGTCGAGGTCAAAGCCTGTGTCAATCCAGGTCCGTTTTCAATTTTTCTCTCAGTTAAATCGAACCCGACTATTTAGTTGAGGTCGAAGCCTGTGTCAATCCAGGTCTGTTTTTAGTTTTTTCTCTCGGTTAAATCGAACCTGACTATTGAGTTGAGGTCGAAGCCTGTGTCAATCCATTTCCTATTCTTGTTTAGAGGTCGAAGCCTGGTTAGAGTCAGGTCCATTTCCTATTTCACTTTGTTGGTTAAATCGAACCCTATTCTTTTTTAGAGGTCGAAGCCTAATCAGAGTTAGGTCCATTTTCATTTCTTTTGGTTAAATTGAACCCTACTAGGTAGTAGAGGTCGAAACCTAATCAGAGTTAGGTCCATTTCTATTTCGTTTGGTGAAATCGAACCCGACTATTGAGTTGAGGTCGAAGCCTGTGTCAATCCAGGTCATTTTCAATTTTTTCTCTCAGTTAAATCGAACCCTGCTAGTTAGTAGAGGTCGAAGCCTGGTCAGAGTCAGGTCCATTCCCTTTTCTTTTGGTTAAATTGAACCCTGCTGGCTAGTAGAGGTCGTAGCCTGGTCAGAGTCAGGTCCATTCTCCTTTTCTTTTGGATAAATCGAACCCTATTCTTGTTTAGAGGTCGAAGCCTGGTCAGAGTCAGGTCCATTTCCTATTTCACTTTGTTGGTTAAATCGAACCCTATTCTTTTTTAGAGGTCGAAGCCTAATCAGAGTTAGGTCCATTTTCATTTCTTTTGGTTAAATCGAACCCTATTATTCAGTTGAGGTCGAAACCTTGTAAGAGTCAGGTTTATTCCCTTTTCTTTTTGCTAAATCAAACCCAACTATTCAGTGGAGGTCGAAACCTTGTCAGAGTCAGGTCCATTTCCTGTTTTATTTTGTTGGTTAAATCGAACCCTGCTAGTTAGTAGAGGTCGAAGCCTGGTTGGTTTAAGCATGAAGCCAGTTCTTTTATTTTTAACTAAAAATCTTCGCCTTCCCAATACTTTGTCTTTTTCCTTTGTTTACCCTTTCAATCCTTCAAGGATACACAAAGGGGGGCAAACTGTAGACACCCTATTTGGTCCGGCTTGATTTTTTGGTTTATACTATGCTTTTACCTTATCATTTTTTTTTTAATGTATATATATCATGATTAGTTTTGATATTTGTCATTTGTTAAAAAATAAAAATATAAAAAACTTATTAAAAAATATCTTCCAACTACCTTCTTTTAAATGTTTTTTTTCTTCCTTATTTTTCTCATAATTTCCCCCACCAACGTATCTTTCTCCCTCACCTCTCACCCTCATTCCCATGTTCTCCCCCTTTTCTTTCTACTTACTGTACTATTTGGGGGAGTGACAACACTATAAATTGAAGCTCCATGAAGGAAGTAAAGGGGAGAGGAAAGCTAAACAAGAAAGAAGTAAGCAAGTTTGGAGGTAAAAGATAAAAGGGAATGGGAGGAAATTTGGGTATATCTTCATTTTGAACCCCCACCTTCTCTCTCCAACCCTCACTCTCCTCTTTTCTCCTCTTTCCATGAAAATTGTCTTATTCCTCCACCCAAACCCATTTTCTTCTTCCTCCATGAAAACTTCTTTTACTCCATAAAAATATACTCACTCGCGAATATGTAGCTCCGACCCAAGCGCCTGCAACTTCCATTCCAACGTCTTGACTATGGAGGATAAGGGTGAGAATCAAGGACATTCAAAAAGAAAAAGAAAAGAAGAACACAAGGGGAAGAAAAATCGTGAAGAAGATTGGGAGGTGGAGGAGAAAAGAGAGAGAATAAAGGTAGTGGACCCCACTTTCTTTTTAATTTTTTTTCCATCATTTTGATCAATTCTTTTTTTTTAAAGTTATTTATTTATTCATGTATTTTGTGTTTTTGGGAGTTTATTTCATTCAATTGATTTGTTTTAATTTAGAATTCCAAATCTGTTTTTTAAATTGGATTTTGATTGAATCTTCAAATCAAATTTCTATTTGGATTTTAATTAGAAGTTTCCAAATTAATTCAATTGTTTTTAAATTGAATTCTATTGTCAATTTCAATTGGATTTTAATAGGAGATTTTCAACTTTAAATTAGATTTCTTTTAATTGAGGTTTAACTTCAAATTTCTAATTTAAATTTGAATTTGTATTTCCTTAATTAATTTCTATTGGACACTGATTAAAATTTTCAATTTATTTTAAATTTGGAATTTTAACACTCTCAATTTGATTTTACTTTGGATTCTCAAATGAATTTCAATTTGAGTTTAATTTAGATTTCAAAATCAATTTCAATTTGATTGGAAATTCAGTTTTGTTTTTCAAATAAATTTCAAAATATGTTTTGATTGAAATTCCGAAATCAATTTAATTTGAAATTTCAATTTTCCCTCAATTAGTTTTAATCTTGAATTCAAGGAGTTTCAAAGTGATTTTGAATTTTTCAAATGAATTTCAAATTGTATCTCATTAACCTAGAATTTCTGAGCAAAAATTCAAAATAGATTTTAATTTAGAATTTCAAAATCAATGTCAATTTGGTTCTAAATCAAAGTTTCCAAGTCAATATCTTTTGCTTTTATATTGAAAATTAATTTCAATTTTAAATTAAATCGGAAATATATTTCAAAGGTTAAATCAAATTTCAAAAAACATTATCTAATATTTTGAAAAGCTAAAATAGATCGATTATGAAAACTTTGAAGCTAATTTTGTCTAAGAACGGGTACTTAAGCTGACCGAAAGGGAACACCCTGCCTGGAAATTAGCCCAAAGTTTAACTATCGATTATTTTGCAATCAAAATTTAAATTTGATTAACTTAGATCTTTTCAAATCAATTTCAATTTGATTCTAAATTGAATTTTCCAAATGAATTCCAAAATGATTCTACTTTAGTTATTTCAAATGAATTTTTAATTGAATTTTATTTAAAAATGAAAAAATATTTTTTTTTCGTTGTGGTGTCATACCACTCATGATTATTAGTTCACATTTTATTGTTGAAATGTGAAATAATAGATGTGAGACAAAATAACTCATGTATAACCTATGACGGAGTCAAATTCTTGAGGTGACAAATTTTCTTTTAATTAAAAGAAGATTTCAACATGACAAATAATTATTGGGTATAACCCCACTCACTATATCAAAACCTTACTTTAATTTTTAAAGCTAAGGTAAGATCAAGTGAGACATTTGTTTATTTATTTATTTATTTTTCTCCAAAATAAAGGACTCTTTCATGTTATAAAAGGATAATTTTAAAATAAAATGTGGTAACCGTTTTTTAAACGGGTGTTGTAGGGTGCTAACACCTTCCCTACACTCAATCGACTCCCGAGCCTAATTTTTGGTTTTCAAAGACCGGTTTTTCTTTAAAATGGGTGACCAATCACACCCCAAGATGATTGGTGACGACTCCAAACCTCTCCTCTCGAAAGAGACCCTTAGAGAAGGACGTCGGCCGCTCCGCGTCGCGATGACGTTGCGACAGCTTGGCGACTCCGCTGGGGATTTTAGAGAGTCAAGCCACTTCAATTTTATTTTTCTATTATCCTTTTATTAATTTATTTGGTTTATTATGTTATTTTATTTTTTTATAGTTTATTTATGTAATTTTACTTTTTTAGATCATCATGCATTTCACACAATCACAGCTCTATACCCGGGCTATACCTTTAGGATTAGAACCGAGGATGTAGTAGTGTCGACCTTCGAAGGGACATAATTGTCCTCGTGTAGGCGCACGAAAAATCCTCACTCAGGTTAGTTCATATGTTATTTTATAACATTTGGATTAATTTGGGAGCCTTTTATCCATTAGAGTTAGAATCTTTATACCCTCACTTCATTCTCATAGTTCTGGGTCATTTATTTTGTATTATCATTATTTTTGTGGGTTAATCATGGTCATTAGGTTTCAACTCTTTCTTTGTTGATGTCATCTTACCTTCATTTTTTAAGGCTTTTATTAAAAAAATGAAGTCATTTTTATCCTCGTTGTTTTGAAGAAAAACTTCTTTAGAAAATAAGAAGCCTTCCTTTTTTTTCTTAGAAGGGCTTTCTTTAAAAATAAAAGTCTTTTCTATTTTTCGTTATTTTTTTAAAAAGAAAAAAATCAAGTATTCTTATCTCTTCCGTTTCTTTTAAGGGTTTTGTCTCTCTTTCTTTTGGATTTTTTTTTTTAAAGGGAGAAAATCTCTTTGAAATGAAGGTTTTTTTTTCTCCTATTCAATTATTTTCCATCTCGTTCAGTCCTTGGCCATTTTTTTTTATCTCAGTCCACTTAAGTTATGCATCACATTCGAAATTAGTAATGTCGACCTTCGAAGGGACATCGTTGTCCTCGTGTAGGCGCATAAAAACTTTTGCTCAAGTTAATTTAATCGTTATTTTATAACATTGAATTAGTTTGAGACATTTTTTCCTAGGGTTGGAATTTTAATCTCACATTATCCTAACCCCTCATGTAACTCATTTGTTATTTTATAACATTTGAATGAATTTGAGACATTTTTCCTTCTAGGATTAGAATTTTATCCTCAGATCATTCTCCATCACTCAAGTTAATTCCATTGTTTTTTTTATAATATTGAGATTAACTTGATATCCTTTTTTGTCTAGGATTAAAATTTTAATTTCACATTATCCTCACCACTAAAGTTAATTAAGTTGTTATCTTATAACATTGAAATTGATTTGAGATCCTTTGTTTCAAGTCAAGTTAATTCAATTGTTATCTTATAACATTATTGAAATTAATTTGGGGATCTTTTGTTTTCTAGGATTAGAGCTTTATCCTCACATCATTTCACCAATCAAGTTAATTCAATTGTTATTTTATAACATTGAATTGATTTTGAGGTCCCTTATCAGGGTTTGAATCATCCTCATCGCTTTTACAATTCTTTGGTCAAATATCTTTTGTTATTTGAAAAAAAATATATTTTATTATTTTCATTTTATCATTTCTTGTGAAACAAAAAAAAAAAGATTATTAATATATTTTCTTTTTGGAGACAATAGGATCTTTTGTAAAAAAGAAAAGAGGACAAAAAGAATTTCTTTTATTAGCTTTTTATTGTTTCATTTCTTTTTTTTTTAAATAAAAAAAAAAGAAAAAAGAAAAAGGATTCCCTTTAACTTGAGTGAATCTCTCATTTAAAAATTTTTATTTTTCCATTTTTGTAAGAAATAAATTGTGGAGATAAATTTTCACCTTGAAATAAATTCTCCATATGCCTTTCAGAAAAAGGAAAAATTCTTAGATTTTTTTTTCTTTTCTCTTTCCTCCTTATAGATTTAAGTTGCACATCTAGCAAATATTTGAGTCTTAGGAGTCATGCATATAATTTAGGTTCATTTCATTCATGACCTTTGGGATCATATTTTTCATGATGAAGTAGTGTCGACCTTCGAGGGGATATAATTGCCCCCGTGCAGGCACATGAAAAATCTTTACTCAAATTAATTCTTTGTTATTTTATAACATTGAAATTAATTTTTGAACTCTTAAAGGTTCAAATTTCTCACTTTATTAGGGTTAGAATAATCTTCATGTCACCCTTCATCACAATATTTTCTTCATAGACCATCATCTAGGGTTAGGGCATTCGTATGATAGAGGTAGTGTCGATTTTTAATACCCTCGTTCCTCATATCCACTAATTCATCATAAGGATCCTGAGTACATCTTTAGAACAAGAGTGTCATGCATGTGGATCCATGTTCACATTTGCGTAAAGTTGTGACACATTGACTCTCATGCAAACACAAAGAATATGTCACTCATGTTTATGGTTAGGAGACATTTTTTCTCTTCATAAGATGCATTTAGAACATAGTAGGCATTTTTCATGCATTTCAATCCATGTTTACAATTTACACATTTCTCCCATACATCATTATCTCATATTCCATGTCAAGGTCATTTAAAAAAAAACTTCTTGCATTTTTGACTCAATAATGACATAGTATCTTCTCATGCATCAATCTTCATTCTTCGATCACATCATTCAGTTGCATTTCATGAAAAAAACTTGCATAGTTCTTTTATTTTGTCTTTTTCTAAAAGTGAATGGCTCAACAACCACATGCTCGTCGTTCTTACAAACTACAAGGCAAAGACATGGAAGGACAGGATGTTGAGCAGTCTCATGAACAAGAAATGAAAATTCTCTCTTTTGGAGAATGGTGAAACAGTGGCAGATGTCTCTCAATCTGACATCCCAGTCAATAATCCTGGTGACTCACCTCATTCACACAAGTCAGAAATACCTCTTTGTCAGTCAACTAGAGATTTCACTCAACCACAGTCATCACCCCCCTTCAGCAAGCTATCAATTTTTCAAGAGGGTCAATCTAGCATAAGTCGTCAAACTGAATCTGCGTTCCAGAAACCTATCCCACTGAAAGCAACTTCCAATGTTCCTAAACTTCATGATCCTGTAATTTGAAGAGCCTTGACTGGAAAAGGTAAAAAGTTATTACCAAGAAAAGGTTGAAATGCTTGAGAAAAGATTAAATGTGATTGGAGGAGCTAACATCTTTGGTAATGTTGGTCCTATCCATTTATGTCTGGTGTCAAAGGTTTTTATTCCACCCAAATTCAAAGTACCTAAGTTTGAAAAATATGATGAGATGTCTTGTCTCAAAAGCCACCTCGTTATGTATTGCAGAAAGATGTGAGATTATTCTCAAAATGACAAGCTCCTCATACACTATTTCCAAGATAGTTTGATTGGTCTAGCATCTTGTTGGTATATGCAATTAGACAATACACACATTCGTTCTTGGAGGAGTTTGGTTGATTTCTTTTTGAAGCAATACATGCATGATGTAGACATGACTCCTGATCGATTAGACTTGCAGAACATGGAGAGGAAGGAGCAGAGAGCTTTAAAGAATATGCTCAAAGGTGGAGTGATACATTTGCATAAGTACACCCACCTTTAATTAACAAGGAATTGACAACTATGTTCCTTAATACCCTTGAATCTCCCTACTATGATTGAATGATAGGAAGTGCATCCACCAATTTTTCAGACATCATGATGATTGGAGAAATAACAGAATACGAGGTTAAGCATGGAAGGATATTCGATAATGGAATTGAATCTTCAATCGAAGACGAAGAAGACTGCTCAAGGGATCAACAAGTCCAAGTAAAGGAAATCTGTAAAGTTCTCCTCAAAGTTATTTCGCTCATTCACCAATTTTGCAGCATAATCCACAACCAACAATGTTGACTGTTTCTCAATCATAATGGTTAGAGGCAGCAAAGGTGGAGAATGTCAATCCAATACCAATTGTGTTTATCGAGTCTTCGTCGTGCTTATTTAGGAAAAACCTATTGGTACTCATGCTTACAATACCAATTCAATCTATCCATATCCAAAGTAATGTGATCCCAATATCATGGAAGAGCTTTAGGTCATGCTTGAAAGAATCGAAGAATCATGTGCAAGATCGAATGAAGGCAGTTCAGGCGTTAATCACTAGAGTTTGGGGATTCTATTCATCGTGAGAAGAAATATTTAGTGTATTTAATTATTCTTCATTATTAATAAAGTCTCTACTTCTCTTTGAATTGTCTTTAAGATTATGAAATTCAAGGATAAACAGGGGCCCATGACTCAAGAACACATGCATGAAATATGATTATCATAAGTTAGCTAAGTAGTCAGGAAGAACGTGGGCATGTGAAAATTGAGCTATTTTCTTTTGGTCAAGGTTTCATCATACATGCATTTATGCATCATTCATTTCATATGTTTTTCAAAAGAAAGAAAGTTCCTTTTTTTTTTTTTATTGCAAACAGAAGTAAAACCACATGTTTCTTCCATAAAATTTTTAGCATCAAAGCTTACTTTGATCATTCTTGTCAGTTAAGACATTAGTAATAATCTTGGACAACCATAGTGAGTTTTCATTTGGAGGAATGGTGAAAAAATAAGACAAAAAAGGAAAAAAGCAAAAAAAAAAAAAGAGACAAAAAAGAAGAGAAAAGCAAAAAAAAAAAAAGAAAAAGAAAATGAATGCTCTCACTACTCTCACCGAGAAAAGGGAAAATGGTCAAGTCTCAATCATTTTTGTTGCCTTCTGAATGATTTTCACATTTCATTGTTGCAAAACCATAGCCTCAATTAAAGGCAATTTTATCCTGACCTCCATATTTCTCATGTGCTAAAGAATTCATATTATAATACCTCATCGAACAAGGTTTCAATTTTCACATTAGGATAAATACCCCTTATAGTGGGGATCTAAAATTACTCACTGAAAAACCTTGAGCCTAACCCACCACACATGTGATTTTGTGGTAAGCCAACATGAATTTTTGATTCACCATCAAACCCTTTGCTAAACTCATCACGTATAGCTGCGGTGAATCTCCATATTTTTCTACCCACTTGAGAGCTTTTTGTTAAGTCTGTCACATCTAACCATGTGACAAACATTTCAAAGTATCCACCCAATATTACCAAGAGACCTTCAATAGTAATGAAATAGGAATTAGACTCTTATGATTTACTGCTTCATAATTAAGACTTGTAGTTGTTTGAGTATTCCTATATTTCAACTATTTTTCAATTACATGCTTCCTACCATTTCTATCTTTTGTCTTCTCTCCTTTTATTAGAAGGTGACTCCAAGACTAAGGACGATAATCTTGAGAACTTGGACTTAGTAACTTGAGAAATTGTCTCGAAGTCTCAAATTCTTTCAATGAGTTTTGTCTGAGAAATAACCCTTCATGGTACCAAGGAACATCGACAAAGAAACAACATGGAGTGATTATTGAAATTGGCAAAGGATAACTTACGCAGGATTGATCTTTTATATGTGATTGCACCATATTCTGCTAGTCATGAAAAAATATTTTTGGCCTAAAAAAGAGAAATGAAAAAAGAAGAAAAAAGAGAAAAAGGAAAAAGAAAAAGAAAAGAAAAAGAAATGTACAAGGCCAGGATAATTCTTAAATTGCATGATTGGGGCAATCAATATAGATCAGGAGGTTATACCAACAAACGGTTTGAAGATTTTCTTTATCAATCATCAACTGAGCAAGAATCTTCATTGCTACACTAGGGCAAAGCCATCGTCACTAGACTGGGGCAAAGCCAACATTATTAAATTGGAGCAAGAACCTTCATTGCTACACTGGGGCAAAGCCATCGTCACTAGACTGGGGCAAAGCCAACATTATTAAATTGGGACAAAGTTTTCATCACTATACTGGCGAGACAAAGCCATCGCCACTACGTGAGAGTAAATCCTTCATAACTATACTGGGGCAAAGCTTTCATCATTACGTTGGGGCAAAATCGTCATTATTAAACTGGAGCAAGAATCTTCATTGCTACACTGGGGCAAGGTCATTCAACCATTTATGCAAGTTTTTCTAGACTGGGGCAAAGACTAAGTCAAGAGAATCACACTTCTCTTACGAAAAATCTTTCAATCTCGAGCGGTTCTCCACATTCAAGAATAGAAAGTTGAATCATATTTTCATAGAAGAATCACATTCAGGGAAAGGACAATCACAATAATGAGGGTTTTTCATCAAAGAACTCGAGCTGACTTGAAGAAAGAAAGAGATATATGAGATGATCTATTGAGGAGCTACTCCTTGTTCTCACAATGGTAGTCCAAAGGAATGGGGTCACCTTAGCACATATTTTCATTTGAATCATATTCTAGTATGTGAATGTTCAAAATTATGCTCAATCTCTTATTGTTCAAGAGATTTTTTATAAATGCATTTGTGATCCATGTTTTCCTTCTTCATTCTTTTTTCTTCGAAAAAGAAACTTGCTTTCTTTGTTCGACTATCATCCTTGTTTGTTTCTAAGCCAAATTCATTTTCCTGTATCCAATATTTTGTCCACTACAAGGCTAAGGTTATGAAGCAGTTGAATCAAGTAAGATGTTTAATGCTATGAATTACCATTGATAGTTCTCTAAACTAGCACATGAGACACTTCTAAAAAAGCCCACCATACCTGATATGATTGAGCAATCTATGATTGACATATATGTTTCCTTTCAGATTGAGCAATCTTTGATTAACATACATGATCCCTTTCAAGTGAAGGCATTCAAAAATAGAGAAAAGAAACAAGATAAACAAAAAGAAAAAAATGAAAGAAAAAAAAAAGAAAAAAAAAATGTTTCCCTCCAATGATGACTACGAGGTTCTCCTTTGATTCCTTTCTAAATATTGATTGATAAGAATGATGAAAGTAAGCAATGATGATCATTTTGTTAAATATGGAGAACACATTTGGTTATCTTAATTGATTTCACAAATCAAGCTCAAAAAATTGTTTACCAATTCAACATCGTTTGCATCGCTATTTCTCTCAAAAAATTTGTTTTCATACCGCGGAGTTGGTGAAAATGGATCACATGAATATCATGCATACATCTACCTTTGACATGCATGTATGCATCCCCTATATCATGCCTTTAGAGTCGAATTTATTTACTTAGTCAATTCATCATCAGGGCATCGGTCGTCATACATGGTTAGTTGCATTATCCTTGCTTAGAGTGGTCAATGAGTATGTTCCAGCCATGACACTGGGGCAAAAGCACACATTTATTTCACGTAGGATATTCACATGAAAATGGTGCATTATATCTTACATAAATGTTATATCTTGCCTTTGCATATCTTCACAACCTCTTTTGAGTGTGTTATCTCTCATTTTAAGACGATTGTTCATATGTAAAACTCTCATTTTGGACATGCTCCATTCATGAAAATTTTCAATATGCTCAAAGGAATCTTTTATTTCTTATAATTGAATATTTTCATTTTTGGCAATTAAGTTTTGAAATAAAAACCGTTGTCTCATTTTAAAACAAATTTCTGAAGTACGAAATCCATGTTTTAAAATCTTTCATTTTTGGCAACTAAGTTTTGAAATAAAAACCGTTGTCTCATTTTAAAACAAATTTCTGAAATACGAAGTCCCTGTTTTAAAATCTTTTCCTTTTCGGCTACTAAGTTTTGAAATAAAAACCGTTGCCTCATTTTAAAACAAATTTCTGAAATACGAAGTCCCTGTTTTAAAATATTTTCTCCTTTTTGACAACTAAGTTTTGAAATAAAAACCGTTGTCTCATTTTAAAACAAATTTCTGAAATAGAAGTCCCTGTTTTAAAATCTTTTCCTTTTCGGCAACTAAGTTTTGAAATAAAAACCGTTGCCTCATTTTAAAACAAATTTCTGAAATACGAAATCCATGTTTTAAAATCTTTTCCTTTTTGAAAACTAAGTTTTGAAATAAAAACCGTTGTCTCATTTTAAAACAAATTTCTGAAATACGAAATCCATGTTTTAAAATCTTTCCTTTTTGGCAACTAAGTTTTGAAATAAAAATCGGTCTCATTTTAAAACAAATTTTTGAAATACGAAGTCTCTGTTTTAAAATCTTTTCCTTTTTGACAACTAAGTTTTGAAATAAAAATCGTTGTCTCATTTTAAAACAAATTTCTGAAATACGAAATCCATGTTTTAAAACCTTTCCTTTTTGGCAACTAAGTTTTGAAATAAAAATCGTTGTCTCATTTTCAAACAAATTTCTGAAATACGAAGTCTCTGTTTTAAAATATTTTCCTTTTTGACAACTAAGTTTTTAAATAAAAATCGTTGTCTCATTTTAAAACAAATTTCTGAAATACGAAGTCCCTGTTTTAAAATATTTTCTCCTTTTTGACAACTAAGTTTTGAAATAAAAACCGTTGTCTCATTTTAAAAAAAATTTCTGAAATACGAAGTCCCTGTTTTAAAATCTTTTCCTTTTCAGTAGCTAAGTTTTCAAATAAAAACCGTTGTCAATTTATGAAATATGAAATCCATTTCATTTTCTCTTGGTTTAATCGAACCCTACTGGCTAGTAGAGGTCGTAGCCTGGTCAGAGTCAGGTTCATTCTCCTTTTCTTTTGGATAAATCGAACCCTATTCTTGTTTAGAGGTCGAAGCCTAGTTAGAGTTAGGTTCATTTCCATCTTTGTTGGTTAAATCGAACCCTATTCTTGTTTAGTGGTCGAAGCCTGGTCAGAGTCAGGTCCATTTCATTTCCATCTTTGTTGGTTAAATCGAACCCTATTCTTGTTTAGTGGTCGAAGCCTGGTCAGAGTCAGGTCCATTTCATTTCCATTTCTGTCAGTTCAATCGAACCCTACTAGGTAGTAGAGGTCGAAGCTTGGCTATAGTCAGGTCCATTCCATTTTTTTTCCCAGTTAAATCGAACCCGACTATTCAGTCGAGGTCGAAGCCTGTGTCAATCCAGGTCCATTTTCAATTTTTCTCTCAGTTAAATGGAACCCGACTATTCAGTCGAGGTCGAAGCCTGTGTCAATCCAGGTCCGTTTTCAATTTTTCTCTCAGTTAAATCGAACCCGACTATTTAGTTGAGGTCGAAGCCTGTGTCAATCCAGGTCTGTTTTTTTTTCCCAGTTAAATCGAACCCGACTATTCAGTCGAGGTCGAAGCCTGTGTCAATCCAGGTCCATTTTCAATTTTTCTCTCAGTTAAAGGGAACCCGACTATTCAGTCGAGGTCAAAGCCTGTGTCAATCCAGGTCCGTTTTCAATTTTTCTCTCAGTTAAATCGAACCCGACTATTTAGTTGAGGTCGAAGCCTGTGTCAATCCAGGTCTGTTTTTAGTTTTTTCTCTCGGTTAAATCGAACCTGACTATTGAGTTGAGGTCGAAGCCTGTGTCAATCCATTTCCTATTCTTGTTTAGAGGTCGAAGCCTGGTTAGAGTCAGGTCCATTTCCTATTTCACTTTGTTGGTTAAATCGAACCCTATTCTTTTTTAGAGGTCGAAGCCTAATCAGAGTTAGGTCCATTTTCATTTCTTTTGGTTAAATTGAACCCTACTAGGTAGTAGAGGTCGAAACCTAATCAGAGTTAGGTCCATTTCTATTTCGTTTGGTGAAATCGAACCCGACTATTGAGTTGAGGTCGAAGCCTGTGTCAATCCAGGTCATTTTCAATTTTTCTCTCAGTTAAATCGAACCCTGCTAGTTAGTAGAGGTCGAAGCCTGGTCAGAGTCAGGTCCATTCCCTTTTCTTTTGGTTAAATTGAACCCTGCTGGCTAGTAGAGGTCGTAGCCTGGTCAGAGTCAGGTCCATTCTCCTTTTCTTTTGGATAAATCGAACCCTATTCTTGTTTAGAGGTCGAAGCCTGGTCAGAGTCAGGTCCATTTCCTATTTCACTTTGTTGGTTAAATCGAACCCTATTCTTTTTTAGAGGTCGAAGCCTAATCAGAGTTAGGTCCATTTTCATTTCTTTTGGTTAAATCGAACCCTATTATTCAGTTGAGGTCGAAACCTTGTAAGAGTCAGGTTTATTCCCTTTTCTTTTGGCTAAATCAAACCCAACTATTCAGTGGAGGTCGAAACCTTGTCAGAGTCAGGTCCATTTCCTGTTTTATTTTGTTGGTTAAATCGAACTCTGCTAGTTAGTAGAGGTCGAAGCCTGGTTGGTTTAAGCATGAAGCCAGTTCTTTTATTTTTAACTAAAAATCTTCGCCTTCCCAATACTTTGTCTTTTTCCTTTGTTTACCCTTTCAATCCTTCAAGGATACACAAAGGGGGGCAAACTGTAGACACCCTATTTGGTCCGGCTTGATTTTTTGGTTTATACTATGCTTTTACCTTATCATTTTTTTTTTAATGTATATATATCATGATTAGTTTTGATATTTGTCATTTGTTAAAAAATAAAAATATAAAAAACTTATTAAAAAATATCTTCCAACTACCTTCTTTTAAATGTTTTTTTTCTTCCTTATTTTTCTCATAATTTCCCCCACCAACGTATCTTTCTCCCTCACCTCTCACCCTCATTCCCATGTTCTCCCCCTTTTCTTTCTACTTACTGTACTATTTGGGGGAGTGACAACACTATAAATTGAAGCTCCATGAAGGAAGTAAAGGGGAGAGGAAAGCTAAACAAGAAAGAAGTAAGCAAGTTTGGAGGTAAAAGATAAAAGGGAATGGGAGGAAATTTGGGTATATCTTCATTTTGAACCCCCACCTTCTCTCTCCAACCCTCACTCTCCTCTTTTCTCCTCTTTCCATGAAAATTGTCTTATTCCTCCACCCAAACCCATTTTCTTCTTCCTCCATGAAAACTTCTTTTACTCCATAAAAATATACTCACTCGCGAATCTGTAGCTCCGACCCAAGCGCCTGCAACTTCCATTCCAACGTCTTGACTATGGAGGATAAGGGTGAGAATCAAGGACATTCAAAAAGAAAAAGAAAAGAAGAACACAAGGGGAAGAAAAATCGTGAAGAAGATTGGGAGGTGGAGGAGAAAAGAGAGAGAATAAAGGTAGTGGACCCCACTTTCTTTTTAATTTTTTTTTTCCATCATTTTGATCAATTCTTTTTTTTTAAAGTTATTTATTTATTCATGTATTTTGTGTTTTTGGGAGTTTATTTCATTCAATTGATTTGTTTTAATTTAGAATTCCAAATCTGTTTTTTAAATTGGATTTTGATTGAATCTTCAAATCAAATTTCTATTTGGATTTTAATTAGAAGTTTCCAAATTAATTCAATTGTTTTTAAATTGAATTCTATTGTCAATTTCAATTGGATTTTAATAGGAGATTTTCAACTTTAAATTAGATTTCTTTTAATTGAGGTTTAACTTCAAATTTCTAATTTAAATTTGAATTTGTATTTCCTTAATTAATTTCTATTGGACACTAATTAAAATTTTCAATTTATTTTAAATTTGGAATTTTAACACTCTCAATTTGATTTTACTTTGGATTCTCAAATGAATTTCAATTTGAGTTTAATTTAGATTTCAAAATCAATTTCAATTTGATTGGAAATTCAGTTTTGTTTTTCAAATAAATTTCAAAATATGTTTTGATTGAAATTCCGAAATCAATTTAATTTGAAATTTCAATTTTCCCTCAATTAGTTTTAATCTTGAATTCAAGGAGTTTCAAAGTGATTTTGAATTTTTCAAATGAATTTCAAATTGTATCTCATTAACCTAGAATTTCTGAGCAAAAATTCAAAATAGATTTTAATTTAGAATTTCAAAATCAATGTCAATTTGGTTCTAAATCAAAGTTTCCAAGTCAATATCTTTTGCTTTTATATTGAAAATTAATTTCAATTTTAAATTAAATCGGAAATATATTTCAAAGGTTAAATCAAATTTCAAAAAACATTATCTAATATTTTGAAAAGCTAAAATAGATCGATTATGAAAACTTTGAAGCTAATTTTGTCTAAGAACGGGTACTTAAGCTGACCGAAAGGGAACACCCTGCCTGGAAATTAGCCCAAAGTTTAACTATCGATTATTTTGCAATCAAAATTTAAATTTGATTAACTTAGATCTTTTCAAATCAATTTCAATTTGATTCTAAATTGAATTTTCCAAATGAATTCCAAAATGATTCTACTTTAGTTATTTCAAATGATTTTTTAATTGAATTTTATTTAAAAATGAAAAAATATTTTTTTTTCGTTGTGGTGTCATACCACTCATGATTATTAGTTCACATTTTATTGTTGAAATGTGAAATAATAGATGTGAGACAAAATAACTCATGTATAACCTATGACGGAGTCAAATTCTCGAGGTGACAAATTTTCTTTTAATTAAAAGAAGATTTCAACATGACAAATAATTATTGGGTATAACCCCACTCACTATATCAAAACCTTACTTTAATTTTTAAAGCTAAGGTAAGATCAAGTGAGACATTTGTTTATTTATTTATTTATTTTTCTCCAAAATAAAGGACTCTTTCATGTTATAAAAGGATAATTTTAAAATAAAATGTGGTAACCGTTTTTTAAACGGGTGTTGTAGGGTGCTAACACCTTCCCTACACTCAATCGACTCCCGAGCCTAATTTTTGGTTTTCAAAGACCGGTTTTTCTTTAAAATGGGTGACCAATCACACCCCAAGATGATTGGTGGCGACTCCAAACCTCTCCTCTCGAAAGAGACCCTTAGAGAAGGACGTCGGCCGCTCCGCGTCGCGATGACGTTGCGACATACACTACTTTGCAATGCAATTCTTACAACTTAACACTACACCAATATGCATTACAATCTTCTTAATTTATCTAAATCTAAAACTATAAGAATGAACTATAATAGATGAAGAAAAACAAATAAAAAATGAGAAAGCCAAATCTCAGATGTAACGTCAAGGGTCGGGTACATAACGACACATGCATCATTTGCATCTTGGATGTAACGCCAACATCTTGAGATGTTCTGAAGCTTGGAGAGGAGTAAGACAATGAGAGAACAAACATAAAGAAGAACAAAGTTGTAGGTGTGTGATGAAAAAATGGTGAAGAAAATCCATTTTTATAGTAGTAGAATGTGAGGGTTATAAAACTTTTTGAATTCTTAAACTCATTTAAGTGGTAGGAAAAACCTTTAACATTCCAACCATTTGAATTCTAAATAAATTAAACTCATTTAAATGGTAGGAAAAACCTTTAGCATTCCAACTTTAAGCTATAAATTTATCATTGATAATTATTTATTTATAAATTAATACACTTTTTTATAATTAATCAAAATTTTAGAATTAAATTCAATTAAAGTTATTAAATATTAAAAAAATAGCCAAGGAACTTATTAATTAAACTCATTTAAGTGGTAGGAAAAACCTTTAACATTCCAACCATTTGAATTCTAAATAAATTAAACTCATTTAAATGGTAGGAAAAACCTTTAGCATTCCAACTTTAAGCTATAAATTTATCATTGATAATTATTTATTTATAAATTAATACACTTTTTTATAATTAATCAAAATTTTAGAATTAAATTCAATTAAAGTTATTAAATATTAAAAAAATAGCCAAGGAACTTATTAATTAAACTCATTTAAGTGGTAGGAAAAACCTTTAACATTCCAACCATTTGAATTCTAAATAAATTAAACTCATTTAAATGGTAGGAAAAACCTTTAGCATTCCAACTTTAAGCTACAAATTTATCATTGATAATTATTTATTTATAAATTAATACACTTTTTTATAATTAATCAAAATTTTAGAATTAAATTCAATTAAAGTTATTAAATATTAAAAAAATAGCCAAGGAACTTATTAATTAAACTTGCTATTTAATTAAAGTAAAAACAAAAAGAAGATGGAAACGTTGAGTGGTGCAAGCTTGCTATTTTTTTTTTTATTCTTATTTAAAGTTTAAAGTATTTTATAAAGAAATTATTAATTATTGATGATAAAAAGATGGATGGTTAAATAAAATTGGTATGTGTAATTAATACAAAACACAAGGAATAATATGGTGTTAATGAAAATGGCATATTCGTAATTCACTAAAAATAAGAAGGATAAGATGGTCTAAAAATGTTTTTCCAAGATGCTTGCTTTTTAATATAGTATAGATATTATAAAAATCTATATGGTTAGAATAAGAGACCATTGATAATCCTATTATATTGATAAGATTAAATTTTTTTAAATGTTAAATGTAAATGAATTCTTTCCATGCTTAAGCATTTAAAATTAAAAAAAATAACAAATATAAATTATAAAATAACTTGAAAACCTCTTTAGAAAAAATTGATACCCATGTTTGAGAACATTTTGTTGAAGTCTCTTGTCTCTCATTGGTTTTTAACGCTACTTTTACAATTTATACAAATTTGGTAACTTTGAGAGAATGGATTGAGAAAGGAAGAAGAATAAACTAACAAGAAAAGACTCAAGTTTTTTGTGGAAAAAGTAAAGGAAATCTCTTTACATATAGTTGTACGTAGCAAAGAATTGAAGAAGATTACATAACTCATCAAATTCCAAAGCTTTTGAAATTCCAATATTAATTCTGAAGTTCTTCCATTCCTTTCTCAGTGAAAGTTGGTTCTTTAAAAATAAAAAAAATAAAAAAAAAAACTAATCAAATGTAAAGACATTAATTTACCTAATTATCTTAGGAAAGTTTTCAATTAAATATTAATGCAATCTCATGCTAAATTGAAATATTTCTATTTTGGTCCTTATACCTATTTCATAGCAATTTAATATTAATTTACCAAACACTGTAACTTGACTTTCCATGTTTAAATCTAAAATTTACCAAACACTAATTTACTTCTTATGGAAGCTGATTTTCTTATAAGCACAACTGACAGCAATTATTTTAAAAGTTACAGCAACCCCAAACTAAGCCTAAGTCTACTCTAAATCAATACTCTAAACGAGTGGTAATCTCATGAAGTACGTAAATCCATGAGTGTCCAACAAACCATATAAATGAAGGGTGACAATGAAACTATTTCCTTTTGCATATATCTTTTTGCTGACATACAAAATGAGTGGAAAGGAGAAAATTAATATTCATAGAAAAATCCTATAAAACACAAAACACTTGTTTGAAGAAAAAAAAACTCAAATAATAAACAGCTTAGACTATTGTGCTATGTTTGTAAAACCATTGCACAAATCTGACGAAACCATAAGTTGAAGGAAAGAAACAACATATAATAGTTCAATTTAGTTGTCTTTTACATAAAATTGTAGAATGTTCAAATTTTACAAACAAACTAGAAATAGAATATAACTATATATTATAGTAAAAACTGCAAATAAGCTCCATATGAGTCATGTAAGCCCTACTATAAATCAATACTTTTTTTTTTGTTTTTAAATAGTACATTAATACCTTGTAATAATTTAGCATTCACAAAATTTTTAATCATTTTTTAAATAGTACGACATTAATCTTCAGAAACCTACCTTCATTTCTACAATTTTGTAAAGACTAAAGAGTTCAACATCAGAGAGCAAATACCATTCTGCAACATCCATTTTCTAATCCAATAAATAATCCAGAGAACAAATACCATTCTCCAACATCCATTAGGCTAATGAATGGTAAAACCAAAATCAGAGAAAAAAACCCAAAACCAGAGAAAATCGAAAGAAAAAAATAAAAAACAAACAAAAACTAAAGAAAAAAAAACGAAAAAAAGAAGAAACTGAAAGTAGGAAAGAAAAAAGATGTCGAAGGTGCACGGCGGCGAACAAATTAACTAGATGCCATTCTGTTCCTCAGAAACCACCACTTCATTTTACAATTTTCTAATTCTCACTTCACAGTAAATACCAAATACATCTAGAAAAGAACAGAAACAATCAAGTAAGAAGAAACTGTAAGTACAAAAAACAAACCTAGTAAAGCGATTGTGAAGCAAGGTTCGAGAAGGCAGAGAAGAAGAATAGAAATGGATAGATTCAAACGAAGGTGTGAAATGCAAGTGGTTGAAAGACTGAACGGTGGTGTGGACTAACGACGGTGGCGGTAGAAAGGCTGAACGGCTGTGGTTGTTTGACGGAGGGAGGCGGGGAGGGAAAGGTTTTGCGATTTGGAGGGAAAAGGTGAAGATTGAAGCTCTGTCATGCGACTGGAAAGGAAACCCTAAAATCAAGACCTTTTATATATATATATATATATATATATATATATATATATATAATATAATATTTATTTATATTACTTTTGGGGTTGGTTTGGGTTAAACCGAAAAAAAATCCTTGATCCCGAGAACTAAACCGACCAGGTCGGTTCTTTAAAAGTACAATCCAACCCAACCCTTATGATTTGGGTTGGGTTAGCCGGGTTTTTCAGGTTATCGGGTTCGTTGAACACTCCAATTGTGTTTGTTAATTTCTAGCATCATCTAACAACCGTGGGTCTTCATCTGCGGTGATTATTTGGAGGCGTAAGTGTTTTTCTTGCACGTTTCATTGATCCCTCGGTCGGGTGTCCCCTCCTCGGTGGTCGAACAACAGATCCAAACGGTGTAGTGCCTCTCAAACTCGACAATAGCGTTTTCTTTGCGTTTCTAGCCATTTATTGCGTTTTCTTGTGAGTTTTTGCAGTGTGGGTAATTTTCCCCTCTTCCCTTTTCTGGTGCCGAAAATGGGAGGAGGAGTCTCCTCCCTAATTTGTTTTATGTTTTTTTTTTAAAAAAAAAAAAAAGAAAATGAAGAGAGAAAAAGAAAAGAAGAAAGGAAGGAAAAAAAAGTCGTCGGTGGGTCGCCGACCGGTGGTTGCAACGGCAGTACCCATTAGTGATGAAGAGTGAAGATGAAAAAGGTGAAAATGAATAACTAAGAAGAGGAAGAAGAAAAATAAGAAATAATAATATTTTTATTATTTTAATATATTTTTATTATTAAAAATTTAAAAATAATTTTTTTTAATAAAAAAATTAGTGTCACGTCAGCGATTCGTTTATTTACAGAAAATTGGATGGAGGGACTAAATTGAAACGAAATCCAAACCTCAGGGGCTAAATTGTCGTGTTTGAAAACTCAATGACCAAAATGAAATCTAACCCAAACTTTAAGGACCAAAACTGTATCTTTTTCAAATATTAAGAATATTGTCCTCTTATCTTTTTCTCTAGAAGATGAACCGAAAAGGGAAAGAACTAATGGAAGGATGAGCAAGGTATTGTGTTTGTGTGTATGTGATATGTTTTATATACACTCTCTCTAGTAAAAAATGTGGGTTGCTTTTTTGGAAATAAGCTTTTGGTTTAGATGAAGTGTTGTTTTACCTTATGAATTTCTATTTTGGAATGTTTCAATGTCAAGTTTTTTATATCACTAGATATTTAGGTATTCTAAACTTTCCTTTTCCATGGTGGACACATTTCTATCCTTTATTTGGTTCTATTGACATTTTTAAAGAACCAAACAAATGCATTTTCTTATTCTTAGAACATTGGATGTACCACTCAGAATCATGCTATTACTCCTACATTTCAAACGGACTCATTTTGCATTTTCATTTATTTCTACAAGGCTAACACTTTTGAAGATTTGAATGTTTTGAATAAGAATAATAATAACGCAAATTTTAATCTTCGGGGTAACTTTTGGACCCTTACATATCAATAATGCTATATATAGCATTACAGTGTTTTCTAATTTCTAGTTAACTTATTTTGCATTTGTATGTGATTTTAGCTCCTTTTTCTTCTTAATTAATAATTAATTCTTGGAAAAGTTTGTTAATGAGTTTTGATTATGATGGTGATGGTACATTTGTGAGACCCTTCCAAAGTGAGTTCTTGGACCTGTTTTGCGTGTGCTATTATTATTTATTGTCCTTCACATTGAAAATTATATAGGATGCCGAAATTCAATCCACAATTTAAGTGCCAAAATTGGATTGAATTATACCATGTTTGATATGGGATTGTCTGTTCTTATTGATGGATTTCAAGATAATATTATACAAATTCAGAAACTTTGAGAGAATAGATTGAGAGAGGAAGAACAAACTAAGAAAGAAGAGACTAAGTTTTTTAGAAAAAGTGGAGGATATCTAGCCAAGAGTTGAAGAAAGTTGTTCCAAAACCTTTAAAATTTCCATATAAATTCTAGTTAAATGTAAACATATTAATTTTAGAATTAATTTATAGAAATTAAATCAACGAAAACTTTTTTTTTTTTTATTGATGGTAGCTTCTCATATTCTAACCTTTTAGATTCTTATACTTTTTCATTTTAAAAAATTATTTTGTTAATTAAAATATTAATTATGCATAAGCGTGGTAACATTTACCTGTAAAAGAACTCTAAGCGAGGTTGGATGTGGAATTTGAACCAGTCTTCTAGCTCCCTTTTACTTTTTTCACCTGCTCTAACGAAATTGGCCTGGGTGGTTCATTACAAAACTCTTATCTACATGAAACTAATTAGTTATTTCTCTCCTTTTCTTTTCTTTTTTGAGCTAAATTAATTGGTCACAATATCTATCTTTTCTACTTTGCAAGCATTTTCAATTTAGTTGTCTTTTACATAAAATTGTAGAATGTTCAAATTTTACAAGCAAAGTAGAAATAGAATATCACTATATATTATAGTAAAAACTGCAAATAAGCTCCATATGAGTCATCTAAGCCCTACTATAAATCAAATACTTTTTTTTTGTTTTTAAATAGTACATTAATACCTTGTAATAATTTAGCATTCACAAAATTTTTAATCATTTTTTAAATAGTACGACATTAATCTTCAGAAACCTACCTTCATTTCTACAATTTTGTAAGGACTAAAGAGTTCAAGATCAGAGAGCAAATACCATTCTGCAACATCCATTTTCTAATCCAATAAACAATCCAGAGAACAAATACCATTCTCCAACATCCATTAGGCTAATGATCTGGTAAAACCAAAATCAGAGAAAAGAAAAACCAAAACCAGAGAAAAACAAAAGAAAAAATAAAAGACAAACGAAAACTAGAGAAAAAAAACAAAAACGAAAAAAGAAGAAACTGGAAGTAGGAAAAAAAAAGATGTCGAAGGTGCACGACGGCGAACGAATTAACCAGATGTCATTCTGTTCCTCAGAAACCACCACTTCATTTTACAATTTTCTAATTCCCACTTCACAGTAAACACCAAATACATCTAGAAAAGAACAGAAACAATCAAGTAAGAAGAAACTGAAAGTACAAAAAAAAAAAAAACAAACCTACTAAGGCAATTGCGAAGCAAGGTTCGAGAAGGACGAGAAGAATAAGAGAAATGGATAGATTCCAGCGAAGGTGTGGAAATGCAAGTGGTTGAGAGGCTGAACGGTGGTGTTGACTAACGACGGTGGCGGTTGAAAGGTTGAACGACGGTGGTTGTTTGACGGAGGGAGGCGGGGAAGGAAAGGTTTTGCGATTAGGAGAGAAAAGATGAAGATTGAAAGTTTGTCGTGCGACTAGAAAGGAAACCCTAAAATCAAGACCTTTTATATATATATATATAATATTTAATATTTATTTATATTACTTTCTGGGTTGGTTTGGGTTAAACCGAAAAAAAAATCCTTGAACCCGAGAACTAAACCGACCCGGTCGGTTCTTCAAAAATACAACCCAACCAACCATTATGATTTGGGTTGTGTTAGCCGGGTTTTTCGGGTTACCGGGTTCGTTGAACACTCCTAGAAGAAACTATAAGTTGATGAAAGAAAAACTAAAAATAGATTAAAAAAAAAGAAAAAAAGAAAAAAGGACATATAATAGTCGAAAAATATTTTTCAAGTAGCTTTTATATATACTAGTGTATTACCACGTGCATTTGCACGTGTATTTTTTTTTAAAAAAAAATAACTTAATTTTTAGATTATTTTCAAGAAGTAGATCATTTTTAAATTCATTGAAATTAAACATATTCTAATTTTTTAAAACTTATTTTGGTAGTTGAATGTTTTAATGTATTATTCATTACACTAATATCAATTTAATCACCTTAATCAAATATTTTTTTATATTAGAAAAAGAAACTACATTTTAAAATGTTTTATATTCAATCACTTTGATATTGAATAATTAATTTTAAGACTTAAAAAAATGAACTCTTAGAGTTTCAAAATTAGTACAAAATTAAATTTGTATATTAGAAATTAATGTAAATAATGAATATATTACATCATGACTAATCATTCTTTAATAACCAAATAAATAGTTAATGAATTTTAGATATTATTTACATAAATTTTAAATATATTTGTAATTTTATTTGCTAAAAGAACATGGGTCTTCATTGTAAAATAATTAATAAGTTTGATACAAATAATATAATTGTTTTAATTTTAATTAATGTGTTAGAATCCAGTCTTTTGAACTTTGAAACCTAAACATTATATTGAATAGAAAATATTGAATTTCAATTTTTTTTTTTAAATGAAACGAAATGTTTCTAATAGTAATATTTTATTAATATTATAGAGGATATTATCTTAAAAAATTTATAATTTTAATTAATTTGATAACTTTTTTTTAACTTCAAATGTAAATTATTAAATTATATTGAACCTCTTGAATTTTATTTTATTTTTTACATGAAATTTAAAGTTCTTAATTTTAATTTTTGTCCTAGGATAATATTTTAGTTTTGTATTATAGTTGAAATTAATGAATAATAAATTAACAAAAAATAAGAGAAAGTGTATAATTCATATAACATGCTAAATTTATTACGAAATATTACATGAAATTGAATTAACAAATTCAAAGTATGCACAAACATTTCCAATAACAAACAATGCAGCTATCAAATAACAATAAAAAAATAAAAATAAAAATAAAAAACAACAATAAGAAAATCAAATAACATATCTATACATACATTTCTTAAAATAAATTGACTCACCTGATAATTGTTAGACGAACACATCTTTATTCGACTTCATCAAAATGGAATTTTAACGTATCAAATCTAATTAGAATTCGATATATATATTCATCATGTGCACTTCTCTCTTGCAACTCAAATGTACCAAGTAACATGGATGGTTTGAAAAAACTTTGAGATTAGTGAATTGGGGGAATTGAAAGTTTAGAAAAAATGGAGCTTGTTGATGAAAAAATTGTGGAAACTTGTTGATAAAAAATGCTAGAAGGAAACCTCTTTTTATAGTGGTAGATAACTAAAAGTTACAAACTTTTAGAATTCCAAAACTATATTAATTCTATTATTAATTGTAATTAAAGAAAAAATACGTAATTAATGAAAAACTTTTTGTATTCTAACTTCTCATATTCCATATCAATAATTTAATAATATAATTATTTTTCATAAAATCAAGTTCACTATACTATTAATTAAATAATAAAATATTAAAAAAATAAAATTTAATTATTTTATTTGATTTTTAAAAGATGCATAAAGCTTTTTTTTTTCAAGTTCACGTGAAGTCTAACTTATTTTTTATAAATAATATTTACATATATTTATTTAAATACATTTGTAATTAATTAGACTAATTGTATTTTTAATATTTTAATAATACATTAATTATTAATAATCAATGATAATAGCATGGTTGTAAATTTAGAAATTGAAGTAGGGGTATAATAGTCAAAAAAATGTTTTTAAAAGATCCTCCCTTTTTAATATAGTATAGATATTATAAAAATCTATATGGTTAGAATAAGAGACCATTGATAATTCTATTATATTGATAAGATTAAATTTTTTTAAATGTTAAATGTAAATGAATTCTTTCCATGCTTAAGCATTTAAAATTAAAAAAAAATAACAAATATAAATTATAAAATAACTTGAAAACCTCTTTAGAAAAAATTGATACCCATGTTTGAGAACATTTTGTTGAAGTCTCTTGTCTCTCATTGATTTTTAACACTACTTTTACAATTTATACAAATTTGGTAACTTTGAGAGAATGGATTGAGAAAGGAAGAAGAACAAACTAACAAGAAAAGACTCAAGTTTTTTGTGGAAAAAGTAAAGGATATCTCTTTACATATAGTTGTACGTAGCAAAGAATTGAAGAAGATTACATAACTCATCAAATTCCAAAGCTTTTGAAATTCCAATATTAATTCTCAAGTTCTTCCATTCCTTTCTCAATGAAAGTTGGTTCTTTAAAAATAAAAATAAAAAAATTAAAAAAAAAACTAATCAAATGTAAAGACATTAATTTACCTAATTATCTTAGGAAAGTTTTCAATTAAATATTAATGCAATCTCATGCTAAATTGAAATATTTCTATTTTGGTCATTATACCTATTTCATAGCAATTTAATATTAATTTACCAAACACTGTAACTTGACTTTCCATGTTTAAATCTAAAATTTACCAAACACTAATTTACTTCTTATGGAAGCTGATTTTCTTATAAGCACAACTGACAACAATTATTTTAAAAGTTACAGCAACCCCAAACTAAGCCTAAGTCTACTCTAAATCAATACTCTAAACGAGTGGTAATCTCATGAAGTACGTAAATCCATGAGTGCCCAACAAACCATATAAATGAAGGGTGACAATGAAACTATTTCCTTTTGCATATATCTTTTTGCTGACATACAAAATGAGTGGAAAGGAGAAAATTAATATTCATAGAAAAATCCTATAAAACACAAAACACTTGTTTGAAGAAAAAAAAAACTCAAATAATAAACAGCTTAGACTATTGTGCTATGTTTGTAAAACCATTGCACAAATCTTTAAGCAGACGAAACCATAAGTTGAAGGAAAGAAACAACATTTAATAGTTCAATTTAGTTGTCTTTTACATAAAATTGTAGAATGTTCAAATTTTACAAGCAAACTAGAAATAGAATATCACTATATATTATAGTAAAAACTGCAAATAAGCTTCATTATGAGTCATGTAAGCCCTATTATAAATCAATACTTTTTTTTTTGTTTTTAAATAGTACATTAATACCTTGTAATAATTTAGCATTCACAAAATTTTTAATCATTTTTTAAATAGTACGACATTAATCTTCAGAAACCTACCTTCATTTCTACAATTTTGTAAAGACTAAAGAGTTCAAGATCAGAGAGCAAATACCATTCTGCAACATCCATTTTCTAATCCAATAAATAATCCAGAGAACAAATACCATTCTCCAACATCCATTAGGCTAATGAATGGTAAAACCAAAATCAGAGAAAAAAACCCAAAACCAGAGAAAATCGAAAGAAAAAAATAAAAAACAAACAAAAACTAGAGAAAAAAAAACGAAAAAAAGAAGAAACTGAAAGTAGGAAAGAAAAAAGATGTCGAAGGTGCACGGCAGCGAACAAATTAACTAGATGCCATTCTGTTCCTCAGAAACCACCACTTCATTTTACAATTTTCTAATTCTCACTTCACAGTAAACACCAAATACATCTAGAAAAGAACATAAACAATCAAGTAAGAAGAAACTGTAAGTACAAAAAACAAACCTAGTAAGGCGATTGTGAAGCAAGGTTCGAGAAGGCAGAGAAGAAGAATAGAAATGGATAGATTCAAACGAAGGTGTGAAATGCAAGTGGTTGACAGACTGAACGGTGGTGTGGACTAACGATGGTGGCGGTAGAAAGGCTGAACGGCTGTGGTTGTTTGACGGAGGGAGGCGGGGAGGGAAAGGTTTTGCGATTTGGAGGGAAAAGGTGAAGATTGAAGCTCTGTCATGCGACTGGAAAGGAAACCCTAAAATCAAGACCTTTTATATATATATATATAATATTTAATATTTATTTATATTACTTTTGGGGTTGGTTTGTGTTAAACCGAAAAAAAATCCTTGATCCCGAGAACTAAACCGACCAGGTCGGTTCTTTAAAAGTACAATCCAACCCAACCCTTATGATTTGGGTTGGGTTAGCCGGGTTTTTCGTTACCGGGTTCGTTGAACACTCCTAGAAGAAACTATAAGTTGATGAAAGAAAAACTAAAAATAGATTAAAAAGAAAAAGGACATATAATAGTCCAAAAATATTTTTCAAGTAGCTTTTATATATATATTATAAAAATCTATATGGTTAGAATAAGAGGCCAAAGATAATCCTATTATATTGATAAGATTAAATTTTTTTAAATGTTAAATGTAAAAGAATTCTATCCATGCTTAAAAATTTAAAATAAAAAAAAAATAACAAATATAAATTATAAAATAACTTGAAAACATCAGTAGAATGAATTGATACCCATGTCATGAGTAATCAAATGAAATAAAGCAGCCCGATAAGACCCTATTGTTGGAAATAATATTTAGGGAATAGAAATTGCTGAAATAATCAACGTAAATATAGTAGTAATTAAACAACAATAAAATAAGAGATAAGGGAGAACGCTATAATATCTGGATTGAGGCACCTTAATAAATGTTGTCCATAGAGAAGATGTGCCCCCACTAGCTCTGAGTTATCTGGCACTCCACTCTGAAGATACAACAATCCTTCCAGAGAACTTGTGTGCAGCTAAGCTCTCTTACGAATCCCTGATTGCTTGTATGCTCAAAATAAAATGAATCAACAAACACAAGAACACTCTGGTTTTACAGAAAAGCGACAACCCAAAAGATCAACTACAAGAGTGAACTGATGAGATTCTTCTGTAAGGACTCTCCAAGTTTCCTTTATAATAGGGAGACTTGTTAGTCAATTTGGTTAAACTACTACTCCTCTTTAATAGGGAGAGTGAATTGACTAGTTAAAAATAGTAAAGTCAATTAATAAAAAAGAAATAAATTAAAATATCTTAAAAATATCTAACAATCTATACCCAAAGTGAGGGTGGTTGTAAATCACTAGGTAGCCAGTCTTTACTTAACTCGATCCAAGGAATGCCCAAAGACTCTCAATAGGCCATTTCAGTCTTCTTTTATCCTCAGAGCCTTCCCACCCCTGCTTAGCGTTCCACTTGTGATCTTGGGTGCAACACCTAACCTACGTAAAAGGAATGTGGTTCTTGGTTGAGGCTTTCTTTCCTTTATTAGTATAGGGGGATAACATTTTGTTGAAGTCTCTTGTCTCTCATTGGTTTTTAACACTACTTTTACAATTTATACAAATTTGGTAACTTTGAGAGAATGGATTGAGAAAGGAAGAAGAACAAACTAACAAGAAAAGACTCAAGTTTTTTGTGGAAAAAGTAAAGGATATCTCTTTACATATAGTTGTACGTAGCAAAGAATTGAAGAAGATTACATAACTCATCAAATTCCAAAGCTTTTGAAATTCCAATATTAATTCTCGAAGTTCTTCCATTCTTTCTCAATGAAAGTTGGTTCTTAAAAAAAAAAAAAAAAAAAAAAAAAAAAAAAAAAAAAAAAAAAAAATGTAAAGACAATAATTTTAGAATTAAATTATGGGAATGAAATCATAAAAAAAAAAAAAAAAATTACTCATGTAGCTTCTCATATTCTAACCTTTTAAATTCTTATATGTTTTCATTTTAAAAAATTATTTTATCAATTAAAATATTAATTATGCATTAAAATATATGTATCGCAGATTTTTTTTTTTTTTGTCTTAGGGGACATTTTTTTTTTATTAATATTGTATTTTTTAAAACTTTTTATTAAAATATAGTTATTTTGAAATTTATTATTAAAATATTTTTGTTTTAAATTTTCGGTTAAAGGCAGTAGCGGATCCAGGAATTTCATATAGGAGGGGCACAATATACATAAGAATGTAATAAAAAAAATTGTCATTGATAGATTCTATCAGTGCAAAATTACCACCCATTATAATTTTGGTTTTGGACTTTTAATTAAGCCCATCAATCAAGAAATTTGAAATGTGTTTGAACTTTGAAGGCAAGAAATCTTGCGTCCCGCGTGTGTTGAACCAAGGCCCGTGAGAAATACATTGTGCCCCCATTACCAATGAACCAAACATTTGTCTCGATATTTAAAATGAATTTCAAATATTAATATTATAAAAATTTCATTATATTATATTAAAAATATAAAGACGAGATAATTTGAGGGGGGGCACGTGCCCCCTGGCCCCTTCATGGATCCGCCCCTGGTTAAAGGTTGTGAGACGACCTTTCAAACACGCCACATATGTCATCTCTTCGAGAGACGACCAACAGACGTAGAGAAAATTTAAAAAAAAAATGTGGAGGTTGTCTCTTGATGAAATGACCTCCGCACTTTAATATTGTATGTTCAACGTTGTCAACTTGAAGTAGTGTGTACTAATTTCCTTCAATGCTTGAGTTCGAATCTCTACCGCTACACATTTTATATGTTTTTCGTTTTTAGTTTATTTTCAATTTTTTTCTCTTTTCGTTTTTAGTTTATTTTCAATTTCTTTTTTTTTTCGTTTTTAGTTTATTTTCATTTTTTTTTCGTTTTTCGTTTTTTATTTTCAAACAATACAAACAACTTTTTATTTTCTTATTTTCTTTGAAATTTGAAATTTATATAGATAAATACCAACAATTTAATTTTATGTATAAAATACACATTTTCTTTATATTTTTTTTAATTATCAAATTGTTATAATAAATTTTTTAATTAAGGTCAAACACTTTTAAAAAATATTCTTTGTTTTTTTCTGTTTACTTTTAAATCTAAAAAAAATAAAGATAACAGGAATTTTGTTTAATTTAGTACACACATTTTAAAAAATTATTGTTTGTTTTTTCTTTTACTTTTAAACTTTTATTTTTCTACAAAAAGAAATAAAGATATCACTAGTAAGAATAACAAATAAGAAAGAAATTGTTTTTGTTATCTAATAAAAAATAAGAAAGACAGAAATAAAGGGAAATATTTAGAAAAATCTAAATCAATACTCTAAACGAGTGGTAATCTCATAAAGTGCGTAAATCCATGAGTGTCCAACAAACCATATAAATGAAGGGTGACAATGAAACTATTTCCTTTTGCATATATCTTTTTGCTAACATACAAAATGAGTGGAAAGGAGAAAAATAATATTCATAGAAAAATCCTATAAAACACAAAACACTTGTTTGAAGAAAGAAAAACTAAAATAAAAAGCATAGACTATTGTGCTCTGTATGTAAAACCATTGCACAAATCTTTAAGTAGACGAAACCATAAGTATATATACTATATTAAAAGGCGCTTAAGGGGGAAACTTTTGATTTCCTTTTAAGCCCCTTTTTAATCTTCAAATTCCTTATTTGTCATTCCTATTTAATAATTGAATATTTTATTATTCAAATTCCCACGGGTAGATCATTCCACGTATAAGATTAAGAATTGTTTTTTTTTTAAAAAATCTTCATTATCAGGTTTAGGTTTTGTTTTTTTAAAAAAAAAAAAAAAATCTCATCTTTCATAAGATTAAGAATTGGTTTTAAAAAAATCTTCATTATCACATTTAGGTTTTGTTTTTTAAAAAAAAAAAAAAATCTCATCTTTCATAAGATTAAGAATTGATTAAAAAAAATCGCATTCTCACTTTTGTTTGTTTTTTTTTTTTTTTTTTAAACCTCATCTTTGATATGATTAAGAATTAGTTAAAAAAAAAAAAAAAACAAAATCATTCCCACGTTTTAAAAAAATCATTCTCACGTTTAGGTTGTTATTTAAAAAAAAAAATCTCATAGAATTGGTTTAAAACAAAATCTTGATTCCCGCCTTTAGGTTCACACATCATTCTCACGTTTGTATTCTAATTGGTTTTAGTGATTATGATAAATAACTAGATAACTGATTTGATTTTCAGTTGTGAAAATTAGAGGTTTTTTTTGTATTTAATTATTAATTCGAATAGATTTTCGGTTGTGAAAATAAATAGAATTTTTAAAATTAAATTTTGTGAAATCTAATTTTAGATCCATTATTTTGATTTTTCAAAAATAAAAAGATACTTAAGTTTAATTTTCGATTAAATCAAATCAAGTTTTAAAATTAAATTTGAAAAACTAAAATTCAAATTAATTGTTTTTAATTTTCAAAATTTCTAATTTGAAAAGATTTATCATAACCATCCGATCCACCCGATTCACTTGAATAATGGTCTAAACAAAGAGATGGGGATGGAGCTTTTGTGGTGCATAAGAATTAAAAAAAATGCAGCAAACATAAACCAAGTGGGAGGAGACCCATTCATACTCCATCTTTACTAATGTGAGTATAGCCTTTTCATCATTTAGTGTAAACTAGGTTTTTACCACGTGCGTTGCACATATAATAATTTGACTAAATTATTATGAAGTAAATTTAATTTAAAACTAATTAAAATTCCCTATACATTCTTATATTAGTTTTGTTGTTTTCTAATATGACTACTTTGAATATAATATAATATATATGTGATTTATCATAGCAAATGGAGTAACAATAATTATGCTAGATAATAATAAAAATACATTTTTAAAGAAATCGGTTTATATAGTCAAAACTTCTTTATATACAACATTTTTGGTCAAATTGCCGCTTGAGTTGATCAATACCTTTGTCGTTGCCATAGAAATCCCTCTTGAAAGTACTACATATAGTTGTCCATGCCGGAAAACATGTTGAGGAAGATAAACTCCAACATTAGGTAATGTATGTCCTTGAGCTTTGTTAATAGTCATGGCAAAAAAGCAAAGTCGTACGGAAAATTGCTTTTTTTTTTAATTTAAATGGATATCCTTCGTCATTTGTTGGGCTCATTGGTATGCGTGGAAGAAAAACTTTCTTTATTGCATGTTGTCCAGTTGTGATTTATGCATAAATGACATTTTTGTGAAATTCATGACAAACCATTCGAGTTCCGTTACATAGACCGTTTGGTGGGTCTAAGTTTCTCAATAACATGACTGGACAATGTTTTTTCAATATCAATTTGTGAGGAGGGACATCATTGGGCAATAATAAATTGAGGAATTCTTCTTGGTAGTAATTATGTGTGTCGTCAATCGCCTCATCAAAACTCATGAATTCTTCTATTTTTCTAGGAAATATATGAATCATTTTCTCATTCATTTGATCAACATATTCATTTGTGGTTGACAGAATTGCCCTACTTGTAATATACTCTATCAAAGTAGCATTTTTTTCAAGATCAGGATAAACAATATTCAATAATTTTAATATTGTATCATCTTCGCTTTCACCTGTAACGACAACATCATTTGGGAGGCAAATATAGTCTTCTTCTACAAATGGTTATGTTCCATTACCAATCCTTAATAGATATTCTGCAAAATGTATGTCATTTTGGGCTCTCATATTTTTGGTTAGTTGTAGTTTTTCCATTTGTTCCCAAACAACAATCAATTTCATAATTCCTAAATGTGTAATACCTTTTTGTCAACAACAATCAATTTCATAATTCTTAAAGGATCTCCTTTTCTACTTTTGAATTGTTGGATTGGAAATTTTCGGAGAACAAAGACTTTAATCTTCCAACCTTTATCAAAAGATGTGAGTTCTTCAATTAACATATCTACCATCTGAATTAAAAAAAAATATAAGAAATTGTTTGGGAGAAAATAGTACACACAAAATATAATATTTGAATTTTCATGACATTAAGAAAGGAAAATAAAAATGAAATTTATGTATTAAGTTATATTCACAATAATTATAACATAGATAAACAATCGAAAGAGATGACTACTTTTTAAACCTAAAAACCAATTAGAAAACATGGACGATTTATGGAGAGAATTTAGATTCAAATTCTAATTTGATTAGATTTTGGATAGAGTGTATATAGATCATAAGATAAATAAAAATATAGACAATCTATTTATGGATTTTATAGTTGTTATAGGCAATTTTGGACCACCCCGATACACAAGGAGCTGACGAGGACAACCGGGGAGAAATCGGGCTGAAAGATGGACCAAGGAGGCAAAACCGGCAAATGGGACGGGCCAAGACCGAAGGGGTCGGGTTTTCGGCCCGACCCCCTGCTCGGCCTCGGCCGTGGGCCGGGGCCGCCCCTCGGCCCGCGCGTGCGGGCCGAGCCCGTTTGGTCCCGTCTGGTCCCCACCGCCTCTGGATGCCCCGGTTTCGCCTGGTTTGACCTAAAACGCCTCCGAAACCCTAAAAAGGCTAGGAGGATAAACATGTATTTATATCCCTCTTCGCCACTCAAGAGGGGATCCCGAATTCTATCCCTAAACTTTACTCTCTATTCTCTGCTTTCTCCTCTTGCTCTTACTTTTCCACGCCCTACCGTTCTGCTTGCTGACTTAAGCATCGGAGCCGGTGTGGCGAGCACCACACCGGTGTGCAGGTTTACTGTCTTGCAGGCCACGTCTTCCCCCCTCATCTACAAATTTACCGTTGGTGGCACGTGAAGGTCAAGTAAGATCCTCTGGCCAAAATCGACCATCAACAATAGTAAATGTTATATTTGTAATAATACATGTAAAATTGTAAACAAAATCGACAAAGGGTTAACAAATATGACAATCTATTGTTTATAAAATACATTATTTTGAAGGAAATTTAGCTCCATAAAATATAAATTGTAGCAAAAATAATCGAAAAATTAAATTAAATTGTTTAATTACTATTCATGTGTCAATTTTCTTGAAATAAAAGAAGCTGTAAATGAAGTGGACAAAATTCAAATTAAGACATTAAAAGTGGATATTAAGACATTGAATGCATAAATGACATAAAATAAATAATTATCTTCTTATTTAAAAAATAATAATTATCTTAAAATATATATATATATATATATATATATATATATATATATATTGACAATATGGGGTGAGGGATTTGAACCACAGATCTCGTGGTGATTAATAATTATTTTAAAATATTTGTCGTTTTATTTTTGCCAAATAATTTTTGCTTGTGCATCACTAAAATCAAGTTTGTAAAGAATGATATGGTTCAAATCAAAGAATTGATAAATCAATTTAAGAAATAATTGAAAACAACACCGGAACATGGAATTAACCGTAAAAAAATATTTGTACTAAAAAACCGTAAAAAAAATTGAATTCATTCAATCAATTCTATCCTTTTTTTTTAAATTAATATTTTTTATTTTGGATTGCATCCTATAGAGAATTGATATGTTAGCGGAAGGAAAAAAAATCAAAATTTACAATTTTTTTTAAATAAAACACATAAAAATGGCCGAAATTGACAAATTCTATGCAAATCCCAACCAATCAATTATTTTTTAATTTTTTTAATCAAGAATTTCATTAAAAAAAAAAAAAGGAACAATAATTTTTTGAACTTATATTTTAAAAAATGATCTTTTTTTTTGAAATATTTAAAAAATTATCTAACACATATGAAAATAATAATAGTAATAATAATTCATTCAAGGCAAAATATCACTAAAATAAAGTTTGTAAAGAATGATGGTTCAAATCAAAGAATTGGTAAATCAATTTAAGAAATAATTGAAAACAACACCGGAACATGAAATTAACCCATTTGTACTTGTTGGCATAGAAATTTTCAAACCAATTAGAAATTGCCACGTCATTATTTAATTTTGGGGTGTCACAAATTAATACACATCTCAAAATTAATTATGGCAAAATAAGAAGGCCAAGTGTCCTTTGGTGGTCATCTAATTGGGTTAACGGTCTTGATCGAATCCAACGGTGATTACACTCAAGATCAAATGATCAGTTAGCCTAAAAAAATTCAATTTAGCCTAAAGTTCATAAAATTAAATTAAAGTATGATCAAGCTTAGGTCAAATTGGTTCAATTTAAACCCAATGTTATTAAGATAATTGGGCCTGAAACCCAAAAATTCATCCAGGCCCATAGATGGGCCCAAGCCCAATTTAAGCCCAAGCCCATTAAAGCCGTTGGGAACTCTATAAATAGGAGTCCTTGGCTCATTTGGAAGGGGGCAGCAGAAGAAAGGGGCAGCAGAAGAAAGGGGCGGCAGAAGATTGAAGCTCTCAGAAGACTCTGAAGACTGAAGCTCTGATCCTCCTACAAGATTTGAAGACTGAAGCTCCATCCCTTCTACAAGATTTGAAGATTGAAGCTCCATTCCTCCTGCAAGAATCTTGAAGATTGAAGTCCAGATCCTGCTGCAAGACTCTGAAGATCGAAGCTTCTGCAAAGTTCAAAAGCTTGAAGCTTCCTCCAAGACTCTGAAGACTGAAGCCTCTGCAAGCTTCAGAAGATCAAAGCTCTATACAAGATCTTGAAGATTTAGAAGATTGAAGCTCTCTACAAGATCCTGAAGATTGAAGCTCCAATCCTCCCACAAGACTTTGAAGACCAAAATCCAGATTTTCCTGCAAGCTTGAAGATTGAAGTGAAGTCATCTAAAGACTGAAGACTTGAAGCCTGAAGTCTACTTCAATCATCCAGGAGAGTCCTTCAAAGGTGAACAAACCTTCAAGACTCCGAAGATTAAAGTTTTTTTGAAGACTTTGTAGATCAAAGCTACCTTGAGAGAAGGCATCAAAGGAGTGTAACTAGAGACTGTATTCCACAATTACTTATACATAGAAATCAATACATACAAGAAGTCTTTTCACGAATTAAATTTTCTCTTCGAAAATCTCGTGTGAACAGTTTGGCACGCCCAGTGGGACCTCTCTACCTTTCATCTCTTTCTCTCATCCAAGATCTACAAAAAAAAAAAAAAAAAAAAGTTCTAAAGAAGCGATGGCATCCAAGAAAGCTGCTTCCAAGACTTCAAGCGACTCATACGTGGGACCAATTACTCGCAAACGCTCCAAAGAAATTCAAAAGTTAGAAGAAGAACAAGCCTCTGTCATTGCAAATATGATATGGACCCAGATGACAGAGTCAAATCAAGGTGGAATGATCATCCAAGAAAATCCTTTATTTGATTATTCTACTTCATCTTCTGAGCAGGCAAAGGAGACATCAGATCCTGATGTGATGTCTGTAATGATGGCTGACATAGGTACAGGCGAAGAAAGAATGGCTGAACTGGAAAGGAAGGTCAACATGCTGATGAAGGCGGTTGAAGAGAGAGATTGTGAAATTGCCTCTCTAAAAAATCACATTGAAAGTCGTGATATCGCTGAATCAAGTCAAACACCCGCTGCAAAGAATATTGACAAAGGGAAGGCTGTCATGCAAGAAAACCAGCCTCAACATTCCACTTCAATTGCTTCGCTGTCCGTTCAACAACTCCAAGATATGATTATGAGCTCCATTAGAGCTCAATATGGTGGACCTACTCAAAATTCTCTTATGTATTCCAAACCATACACTAAGAGAATTGACAACTTGAGCATGCCTACCGGGTTTCAACCTCCAAAATTTCAACAATTTGATGGAAAGGGGAATCCTAAGCAACATATTGCTCACTTTGTTGAAACATGCGAGAATGCTGGGACTCGTGGAGATCTCCTGGTTAAACAATTCGTCCGAACCTTAAAGGGAAATGCCTTTGATTGGTATACTGATTTAGAGCCAGGGATGATCGACAGTTGGGAACAACTTGAAAGAGAATTCCTAAATCGCTTCTACAGCACAAGGCGAACTGTTAGCATGATGGAGCTCACAAGTACAAAGCAACGGAAGGATGAACCTGTCATTGATTATATCAATCGGTGGAGAGCTCTGAGTCTTGATTGCAAAGATCGACTCACTGAATTATCCGCTGTGGAAATGTGCATGCAAGGAATGCACTGGGAACTTCTTTATATATTGCAGGGCATAAAACCCCGCACCTTTGAAGAATTAGCAACTCGCGCTCATGACATGGAGCTAAGTATTGCTACTAGAGGGAATAAAGACTTTCCAATCCCCGATGCGAAAAAGGAGAAGAAAGAAGTGAAGAGCACCGAGAAAGCCTTGAAGGGTGCTACAAAAGAATCCATGGTCGTCAATACGACCCCCCTAAAGTTTACCTCTAATAGAAGAGAAAAGAAAATAGAGAAGCGTCAAAATGAAGGCGAGAAACGGCGCTTGACTTTAAAAGAAAGACAAGAAAAAGTCTATCCTTTTCCAGACACTGACATCCCGGATATGTTAGAGCAACTGTTGGAAAATAGACTTATTGAACTCCCTGAATGCAAACGACCCGAAGAGAAGGGTAAAATAAATGACCCCAACTATTGTAAATATCACCAAGTTGTTAGCCATCCTGTGGAGAAATGTTTTGTACTAAAAGAGTTAATCTTGAAGTTAGCTCGAGAAAAGAAGATCGAGCTAGATATTGATGAAATAGCTCAAGCAAATCACGCCGCCATAGTAACTCATCCTAGCGACCAGCCACCTATAAGCTTACCGTATGATCAGAGAGGAAGCTTAATCCAATTTGGTACCTTCGATCCTGTTATCGTTTGGTCTCAACCAGAGGCCCCAGGAAATGACTTCCCAGAAAGGACTATCTACGATGAGGATCTTCAAGAAAAGATTAAGCAAATTGAAGATGAAGATGGAGGCTGGACACTCGTAACCCGACGGAAGAACAGGAAGCAAAATTGGGTTCAGAAGGAATCTCGTTTGTTTCAAGAACACAAAAGAAAAAGCAGACCTCGAAGGAAAAATGGGAAGAAGTACACGAGAAGGCTCAAGCAAATCTTAGAAGAAAGTGAGGAGCATATCCAATCTCCACATCCAATAACTCTAAAAGAATTCTTCCCAAGAACTTTTCTTGCAAGAATCAATCAAACTGTTACATGTCACGTAGTTAATGTGACAGAAGATGACAATCCTACATCAACCACGTCAGAAGTAATCACGAAACTGGAAGACCTACCATCCTTCAATATAGATGATTTACTGTCACTTCCTCAAGAGGCCAAAAATACTCTTATTGAGGTGTTAAAGGATTGTAAACCATCTACTTCTCAAAAAAATAATGTTGCTCCATGTTGCACGTCCATAGCCTTTACCGATGAAGATCTACTACTTGGGTCAAAGCCTCATAATAGGCCTTTGTTTGTCTCAGGCTACATCAGAGAGCAAAAAGTTAGTCGAATTCTCATTGATGATGGTTCTGCCGTTAACATAATGCCCAAGTCTACCATGAACCAACTAGGCATTCTGATGCAAGAATTGTCAAATAGTAAGTTGGTAATTCAAGGGTTTAACCAAGGCGGGCAACGCGCGATTGGCATGATTCGCCTAGAGCTCATCATCGGAGATTTAAAGGCCAACACCTTATTTCATGTTATAGACTCTAGGACCACCTACAAGTTGTTACTAGGTCGTCCCTGGATTCATGAAAATGGAGTGGTTACTTCCATGCTGCACCAATGTTTCAAATTCTATCAAGATGGTATCAAGAAGGTCGATGCTGATACCAACCCCTTTTCAGAGGCTGAGTCTCATTATGCAGACGCGAAGTTTTATATGAAGAATGAGAGTGTAGGGGAAGCTATGCCGTCAGAAGTTCCTTTGATAAGAAATAGTGACAAATCAGAGCGACAACCAAGCACAGAAAAAGAGCTGAATGAAAAAGCGGGTGCTTCTAATAATCAGGAAAACAGGGTATCTCCTAGCCAAACAAAAGCTGAAGTGGCGAAAAATGAGAGGATACTATGTTCAGAAGAGAAGAAGACAAACGCTCCTATCTTGCGTTATGTTCCTTTATCTCGACGCAAGAAGGGTGATTCACCATTTGCAGAATGCTCCAATAATTTAAGAGTTGGCGACATTGAAATTTTGAAAGAGAATTTTATCACACCTCTTACAAAGATATCCAAGCAAAATGTCAAAGACAAACAAGTAGAAGCAACTCTGCCTGATAGACGAACAGAAGAGGGGTTTGACCCTAAAGCATACAAACTCTTGGCAAAGGCAGGTTATGATTTCACAGCGCATACTGAGTTTAAAAGTTTACGGATCTCTGACCAAAGGCCTGAACTTTCCTCAACACAGAAGAAACTTCAAAAAGAGAGTTACGCTATACCCACCTCAAGAGCTGGCCTTGGATATAAATCTTCTGAGCCGGTTCGAATCACAAGAAAAGGAAAAGTGAAAGTTGCAGATACACTTCACATTACAGTGGAAGAAATCGATGATTCTGAAGAAGTTAAAGAAAACATAAATCATAGAACTTCTGCATTTGATCGCATTGGACCATCGGTTACACGATCCTCGGTTTTCCAAAGGCTGAGTACAACTGCAGTAGTGGGTGAAAGTCAGCATCCAACTTCTGGCTCCACACGACCTTCAGCCTTCCAAAGGCTAAGTATGGCTTCTGAAGAAAAAGGAAATGTGCATTCAACCCCTACTACACGACTGTCAACTTTTCAAAGGTTGAGTGTAACGACAAAAGTTAAAGGACGATCCCCTATATCAGTTCCTAACATAACAAAAACTTCAAGCAAGACAAAGGGTGATGAGAAAATTCGTAGTGCGGTCCCATCACGAATGAAGAGAAAATTGCTTGTTTCTGTAAATACAGAGGGTTCGTTAAAAATAAAGCGACACGACGTTATTATCACAAGACCGAAAGAGAAAAGCCCTGATGATGAAAAAGACAAAGTCGTATGCTACAACATCACCACAGAGGAAGAAACAGATCCTGAAACGTCAGAAGATGATGAAAGTTCCTTAAAAATATTCTATGCATGAAATGTAAATACTCCTTATCGTAAGAGTCTAAACTGCATGATACTCCTGGCTCGCATGAGTTAAAAAGGTGAACGGCACAAAAAAAATCAAATTTGTATATTGAACTACGTTATGACTTGATCTCTTCCCACTTGAAGGGTACGTAGGCAGCTTAAGAAAAAAACTTAAGTTCAGTCAAAGCAATAAAAAAGGAACATTTTGTGTTGAAGATAAAGTTATGAACTTTTATGGCATAGACAAAGGAAACATAAATTGTTTGATACAATGTGTTGGAAGAGTTTAAAAAAAGTCTTACAGGAGACAAGCTTAAAGGAAAATAAAAAATTCTGGCTATGAATGAAATTCTAACTCTTTATTTAATCTGGGAAACATCAATTGATCGACAATAAAAGGAAGTGTCTTTACAACTAATCTAGAAAACAAAAGGGGGCAATCAAGTCAAGCCATCCACTTGAAGTTCCTCAGCTCTTCACATAGATCCTCTGAGTTGGTACGAGCCATGGCCAAAGACTTAGCATCTTCATCAGTCATGACAGAGGCACACTCAATATTGGTGATCTCTTCACAGACTTTGGTTTGGCCTCTAATTCCTTTATCTCCAAGGATGATCGTGCAAGCTGTGGTTCGAGTGTGTCATTCAAGGCTTCATTTGTCTCAAAGTACAAGTTCAAGCTTCGCTCGTCCCAAGTTCAAGTTCGGGTTTTCTTCACTTCAAGTACTATGGTTTCAAGTTCGAGGCTTCGCTCGTTTCAAGTTCAAGTTCGAGCTTTTCTCACTTCAAGTACTTCAAGTTCAAGCTTTCATCGCTTCAAGTGCTTTAAGTTCAAGTTCGGGGCTTCGGTTGTTTCAAGTTCAAAGTTCGAGCATTCCTCACTGCAAGTACTTCAAGTTCCAGTTCAATCATTACTCATTTCAAGTTCAAGTTCAAGCTTTCATAACTTTAAGTACTTTAAGTTCAAGTTCGAGGCTTTGCTCGTTTCAAGTTCAAGTTTGGGCTTTCCTCACTTCAAGTACTTTAAGTTCAAGTTCAAGGCTTCGCTCGTTTCAAGTTCAGGTTCGAGCTTTCCTCATTTCAAGTACTTCAAGTTCAAGCTTTCATCGCTTTAAGTGCTTCAAGTTCAAGTTTAAGTTCTAGTTCAATCTTCACGCATATCAAGTTCAAGTTCAAGCTTTCATAACTTAAGGTAAATTAAGTTCAAGTTTGAGGCTTCACTCGTTTCAAGTTTAAGTTCGGGCTTTCCACACTTCAAGTACTTTAAGTTCAAGTTCGAGGCTTCGCTCGTTTCAAGTTCAAGTTCGAGTTTTCCTCGCTTCAAGTACTTCAAGTTCAAGCTTCCATCGCTTCAAATCGCTCGTTTCAAGTTCAAGTTTGAGTTCTCCTCGCTCAAGTACTTCAAGTTCAAGCTTCCATCGCTTCAAGTGCTATAAGTTCAAGTTCAAGTTCTAGTCCAATCTTTTCTCATTTCAAGTTCAAGTTCAAGCTTTCATAACTTCAAGTACATTAAGTTCAAGTTCGAGGCTTCGCTCGTCTCAAGTTCAAGTTCGAGTTGTCCTCGTGTCAAGTACTTCAAGTTCAAGCTTTTATCGCTTCAAGTACTCTAAGTTAAAGTTCGAGGGCTTTGCTTGGTTTTAATTTCAAGGATGGAAGCTAAGCAGAGAATGAACACTAAGGGTCATAGCCCTACCTCATAAGTGTCATTCCCCACTTTCGCTTGGTTTCGATTTCAAGGTTGGAAGCTAAGCAGAGAATGAACACTGAGGGTCATAGCCCTACCTCATAAGTGTCATTCCCCACTTTCGCTTGGTTTCGATTTCAAGGTTGGAAGCTAAGCAGAGAATGAACACTGAGGGTCATAGCCCTACCTCATAAGTGTCATTCCCCACTTTCGCTTGGTTTCGATTTCAAGGTTGGAAGCTAAGCAGAGAATGAACACTGAGGGTCATAGCCCTACCTCATAAGTGTCATTCCCCACTTTCGCTTGGTTTTGATTTCAAGGTTGGAAGCTAAGCAGAGGATGAACACTGAGGGTCATAGCCCTACCTCATAAGTGTCATTCCCCACTTTCGCTTGGTTTTGATTTCAAGGTTGGAAGCTAAGCAGAGGATGAACACTGAGGGTCATAGCCCTACCTTATAAGTGTCACCTCCAACTTTTGCTTGGTTTCAGTTTCAAGGCTGGAAGCTAAGCTGAGGATGAACACTAAGGGTCAAAGCCCTACCTTATAAGTGTCATTCCCCACTTTTGCTTGGTTTCGATTTCAAGGTTGGAAGCTAAGCAGATAATGAACACTGAGGGTCATAGCCCTACCTCATAAGTGTCATTCCCCACTTTCGCTTGGTTTCGATTACAAGGTTGGAAGCTAAGCAGAGAATGAACACTGAGGGTCATAGCCCTACCTCATAAGTGTCATTCCCCACTTTCGCTTGGTTTCGATTTCAAGGTTGGAAGCTAAGTAGAGAATGAACACTGAGGGTCATAGCCCTACCTCATAAGTGTCATTCCCCACTTTCGCTTGGTTTCGATTTCAAGGTTGGAAGCTAAGTAGAGAATGAACACTGAGGGTCATAGCCCTACCTCATAAGTGTCATTCCCCACTTTCGCTTGGTTTCGATTTCAAGGTTGGAAGCTAAGCAGAGAATGAACACTGAGGGTCATAGCCCTACCTCATAAGTGTCATTCTCCACTTTCGCTTGGTTTTGATTTCAAGGTTGGAAGCTAAGCAGAGAATGAACACTGAGGGTCATAGCCCTACCTCATGTCATTCCCCACTTTCGCTTGGTTTTGATTTCAAGGTTGGAAGCTAAGCAGAGAATGAACACTGAGGGTCATAGCCCTACCTCATAAGTGTCATTCTCCACTTTCGCTTGGTTTTGATTTCAAGGTTGGAAGCTAAGCAGAGGATGAACACTGAGGGTCATAGCCCTACCTTATAAGTGTCACCTCCAACTTTTGCTTGGTTTCAGTTTCAAGGCTGGAAGCTAAGCTGAGGATGAACACTGAGGGTCAAAGCCCTACCTTATAAGTGTCACCTCCAACCTTTGCTTGGTTTCAGTTTCAAGGCTGGAAGCTAAGCTGAGGAGGAACACTGAGGGTCAAAGCCCTACCTTATAAGTGTCACCTCCAACCTTTGCTTGGTTTCAATTTCAAGGTTGGAAGCTAAGCTGAGGATGAACACTGAGGGTCAAAGCCCTACCTCATAAGTGTCACCTCCAACTTTCGCTTGGTTTAAGTTTCAAAGTTGGAAGCTAAGCTGAGGATGAACACTGAGGGTCAAAGCCCTGCCTTATAAGTGTCACCTCCAACTTTCGCTTGGTTTCGGTTTCAAGGCTGGAAGCTAAGCTGAGGATGAACACTGAGGGTCAAAGCCCTACCTTATAAGTGTCACCCCCAACTTTCGCTTGGTTTCAGTTTCAAGGCTGGAAGCTAAGCAGAGAATGAACACTGAGGGTCATAGCCCTACCTCATAAGTGTCATTCCCCACTTTCGCTTGGTTTCGATTTCAAGGTTGGAAGCTAAGTAGAGAATGAACACTGAGGGTCATAGCCCTACCTCATAAGTGTCATTCCCCACTTTCGCTTGGTTTCAATTTCAAGGTTGGAAGCTAAGTAGAGAATGAACACTGAGGGTCATAGCCCTACCTCATAAGTGTCACCTCCAACTTTCGCTTGGTTTCGGTTTCAAGTTTGGGAGTTATGCTAAGGATGAACACGAGGGTCATAGCCCTACCTCATAAGTGTCATCCTTATACTTGCTTGTCATCTTCATCTCCATAGTTGACAGCTTCAACTTCGCTTCATCTTCAAGATTGGTGGTTGACGATTTCATCCTGTCTTCATCTTCAAATTGGGCGGCAGTTGAAGGTTTTGCTTGATCTTCAAAGTTGGCGGCAATTGACGAGCTCACTTCATCACGACCTCGCTTCATCTTCAAAGTTGGCGGCTTTAATTGAGAAAAAAAAAGTAATTAGAAAAGAAAAAAATTGAAAAAAATCAAGAATTTTAGTTGGTTAAATTAAAAAAAAAAAAAAAAAGAAGAAAAAGAACACAAATATATAAAAGAAAAAAATGAAAAAAAAAACAAAAGAAAAGAATAAGAAATAAAAAAAAAATCGTTAAAAAAAAAAAAGAAATAGAAAGAAAAATAAATAAATAAATAAATAAAATTAAAAAGAGCCTTTGTCTCTCTTTCTATCCCGTTTTTTTTTTCTTTTCTAATTCTCACATCTCTTGCCGTCGATTCCGAAAAGAAGGAGACTGCCGCTGTTGTTTTCTTTTTCTCCAGCAACAGGCCGACGCAAGGAGAAAACAAGAAGAAAAAAAAAGACGGCAAAATAAAAGTACAAAAAAAAAAGGGGGGCTGGATTTCAAATAAAACAAATTTGAAAGTGGTGCTGCATTTTTTTTTGTGTGTGCGCAGGTATGAAGCACAAAGTGACAGTAAAACAAAATTTCTTTTTTTTTTTTTTTTTTGGCAATCATCGGATCATCAAGAAGAAGAAGAAAGTGAAGAAAAAGGAAAAAAAGTTGCAGCCTTAACGTCCTGAAGAAGAAGCTGCAGTGTAAAAAAAAAAGCAACAAGAATAAAAAAAAAAAATCGAGAGATTGAAGAAACATAAAGCTCAAACTCCTCCTCCATCGCTTGGTACATTTGTGCCTCCTTATAAAGGAACAATTGCTACCAGATTTGTTAAATCATAACTGGATTTGTGGAGATTCTAAATAAAGCCCATATCTTGACTTTGAATAGATGTAATCTCCAGATTGCCTTAATTTGAAATTTTGTTTTAAACAAAACTCAATTTAGGCTTCAAGATCTATGACTAAGTTTGGGTAAATATTCAGCCCCAATTGTTGTCCAGAGTTAACACCGAGATAAATTTATCTCCCAATCATAATCTTGAACCTATTTTCAATTCAGTCAATTTTGAATTCAAATCCTATTTCAAATTCAAGCCATAAGTTGGGGTTTCACCTCAAATAAATTCAAGTATAATCCAAAATTTTATCCCAAGCTTGGACTTAAATCCTAGTTCAAATTATATTCCAAATTCAAGCACATAATTTGGAATTTTATATCAAGTCAAAATTTGGGCATAATCCAAATTTTGTCCCAAATCAAAGTTGACCAAAATCCAAACTCAAATTCTACCAAATTAAAATTGAGTAGAATTTTTGCCTCAAATCAAAATTTGGGCATAATCCAAATTTTATCCCAAATTAAACCAAATTCAAAGCTCAAATTCTACAGGTTAAAATCGAGTAGAATTTTTACCTCAAAATCAAAATTTGGGAATAATACATAATTTTATTCCAAATGGTGATTTTATCAAATTCAAATTCTACCCAAACCAAAATTTGGTAGAATTTTATCTCAAAGCCAAATTTACTCATGCTCCAAATTCTACCCAAAGCATGATTAAGTTAAGGCTAAGTTGGTATAACCTCGAATTCTACTCCAAAAAAAAATATATGGTAGAATTCAAAGTTTCTCCCTAAACCAATTTGGGGTAAATCTCAAATTTTTACCTCAAATCCAAATTTTGGCTTAAAACAGGAGTGAACTAGAATTCAAATTTTATTCTAAGTTCAAAACAAACCTGAAAATAGCCTCAAATCATATTCCCGGTTCAAATAAAAATTGGGATTGTCAAAATCATGAAGAAAAAATTCACATGTCTTTGCTTGCCAAATCATCTTTTTCAAGATTCACCCACACCTATTTGTGCATAAATCTCGAAAAGGGGGCATTTGTTGGCATAGAAATTTTCAAACCAATTAGAAATTGCCACGTCATTATTTAATTTTGGGGTGTCACAAATTAATACACATCTCAAAATTAATTATGGCAAAATAAGAAGGCCAAGTGTCCTTTGGTGGTCATCTAATTGGGTTAACGGTCTTGATCGAATCCAACGGTGATTACACTCAAGATCAAATGATCAGTTAGCCTAAAAAAATTCAATTTAGCCTAAAGTTCATAAAATTAAATTAAAGTATGATCAAGCTTAGGTCAAATTGGTTCAATTTAAACCCAATGTTATTAAGATAATTGGGCCTGAAACCCAAAAATTCATCCAGGCCCATAGATGGGCCCAAGCCCAATTTAAGCCCAAGCCCATTAAAGCCGTTGGGAACTCTATAAATAGGAGTCCTTGGCTCATTTGGAAGGGGGCAGCAGAAGAAAGGGGCAGCAGAAGAAAGGGGCGGCAGAAGATTGAAGCTCTCAGAAGACTCTGAAGACTGAAGCTCTGATCCTCCTACAAGATTTGAAGACTGAAGCTCCATCCCTTCTACAAGATTTGAAGATTGAAGCTCCATTCCTCCTGCAAGAATCTTGAAGATTGAAGTCCAGATCCTGCTGCAAGACTCTGAAGATCGAAGCTTCTGCAAAGTTCAAAAGCTTGAAGCTTCCTCCAAGACTCTGAAGACTGAAGCCTCTGCAAGCTTCAGAAGATCAAAGCTCTATACAAGATCTTGAAGATTTAGAAGATTGAAGCTCTCTACAAGATCCTGAAGATTGAAGCTCCAATCCTCCCACAAGACTTTGAAGACCAAAATCCAGATTTTCCTACAAGCTTGAAGATTGAAGTGAAGTCATCTAAAGACTGAAGACTTGAAGCCTGAAGTCTACTTCAATCATCCAGGAGAGTCCTTCAAAGGTGAACAAACCTTCAAGACTCCGAAGATTAAAGTTTTTTTTGAAGACTTTGTAGATCAAAGCTACCTTGAGAGAAGGCATCAAAGGAGTGTAACTAGAGACTGTATTCCACAATTACTTATACATAGAAATCAATACATACAAGAAGTCTTTTCACGAATTAAATTTTCTCTTCGAAAATCTCGTGTGAACAGTACTAAAAAAAACCGTAAAAAAAATTGAATCCATTCAATCAATTCTATTCTTTTTTTTTTAAATTAATATTTTTAATTTTGGATTGCATCCTACAGGGAATTGAAATGTTAGCTTGGGAAACAAATTCAAAATTTACATTTTTTTTTTAAATAAAACACATAAAAATGGCAGAAATCGACAAATTCTATGCAAATCCCAACCAATCAATTATTTTTTAATTTTTTTAATCAAGAATTTCATTAAAAAAAAAAAGAGGAACAATAATTTTTTGAACTTATATTTTAAAAAATGATTTTTTTAAAAATATTTAAAAAATGATCTAAAAAAAACCGTAAAAAAAATTGAATTCATTCAATCAATTCTATCCTTTTTTAAAATTAATATTTTTAATTTTGGATTGCATCCCATAGGGAATTGATATGTTAGCGGAAGGAAACAAATTCAGAATTTACAATTTTTTTTATAAATAAAACACATAAAAATGGCAGAAATTTACAAATTCTATGCAAATCCCAACCAATCAATTATTTTTTAATTTTTTTTAATCAAGAATTTCATTAAAACTAAAAAAACATATCCAAATTACAAATAACACAAAATTTTCGAGATAAAGAAAGAAGACGCTATTGATCCAACAAATCCAAACTAAAACAGAATCCAACCGAAACACAACAGAACCATAAAATATATAATTATTTCTTAAATTGATGAAACTTTAATAATAAATTAATCAAAGCCATAAAATATATAATTTATTTCTAACCTAAACCTTTCTAATTTAAACACATCAATTAAAAAGCCAAACTAAAAAAAATACTTCAAATATAAACGAACAATTGGAAGAAATTGAAAAATACCTCAAATATAAATGAACATTTGGAAGAAATTGGAAGAGATAAGTAATTCTACACCTGAAAAAAAAAGTTTGAGGGAAAAAAGAAATTAAAGTCAGTCAGTCATAACAAAAATATTATAATTATAATTAAGAGATGTACCTAAAACCAACCATGGAGGGGACGAATAGTTTTGATGTGAAAACTAAAGATCATATGATAATTTGATTAGATTTTAGATAGAGTGTATATTTAATTACAATAATTATCTTAAGATTTGTTTTTTTTTTCAAATTTTCATATTAATATTCTCACGTAATGGTTCTTTTTTTTCTTTTCTTTTTTTACTTCTTAATTAAAATAATTATATTTAATTAAAATAATTATCTTAAGATTTGTTTTTTTTTTTCAAAATTTCAAATTAATATTCTCACTTAATGGTTTTTTTCTTTTTCTTTTTCTTTTTTTTACTTTTTAATTAAAATAATTATCTTAAGATTTTTTTTTTTCAAAATTTCATATTTTAATTCTCACGTAATTGTTTTTTTTTCTTTTTCTTTCTTTTTTTTTTTACTTTTTAATTAAAATAATTATATTTAAGATTTTGTTTTTCAAAATTTCATATTTTAATCTCACGTAATGGTTTCTTTTTTTTTTTCTACTTTTTAATTAAAATAATTATATTTAATTAAAATAATTATCTTAAGATTTTGTTTTTCAAAATTTCATATTTTAAATCTCACGTAATGGTTTCTTTTTCTTTTTTTTTCTACTTTTTAATTAAAATAATTATCTTAAGTTTTTTTTTTTTTTCAAAATTTCATATTTTAATATATTATATTTTGATTTTTATTAAATTACGAAATTTGATTATGGAGTTTGAAAACTAATTATGTAATTATCTTAAATTTACAGGGGTATTTTAGTCTAAAAATGTTTTTCACGGATCCTTGCTTTTTAATTACAATAATTATCTTAAGATTTGTTTTTTTTTCAAATTTTCATATTAATATTCTCACGTAATGGTTCTTTTTTTTCTTTTCTTTTTTTACTTCTTAATTAAAATAATTATATTTAATTAAAATAATTATCTTAAGATTTGTTTTTTTTTCAAAATTTCAAATTAATATTCTCACTTAATGGTTTTTTTCTTTTTCTTTTTTTTTTTTACTTTTTAATTAAAATAATTATCTTAAGATTTTTTTTTTCAAAATTTCATATTTTAATTCTCACGTAATTGTTTTTTTTTCTTTTTCTTTCTTTTTTTTTTAACTTTTTAATTAAAATAATTATATTTAATTAAAATAATTATCTTAAGATTTTGTTTTTCAAAATTTCATATTTTAATCTCACGTAATGGTTTTTTTTTTCTACTTTTTAATTAAAATAATTATATTTAATTAAAATAATTATCTTAAGATTTTGTTTTTCAAAATTTCATATTTTAAATCTCACGTAATGGTTTCTTTTTCTTTTTTTTTTCTACTTTTTAATTAAAATAATTATCTTAAGTTTTTTTTTTTTTTCAAAATTTCATATTTTAATATATTATATTTTGATTTTTATTAAATTACGAAATTTGATTATGGAGTTTGAAAACTAATTATGTAATTATCTTAAATTTACAGGGGTATTTTAGTCTAAAAATGTTTTTCACGGATCCTTGCTTTTTAATATATTATAAATATATATAATTTTTTCTTATTTCTTTTTTTAAGTAGACTAATGTATCCCTAGGAGATTTTGTTAGTTTTTCTGAGATTTTATTAGTTTATATTATATTTTCATCACTCATAAAAGTTTCATATGAATAAGAAATATTTTATGTTTATTTCTTTAATAGAAGTGAGTACGCGTTTGTGTGAGTTCATTTGTATTTCTTATTCTTTCTAAAATGGGAAAAAATATGGATCATTATTAAACGGGTAGTTTCAAACTAGTATATGAAAAAAGTAGATAGATGGGTGGATTGATGAGTAGTTTTCCATTTTCTCTTCTCTTTTTTCTTTAGTTTTTTTAGTATTAATACCCCCCTCGACAAACTCCTTAATATCCCAACTGTGTGACTCCGCCTCTTTCATCCATATTCTCTGCAAAAATATCCTAAATCCTAAACTTTTCTGATTTGCAATGACAATGGCGGACTTCAAGCTTCATCTTTTTCTTTTTGCTTTCGTTATTCTACTTATTCCTTCGTCGGTAGCGACAAAGTGTCAATGTCTGGAAGAAGAGGACGTAGGAGTAAGAAACGATCCACTAGCCCTTAGATACAAAATTGTCGCTATAGCTACGATTCTCGTTGCGGGCGTCGTTGGAGTGTTTATTCCGATGCTTGGAAAGACATTCCCAACTTTGAGTCCTGAGCACGAGATTTTCTTTGTGATCAAGGCTTTTGCAGCCGGGGTCGTATTGGCCACTGGTTTCATCCACGTTCTTCCTGATGCTTACGAGAACTTGACTTCGCCAAAATTGAAAGAAAATCCGTGGGGGAAATTTCCGTTCACCGGCTTGGTGGCTATGGTGGCCGCCATTGGCACTTTGATGGTGGATGCCGGTGCAAGCTCCTATTATACTCAGATTCATCATAATAAGGCTCAGCTTGAGGTGAACGTCGATGAAGAGATGCGCAGTGGTGCTCACGACGATGATGTTAATGTTCCCACTCACGGCACTCATGGCCACGCTCATGGCTCCATCGATGTTGATGGAACACCGGTGGAGATTCTTCGACACCGTGTGATCTCTCAGGTATCATTGGATCAGAACAATTTTGAAACTGATTTTGTTAATTTATATTCTTCGTAAGAGTGGAGTTAAATGAGTCCGAAATGGGCAACAAAGCTTTAGACACCTTTTGTTTTTGTCGTTTGTTGAGCAGCCAAATCAAAAGGGAAAGTAGAAAAAAAAATCAAATTAATAAACCACCTCTCAAGTATGAAGTTTGTAACAATTACACCCTTGGCTTAAACTTTTCAACTTTCAAAAGTACTCTAAACTTTAAATGTTAAAATTAAATCCCCAACTTATCATAAACATAAAGGTAAAAATTGGATCCATCTCATATGTCTCCTTCTCTCTCCTTTCTCCCCCAACCTCTGGCCCTTCGATCATCCAGGAAGCGACGGCATAGAGCTCCCATCAACGGGAATGCTGAAGGAACCGCTGTTGACGTGATAAAAAAGGGCATTGACACCAATGAACAAATCAATAAACAAAGCTAATCCAGAGCTAAAGAAAAGACACAGAGGTAGAATTAGAAAGAACTGAAAAGATTTGTTACAAACTTTTGCCCTTGAACAAATCAATGAACAAAGCTACCCCTGAAACTTTAAGGGTAATTGTTACAAACAGATAAAATTTAGCAGCAAACAAAACTTAGAAGAAGATCACAAACCAGAGAATTGGCTAATAGCTCTGCAGATTTCTTATTTTCCTTCGGTGCTTATTACACTGATGAAAGAATCATTAAATAGAGAAAGGTAAAGGGGAAGGAAAGATTCTCTTCCATTTACATAATGCCACGTACCCTCTGAGCACTAACAGAATAACAATAAGAGAAATACAAAACGATAGCGTTTAACTCACAGCCCCTACGACGTCGTATATACAACCTTCCTAACATCCCCCCTCAAACGAGAGGGTGATGACATCACGCCGAGTTTGGAACGCATGGCAGTAAACTGAGATTCTGAGAGGGGCTTGGTTAATGCATCAGCGAGCTGATCCCCAGAAGGAACATACCGAATATCTATTTGTTTAGCCAAAACCTTGTCCCGGACAAAATGAACATCAAGTTCCACATGTTTACTACGCGAATGAAACACCGGGTTTTGAGCAAGATAGATTGCACTCATATTGTCGCACCAAACTATTGGAATAGATGTTAAGGTAAAAGACAGTTCCTTCAATAGAGATTGAACCCAAGTTACCTCTGCTGCCGTGTGTGCTAATGCCCGATATTCTGATTCGGTGCTTGATCTAGCGACGACACTTTGCTTTTTCGAAGACCATGAAACTAGAGACTGACCAAGGAAGAGGCAGTGAGCTGCAATAGACCGCCTGTCATCTACACTACAGGCCCAATCTGCATCTGTAAAAGCAACAAGAGACAGGGAAGAATATGCTGGAAGAAACAGACCAAATTCAGTTGTCCCCTTTAAATACCGAAGAACGCGTTTGACTGCTTGCCAATGCAATATCGTGGGTTGCTGAAGGAACTGGCTCAGTTTATTCACTATATATGAAATGTCAGGCCTGGTGTGTGTTAAGTATTGTAAAGCCCCTAGCACACTTCTATATAAAGTAGGATTGCTCATGGGCTCTCCTTCAAAAGCTGAAAACTTCTTCCCGGTGACAGCAGGAGTAACACAAGGTTTTAAATGGCTCAAACCAACTCGCTCAAGCAGATCATTTATATATTTTGTCTGCAACAAAAACAATCCCTCGGTAGTTCGAAACACTTCAACCCCTAGATAGTAACTCAGTGGACCAATGTCCTTTAGAGCAAACACAGAGTTCAAACGAGCCACAAACTTTTCAATAAAGCTAGAGTTATTTCCGGTGACTAAAATGTCATCAACATAGATTAGGAGTAAAACAGACATAGAGGAGGAAGTAAAGAAGAATACCGAGTTGTCTGCTTTGGAATTACTAAATCCCCACTCAAGAAGAGTAGCCTTGAATCGATTAAACCACGCGCGCGGTGCCTGTCTCAAACCATATATTGCTTTCTGCAATTTGCAAACGTAATCCGGATGTTGTTTGTCAACAAAACCAACAGGCTGTTTCATGTATACAGACTCTTCTAAACAACCATTCAAGAATGCATTGTTTACATCCAATTGACGGATGGGCCAGCCTTTGGCAACAGCTACTGCAAGAACAATTCTAATAGTAGGAGCCTTGACAACCGGGCTAAACGTTTCGTGAAAATCTATACCAGGAACCTGACTACATCCCTGAGCCACCAAACGAGCCTTACATCTATCAAAAGATCCATCAGATTTATGCTTGACCTTGAAGATCCATTTGCAACCAACAAGATTAACAGACGGAGGAGGAGGAACTAAGACCCAAGTCTTATTCCTGGACAAAGCTGACATTTCAGATTCCATTGCACTTTTCCAACATTGTTGTTGAAGAGCCTCCTTAACTGACTTAGGTTCTACCTCAGAACACAATAAAGACGAAGATGCATGAAATACACCCCAATCTTTGGGTTTGAAGATGCCACTTTTGGCTCTGGTCTGCATAGGATGATCATTTACAACCAATGGAGGAGTGCCCTGTTCAGAATAACCCCCAACCGCAGATGGAGAGGTGGACGAGGATTGCTCAACAACAGACATATTAGGACTCAACTCAGCAACCACATCAGTAGAAATAACGTTATCAGGCTCAGAACAAGCAGCAGTAGATACTCCCAACATATTTGACTGATGATGATTATTAAAAGAATATTCAGCAGCAGCTTGAACTTGTGAAGGCTGGACAGTGGGCGATGTTGCACGAAAGCTAGAGGATGCATGTCCTGGACTAACAGAAACATCAGACATCACATTCGACGGAGACACAAGACCTGTAGGGACTGAAAATGACCGAGACAATTGAGGAAACGGAAGGGAATGAATAACTGAGGGCTCAACAGACTTAGGAACAGACAAATTCAGAAAACCAGTTCGGAAAGGAAACTCATTCTCATTAAAAATGACATGGCGAGATATGTAAATACGACCACTTGAACTTATACACCGATAACCTTTATGAGTAAAGCTATAGCCAAGAAACACACACTTAACACTATGAAACTGGAACTTATTAGATTGGTAAGGTCGAAGACATGGATAGCAGGCACAACCAAAGGTTTTAAGAAAGAAAAAATCAGGAGGTGAATGAAAAGCTTGTTCCCATGGAGAAATATCTCCTAAGACAGGTGTTGGCAGCCTATTGATAATGTAAACTGCCGAAGAAAAGGCTTCCCACCAATACGATAAAGGCATCGAGGCATGAGCAAGCAAGGTTAATCCCATTTCCACAATATGCCTATGTTTACGTTCTACCACTCCATTTTGTTGGCTTGTGTGAGGACAAGAATGTCTAAATTCTATACCATGTTCATTCAAAAAGGATGAGAAAGATCTAAACTCACCCCCCCAATCGGTTTGTAGGATTTTAATTTTCTTTTCAAACCGGTTCTCAACTAAGGATTTATACTGACAAAAGGTTTTAAAAGCTTCACTCTTGGTTTTAAGGGGAAAAATGTGTGTCATGCGGGTGAAGTCATCAACAAAGCTTATGTAAAATTTATATCCAAAGGTCGATGCTATTGGTGCCGGACCCCAAAGATCACAGTGGACAAGTTCAAGAGGGTGCCATGTATGAGAGTGAGATAGATTAAAAGGAAGGCGATGAGATTTACCCTTTTGACATGCATCACAGAAATCAAAATTTTCATTCAAGGAGACACTGATATTACAAGACTTTAAGACATTTTTAACAACTCTAGCCGAAGCATGACCCAAACGACGATGCCATTGACTCAAAGGCACCTTGCAAAACTTAGACTTCCCAACATGAAAAGCTGAAGACACTGGACAATTATTTGAAGCAGAACGAACAGCAGCAGAGGAAAGGGACTTAACAGGAGACAATGGATTTTGTATTGAAGGGAGTTCAACTTGGTAGAGACCATCCTTAAGTATTCCGTGCAACATCACCCTCCTTGAAGCCTTGTCCTTCACAAGAAAATAATTAGCGTGAAATTCCACAAGAACATTATTATCAGCGGTTAGACTTGCAATACTGATCAAGTTCTTTTTAATGGCAGGTACATGAAGAATATTGTGCAAAGCAAGAGTTGAATTACTCAAATTCGAAGATACAATACTAGATCCAGTGTGAGAGATTTTGAGTTGAGTACCATTTCCAACAATAAGGGACTCCTTACCATTATAATCTACTTTGACAGCCAGATTTCCAGCATCTGAGGTAACGTGATTTGTTGCTCCACTGTCTGCCAGCCACTTCGGGTCATTAAGAATGTCAGGAGTTGCTATATATGCGGAGGAACCACCAGAATTATTGCCTTGATTGTTGTTAGTCGTAGCCGCAGCATGTGGATTATTAAAACTCTCTTCAAATCGAAGGTAACACGCAGGTGCAGCATGACCATACTTACCGCATAATTGGCAAGTGGGCCTGCTGTTGTTTCTTTGAAAATTATTGCGACCTCGACCTCTTCCTCCTCTGTTACTACTATTGTTGTTTCGAGAGAATGACTGTTGTTGATTATAACCAGAATTGTTCCAATTTCCTCTGTTCCCAGTGTTATTCTGCCGATTATCAAAACGTCCCTGCCTATTGAGAGCTAAATGTGCAGCAAGATCAGATAATTCATTACTAACATTAGCAGTGGTGCTGTACCTAGCCAAAGTACCTTCAAAAGTTACTAAAATAGAACTTAGTTCTTGCCACGTTTTAATATCCTTATCCTCTATTGTACATACAATAGGAACGTATTCAGAGTCCAATCCAGCTAAAACATACGATATTTGATCACCAAGAGATACAGGATTACCCGCGAGTTGAAGATTTTCAGCTGCTTGTTTCATGACTGCCAGATATTCAATCATCTTTGTGGAGCCCTTCTTGGTATTTTGCAAAATACCTCTTAGCTGATTGACCCGAGCTTTACTCGTGGCTCCATACACCTCTTCTAGGGCCTTCCAAACCTCACGAGATGTCTTGAAATTCACAACATCAGCTGCAATGGCCGGGGACATTGACCCAAAAAGCCATCCAGAAAGTGCCTGATCCACCGTTACCCATTCATCATAAAAAGGGTTAGGTTCAAGTTTCTTACCTGAATCAGTTGTGGTCTCTATCAACTCAGATGGCTGAGATTTTGTTCCGAGAACGTACCCATCCACTTTCTGACCACGAAGAATAGCCAAAACCATACCTCTCCACAGGAGGTAGTTCTTTTCATCCAGCTTGACCGTCAGAACCGTGCTCAAAGGGTGACCGAAAGAGGAGCTAATGACGGTCGAAGCAGCTGCAGAGGTTAAAGTAGTTGGAACAACAACAGCGGCAGACGACGAAGAATGCTCATCTGCCATGGCGCTTGCCTTGAAGCTCTGATACCAAGATAAAATTTAGCAGCAAACAAAACTTAGAAGAAGATCACAAACCAGAGAATTGGCTAATAGCTCTGCAGATTTCTTATTTTCCTTCGGTGCTTATTACACTGATGAAAGAATCATTAAATAGAGAAAGGTAAAGGGGAAGGAAAGATTCTCTTCCATTTACATAATGCCACGTACCCTCTGAGCACTAACAGAATAACAATAAGAGAAATACAAAACGATAGCGTTTAACTCACAGCCCCTACGACGTCGTATATACAACCTTCCTAACACAAACATTCAGGAGTGGTTTTTTTGCTATTCGCCAAAAAAAAATTATAAAATAGATTAACGATGATGAGGAAGAAGAATAAGAATTGAAAAGATTTGAAGAGTGTGAAGATCTTTGAATTTTGATATGGAGTTTTGAATGGTGAGTAGGTACTGGAGCTGGGCATTGTGGTACATTCTGTAATTATAGGTATCGGTTTGGGCGTTTCTGAAACTCCAAACACGATAAGACCTCTTGTGGCGGCGATCTTTTTTCATCAGTTATTTGAAGGCATGGGTCTCGGAGGATGCATAGCTCAGGTTTTTTTTTTTCTTCTTTTTTCTTTTCTTTTCTTTTTATAAATTACCAATTTGATTTCATAGGTTGGGGAAATTATTATTATTTTTTTCGAAAAGGAGAAAACTTGGATTCTATTCTTACTGATATTAAAATTATTTGAACGTTTTAAAAAAATTATATTTGAATTGAACTTAGGTACTTCAGACTTTGTTTTAGTTAGGTTTTAAAATTTTAGTTTAATATCCATTCTTTTGTCAAACCGTACATGTGGTCTATAATAATCAAATAGAATAAGGGTTCAAACCATAAATATTAAATTTGTGATTTAACGAATCTGTCTTAATTTGCAAATCTATAGATGGACAATTTTAGTGAAAAAAAGGAAAAAAAAATGCTAGCATTTTTCAAAATGCAGAAAAGAAAAAACAAATAATCAAAATGCAGCCACTAGGGATCGAACTCTAGCACACAAGAAGGAAAACTGCATCTTTAACCACCCTACCAACCTTTAATATTACATTATACATACGTGGAGGTCGTCTCAAGAGATCTTCATGAATATATTTTTTTTTAAATTATTGCCACATCTGCATGTCGTCTCTTCAAGATACGACATGCAGACACGTGGGTCATGGTCGTCTCTTCACACCTGAAAAATTAAAACTGAAAACTGCTATATTTTAATAATAAGTTTTAAAAATTATAATATTAATAAAAATTGTCCGTAAATTCATATCCAGGGGTTTTTTTTTTTTGCTTGTTGGTCCGTTTGTATTTCTTTTATGAAAATAAATCAAAACTGCTTTTATAAAATCGGAATAACTACTAGGGTATAATTAATTTAAGTTGGTTTATGAATTTACTATTCATAAAAAAATTATTTCTTTTATAAAATTGAGGCTCTGTTTGATTCTGATTCTTTGAAAAAAAAAAAAAATAAAATGTATGAATTACAGATTACAGAGAGAAAAAAAAAAAAAAGAGGTTATTTTTAATTGACCGTTTCGTGTTGAAAAATACTTTGTCTTCAAAAGAGGATACAATGAAGAAAATAATGAAATAATGATGGATAAATACAAAATAAAGTATTTAACATACCTATGGATTGATAACCCTTTTAACAATGGGTTATTAGAACCGTGATTTCTAGGTTTGAAGAAGAAAACTATGATTTCTAGGTTGTTAAAACGATTGAGTTGCTGAGTTAGATAATGAAGATGCTTGATTTGAGGATTAAAAATGGAAAATCTTAATACAGGCTTATCCTTAGGATTTAAATGATAAATTCATAATTTGAAATTAAAATTTGAAAAATATAGTAAGATATGACAAACCAACCAGATTTCGTAAATCAGGCAAGGAAATTATTTTTTTATATACAAAAAATAGTTTAATTCTACCATGAAATCAAGAGTGGGAGGTGAAATCAAGGGTGGGAAAAGTATAATTGGAAGAATAATTCCTGACGAAATAGGTTAAAAAATGACCATTTTAAAAAATACATTGTGTATCTGGCCATTTTTAAGGATTTCGCTAAAAAAAAAAAGTGGCCGTGTATAAATATGATCTTTAAAACTAAGGAAAAGGAATACAAAAATGTTAAACTTACACCTAAGGTCCCGTTTGATAACCAATTGGTTTTTGGGTTTTGGTTTTTGAAAATTTAACTTGTTTTCGTAAAATTTCCTCACCATGGTTTTCATTTTTGTTAAAGACACATTTGAATTCCTAACCAAATTCTAAAAGCAAAAACAAGTTTTTGAAAACTATGTTTTTTTTTTAGTTTTCAAAAATTGGTTTGGTTTTTGAAAACATGGCAAGAAGGTAGGTGAAAATCCAAAGAAACTTAGAGTTAGAAGTGGTGTTTATAAGCTTAAAAACCAAAAACAAAAAACCAAATGGTTATCAAACGGGCCCTAATTTAATATTATGTGATTTTGGATTTTCTAGTATCAAAATGATTTTTTTAATCAATAAATGTTTGAAAACCCCATGTGAATAGAGACATGAGGGTGAATTGTGTCAATTATTTTTGCACTGCGTATCCCACATATACCTATGACATTATTAATAGGGCAGTTGCATAGATAGCAAATTGGACCAAATTAATAGCAAATATAGCACACAATTAAAATTAACTGTACAAGACCAAAAAGCTAGCTATCGTCAGATTCTATCCGTATCTATCACTGATAGACTTTGAATGATCTATCAGTAGACTTATAGATTCTGATTAATCAGAGTCTATCGCCGATAAACTCTGATAATCGAAGTCTATTGGATAGATTCTAATTAACTAGAGTCTATCAATGTCTATCAGTAATATACTCTGATAGATTTTGTTATATTTACAATTTTTTTACATTGTGCTATATTTGCAATTATATAATTCTGATTTGCCACACACGGCAAATTCTCTTATTATGATTTTATATTTTTCGAAAGGAAGCTACTAAATAATTAACCTATCTTTTTTTAAAATTCATTAACATATCTTTTTGATATCTTACTCTTTGTCACCGTTATTATTTTCTCAGACAGCACTATTTGATTGGAAATTGAAATCTTTATGAAATTCTAACATTCAATTTAATTTTTCAACTCATCATTTTATTTTTCTTTCCCAAGTTTTTCGACCAAAATGTTCAAATTTCATAATTTTTCTTAGAGTTATAAAGTAAATTAATAATTTAGCCTATGACAATATTTTAGGCCCGTTTGATAACCATTTCGTTTTTGTTTTTGATTTTTGAAAATTATGCTTGTTTTCTCCTAAATTCCCTACCATGACTTTCATCCTTGTTAAAGATGCATTTGAATTCATAGCTAAATTCTAAAAACAAAAACAAGTTTTTGAAAACTATTTTTTTTTTTTTCAAAATTGGACTTGGTTTTTGAGAAAAAGGAAGAAGGTTGATACTAAAACAAAGAAACTTATAAGTGAAAATAAACTTAATTTTCAAAAACCAAAAACGAAAAACGAAATGATTATCAAAGGGAGGCTTAAGTTTTCGTTATCAAATTGGAGTCTAAACAATACTTAAACAAAGGGTCTAGACTGTAAAATCTTTATTTTCCTTTCCTTTCTCCCGACATAAAAAAAAAAAAAAAAAAAAAGTTAGAATACTATTTTGGTTCTTGTACTTCAAATGCTCAAATTAGTTTATATACTTGTAATGAATCTTAAAATTAGTTTTACATTATAACTTTTCTTGAATGAAAATTATTATTATTATTAATTTTTTTTTTTTGAGGGAGTCTAAAAATTTGGGCGGTTGAATGAAAATTATTATTATTATTATTTTAAAATTGTATAAATAAATAAATAAATAAAAACTTCAAACTAACCATTTTGAGCAATAACTCGTGACCCAAAGATCAACTTAAATCTGACCTAAACCCGATCCAAGCTTGACTTGAGTATTGATCTAATGAGCAAAACTAAGGGTTGGGCCATAACCAAACAGTGCCTTGGTCCGTGTATTAATTGATCCAAGCTTGGCACATAACCAAACAGTGCCTTGGTCCGTTGTGCTTGGGGCTTGCACTTTTCACAGTCAAGTCAAATCAGGTCGGTTGAGTCCAATGGCGATGATGTTGAATATTGAGACATATTGAAAGTAAAGTACTGAAGTTGGAATATTTCAAAGGATAGATAATAAATCACCAAAATGATATTTATTAACAAAGTAAAAAATATTCCTATCAGATATCTCTCATTTCTAAATGTTAAAATAAGCTAGTAAAAACCATTTCTTATATTGTCCAAAGAGAGTTAAATAGATAACATATTGAAATGTGCAGGCACAGTTAAAAAATAGAGCAACAATATTAATGGCACTTTTCTTCTGCCTGACAACGCCATTTGGGATAGCAATAGGTATTGGAGTAAGGAAGACTTATGACGAAGAGAGCCCAAAAGCACTCATAGTTGAAGGGATTTTGAATGCAGCATCCGCTGGTATCTTAATCCATATGGCACTTGTGGATCTTTTGGCTGCTGATTTTATGAACCCTAGAATGCAGAGCAATGGAAGACTTCAACTTTTTGCTAATCTTTTCCTTATTCTTGGAGCTGCCTTGATGTCTTTACTCGCTATATGGGCTTGATATACACGTTAACTACATAAATAGGTCATTTGAGACCTAAAATTACATAAATGTCAAGCTTTGAAATTAATTTCAACTTTGTCTTAAGACAAGCCATTTGAAGTCTAATAGATGGTTGAATTGTGATACATATCCCTTATATTTTGTTATACTTATGTAAATTCGTGGGAAAAAAATATAAACAAAATGAAGTGGAATATTTTCTATAACCGTCAAATCATATATTGAAAAATCCCAAGACATCTCTCACATCTCTCATAACTTCCATCCAAATCTCTTCTCACTCTTCACCATTAAAATTCGTTCGACCATCAAAATCAAGGTTCCCGCGCGACAATCGATCCGTTGTAAAATAACAGGGTTCCTTAAAAAAAACAGAGATATATATATTGAGTTTTGAGGGTATATTTCTTGGCTTGATTTCAACATGTATTTGTGCTGGAAAGAAATTTCTTAATGGAACTCAATGATCTGTTTTGATGTAACCACACTAAATTAATTGTTGTGTTCTATTTTTTATTCTTATTTCTTCTCATTTGGATTTTTCTGGTTTTTTTTTTTTTTTTTAAACATCTGGTTTGTCTTTAATTTTCACAAACAGTATTGGAAGGATGAGTTTCTTGTTTGATAAGGCGATTGATTTGAATTTCTTCCTGTTGAATATTATTAAAAATAAAAATGTAAAAGAAAGTGAGATGTTTATATTCAATTCATCAAGAGTTTCAAAATGGATTGAAACATCAAATTCAATTTGAAGTTTCATATACAAATTTAACCTATGGAAGTTAAATTTGGTGTTATAACTCAATTGAGTTATGTTTTTCAAAGTTTCAATTTCATTTATTTTTGTTCTTTGGAGTTACTAAGTTGCTAGCCTATAAATAGCAACTTGTTTCTTCATTTGAATGATCCCATTCCATTTCGAGCATTCTTCCTTCTTTCTTTGTTTCTTTTGATCTTGAGTCGAGTTGACAGCAAGTATCCAAGAGTTCTGCCAGATCCAAGTAGTTCGAGGTTGCTGTTCTACCGAAATTAGTCGTTGTATCCTGCTTGCAACCTGTGTAGAGCGAATAATTGTCTTCAGGACAACGCTTTGTAAACGTGCCTCGACTATTTATTGTCAATATATTTTGCAACATTTGTCATATATACCGTGTCTGTATTGTTATTTACATTGTAATTGTTAGTATCAAGTTAAGGTGTAATCAGTTTGCTAGTGTTACTCAGTTCTTATATTAAGCATATTTCCAACAATCTAAAGAAAATTAGTTGCGATTGATGGCTACAAGTACCACCACTAATGTTGCTGCTTCTACCATGATGGGTTCAACCATTATCAACACTCATGCTGAAAATGAAAGATGATCTTCTATCTCACTATGTTGGACCGTGCTCACATATTGAATGAAGAATGTCAATTAGTTCTCAAGAAGCTCGAAGCTAAAGCTATTAAATAAGAAAAAGTGGATGCATCCTATGTTGCAATTACACTGTAAGTGGTTGTGACGACGCTTTTAGTATTGTCTATTGCAATGCCTATAAAACTTCAAGGTTTTTGTGGGGGGTATTGGCAAGATGTACAAGTTGAAAGATGTTGCACGAAGAATTTCCTACTTGGAAAATTCTTGAATTATTGATACCAATTTGGTAGTCAATTAGATGGAATTGCAAAATGATTGCAATGTGAGGAATTGGTCATGGACCATTCCAAGATAATATTGTGATTGAGAAGTTGCCTCCTTAATGGAAGAACATTAAGAACTATCTCAACTACAGACAAAAAATGGTGTCCATAAAGGATCTTTTATAAGACTCCACATTGAAGAGGACAACATGAAGGGAAACAAATCTCCAATTTAGAATCTAATATGAACGACTGCATAATTGTTTTCATTTATGAAGCAACACCGAAGACTGGTGATGATGTTGGTGCTACTAGACACGATTGTGTGGACAAGTCATTGTTCAAATTGAATAAGTGATGAAGAATAATAATAATAACTCTTCTACGTATATTGTTGAGTTGTGTGATGTATGACATTCTAGGTTGGGGCATGTCAATTATTGTGTAATGTCCCAGGATTTTTAAAACTAATCCTAGCGACATTACTAACTCCTAAACCAACTAACCTAATGCTCCGAAAATTTCGGCAACATAACGACATACATAAGACTAAACCAAATTTTTTATAATACCTGTTAAGCATAAAAACACACTTCTATAAGTCAAACAACTCACGACTACACTCCACAGAACCACAGATACATACCAGAATTTCTTCCACAAACTAGCGAGTCAGATCTCGCATTCACAACCAACGATAAAAAGATTCACAACTTTATTAGTAAAAACATACAACGCATTTGCTAGGAACAACTTAACTTTATTAAATAATAAGAGTTCAAACTTAAAATAAAACTACTCAAAGCTAAACCTAAATTCTCGAAATAAAACAACTAAATGAACCCTTGAATGAAAGAAACATAACACTATCCTATACAACCAGAAGAGTAAGATAAATACTATAACAGAACTATGAACCAATAACTAGATAACAGAAACGCCTAGGCCAGTGGAGTCACTCCTCGTGTGCCTCCTTGTCTGCATCATCTAAAAATGTTGGGGGGGGGGGGGGGGGAAGAAAGGGGAGGGGGTCAGTACAACCACGGTACTGGTAAGCAGCTCACACCCGGTGAGCCATCAAACAGCAAACAATACATCAATCATGCTCGACACACATCCAACATACTTTTAAAACAATAAACAACTAATCATGATTCTTAAAGCGAGAACTCAACAACGAGACCCATGCTGACTCAAAAATATAGCTTTATGCACACACACAACATGCTATGCAAACCCCACATGGTTTCTGAGTCATGCTCGCTTTCTTAACACATGATTTACGCGTCATGCCATGTACCAAAACACATGAATTACGCGCCATGCAACGCAACTTAACACGTGATTTATGCGTCACACTTCGCACCAAAACATGATTTTGGCGTCATGTAACGCACTCACACCTAACACATGAATTACGCGCCATACGCATTGCACACTCACACGACGCATCACGCTTCGCACCAATAACATGATTTTGCCGTCATGTAGCGCAATCTTAACACGTGATTTCCGCGTCATGCTTCGCACTCACAACCCACATGTGATTTACGCGTCACGCTCTACACCAGTAACATGATTTATGCGTTCATGTAGCGCAATCTTAACACGATATTTTCGCGTCACGCTCTGCACACACAACCTGACTCACCTCTCATTCGAAAGGGATGAAAGCCCCGGCGCAGCGGAAGGGCATCGATAGGACCTTATGCCGTATATTAATTAATATCAAAATACCGTTACGAAAAGGCAAAACAAAACTTTAAACATGCTTTAAAGCCGCTGTAAAACGCTATAAACATGCTGAAAACAACTAGAAAATAAAACTACTTTTATTTTCATGCTTTTCTAAAGAAACGGGAAAGAACCGTTACAAACCTTCCTTGTAGACTTGACCGTTCTTCGCCAACGATGCTTCAACGAACAAAAACGCAGCAACCCTCTCGTAGTTTCTTCGCTGGAAATTTCTTCTTAGACACAATAACCACAAAGGTTACACCGGTATGTCTCTAAGTCTAGGAGGCAAAAGACTTGTGGGAGTCTTTCTCTAAGAGGGAGGCTAGAGAGAATTCTAGGGTCTTGTCTTGTGAGTCTAAGAGCAAGAGGGCTACTAAACCATTAGGTCTAGTGTTCTATTTATAGGAGAAAGGCCATGAATAAAATATTCACATTAAATCAATTATTTCCATAAATGATTTAATCTATTCCTTATTTAATCAATCCATGATCAATCAATTCCATAATTGATTAATCTTTTCCACAAATGACTAATTACTTCCATAAGTGATTAGATCATTTCCATAAATGATTAATCACTTCCATAAGTGATTAATTATTTCCATAATTGATTAATTTTCAATTAATTAACTCTTTTTTTTTTTACTAAAACAATTAATTAACTCTTTAAATAATTGGTCACCAATTAAATATCACATATTTAATTTTTAGACTTGATTTAATTAATTTCCCAAATTAATTTTAGGCATTAAATTAATAAATTCATGTTTGAACTCTTTCAAATTCCTATAAATTTAATATGAATCAAATTCACATTTATATTTGAAATTTCTTCAAATATTTATTTTTCTCATAATAATATATCAATATATATTATATTTTTTCCCTTAGTAAATTGAACAATTTCAATTTACATTTATTACTTAGTTGCCTCAAATTACTTTATGAGCTACCGGTGGCACCTAATGGACCTGCAGATCAGAAGCTCCAACGATGTGAGATTAATTGGTCAAACTCATTAACCAAATTAATCAATATTCGTTATGAAGGATTGGAATTCCGTAATTCCGTAAAGTGGAAGCGTGATTGAGACCGATTCGTAATTATTTTTGTTTTAATCTAAAATACCAATACATTGGCAATAAACTTAGAACTATTCTAGATTTATATTAAGGCTAAGCATACAAAAATATTAGATCTAAATCTAATTTATATAGTAACAAGTTACTTACTCTCGTTGACGACTCTGATTAAATTCACCAACTGCTTGTGAAATAATCACGAACTAGTGCGAACACCACCACTATGGCTACACCGGTATGACTCTAAGACTACTAGAGGCAGGAGGCTTGTGGGAGCCTTTGGGAGAATTCTCTGAGAGTAGGAGAATGAATGGGATGCCTTTCACCCCACCCTAGGGGTCCTATATATAGTAAAGTCCAAGACCTTTTTCCTAATAAGAAAAGGGAAGCCCTTTTCCTAATAGGAAAAAGTCTCTAATTTTAATAAATAAATAATTAATTCCATAATTAATTAATTTCCCAATTAAATATCATATATTTAATCTTATGGATTTTATTAAAATTAAAATTAATATGAATCCAATTCATATTAAATTTATTTGAACTCTTTCGAATATTTTATTTCCTAATAGGAAAAAGTCTCTAATTTTAATAAATAAATAATTAATTCCATAATTAATTAATTTCTCAATTAAATATCATATATTTAATCTTAGGAATTTTATTAAAATTAAAATTAATATGAATCCAATTCATATTAAATTTATTTGAACTCTTTCAAATATTTTCTTTCCTAATAGGAAAATGTCTCTAATTTTAATAATTAATTAATTCCATAATTAATTAATTACCCAATTAAATATCATATATTTAATCGTAGGGATTTTATTAAAATTAATATGAATCCAATTCATATTAAATTTATTTGAACTCTTTCAAATATTTTCTCTCAAGAATTAATTTTTGAAATTAATTCAAAAATTATATTATAAAGTTTCATAAACTTTATATTATAATGCATCAATATACATTATACGATTCCCCAAATAAATTGAACACTTTCAATTTATAATTTATACTTAATTGCCTCAAGTCTCTTTACGAGTTACCAGTGGGACCTAATGGACCTACAGATCAGAAGCTCCAACGATACGAGACTAATTGGCCAAACTCATTAACCAAGTTAGTCAACATTCGTTAACTGTGGGTCACTCCACTAAAGACCCACAGCTGCACTCTTCTCACTGTAGAATATTTCTGTGTCCACGGATATCGACCAAGCAGTAAGTCAATCCTTCACGTGTGTTCGTAACACCAGCTGGGTCAAATTACCGTTTTACCCCTGGGTTACCTCTGGTTCCTTAAATACCATTGATACCTCTAATGAACAAGTTGTTTAGGGTCCAACCACTAAACAGAAGTTCCTCTCGAGCCAGGAGAGGACGGCGCACCTTTGTTCAAACCCCGGAATCAGCCCTTAAGGGAACACACATCTACTTACCCCAATAGGGGAAGGAGTGAATTCCATCTTGTACTGTTATGTTCCCAGCCCCCATTCGGTCTTGCCCCTGAAATGGTAGGATTATTGAGTCGGCGAACTGGCCACTCTCACCCATACAAATATAAGGACAATCCCTCCTGAAAGGGGTTCATAACAGACTCAGGATTGAGATTGAGTTACCTAGGTCATCCTATTGAAATAGAAACCTAAACTAGTTAACGGCGTTACATCTAGTGGTTACTATTTCGCGGTCCGGTCTTATGCAAACTCATTGCATAGGATACCCCCACCCGCATGTCTCCTACATGGATGCTTTGGATCATTGCATCTGTATCGAATACAAGGTGGGCAATATCACATAGTGTCACCAGGATAAGGTACCCAACCTTATCCCTATACTATAGACTTTTCAGGTTGTTACTTGGACACTGATCCCCGTATGTCCCCACATACTAGTCCAAGTTTCATTTAAACAACCTTGGATCTTAGTTTATTGGATTTAGGGTTTATTAATGCAAACTCGATTATTCAATAACCAAATTACTGAATTACTCAAATAACACTTTATTGAGATCGATTAATTTGTTTCATTTACTATCTACGAGTTTTAGGGCATAATACCCAACAACTCCCACTTGAACTAAAACTCTAGTGGGCAATGTACATCAACAATCAAAATTGAATGAATAATCATTGAAGTAGGAATAGTAGTTTGTATTAATACTGTATAATACATGAAAAGTACAAATACAGATAAATACAATAAACTAGGGCATTCATAATACCCATTACACTTCTCCCACTTGCCCTAGATTATTCTATGTACATATCTCGCAGACCTAGACCCTCTAGATGACCCTCAAACACTTTAGCCGTGAGAGCCTTCGTAAATGGATCAGCAATATTTTGCTCAGAGGCTACCTTCGTGACGACCACGTCCCCTCGTTGCACGATCTCTCTGATGAGATGATATTTGCGCTCTATGTGCTTGCCTCTTTTGTGACTGCGAGGTTCTTTAGAATTTGTCACTGCACCACTATTATCACAGTAAAGGGTGATTGGCAAGTTCATATTTGAAACAACTTCCAAATCCATCAAGAACTTCCATAGCCATACAGCCTCCTTAGCTGCTTGACAAACAGCGACATATTCGACCTCCATGGTGGAGTCTGCAATGCATCCTTTCTTGATGCTACGCCAGACTACAGCTCCCCCGTTGAGGGTAAATACTGACCCTGATATGGATTTCCTAGAATCCTTATCAGTCTGAAAGTCAGAGTCTGTGTATCCTGTAAGGATCAAATCCTTAGAGCCATACACAAGCTGATAGTCCCTCGTTCTCCGAAGATACTTGAGGATATTTTTAACTGCAGTCCAGTGGTCTAACCCTGGATTGGACTGGTACCTGCTGACTATCCCAACTGCATAGCAAATGTCAGGTCGAGTACACAACATGGCATACATAAGACTGCCCACAGCTGAAGCATAAGGGATGCGTCTCATATCCTCAATTTCTTGAGGTGTCTTAGGACATTGTTCCTTAGACAAATGAACTCCATGCCTGAAGGGTAGTAAACCCCTCTTGGAATTCTGCATCTTATATCTAGACAACATCTTGTCTATATATGATGCTTGAGACAGGGCTAACGTTCTGCTCTTACGATTCCTGATAATTTGAATCCCTAGAACATACTGAGCTTCACCCAAATCTTTCATTTGGAACTCAGTCGATAGCCATTTTCTAATGTCAGCTAGATATTCTACATCATTCCCAATGATAAGAATATCATCTACATACAACACCAGAAAAACTACTGAACTTTTGATAATCCTTTTGTAAACACAAGGTTCATCAACGTTCTGGTCAAAGCCATACAATTTGACAGCAGTGTCAAACTTTATATTCCAAGATCTGGAAGCTTGCTTCAACCCATAAATGGATCGTCTAAGCCTGCAAACTTTTTGCTCCTGACCTTGAGCAACGAACCCCTTTGGTTGAGACATAAAGATGTTCTCATTAAGATTGCCATTCAGAAAGACAGTCTTGACGTCCATTTGCCAAATCTCATAATCATAAAAGGTGGCAATGGACAAGAGAATTCTTATCGACTTTAACATGGCAACTGGGGAGAAGGTTTCCTCATAGTCCACCCCCTCCTTTTGGGTATAACCCTTTGCCACAAGTCGAGCTTTGAAAGTCTGTACTTTCTCAGCTGCGTCTCGTTTTCTCTTGTAGATCCTTTTGCACCCTATGGGTTTAACCCCTTCAGGTAGGTCTACAAGATCCCAGACTTGATTGAAGTACATAGACTCCATCTCTAGGTCCATAGCTTTGACCCACTGGTCATGGTCCACATCATTCATTGCCTGTCTAAAGGTCAATGGATCCTCAACCCCATCATCAGGTATGACAGTTGAAGTTTCTGCTAAACCCAGATAGCGTTCAGGTTGAATAACAATCCTCCCACTACGTCGAGGCATTCTCAACTCTTGAGAAGGATGGGCTTGACCAGATGTACTGGGCTCATCAACAACTCTTGTTGAAGGTCCAACCTCTGAACTGGGTTCATCAACAACTCTTGTTGAAGGTCCAGCCTCATCAACAACTCTTGTTGATTCATTTGTAGCTTTACCAGAAAGTTCACTTAACACAATTTTACTGAGTGGTATGTGTTCTTTAATGTGGTCTTCTTCCAAGAAAGTAGCATTTGTCGATACAAACACTTTATTTTCTTTTGGATCGAAGAAGTATCCACCTCTTGTTTCTTTTGGGTAGCCTACGAATAGGCATAATTTTGAACGTGAATCCAATTTCTTTGGGTTTGATACTAACACATGTGCAGGGCAGCCCCAAATTCTGAAATGACGTAAACTAGCTTTACGCCCTTTCCAGAGCTCAAATGGTGTTTCAGAAACACTCTTTGAGGGAACAACATTCAAAATATAAACTGCAGTCTCTACTGCATAACCCCAAAAAGAACTAGGCAACTGAGCATAGCTCATCATAGATCGAACCATGTCTAACAAGGTTCTGTTTCTCCTTTCAGATACACCATTCTGCTGAGGTGTACCTGGTGCTGAGAGTTGGGACGATATTCCATGTTCTATCAAATAGTTTTGGAATTTTAAATTTAAATACTCTCCACCTCGATCAGATCGAAGTGTTTTAATGGTCTTACCTAACAAGTTCTCAACTTCAGTCATGTACTCCTTGAACTTTTCAAGGGCTTCAGACTTATGAATCATTAGGTATAAATAACCATACCTTGAATAATCATCTATAAAAGAGATGAAATATTCATACCCTCATCGAGCTCTTACATTCATTGGACCACAGAGATCCGTATGTACGAGTTCTAAGGGCTCCTTGGCACGATAACCTTTTCCAGTAAAAGGTCGTTTGGTCATCTTACCTTCGAGACATGACTCACATGGAGGTAAAATACCATCTTCTAACTGGCTTAGAAGTCCGTTCTTAACCAATCTCCCAATCCTATTGAGATTTATGTGGCCAAGTCTCAAGTGCCAAAGATAGGTACTTTGAGAAACTTTTTGCCTTTTTGGTTGAGTCTCAGCTGTTTTAAACATTTCATTGTTCAAAATAGCCCTAGACTCTATTGGTCTTAAGACATACAAATTGTTCTCCATTTTTGCAGAACATATATCAGCACCCCTTTTAGTAATGAAAGCTTCATTCACAGAAAAGGACACTGAATACCCTTGTTCTAGCAAACAAGAAATAGAAATCAAATTTCTTTTTATATTTTTTTTTGGGAACCATATATACGTTATCTAATAACATATAGCGTTCCCTGGAGAAGAACATTTTAATACCTGCCACTACTTTAGCTGAAATGAGCTCCCCAGTCCCAACTCTGAGAGTCATTTCCCCAACGTCTAACTATTGCCAGGAGCTCATTCCCTCAAAGGAAGAGCATACGTGATGAGTGGCACCTGAATCAAGGATCCAGGTTGTATCATCATTTTCCACTATACACGTTTCAATGATCAATAAATCAAATTTATTTTCATTGAGATGTGCTAAGCACTCTATGTCATATTCATCATGAACAATTTCAGATAAATTAGACATGTGGGCTTGAGGACCGTCCTCCGTTAAGACCAATTCCACGCATTTAGTGTTTAAGTTCATTTTCTTAGTTGTATTAGAAATACCAGTTTTGTAATTGGCGTTATTAGAGGCATACAAAGAACGTTTCATTGCTGATAGAACAAACAAATTAACTTAATAAGTATTGTTGCATTAACCCATTACACAAAATAATATTATTATTTTAATCCAATCAATTTAGCAAAAGTAATGATTGACCCATAGAATAAACATTCATTTTGCAACGATACTTCAGAGGTTTAGAACAACAGCTACCGTAGGGTAGTCAGCTACTCCTCTGAATTGAGACAATCTCAGCCAATCCCTATTCCCGGAATAACTCATATTCCAATAGTTCTTAGCTACCGTTTTTTCGGTCAGGAAATTATTAACACCTTAACAATTTCCCGTAAGTGTGACCCTCCATTTTTCAGATTTCAGAGGTCGGCCCCAACAATGCTACCGTAGGGAAAGTCAAAGTTGGAAATGGACCTAAGAAACCCTATCCATTTCTGGAGTTTGCGTTGTTCCGACTCCCATGATCAAGCCCTCCGTAGGGTGATCGCTCCCAGGGCGACTCGCAGGCAGATCATGGACATCTCACGGTGCAACCTAATGGAGGAAACCGTAGGATACGTTGACACGTGTCCTGCTCCCACTTACTATCAAATACTCCCTCATTCACCTTGATATTAATCCATGCAAACACCATCCGTAGGGGGTCACTCCCAGGGTGACTCGAGGCCAAGCATGAACCTCACGTTGTGAACTTTTGAGGACGTGAGAGCAAAACTTGATTTATGAAAATCTTGTTTTGATATATTTCCTCCCACTAAGTATTTTTATAATTATAGGGTCTATTACTTAGGTAAATTCCGGCTAAGTGAATCTATCTAAGTCTATGCCTGCATATAACTTTTATATATATAGGTCTTTTCTCTGATGTGTCTAGGTGAATTAAACACTTTTAATTACCTAGAGACATTGCATGCTAATATAACTATGGTTAATTCAACTCAAGTTCCGAGTCAGTTCCCAGGTAGCAGGTGTTCCGTAAACCGTCATCTTAAGTACCTCCAGCCTTAGACAGAACTTTATCGGGAGAGTTCCCTTATAACCATAGTAATGTAAACTCTTTACTCTACAGATCTAGGTGAATTAAACTTTTTTTAATAAACCTAGTGACATTGCATGCTAACATTTAGCTATGATTAATTCAACTCCGGTATTTCGGGTTAGTTCCCAGGTAGGAGGTGTTCCGTAATCCGTCATCTTAAGTACCTCCAGCCTTAGACAGAACTTTATCGGTAGAGTTCCCTTATAATCATAGTAATGTTTTTCCTACTTAGTCAATAAAACTATTTTTAATTCTAAGTAAGAAAATAATTCTAATCATATTAGAATTATAATGAGCTTAGGTCTAATTAATTTTAAACATTTTAAAATTAATTCATTTTAACCTAAGGTCCTATGTTTGCATGCAACTCTTTGTTATAGGTTGACGGTTTCTAATCAATTTTATAACTTATTATAAAATTTTAATGATTAGCCCTATAACATGCTTCTATGGTGTTGGAAAAATAACAATCATATTCTAATTATTAAACACCATATTATTATGACGCCGATAACGATAATATAATGATTATATTAATCTAAGGTGGTGTCATCCTTCATGCAATTTCAATTTCATTTAATTAATATCGATTATATTAATTAAACATCCACGAAATTAAATTACATGAAATTTGACATTAATATAATATAACTCTTATATTAATCTAATTAATGTCATGCTCAATGCTATTCCATTTTCATTTAATTAATATAACATTTTATATTAAATCATACATGAAAACAAGCATTGATTTATATTTATTATTTTCATTCATAATATGACTAATTATATTAATTCTCATGAAAATAATCCTAAGCATGCATGCTACATTAATTAAATATAACCATTATATTTAGCTAAATTAATGTCATGCATCATGCTTCACCAATTTCATATATTTAATATAACAATTATACTAAATAACTCATGAAATTAAATTCATGCATAATTACCATACATTATAACAACTATAACATAAATATGCATGAAAACATGCTTAACCTATGGTGGGAATTTAAGCTATATGACATCCATAAAGCAAATAAATAACAATTGAACCGGTTAATTTTGGCCCCTAAGATAAAATAAAGCATAAATTACAATAATTATAGCTAAATTCTATCCTAAAAGTCATTCTGCAACTCCAAATACTGGTCTAGACCGCCTGAACCGACCCGAACCACTTCGAACCAGCTACGAAAACCACGAACCGAGCAAAATTCCAGCTGAACCGGACCAAATCGGTCCCAGCCCAACCAGACCGCGTGAACCGGACCGCCCAACAGCCTTGAACCGTCATGTTGCGAATCCCTAACGTGTGCTGTAATCGCGATTTCTCCGACTTTTATCTCATAAAAACCTATTCTAGACCTGGACTTACATAGGACGATTTTACATAAAAAATACCCGAAACACCGGGCCCTTACATGATCAAATCACATAAAAAAGTAAAATCTATGGCCATAAAATTAACCTAAACAGTTCAATGCAAAATCAAACCCACCAATAGCCAATGCAAATTTTAGAGAAACAAAATTAGATCTACGATCGGCTCTGATACCAATTCAAGGATTGGAATTCCCTAATTCCGTAAAACGGAAGCGTGATTGGGACCGATTCGTAATTAATTTTGTTTTAATATAAAATACCAATACATTGGCAATAAACTTAGAACTATTCTAGATTTATATTAAGGCTAAGCATACAAAAATATTAGATCTAAATCTAATTTATATAATAACAAGTTACTCACTCTCGTTGACGACTCTGATTAAATTCACCAACTGCTTGTGAAATAATCACGAACTAGTGCAAACACCACCACTATGGCTACACCGGTATGACTCTGAGACTACTAGAGGTAGGAGGCTTGTGGGAGCCTTTGGGAGAATTCTTTGAGAGTAGGAGAATGAATGGGATGCCTTTCACCCCACCCTAGGGGTCCTATATATAGTAAAGACCAAGACCTTTTTCCTAATAGGAAAATGAAGACCTTTTCCTAATAGGAAAAAGTCTCTAATTTTAATAAATAAATAATTAATTCCATAATTAATTAATTTCCCAATTAAATATCATATATTTAATCTTAGGGATTTTATTAAAATTAAAATTAATATGAATTCAATTCATATTAAATTTATTTGAACTCTTTCAAATATTTTCTTTCCTAATAGGAAAAAGTCTCTAATTTTAATAAATAATTAATTAATTCCATAATTAATTAATTTCTCAATTAAATATCATATATTTAATCTTAGGAATTTTATTAAAATTAAAATTAATATGAATCCAATTCATATTAAATTTATTTGAACTCTTTCAAATATTTTCTTTCCTAATAGGAAAAGGTCTCTAATTTTAATAATTAATTAATTCCATAATTAATTAATTACCCAATTAAATATCATATATTTAATCGTAGGGATTTTATTAAAATTAATATGAATCCAATTCATATTAAATTTATTTGAACTCTTTCAAATATTTTCTCTCAAGAATTAATTTTTGAAATTAATTCAAAAATTATATTATAAAGTTTCATAAACTTTATATTATAATGCATCAATATACATTATACGATTCCCCAAATAAATTGAACACTTTCAATTTATAATTTATACTTAATTGCCTCAAGTCTCTTTACGAGTTACCAGTGGGACCTAATGGACCTACAGATCAGAAGCTCCAACGATACGAGACTAATTGGCCAAACTCATTAACCAAGTTAGTCAACATTCGTTAACTGTGGGTCACTCCACTAAAGACCCACAGCTGCACTCTTCTCACTGTAGAATATTTCTGTGTCCACGGATATCGACCAAGCAGTAAGTCAATCCTTCACGTGTGTTCGTAACACCAGCTGGGTCAAATTACCGTTTTACCCCTGGGTTACCTCTGGTTTCTTAAGTACCACTGATACCTCTAATGAACAAGTTGTTTAGGGTCCAACCACTAAACAGAAGTTCCTCTCGAGCCAGGAGAGGACGGCGCGCCTTTGTTCAAGCCCCGGAATCAGCCCTTAAGGGAACACACATCTACTTACCCCAATAGGGGAAGAAGTGAATTCCATCTTGTACTGTTATGTTCCCAGCCCCCATTCGGTCTTGCCCCTGAAATTGTAGGATTATTGAGTCGGCGAACTGGCCACTCTCACCCATACAAATCTAAGGACAATCCCTCCTGAAAGGGGTTCATAACAGACTCAGGATTGAGATTGAGTTACCTAGGTCATCTTATTGAAATAGAAACCTAAACTAATTAACGACGTTACATCTAGTGGTTACTATTTCACGGTCCGGTCTTATGCAAACTCATTGCATAGGATACCCCCACCTGCATGTCTCCTACATGGATGCTTTGGATCATTGCATCTGTATCGAATACAAGGTGGGCATTATCACATAGTGTCACCAGGATAAGGTACCCAACCTTATCCCTATACTATAGACTTTTCAGGTTGTTACTTGGACACTGATCCCTGTATGTCCCCACATACTAGTCCAAGTTTCATTTAAACAACCTTGGATCTTAGTTTATTGGATTTAGAGTTTATTAATGCAAACTCGATTATTCAATAACCAAATTACTGAATTACTCAAATAACACTTTATTGAGATCGATTAATTTGTTTCATTTACTATCTACGAGTTTTAGGGCATAAAACCCAACACGTTAACTGTGTGTACATTCCACTATGGAGTCACAGTTACACTCTTCTCACTGCAGACATATTTTCTGTGTCCACGGATATAGACCAAAAACGACTAGTTAGTCCTTCACGAGTGTCCGTAACACCAGTTGGGTCAAATTATCGTTTTACCCCTAGGTTACTTCTATTTCCTTAAGTACCAGTTCTCCTCTAATGAACAACCTATTTGTGGTCTAACCATCAAACAAAAAACCATCTCGTGCCATTGAGAGGGTAGGGCCATTTGTTCAAGACTCGAAGTTACCACTTAAGGAAACACTCATATGCTTTCCTACAGTCGGGAAGGAGTGAATTCTATCTTTTATGATTATGTTCCCAGCTCCCCACTCGGTCTTGTCTCCAAAATGGTAGGCTTATTGAGTCGGCGTATTGGCCACTCTCACCCATACAAATTGTTGGGCTCCTAGAGTGAGTAAAAATATGGTATAAAAAGACTATAGAACTCTGTGCAACTATACACAGTCCGCAACAAGTAATAAGTATTATCAATCCAAGGCCTGAATTAGCTTCCACTTTATCTATTTTATATAACTCTTTAATGGTTTCAAAGATAGTAAAAATAATTTGTTTTTATAGGAATAATGCTGAAGAAAAGTAAATGACAGAACATAAAATAATCAAATAGGCAGACAAATTAGAAACCGGCGCTGGTTAGGTTTCAGTAATTGTTTAAAAAGATGCTCTAGCAATATTATTGATCATGCAAAACTCTCGCAGTATTATTAGCAGATTCCTCCCGGAACTCCAAATCTTTTGGAATGTGTTTCAACCCCAATGAAGTACTACCGATCGAGCACTAGGCAACTGGCTATCCCTAGCTCAGTCACTGGCGTTCACCAATACACAATGATCGTAGTGTGATTAATCGCCACACACTGTCTAAATCATCCCTGAAACTAGAGAGAAGTATTCATACCGGCTGGCCAGACGGGCATAAAATAGAAATGAACACAACAATTAATCAAGATGCATTAACCAATATTTATTACTAGAAATGACGCACATCAATCACATTGTTCCTAACCAACGCCTAAGCTACTTAGTTCATAAGATGCATGGAAACATACGTTACAATCTGAGTAAGCATGTCCATGACTACAAGATAAAACAAGAAAATATTAATTCCCCTGAACAGCTTGCAATCGATGGTCTTCTAGATGGTCTCTAATCTTCCTTCACTATTCGGCTCCCAAAGGTGGAAGTAACTTTCCAAGAATGGAATGTTTTCTCCCAAAAGTGGAATGACTTTGACTTAGGCGGCTACTCCCTTTTATAGAAGGATAGGAGGCTTGACTTAGGTCAACCTGGACAAGTGTAGGGCTCTCCTTGCTCCTTTATCACGAGAATAACTCAACAGAATTCAGTTTGTCAACTTGGCTAACGAACTGTGACGTGGCAGTTTTGCTCCCAGTTTTGCTGCAGCACAGAATTTGCTCCCTCCAGTCGCCCAGCAGCATAATCTGCACAAAATAATTTCCAAAGCTTCCATTCTTCCAAATGGGTTAAAACATATAATATCTATCTAAAACCAACCCTATTTAGCACGAAAGACACACAAATCCCTATAGAAATGAGGCCTAAATAACTACCTTTTGGACAGTTATCACACCGCCAAGCTTGAACTATTGCACGTCCCGAGCAATACTAACCAACCTTCCCTTAAGAATTCAAAGCATTAGACAAAGAAATAGCTTAATCAAATCAGACAATCCAACACTGCCTTTAACCTTTACCTGAGCACTCTACAAAACCAAGATCTACTGCAGCAAAATGATTCCTCCGGCATGGACAAATAATCACCACTTTTAACTCAATTCTAAGAACTTGCCACAACCTAACTCTATTATCAGACATTCAAAATACATTTTCAAGGGGTTTATATTTTTTGCTTTTTAGACTTAAAGCAACCTTACAGTCATAAGCTCTTAAGCATGGGATGACCCACTTTATGGTGCAGTATACCCTTGCCTCAAACTCATCACCAACTAGGCTAAATACTCTTTATAAAGCTCACAAATCCTTAGTTATTCTATCTTTTGTCCCTCAGAATGGTGACATTTTATGATGAAGCTCACTTAAGTTCTGGGAGACAGAAAAACTGCTGGATCATCATTCATCCTTCAAAACTTTTGCTCTATGAATTTTCTCAGCAAAATCAATCAATTTTTTTCAGCAAATAATTTTTTTCTCATTTTCACATTTCCTAGGTCATCTTTTGACGCGAAGACAAACTGTGGGTATCACAATGTCCCCGGTTACTCAATAACCTAACAAATTTTTACTTGAAGGAGATGAATGCTCGAGCAAAACAATTGGAGTAGCAAAAAGTCCCCCAAACTTGAATTATTCATTGTCCCCAATGAATCATCAATTTTGGAATTTATACCCCCAAACTTAAATTTTTCTATCTGAATTTTCAATCTAAGCGTGGGGCTAGAACTAAGCGTAAAGTGGATCATAAAAGTCAACACTACCTCCAGAATCTTCTTTGCCGCAACAACAGACCAGGCTAGAAGAAATGCTCAAGCAAAAGGTTTCTGGAGATCAGAATACCTTGATCTAATTAAGCTTAACCAGTCCAAGATTAAAAAATTCAGAAGAAAAGTAGTTAAGTTAGAGTTACTCAGTGCTCATAGAACAGAAACAACTTCGGAAATTTCATTAAAACATGAAAAAGAATTTACATAAGCAGAGATATTTTTTTAGAAACAGAAAAATCAAAAAGAAGCAAACATATCATCAGCAGAAAAGGAGATTAGAAAATGCGCGAGCAAACAAAAATTCAAGAACAAAAATTATGCTCGCTCAAGGCCACTTCATCCTTCAGTCCTCTGATGTGCAAATTGCTTACCGCAAGTGTACGGGTCAAGTAATAATATAGTGATTTTGCAATCGAATGTCGTCCTCTGGATTGGTGTCTAGCCAAATTTTAATTATCAAAGATACTTTTGACCAATTTTATTTAGGGAATCAAATAGAATGAGAATATGATTTAATCAAACACAAAACTAAAGCTAAAAGTGACAATCTAATGGGAATAATTGGTCTTAGGGATTTGATTTCACCAATTGGAGTTATGGATTAATAAACAAATTAACAAATACTATGATTCATAAATCTTGGCAACTAAAATCACACATATCTCTCCCGAGCATACATGATTCTCCCATATGAAATTGAACCCGATATCCCTATCTAAATTCAATAAACATACAAGGCAATAAGGCTAACCTTTATAACAATTTCTAGAATTAACCTTAATCTCCCGATTTTTAGCTAAATTCTAGTTATGCATACGGAATACTAATTTAAATCCTCTCTCCCGAGTTAGATTCAAATATAAACATCAATCAATTTATGGCCAGTAAATCGAAAGCATTAAGGATACAACATATGCATAAATGAAATCAATAGCATAAAAACAGTAAATCAATCCATAACGTGCCCAACGACTACATCAATCCCTAAGAATTAAAGCCTAGCTACTCATACACAACGTTACAATATAGCGAGAGTCTAAAACAACCATCAAAACTAACTAAAGGAAGGGAAAAGAGAAATAGACTCGTTGTAGGCCTAGACCGAACGTCCTCGTCACGATCCCCACGAACAATGGGTTGATTTCCAACTCGTCCCCTTTGCTTCAGCTCAAGAATCCCTCAATTCTGTCCTATTGTCGGCTCCAAAAGTCCCCAAATCGAAGTCCCCTCAAACCTAGCCGAAAAGAAGCTTATATAGCAGATTTTTCGTCTTAGCGTCTCGACGCTGTCAAGACAGCGTCTCGACGCTGCCTTCAAAACGTGCGTTTCAGTAAGCGAAATAACACAGCATCGAGACGCTAAGGTCGCAGCGTCTCGACGCTAAGGTCGCAGCGTCTCGACGCTAAGGTCGCAGCGTCTCGACGCTAAGGTCGCAGCGTCTCGACGCTGTGATCTTTACCCGCCTAATCAGATATGGAATGTGAGTGTCGAGACGCTAGCCTGCTGTTGACTGAAATTTGACTTTTTTCCTCTTTTACTCTTTTCATTCATTTGCATCTTTTCACGTCCCGAGCACCCGATTAACTCTAATATTGCGCTATAGCTCCAATCAACCATTTCCTACAAAATAAACAATAAAGCACAATAAAATGACCCAAACATCATAAAAGACTAGCTAAATTAAATAAGTAAAAGTAGCTAGCTATGCTCGCTATCATCCTCGTGGCCCTGTTCATTCTCATCATCCTCTTCTCATCTTTCAACAGGTGGGGGCGGAATCCAGGGGTTCAACAGATCCTCAGGGAATGCAGGAATGGCTGGATATGGTTTTGAAAAGTTCTCTTGCAGCGCCTTCTTTAAACTAGTATCACGATTCTTAACATAGTTCCAGAAGGTTAAAGCCTGCCTTTCAGCAAACTCCTGCCTGCTGGCCGAAAGTGCCAGTTGTTCTAAAATCGTGTTGATGTCGTAGACAAGTCCACCTTGACGTACCTCCTGCATACGCTGGAGTCGTGCCAAATTAGGCGTGTTGATGATCCCCTTGTCAAACACAATCACATCTCCCTCATCCACTGGAACCCCTGCTCTCCTGCAAAGCATCGTGATCGTGTTCGGAAAAAACAGTTTCCCAACTTTCTTTTTCCAACATCCAGAAATTTCATTAACAACGATCCTCCCTACGTCAACACTGAGAGACCGCAAGATTGCAAAAGCTAGAAGAACCTGTTCCCTGGAGATTGTCGAGTCATGTGTTGTTGGAAGCATCCTCTGTCCGATAAATCCCATTCACATGTTCGCTTCCCTTTTCAAATAAGCCGACTGGAACGTCCTCTTCTCAGTCTTGGACAGTTGCCACTGTGCCCCTTCAATACGTACCTCCCGCACAGCCTCACTTAGTTGCTCATTAGATGGCGCTACAACCATCTCATTATATGCCGCATGGGGGAAATTCTGAAGGTTATACAGTGCGTTGATAACACTAGGACTCCAGTCTACCTCGACTCCTCGAACAATCACCTGGAAACCATCTTCTTTGTCAATGTTAGCATAAAATTCGCGCATCACCTGCGCGTTTACAGACTCAGGCTTCGCACAAAACAACTCCCAGCTGTGGTCTGCAATACCGATCCTTAGAAAATGCTGAAGATCACCGCTGAATCCTCTCTCAAATAAAAAATCTCTTCTCAGAAGCTCAGAGTATTTTGCTCTGGAAAAATTGTTAACGAAGCGATCATACGGCAATTGTGGCTCTTCTATTTCATCGCGTTCCTCCGATGCTTTAGCAACATTTTTGCCCTTTTCCGCCTTGCGCTTGAGCAACCGCTTTTCCTCAGCTTCCTTCTCTGCGTCTTCTCTTTCTTTTTCCTCAGCTTTTTTTTTCTCTCATTCCTCTCGCTCTGCCTTTTCTTTCTCAGAATCCGACGACGGTGGTGATGGGGTATCAGTCCGAATCACCTGAACGCGCCCAGCCTTCCGCTTAATGCGGCGACGTTTCAGAGGTTCGGGCATGATGACCTCAACACGGCCTCCTGAACTGGCTCTCCTTCAGTCGCAACCTCTACTTCTTGAACCTCGTCAGCCTGGTTTTCTTGATTCCCTTCAGCATTCTTTTCTTGAACTCCTTCCGTATCTGGAACTATCAGTTCTACCTCTTCTGGATTCGGCACCTCAGACTCTCTTTGATGTCCTTCTTCTAATGAGATAGCAACATCCTCTGTTGCCTCTTGGATAGGTTCTTGATCTTCATTCCTCTGCTGCCTCCTTCGCCTCTTGGCTTCCCTCTCTTCTGGTGTTCTTTTCTTCTTTGTTTTTTCTTTCGGTATCTCAGGATTAACTGATACTTCTTCCTCTTCATTATCTCTCTCTCTATTTGCTCTCGTCTTTGCCATGGAAGACTCAGGGTTTTCACAGAGAAAAACAACGAAGGAAGAAGAAGAAATTCGAATAGCAAAGGGATTAAATGCGAAGGGGAAAGTTAAAATAACTTACCATCGTCTGTGAATAAATAAAGCCTCAGCAAAATCAAATCCCAACTGAAAAGATTTGCCACATTAAATTATATTACCGTTTAATCGCATGCAACCTGAAAATTTGAAACCAGCAACGGTAAAATCATGGATTCCAATCGCCCCTAGTAAATATTCATGCGCTGTCCAACTTCAAAGCCCTTGGATCATCTCCATGTGACACGTGGCTCCACCAGATGACTCCATGCAATTTATCTGCCCACAGAAAATTAAAAAATCCAAACGGTAAAAAGTAATTAATCTTCAACAAACCCCTTCCTATCCGGACGATTTGCTTCAGCCATAACTTTGCCGCAACAACCTTCTGAACCTGAAGAATCTTGGATACGGAATTCGAATTTCAAAACAGGAAAATCAAATCTTTTAAATTCAAATTTAAATTTAACCGATCAAATCAAATCTAATCCTTTCTTTTTATTTTAGAAGCCGAATTAATTAGAGAAAATCTTTATTAAACCGATTCTAAACAGAATTAAAATAACTGAAAATAAAATCTAAAAAAAAATCAAATAAAATTCAAAGCAGAATAGATAAAATCTAAACTACCAAAAATAAAAATATTCAAAACTAAATTCTACTTAAAATAAATCATGCAAAATTTAAACAAACCAAATCTAACCTAATCGAAATTAAAAATAAATCAACGAGAAATAAAATTAAAACAAACACTGGGAGCTCAAAGTTTTGCTCTGTAATATGCTCCCGCAAACATCTTGCTCTCTCAATCATCAACCAGCTTTAGGGAAGGATATTTCGACTGAAACTCCTCACCCCAATAATGTTTCACACGCTGACCATTGACCTTGAACACTCTCCCATCTTTTTCATCCTGCAAAGTAATTGCTCCATGGGGGAAAACTTCAATCACAACAAATGGTCCTGACCATTTAGATTTTAGCTTCCCAGGAAATAATTTCAATCTAGAATTATAAAGCAAAACCTTCTGACCCTTGACAAACTCTTTAGATTTAATTTTCTTGTCATGCCATAGCTTAGACTTTTCTTTATACATTTTTGCATTTTCATAAGAAAATTGGCGAAATTCCTCCAATTCATTAAGCTGCAGCATTCTTATTGCTCCTGCACGACTCAAATCAAAATTTAACTTTTTCAAAGCCCAAAATGTTTTATGCTCTAGCTCTAATGGTAAATGACAAGCTTTCCCATATACTAACCTATACAGAGACATACCTAGAGGAGTCTTATAGGTTGTCCTATAAGCCCAAAGAGCCTCATCCAACCTAAAAGACCAATCCTTTCTAGATGGATGTACTACTTTCTCTAGAATAGATTTAATTTCCCTATTACTAATTTCAACTTGACCATTTGCTTGTGGGTGATAAGGAGTAGCTATCCTATGTTTAATCCCATACTTAGCTAAAAGCTTAGTTAAGACATTATTAACAAAATGTGTACCCTCATCACTCACTAGAGCCCTAGGTGTCCCAAACCGCGTAAAGATGTGCGATTGAAGAAACCTGGCTACTGTGTTGGCATCACTCTGATGGCATGCGATGGCCTCCACCCACTTGGACACGTAATCAATTGCCAATAAGATAAAAACATTGCCATTAGAAGGGGGAAATAGCCCCATAAAATCAATACCCCATACATCGAATAATTCAACTTCTAAAATGTAAGTAAGAGGCATTTCATCTCTAGGCCCTAAGTTTCCTCTCCTTTGGCAAGCATCACATTGCTTATAAAACCAATGGGCATCCTTAAATAAGGTAGGCCAGAAGAATCCACAATGCAAAATCCTCATAGCTGTCCTCTAACCGCTGAATGGCCTCCATACGGTGAAGAGTGACATTGCTCCAGGATTTCCTTTGCTTCATCACCTGAAACACACCTACGAATAATACCGTCAGAGCATTGCTTATACATAAATGGCTCATCCCAATAGAAAAACTTTGCATCATGCTTAAACTTTTTCTTCTGCCTCTAATCCATGTCAATAGGAGTGACTCCCTTTACCAAAAAGTTGGCAATGTCAGCATACCAAGGGGCATCCCTGATTACCTTTACCTCAACAGCAAGAAGCTGTTCATCTGGAAAAGCATCTGAAATGGCAGATTGCTTCAGCAAAGATGATGATGGATCAAGACGAGACAAGTGATCTGCAATGACATTTTCTGATCCCTTCTTATCCTTTATCTCCAAGTCGAACTCCTGCAATAATAAAACCCAACGAATTAGTCTAGGCTTGCATCTTTCTTAGTCATTAAATACCTTATTGCTGCATGATCCGTGAACACCGTGACTTTGGATCCAACCAAATATGGCCGGACCTTCTCAAAAGCGAACACAACAGCTAACAACTCCTTTTCAGTAGTTGTATAGTTGACTTGTGCCTCATTTAAAACCTTGCTTGCATAATATATAGGATGGATAAATTTGCCCTGCTTTTGCCCCAGCATCGCACCTACTGCAGCATCACTCGCATCACACATTACCTCAAATGGTAAATTCCAATTAGGTGCACAAAGAATGGGTGCTGAGATTAAAGCAGCTTTTAAGGTCTCAAAAGCCTTCCTACAATCTGCATTAAAGTAAAAAACATGATCAGTACACAGTAAGTTACAAAGAGGTTTACTGATTTTGGAAAAATCCTTTATGTACCTCCTATAAAATCCAGCATGACCTAAAAAACTTCGAATTCCCTTCACTGAATTCGGTGGTTCTAATCTTTCAATCACCTCTATTTTTGCTCTATCAACTTCTAGACCATTCTTAGAAATCCTATGACGTAACACTATGCCCCCCTTCACCATGAAGTGGCACTTTTCCCAATTGAGAACTAGATGTGTATCCTCACATCTCTTTTAACACCTTACCTAAATTGTCCAAACAATTCTGAAAAGACCCTCCAAAAACTGAAAAATCGTCCATAAATACCTCAACAATGGACTCAATCATATCTGAAAAAATTGCTAACATACACCGCTGAAATGTTGCTGGAGCATTGCAAAGGCCAAAAGGCATTCACCTGAAAGGAAACGTCCCATAAGGGCAGGTGAAAGTGGTTTTTTTCCTGATCCTCAAGAGCAATAGTAATCTGGTTATACCCAGAATAACCATCTAAGAAACAGTAGTAGGCCTGACCAACCAATCTATCCAACATCTGGTCAATAAATGGTAGAGGGAAATGGTCCTTACGGGTGGCTTTATTAAGCCTCCTGTAATCCATGCAAACCCTCCAGCCAGTTACTGTCCTGGTTGGGATCAACTCATTGTCTTTATTGCTCACCACAGTGACACCTCCTTTCTTAGGAACACATTGGACAGGGCTTACCCAATTGCTGTCGGCAATTGGATAAATGATCCTAGTATCCAACCATTTAATTACCTCCTTTTTAACAACCTCTTTCATTGTAGGGTTAAGTCTTCTTTGTTGCTCAATACTCCTAAAGGATCCCTCCTCTAGAGTGATTTTGTGCATACAAAAAGATGGGCTAATACCCTGAATGTCAGCCAATGTCCAACCAATAGCCTTGCGGTATTGCTGCAACAATTTTATTAAGGCCTCCTCATGCTCCGACATTAAATCTGATGCAACAATAATAGATAACGTCTCTCCTTCCCCAAGATACACATATTTTAGATGATCCGACAAGGGCTTCAAATCTAAAATGGGTGCCTCAATCAGGGATGGCTTAATAAGAGGAGCCTTCCTTTGATCTAAATCTAAACACTCAAAAACGTCCTCACACCTAAACAACTCCTTTTCATTTTTTCTTTCGAATGAACAAACTTGTGAATCCTCTACACTAACCTCTCCATGATCTTTCGAATGCTTACTAGCTGAATCCTGTATTGCTGTCTCAACAATTGTGCTCTCCAGAATCCTAATGAAAGAGCAATCTTCCATTTCGTCTGGATACTTCATGGCTTTAAACACATTAAATTTTACTTCCTCATTACAGACTCTCATTATTAATTCCCCTTTTTGAACATCTATTAATGCCCTACCAGTAGCCAAAAATGGACGACCTAGAATAATTGTGACATCTTTATCAGCCTCATAGTCTAAAATAATAAAATCAACAGGAAATATGAATTTATTTACCTTTACTAAGACATCCTCAATTTTACCCTCTGGATATGTGATAGACCTATCAGCTAGTTGGAGTGTGATTGTGGTAGGCCTAGCTTCACCAATACCAAGCTTTCGATAGACCGAAAGAGGCATAAGGTTAATGCTTGCACCTAAATCACAGAGTGCTCTACCTAACTCTTTTCCACCTATAGATACAGGTATGGTAAATGATCCTGGATCCTTAGCCTTGGGTGGTAGCCCATTCTTAAGAATAGCACTACATTCCTCAGTAAGAGATACAGTTTCAAACTCACCTAACCTCTTCTTTTTAGTTAAAATATCCTTAAGGAATTTAGCATAATTAGGCATCTGCTCAATAGCTTCTACTAAAGGGATATTTATATGCAATTTCTTAAGAATCTCTAAAAAGTTTTTAAATTGACCATCCTGGTTCTTAGGCTTTCTCCTTTGTGGAAAAGGTAGAGGTGGTACATAGGGTGGGGGCGACACATAAGGTGGTTCTACATCTAGAACGAATCCAGATGCTCCAGCATCTTTATTGCTGCCTCCAGCACCCTGACCAATCTCCAACTCTTTCTCAACAACAATATTTTTATCACAATTCCTTTCTATATCCTGGGTTTTATTAGGCTCTTTTCTTTCTTCTAGTGGCTTACCACTCCTAAGAGTTACTGCCTTTACCTGCTCCTTACCTTCCCTTCTAGGGTGTTCAGTATCTGAGGGAAGTTTCCCTTGAGGGCCTTCAGCTCATTAGCTAGCTGACCCACTTGCAATTCCAGGACTCCCATTGAAGCCTGATTACTTTGAATTGCGGCATCTGTACGAGCCATAAATTCTTTCATCATTGCCTCAAGAGGACTCCCTGTATTTTGCTGGGGCAAAGCCTGCTTATTTTGCTGGGGCATTACCTGCACTTTAGCAAATCCCGACTGGTTCACCTTTGGTTGTGCTTGCACATTACTTCCTTGCCCTCCCCAAGCGAAGTTGGGGTGGTTGCGCCAACCTGGATTATAAAAGTTAGAATAAGGGCTATTCCTCTGATTACCTACAAAAAACACAGAAGCTAGATTGCTAGGGCAAAACTCGTAGTTGTGGTCTTCACCACAATAGACACATGCTTCCTCTGTGACTTGGTTCACCAATGCAGCAGGCTCCACAGCTGGTGGCTGCTGATGACTAATCACTGTCACATTTTTAAGAGCGTTAGCAATCATTGCAAGATCAGCCCTAATGGTGGACACACCATCAACCTCTAATACACTCTTAACCATTTTATTTGTGTCTCTAACATCTGACCACTGACAACTATTAGTAGATATTCTCTCTAAAATTTCATGGGCTTCATTAAAAGTTTTTGCCAAAAGGGCCCCTCCAGCCGAAGCATCAACCATACCTTGGGTTACTCCGTTTAACCCATTGTAAAATGTTTCCATTTGAATACAATGAGGTAACCCATGATGGGGACACTTTCGCAAAAGCTCATGAAACCTTTCCCAAGCCTCACTAAAAGTCTCATCCTCAAGTTGCCTAAACCCTACTATTTCACTCCTTAATTTAGCATTTCTATGAGGTGGGAAATATTTACTCAAAAATTTTCCAGCTAACTCATCCCATGTCCTAATTGATCTTGGAGCAAAAGAGTTTAACCATGCCTTTGCTCCATCTCTAAGAGAATACGGGAACAAAGTTAATCTAAGAGTATCTCTAGGCACTCCTTGAATTACAAAAGAATCACTAACTCCTAGAAAAGACTTAAGATGTAAATGAGGATCTTCAGATGACAAACCATGGAATTGCCCCACGGTTTGCAACATCTGAAACATTATCGGTTTCATTTCAAAATTTTCCGCTTGGATTTGAGGACGTGGAATCCCTGGATTCAGCTCATCAAACATTGGGACAGCATATGCTCGAATGGCTCTAGTCCTATCGTTCGCTACCAAGATAGGATTCTCAGCCTGATTATTTTGCTGCTCATTTTGCTCCAGCGGCTGATTTTGCTGCTGCAAGCGATTCTGGGGGTCTGCTGGATCTTCAGGACCCTGCGGGAGACGTGGCACGTTATCCATTTGATTCTGGTTTCTACGCTGCTCTCTCCTTTTTCTCCTGAATGTCCTCTCGATTTCTGGATCAAGCTCGAACCTTACCCTAGGCGGATCGCTCATGCACTAAACTCACACCTGCAAAAACAAAAGAAACAATCAAAAAGTTCTAGCACCAAACCACTAAAACACATACACAAAATAGATCAGATAAAAACTTTTTCAAGTTCCCCGGCAACGGCGCCAAAAACTTGTTGGGCTCCTAGAGTGAGTAAAAATATGGTATAAAAAGACTCTAGAACTCTGTGCAAGTATACACAGTTCGCAACAAGTAATAAGTATTATCAATCCAAGGCCTGAATTAGCTTCCACTTTATCTATTTTATATAACTCTTTAATGGTTTCAAAGATAGTAAAAATAATTGGTTTTTATAGGAATAATGTTGAAGCAAAGTAAATGACAGAACAGAAAATAATCAAATAGGCAGACAGATTAGAAACTGGCGCTGGTTAGGTTTTAGTAATTGTTTAAAAAGATGCTCTAGCAATATTATTGATCATGCAAAACTCTCGCAGTATTATTAGCAGATTCCTCCCAGAACTCCGAACCTTTTGGAATGTGTTTCAACCCCAATGAAGTACTACCGATCGAGCACTAGGCAACTGGCTATCCCTAGCTCAGTCACTTGCGTTCACCAATACACAATGATCGTAGTGTGATTAATCGCCACACACTCTCTAAATCATCCCTGAAACTAGAGAGAGGTATTCATACCGGCTGGCTAGGCGGGCATAAAATAGAAATGAACACAACAATTAATCAAGATGCATTAACAAATATTTATTACTAGAAATGAAGCACAACAATCACATTGTTCCTAACCAAATTACTGCTCTTCCATTGAGGGTGAATACTGACCCTGATGTGGATTTCCTTGAATCCTTATCAGCTTGAAAGTTAGAGTCAGTGTATCCAGTGAGAATTAAATCCTTAGCTCCATACACAAGCATCTAGTCCCTCGTTCTCCAAAGATACTTGAGGATATTCTGAACCGCTCCCCAGTGGTCCAACCCAGGATTAGACTGATACCTACTGACTACTCCCACTGCATAAAATATGTCAGGCCCAGTGCAGAGCATAACATACATTAAGCTGCCCACAGTTGAGGCGTAGAGAATTTGTCTCATGTTCTCAATTTCTTGAGGTGTCTTAGGAGACTGTTCTTTAGACATGTGTACCCCATGTCTGAAGGGTAACAATCCCTTCTTGGAGTTTTTCATCGAATATCGAGACAACATTTTGTCAATATACATTGGTTGAGACAGTGCTAGTGTTTTGTTCTTACGATCCCTAACGATTTGGATTCCAAGAACATATTGAGCCTCTCCCAGATCTTTCATTTGGAATTGGGCTGCTAGCCATTTCTTAATGTCAGTGAGGTATCCTACACCATTCCCAATAAGTAAGATATCGTCTACATAAAGTACTAGAAAAGCTACTTTCTTTTTGTTGATTTTCTTATACACACAAGGCTCATCAATCTTTTTGGATCGCAGTATCAAATTTAATGTTCCAAGATCTGGACGCTTTTTTCAATCCATAAATGGATCGATTCAGCTTACAAACCTTTTGTTCCTGACCTTGGGCTACGAACCCTTCGGGTTGAGACATGAAGATATTATCTTCAAGATTACCATTCAGAAAGGCAGTCTTGATGTCCATTTGCCATATTTCATAGTCATAATATGTGGCTATGGACAAGAAAATTCTTATGGACTTTAACATGGCTACAGGAGAAAAGGTTTCCTCATAGTCAACCCCTTCCTTTTGGGTATAACCTTTTGCCACTAGTCTAGCATTGAAGGTCTGTACCTTCCCAGCTGCATCTCTTTTTCCTTATAGATCCATTTGCACCCTATGGGTTTTACCCCATCTGGTAGATCTGCGAGTTCCCATACAGAATTGGAGTACATTGACTCCATTTCCAAGTCCATGGCTTTGACCCATTTATCCTTATCTTCGTCATTCATTGTCTGTCGATAGGACAATGGATCCTCAATGGATCCTCAATGCCATCATTAGGTATGACAACCTAAGTTTCAGTTAAACCCAAGTAGTGATCAGGTTGTGATACAATCCTCCCACTGCGTCGAGGCATTCTCAACGTTTGAGAAGGACGAGATGGATCTGAAGAACCAGTTCCTTCATCAACCATTGTTGAAGGTCCAGCTTTGTCAACAACTCTTGGTGATTCTTCAGTAGCTTCTCCTAAGACTAATTTGCTACGTGGTTTATGATCCCTCATGTGGTCTTCCTCCAAGAAGGCGGCGTTCGTCGATACAAACACCTTATTTTCTTGTGGGTTGTAGAAATAACCACCTCTCGTTTCTTTAGGGTAACCAACAAATTGGCACGGTTTTGAACGAGGTTCCAGTTTCTTAGGATTTGTCACAAGCACGTGTGCTGGACAACCCCAAATGCGAAAGTGACGCAAACTAAGTTTATATCCCTTCCATAATTCGAAAGGTGTTTCAGAAACACTTTTCGAGGGAACATTTTTCAAGATGTGTACTGTAATCTCTACTGCATACCTCCAAAACGAGCTAGGCAATTGAGCATAGCTCATCATTGACCGAACCATGTCTAACAAGGTTCTATTTCTCCTTTCTGATACACCATTTTGTTGAGGTGTACCGGGGGCTGAGAGTTGGGATTGGATTCCATGTTCTATCATATAATCCTGGAATCTTTGATCCATATAGTCCCCTCCTCGATCAGATCAATGTATTCTAATTGATTTACCTAATAGGTTTTCTACTTCAGCCTTAAACTCCTTAAACTTTTCAAGGGCATCAGACTTATGTCCCATTAGGTATAAGTAACCATATCTTGAATAATCATCTATAAATGAGATGAAATATTTGTACCCTCCTCGAGCTTTTACATTCATTGGACCACAAAGATCAGAATGTATTAACTCTAAGGGTTCTTTAGCTCTGTAACCTTTTCCAGTAAAGGGCCTTTTGATCATTTTGCCCTCGAGACAAGATTCACAAGGTGGTAGTGAATCATTTTCTAACTCTCTTAGAAGTCCATTCTTTACCAAACGACCGATTCTATCGATGTTTATATGACCAAGTCTTAAATGCCAAAGATGAGTATTGTTACTTGTTGGAGAAATTCTTTGCCTTTTTCTTTGAGTTTCAGCAGTATTAAACAATTTGTGATTTAAAAGTGCTTTGTTTTCGGTTGGTATTAATACATATAAGTTATTTTCTAATTTGGCTGAACAAATAAGTACACCATTCTTATAAATGAACGCTTCATTCATATTAAAAGTAACTGTATACGATTGTTCAATCAAACATGAAATAGAAATTAAGTTCCTCTTAATCTTGGGAACAATCAACAAACTTTCTAAAAGTAAGAATCTATTTCTAAAAAATAACTTCGCAGCTCCCACTGCCTTAGCTGAAATGACTTATCTAGTTCCGACCCTAAGCATCATTTCACCATCGTTCAACTGTCGAAAGGAATTATTTTCCTGAAAAGAAGAGCAAACATGATTAGTTGCTCCTGAATCAAGTATCTAGGTAAACTCATCATGCTCTACTAGGCATGTTTCTAAAACTAGTAAATCAAATTTACCTTCATTTTCCTTCTTTTTCTCAGCAAGGTACTTTGGGCAGTTTCTCTTCCAATGTCCATCTACATTGCAGTGGAAACACTTGCCCTTGTCAGCCATAGCTTTGGCTTTTCCCTTGTTCTTAGTAGTAGTAGCGGGAGCCTTCCCCTTGTTTCCTTTCTTCTTCTGAATCTTCTTCGAAGAAGAGCCTACAAATTTAGTTCTAGAGGATGAACCCTTCTCAAACTTTCTTTTAGAGTGGACAACATTTGTCTCTCCTTCTACCTGTCCTTTGTTTTTAAGAAGAGATTGATAGAGTTGTAGCTCATTCAGGAGACTAGTCAGGTTGAATACTATTTTATTCATCATTGCATTGCTTTGAAACTGTAGAAAACTCTTCGGAAGAGATTCTAAGATGAATGCAACCTGACTTCGCTCATCTATGACCGCCCCGTTTGCTTCTGCCACGTTGAATTGGACCATCATATCCAGGACATGTTCCCTAACAAATGTGCCCTCTTTCATGCGGCAGGTATAAATGTACTTGAGAGCGTCATGGTGGAGTTGGTAGGACGGTTGTCCAAACATCTCCTGGAGAGAGTTCATAATCTCCCTTGCTGTAATCATGCTTTCATGTATCTTAGCCAAAACTTCAGATAAGCTGGCTAGGATATAGACGTGAGCCTTATCATTGGCCTTTGTCCAGCGGTCATAAGCTGAAGGTGTTCATATAACACATGCGGAAGCAATTGAAGATTGAAAGCACTTAAGACATTCAATTTTGCTCCTAAAGCATGCATGATCTATAAAAGACAGAATAGAGAGTATAGAAAACACCAACCTTTGTAGCTCACTTATGTGGAACTCCTTGTGGTGTTTGCCTCTCCTATGCTCCTTGGACAACCTCTAGAGTCTTCCCTACTATTCTCTTGGGCCTAGAAAGACTTGTGGGAGTCTATAGAAGTAAGATATAGGAAGGGAATGCTTGAAAGTACAAGCTTTAGGAAGAAATGAAATGAAAGAGTGTTTGAGGGAGAAATTTTGCAGCATAACACTAAGATGAATGCTTAACCCCACTTGAATCTGATTTAAGCTCCTTTTATAGACCTCTCCCATGCAAAGACAAGCTTCATGACACTAGACACATGGTGCAAATGCATCTCAAAGTGGATTCTAGGTGTTTAGTTCACAACACATGCATCTAGTGCATGGTTGTGTTGTTTTCCACTATGCATCATCATGCAAGAGTGGAAATGCCACTAAATTCACTATGAATTGAATCCTAATTGTGAATTTTCAGCTTGCAATTCATTTCAATTTCAATTCAAAATTGAAATTTATTTCTAGGCAATTAATTGGGACATTTCCAAGTAATTTTGATATGATTAATCCAATCAATCATTATCACCTAATGCCATGAATTATATATGATTCCTAATACATATATATGGTATTTAAAACACTTTTAAATACCTTATCTCTCAATTCCTAATTTAATTCATAATTAAATCATTGTGACGAACACGTTTTACGATAAAACCCTATTTCCCGTTTTTGAACGATTCAAAGATTCCTATCAAAATATTCTAGGCTTTAATCCGATATGAGCTAGTAGGGGGACCTAATGGACCTATAGATCATGGGCTCCAACGATTCGAGGCTAACCGACTAATCTCATTATCAAAGTTATCCAACATTCGTTAACTACCGGGACACTCCACTATAGCCCGATAGTTGCACTCCCCTCACTATAGATATATTTTCGTCCACTTGATTTAACCATGTTTAGTAAGTCGTTCCTTCATAGGTTGTTCGTAGCTATAGCTAGGTCAAATAACCGTTTCACCCCTATAGTACTTCTTGTTCCTTAAGTTCCACTAATCCTCTAATGAACAATCGGTTTGCGGTCCAACCATCAAACCTAAGTTCCTCTCGATCCAACGAGAGGGTGGGGCCCCTTGTTCAAGTCTCGGAGTTAGTACTTAAGAGAACAACCTCTCTGCTATCCCTGAAAAAGGGTAGGAGTGAATTCCGTCTTGCGAAACTATGTCCCCAACTATCTATTCGATCTTATCCTCAAAATGGTAGGCTTGTTGAGTCGGCGATGCTGGCCACTCTCACCAATGCAGATCAAAGGATAATCTCGTATAAACAGGAGTTCATAGTTAGCTCAGGATTAAGAACGAGTTACCTAGGTCATCTATGAGAAATAGTCAGTTTCTTCAGTAAACGACGTTATAAAGAGAAAGTGACTTATTTCGTGGTCCAGTCTTATGCAAACTCATTGCACAGGACGCCCCCAGCCGCATGTCTCCACATGAACAACTTAGGATCTCATCGTTTGTACTTAATAATGAAGGTGTACATATTACACATGCGGAAGCAATTGAAGATCGAAAGCACTTAAGACGTTCAATTTTACTCCTAAAGCATGCATGTTCTAGAAAAGACAGAATAGTGAGTTTAGAAAACACCAACCTTTGTAGCTCACTTATGTTGAACTCCTTGTGGTGTTTGCCTCTCCTATGCTCCTTGGACAACCTCTAGAGTCTTCCCTACTATACTCCGGGCCAAGAACGACTTGTGGGAGTCTATATAAGATAGGGAATGGGAAGGGAATGCTTGAAGCATCAAGCAATGGAGAAGAATGAGAGATGAGAGAACTTTGAGTCCAAATTCCAGCAGCATAACCTTAAGGAAATGGCTCTCTTATGTTTGAATCTGATTCAAACTCCTTTTAAAGACATTCTCCATGCAAAGCCAAGCCTCAAGACACAAGACACATGGTGTATTTGCAAGCTCAAGTGGATTCTAGGTGTACATTACACAAGACATGCAACAATGCATGAGTGAGTTGTCTTTCCACTTTGAATGATCATGCATTAAGTGGATTTCCAACTAAATCCACTAAATTCAATTTGAAATCAAATTTCAAGCTTGCAAATTATCCCCAATTTCAATTCTAAATTGAAATTGATTGCTTGGTAATTAATTTGAAAATTTTCAAATTAATTTTGATATGATTAATCTAATTAATCTTTGTTATCTTGTGCAATTCCATATATATGATTCCTAATACATATATATAGTATTCAAAACACTTTTAAATACTTCATCTCTCATTTTCTAATTTAATTCATAATTAAATTATTGTGTCAAACACAATTTACGATAATACCCTTTTTCCCGATTTTGAACGATTCAAAGCTTCCTATCTTTTGTTCTAGGCTTAATTCCGATATGAGCTAGTAGGGGGACCTAATGGACCTATAGATCATGGGCTCCAACGATTCGAGGCTAACCGACTAATCTCATTGTCCAAGCTAGCCAACATTCGTTAACCATTGGGACACTCCACTATAGCCCGATAGTTGCACTCCCCTCACTATAGATATATTTCCGTCCACTCGATTTAACCATGATTAGTAAGTCGATCCTTCACAGGTTGTTCATAGCTATAGCTAGGTCAATACGGCCGTTTTACCCCTATAGTACTTCTAGTTCCTTAAGTCCCACTGATCCTCTAATGAACAATTGGTTTATGGTCCAACCAATAAATCGAGTCCCTCTCGGGCCAATGAGAGGGCGGGATCCCTTTGTTCAAGCCCCGGAGTCAGCACTTAAGGGAACAACCTCTCTACTATCCCTTATTCGGGTAGGAGTGAATTCCTTCTTGCACGATTATGTCCCCAGCTATCTACCCGTTCCTATCCCTGAAATGGGAGGCTTATTGAGTCGGCGATACTGAGCCACTCTCACCTATGCAGATCTAAGGACAAGCTCGAATAAACAGGAGTTCATAGTTAGCTCAGGATTAAGATCGAGTTACCTAGGTCATCACATGAAATAGTCAGTCTCGTCAGTAAACGGTGTTATAAAGCGAGAGCGACTTATTTCTCGGTCCTGGTCTTATGCAAACTCATTGCATAGGACACCCCCACTCGCATGTCTCTACATGGATGATTTAGGATCACATCATCTATACCATCTATAAAGTGGGCCGCGTCTCATAGTGTCTCCAGAATAAGGTACCCAACCCTATTCCTATACTATAGACCGTTTTGGCTATTACTCAAGCTTGATCCACTTTTATGTCTCTACATAAAGCTCAAGTGTTCATCCTATAGCCATGGATCTTAGTTTATTGGATTTGGGTTATTATATGTGCAATTTAATTTATTCAGTAATGACTTTTACTGAATCAATCTCGATAACACCTTTATCGAATAAGTATATAATTCGTTTAACATTCACTATCTACGAGTTTTAGGGCACCAATCCCAACAAATACAAAGTGGGCCGCGTCCATAGTGTCCCTAGGATAAGGCACCCAACCGTATCCTTATATTATAGACTATTTTGACTATAAACTTGAACTTCATCCTACGATATGTCCCTACATATAGTTCGAGTATTCATTTTATAGTCAAGGATCTTAGTTTATTGGATTTAGGTTAATCATTCGCAATTTACATATTCAATAACATCTCTTACTGAATAACCTCAATAACGTCTTTATTGGAAATAGAATATGTTTAATTATTTACAAACTACGAGTTTATAGGACATTAAACCCAACATAAGCATCCTTAATTGCTTGGGATGCATTACAAGTAGGGGCTGGAGGACAATCCTCCGTTAAGACGAACCGCAAATCATCGACAACAAGAATCGTATTCAGGTTCGACTTCCTCATAGCGTAATTTTCGCGGGTTAATTTCTCATTTTTAAGTAGAGAGACTATTGAGGAAGACATTGCTGAAATTAAACAAACAATGACCGTATTAGTTATCTTTGCCTTAACCCATCATACAAGTAAACAATTGCACCCAAGCCAATCAATTTAGCAAAACAAGCAATCACAAAACCCTAAAACTATTGATTTAGTTTTGCAATGATGTTTTAGAGGTTTAGAATATCAGCCACCGAAGGGTGATCAACTACTCCTCCTCTGAAATGAGACATTTCTCAACTAATTCTAATTCCAGAATAACTCATATTCCTATAGACATTAGCCACCGTTGTTCGGTCAAAGATTTGTTAACACATTTAACTCATCCTTGTAAGTGTAACCCTCCCACTTTCAGATCTCAAAGGCATGCACCAACAGGCTACCGAAGGGTAAGACAACTGTTGGTAATTAGCCTAAGAGTCCCTATCCTATTCAGGAGTTCACGGTGTTCCGAATCCTATTATCAGACCCTCCGAAGGGATGGTCACACCAGGACAACACGCAGGCAGATCATAGGACTCTCACGGTGCGAACTAGGGGCGGAGACCGAGGAATACGTTGACATGTGTCCCGCTCCCACTTACTTTAGACATTTTTCCCATTCCCCTTGTTATTAATCCATGCAAACACTTTTCGAAGGGAGGCCGCTCCTAAGGCGACACGAAGTCGAGCATGAACCTCACGTTGTGAATATAGGGACGTAGGAGTAAAACTTGATTTAAATCTCGTTTTGTAATTTTTCTCCCACTGAAAATGTCCTAAGGTTTATTTAGGGTTATTTAACTTAGATAAAATTCGGCTAAGTCAATCTATCTAAGTCTAATCCTATTATAATAATTATGGAAAGTATTCAACCGCAACGTTTTAGGTGAATTAAACTCCTTTAATTAACCCAGAAGCATTGCAAGTCAACATGACTATGGTTAATTCAACTCAAGGTTCAGGTCAGTTCTCAGGTAGGAGGTATTCCGTAAACCGTTGACTTAAATACCCCCGCCTTAGACAGAACTTTACCGAGAGAGTTCCCTTATAACCATAGTAATGTAAAATCTTTACTCTAAAGATCTAGGTGCATTAAACTCTTTTAACAAACCTAGTGACATTGCATGCTAACATTTGACTATGATTAATTCAACTCCGGTATTCCGAGTCAGTTCACAGGTAGGAGGTGTTCCGTAAATCGTCAACTTAAATACCCCCAGCCTTAGACAGAACTTTACCGGTGGAGTTCCCTTATAATCATAGATTTTTTTTTCCTACTTAGTCAATTAAAACGATTGGAGCAAAATAAGAGTAAGGAAAGTGACCGTCGAGAACCCCGTCGCTTGCGTTTGGAGTCCCTCCAAAACACGCTCCGAGCCTCCTAGTGTGCTCACTACAAGCTCCCCAAAAAATTTCCAACTCTTGACTCTCAAAAAGGCTAAAAAGGTTTGATTGAATGCTCAAGGAGAGCAAAGGAAAGGAAGGAAGGAATGAAGTATGGAATGATTGATGTCAAAATGGGGTACAAGGGGTCCCTTTTGTAGGCCCAGAATAGGGACAGCGTCGCGACGCTAAGGGCAAGAAAAGGGACAGCGTCTCGACGCTGTCCTCCTATCGTCTCGACGCTGCGACGCTTCCAAAACCTCTCCTCGCGGGCTGGGCTTGAATTTGGGCCATCTTCTTTCTTTTTTTGGATTTTTACTTGGAATGTTGACTTTTGGGCTCCCCTTTGACCCATCATTGGAAAATTGGCTTGATATGCTCATTTTTGGGCTTTTTTTCACCAAAATTCCACAATTTTCTCCTTAGGACAAAATAATGAATTTCATTAGATTTTCTAAATAAAAACACAATAAAAGTACTCAAAAGCCTAATAAATTAGGACTAAATTAGCGACCTTTCTGCCCGCTATCAGTACTTAAGGACATAGAAGTAACCCAAGGGTAAAACGGTAATTTGACCCAGCTGGTGTTACGGACACTCGTTGTAATGCCCTGCGTTTCAGAATCGAGCCATTTTGAGATTTGTTGAGCTTTCTTATTCTAATTTGAAAAATTAGAATTAAGCTTAGCCTTGGGTCAATAAATTAAATTTCTAAGATTTAGGAAAAAGGATTTTAAATTAAATCGTTAATTTCCTAAAGATTGGAGGTTTAATATTCGATATTTATTTTAAATATTAAAAGACCCAAAATTCTCTTAATCAGTTTTAATCCCAAATTCTTTAGGAGCTAATATTGGGTTTAAAATTCAAATTGGGGATTTCAATTGAAATCCTAGATAAAACCTAATTCCTTTTTAAATTGGGCTTTCTTTTGATTAAGGTTTATTAAAAGAAAAGAAGGAAAAAGAGGAAGTAAATAGAAAAGCCCTAAAATCTATCTCTTCTTCTCTTTTTCGTGAGATAGCTGCCAACCTCCACTCCCTCTCTCTGTCTCTCTTGTTTCAGCCGTAGCCTCCCCTCCGATTTATTCTTGTCGGCAAGTAAGGTCATGACCACACGATCTCGATATCGAACGTGAGATCCACGCGATTCATCAATCAAATTTCGTGGGTTTTGTGTTCAACGGAGGAAAACCATTCGAGTTCGAGCGTCAATTCGCGTGGGTATGTCATCTGCTCTTGTTCAACATTAGATTTAAGATTATCGTCCTGAATTCATGATTTTCCAGCGTGTGTGGTCTCTTTCAATAAGGTTTTGCATTGACCCATGCTTAGTCGAGTTGAAGTTTGATTTGCCCAATCATTTTCGTCTTCCAAATTGCAGGATTCAGCCTCGTTCATTTGCTGTCCAACAACAAATGAGACTCAAAGTGGGCTTTGGACAATTACCCATAAGCCGATAAACCTCGAATTGAAGTGCCCATGGCCTAGCAGCTTTAGATCCTTGTTTCTAAAGCCTCTTAATCACTGGGCAGCAAGCTTCAAGGTTGTCTAGGTTCTGAATGGTAAGTTTCCCCGTCCTTGAATCTTTAGAATTCATCTTGATTAGCGTTAGAATAGCTTATAGTCGTTGGGTGTTCTTTAACTTGTAGTTTGGACACATTTTGGACTCCGCACAGAAGCTATTCAAGGGATTTTGGTGCTAGTCGATAGGTTACAACACGGTTCATGCTCTTTTTGGTAAGTTTTAGAGCTTGTTAATTTTGTTTCATCTCTTAAGTAGGCTATGCTAGTTTTCCCTCATGCTTGAAGTCGTTTACTTGTAGCTTGGGATCAATTAAAGCTTGCTTGAGTTATTTCTAGCAAGGAACCGCTTCTATTTGGTTGGAGCTTGTGTAGGTTTGTTTAGGAGCTCTTTGATTATCTTTGGAGCTTTTCATCTAGTGTAGGAGTGTTTAGAGCTTTCAGTAAGTAATTCTTACCTGTTGAGGTCTGTTTGATTGCATGTGATGCACACTGCTTATTTACTCGTTTTATAACTATTCTCTTGCTTCTTGCTTATTGCTTCTATACTTATATACATGTTTTGCTTCGTGGTTTTATTGTTTATGTATTTATGAAATCTTCGAGTAGCATGAACTGTTGTTGTGTGGCGATTGGTTGTTAAGTATGCTAGATTTGTTGTGCATTCATGGGTTAGCATGAGTCAAGAGCACGTTCTTGTATGTATATGCTTGGTGGGCATAGTACATGAGGCTAGGAGCATGTTGCAGGGCATATGCTTTCTAGATAGTTGTAATAAAGAAGTCAGGGACCTGAATGTGAAAGAAAGGCAAGTTGGGTGAATGTCAGTTCACCTCGGGTACAAATGGTCGAGGGGTGGCATGTCACCAGTGGTTTTAAGAGCAGCATCCAGGCCTTGGGTACAAATGGTCAGGGATCGGTGTGATGAGTCTAGGAAGCATCGATGCACCTTGGGTACAAAATGGCCAAGGGGCGATGCACAGTTCGAGGCCTTGGGTACAAATGGTTAAGGATCGAATGTCGAGCTCCGTAGAGAGCATAGTGGCCATGAGTACAAATGGTCAGGGGGCAGTGCGACTCAAAGGGTTAGTCTTGGAGAGCAAAGTGAGGCCTAAATACGTTTGATGATTAGTTGTGTGTTGCATAGAGGGTTGCATGAGTCATGACTTAGGAGAGTCACTCACTTTATTAGCTTTTGAGCATGTTGTTATGTTATCGCTTAAAAAAACATGTTGTTTGTGCATGAAAAGTATGTTGTTTGCTTGGTTATTGATGGCTTTTCAGGTAAGGGTTGCTTACCAGTACCGTGGTTGTACTGACCCCCTCCCCTCCTTTCCCCCAACAATTTAGATTGTGCAGGTTATGAGGACTGCTATGAGCCTGATGGTGCAGAGGAGACGCATGAGGAAGGACCGTAGTTGGATAGCATTATGCTTTTTCCTTTATTTTTATCTTGGATAGGGTAGTGTTGTTTTCATTGGTTGGACAGCTGTTTGTCCTAATTGTTTTAGTTTTGAATTTATTCCTGTTGAGACTCTAGGCTAGTAAGCTGACTTTAATAAACTCTATCTTTTATTTCAGTTTATAACGATTAAGTTGCTTCTAATAAGTTAAAGTGTAGTAGTGGTGCTTAGTAGAGTTGTTGGTTGTGGATGCCTTATTGATTTATATTATTGCGAGATCTGACTCGCTTCTTGTAGGAGTGTCGTTTTGAACCTGAGGCATTGTGGTGTGGTTGTGAGTGGATGATATTAGAAGTGTTATTTTTGTCCTAACAGGTCTGTGGAAAATTTTTAGTTTAGTCCGTTATATGTCGTTATGCTGTCGAAATTTTCGGAGCACTCGGTTAGTTCATTATGAGTTAGTAATGTCACTAGGTTAGTAGGAGGCCACATCCGAATGAGAGGGATCTTGAGGACATGAAAGCATAGTCAAGATAAGCTTAAAAGAATTGCTAGATACTAGCTATACCAACAAGGTGCACTTTCCTTTTCGGTGGCTCAATCATAAGAACTTTGAAGTTAAGCGTGCTTAGCTTGGAGAAGTTCTATGTTGGGTGACTTCCTAGGGATTTTCCTAGGAAGCATGTGAGTGAGGACAAAGCATGCTAAAAGGACCTCGTGTTAGTTTTGTTGGGTTTTATGTTAAATGAAACTTGAACTAGTATGTGGGGACATACGGGGATCGATGTTCAAGTAACAACCTAAAAGGTCTATAGTATAGGGATAAGGCTGGGTACCTTATCCTGGTGACACTATGTGATACGACCCACCTTGTTTTCGATACAGATGCAATGATCCAAAGCATCCATGTAGGAGACATGCAGGTGGAGGTATCCTATGCAATGAGTTTGCATAAGACCGGACCGTGAAATAGTAACCACTAGATGTAACGCCGTTAACTAGTTTAGGTTTCAATTTCAATAGGATGATCAAGGTAACTCAATCACAATTCTGAGTCTGTTATGAACCCCTTTCAGGAGGGATTGTCCTTAGAATTGTATGGGTGAGAGTGGCCAGTTCGCCGACTCAATAATCCTACCATTTCAGGGGCAAGACCGAATGGGGGCTGGTAACATAATACTACAAGATGGAATTCACTCCTTCCCCTATTGGGGAAAGTAGATGAGTGTTCCCGATTCTGGTGCTTGAACAAATGTGCATCGTCCTCTCCTGGTCCGAGAGAAATTCCTGTTTAGTGGTTGGACCCTAAACAACTTGTTCATTAGAGGGATCAGTGGTACTTAAGGAACCAGAGGTAACCCAGGGGTAAAACGGTAATTTGACCCGCCGGTGTTACGAACACACGTGAAGGATTGACTTACTACATTGGTCGATATCCGTGGACACAAAAATATTCTACAATGAGAAGAGTGCAGCTGTGGGTCCTTAGTGGAGTGACCCACAGTTAACGAATGTTGACTAACTTGGTTAATGAGTTTGGCCAATTAGTCTCCTATCATTGGAGCTTCTGATCTGTAGGTCCATTAGGTCCCACTGGTAGCTCGTAAAGAGACTTGAGGCAATTAAGTATAAATTGTAAATTGAAAGTGTTCAATTTATTTGGAGAATCGTATAATGTATATTGATGCATTATAATATAAAATTTATGAAACTTTATAATATAATTTTTGAATTAATTTCAAAAATTAATTCTTGAGAGAAAATATTTGAAAGAGTTCAAATAAATTTAATATGAATTGGAGTCATATTAATTTTAATTTTAATAAAATCTCTAAGATTAAATATGTGATATTTAATTGGGTAATTAATTAATTATGGAATTAAGTAATTATTTATTAAAATTAGAGACATTTTCCTATTAGGGAAAGACCTTCATTTTCCTATTAGGAAAAAGTATTGGCCTTTACCTATAAATAAGACCCCTGGGGTGGGGTGAAAGACATCCCTTTCATTCTCCTACTCTCAGAGAATTCCCCTCAAGGCTCCCTCTAGACTCCCACCAGTCCTCTGCCCCTAGAAGTCTCAGAGTCAAACCGGTGTAGCCATAGTGATGGTGTTCGCACTAGTTCGTGATTATTTCACAAGCAATTGGTGAATTTGATCTGAGTCGTCAACGAAAGTAAGTAATTTGTTACTATATAAATTAGATTTAGATCTAATATTTTTGTATGCTTAGCCTTAATATAAATCTAGAATAGTTCTAAGTTTATTGCAAATGTATTGGTATTTTAGATTAAAAAATAAAAAAATAATTACGAATCGGTCCCAATCACACTTCCGCTTTACGGAATTACAGAATTCCAATCATTCAATTGGTATTAGAGCCGATTGTAGATCTAATTTTGTTTCTCTAAAATTTGCACCGGCTATTGGTGGGATTGATTAATGCATAATATATGTATGGTTTGCATTGAACTGTTTAGGTTAATTTTATGGCCATAGATTTTACTGTTTTTATCTGATTTGTTCATGTAAGGGCCCGATGTTCCGGGTATTTTATGTAAAATCGAGTCCTATGTAAGACCTGGTCTAGAATAGGTTTTTATGAGATAAAAATGGGAGAAATCACGACAAAAATCGAGGCCAAAAGACGAGAAACACATGCTGTTTTTTGCCTAGAAAGTGCTCCAGACGCAACTGCGTCGCGACGCTTTCTCGATTTGTGGATGCAGACGGTGAGAAGAAGCCGCAGCGTCAAGACGCTGCGTTGCAAGCATCGTGATGCTGTCACGATTACAACACGCGTTAGAGATTCGCAACAGGACGGTTCAAGGTGGTTGGGTGGTCCGGTTCACGCGGTCTGGCTAGGCTAGGACTGATTTGGTTTGATTTATCTAGAATTTGGCTCGGTTCGTGGTTTTCATAGCTGGTTCGAAGTGGTTCGGGTCGGTTTGGGTGGTCTAGACCAGTATTTGGAGCTGCAGAAGAACTTTTAGGATAGAATTTAGCTATAATTATTGTAATTTATGCTTTATTTTATCCTAGGGGCCAAAATTAACCGCAATTGTTATTTATTTGCTTTATGGATGTCATATAGCTTAAATTCCCACCATAGGTTAAACATGTTTTGATGCATATTTATGTTATAATTGTTATAATGTATGGTAATTATGCATGAATTTAATTTCATGAGATATTTAGTATATTTGTTATATTAAATATATGAAATTGGTGAAGCATGATGCATGACATTAATTTAGCTAAATATAATTGTTATATTTAATTAATGTAGCATGCATGCTTAGGATTATTTTCATGAGAATTTATATAATTAGTTATATTAGGAATGAAAATAATAAATATAAATCAATGCTTGTTTTCATGTATGATTTAATATAAAATGTTATATTAATTAAATGAAAATGGAATAACATTGAGGATGATATTAATTAGATTAATATAAGAGTTATATTATATTAATGTCAAATTTAATATAATTTAATTACGTGGATGTTAAATTAATATAATCGATATTAATGAAATGAAATTGAAATTGCATGAAGCATCACACCACTTTAGATTAATATAATCGTTATATTATCGTTATCAGCGTCATAATAATATGGTGTTTAATAATTAGAATATGATTGTTATTTTTCCAACAACAAAGAAGCATGTTATAGGGCTAATCATTAAAATTTTATAATAAGTTATAAAATTGATTAGAAACCGTCAACCTATAACAAAGAGTTGCATGCAAACATAGGACCTTAGGTTAAAATGAATTAATTTTAAAATGTTTAAAATTAATTAGACCTAAGCTCATTATAATTCTAATAGGATTAGAATTATTTTCTTACTTAGAATTAAAAATAGTTTTAATTGACCAAGTAAGAAAAACATTAATATGATTATAAGGGAACTCCACTGGTTAAGTTCTGTCTAAGGCTGGGGGTACATAAGATGGCAGTTTACGGAACACCTCCTACCTGGGAGTTAACCCGGAATACCGGAATTGAATTAATCATAGTTAAATGTTAGCATGCAATATCACTAGGTTTATGATGTGGAATTTTCCTGACGCCAAAAACTTGATGTGGAATTTTTCTACCGCAAGCGCACAGGTCAAGTAATAATATAGTGAATGTGATATTCGAATGTCGTCCTCTGGATTGGATTTCTAATCGATTCTAATTACCGAAAATAATCTTGTCCAATTTTATTTAGGGAACAAATCATAGTGAAAATGAATGTAATCAAACACAAAACAAAGAAAAAGTATGACAATCTAATGGAGTCAACGGTCTTAGGGATTTGATTTCACCAATTGGGATTATGGATTAATTCATGGTTTAATGACATGCTATGATTCATAAATCTTGGGAAACTAAAATCACACGTATCTCTCCCGAGCATACATGATTCGCCCACATGCAATGAATCCGATATCCCTATCTAAATTCATTAAACATGCAAGCAATTAAGGTTAACCTTTTTAACGATTTCTAGAATTAACTATTATCTCCCGATTTCTTGCTAAATCCTAGTTATGCATAATGATTTCTAAGCTAAATCCTCTCTCCCGAGTTAGATTCAAGCACAAACAACAATCAAATTATGGCCGGTAAATTGAAAGCATTAAGAACACAATTATGCATAAATGACATCAATAGCAATAAAACCATTAAATCAATCCATAAAGTGCCCAACGGCTACATCAATCCCTAAGAATTAAACTTAGCTACACATAATTCAAATTACAATATAAACTAAGTCTAAACAAGCCATAAAAACTACAAAAGCAAAGGGTAAAGAGAATTAAACGCTAGGTAGCCCGAGATAGCACGTCCCCGTGACGATCCCCACGAACAATGGTTTGATTCCCGCTTTTCCTCCACTTGTTTCAGCTTCAAAAGTCCCTTTTTTCTATGTTTTACGGCTCCAAATCGTCCAAGAGAAGTCCCCCAAAAATACCTAATCGCAAAATACTTATAGGAAAAATTTTGGTCGTAGCGTCGCGACGCTGTCGCGATACCGCGAATCTAGAAAATTCACCGAGAGCGTTGCGATGCTGGTCCTAGCGTCGCGACGCTATGAATTTTATTTATTTATTTTTTAAAATTGCGAACTCCAAATATAGAATGTCAGCGCCGAGACGCCCAGAGAGCAGCGTCTCGATGCTAGTCTGTGGATGGGCCTATCTTCAATCTTCCAACTTTGATTCTTTTTCATTCTTCGACTTCTTTTCGCATCCTGAACATCCAATTGACTCAAAACTATATTTCTTACAAATACAACACATAAATGCATAACCATAGTTATGTTAGCATGCAATGTCACTAGGTCAATTAAAAGAGTCTAATTCACCTATATCTTTAGAGTAAAGATTTATCATAACTATTGGTTATAAAGGAACTCTACCGGTAAAGTTCTGTCTAAGGCTGGAGGTACTTAAGATAACGGTTTACGGAACACCTGCTACCTAGGAACTGAGCCAGAACTTGAGTTGAATTCACCATAGTTATATTAGCATGCAATGTCTCTAGGTAATTAAAAGTGTTTAATCCACCTAAACATTAGAGAAAAGACCTATATATATAAAAGTTATATACATGCATAAACTTAGATAGATTCACTTAGTCGGAATTTACCTAAGTAATAGTTCCTATAATTATAAAAATACTCAGTGGGAGGAAATATGTAAAAACAAGATTTTCATAAATCAAGTTTTGCTCTCACGTCCTCAAAAATTCACAACGTGAGGTCCATGTTTGGCCTCGAGTCACCCTGGGAGTGACCCTCTACGGATGGTGTTTGCAGGGATTAATATCAAGGTGAATGAGGGAGTATTTTATAGTAAGTGGGAGCAGGACACGTGTCAACGTATCCTACGGTCTCCTCCATTAGGTTGCACCGTGAGATCCCCATGATCTGCCTGCGAGTCGCCCTAGGAGCGGTCATCCTACGGAGGGCTTGATCATGGAAGTCAGAACAACACAAACTCTAGAAATGGATAGGATTTCTTAGGTCCATTTCCAACTTTGACTTTCCCTAGTGTAGCATTGTTGGGACTGACCTCTTAAATCTGAAAAATGGAGGGTCACACTTACGGGAAATTGTTAAGGTGTTAATAATTTCCTGACCAAAAAACTGGTAGCTAAGAACTATTGTAATATGAGTTATTCTGGGAATATGGATTAGCTGAGATTGTTTCAATTCAGAGGAGGAGTAGCTGACTAACATACGGTAATTTTTGTTCTAAACCTCTGAAGTATCGTTGCAAAATGAATGTTTATTCTATGGGTCGACCATTACTTTTGCTAAATTGATTGGATTAAAATAATAATATTATTTTGTGTAATGGGTTAATGCAACAATACTTATTAAGTTAATTTGTTTGTTCTATAAGCAATGAAACGTTCTTTGTATGCCTCTAATAACGCCAATTACAAAACTTGTACTTCTAATACAACTAAGAAAATGAACTTAAACACTAAATGCGTGGAATTGGTCTTAACTAAGGACGGTCCTCAAGCCCATATGTCTAATTTATCCGAAATTGTTCATGATGAATATGACATAGACTGCTTAGCACATCTCAATGAAAATAAATTTGATTTATTGATCATTGAAACGTGTATAGTGGAAAATGATGATACAACTTGGATCCTTGATTCAGGTGTCACTCATCACGTATGCTCTTCCTTTGAGGGAATGAGCTCCTGGCAACAGTTAGATGTTGGGGAAATGACTCTCAGAGTTGGGACTGAGGAGCTCATTTCAGCTAAAGCAGTGGGAGATATTAAAATGTTCTTCTCCAGGGAACGCTATATGTTATTAGATAACGTATATATAGTTCCCAAAATAAAAAGAAATTTGATTTCTATTTCTTGTTTGCTAGAACAAGGGTATTCAGATTCGTTTTCAGTGAATGAAGCTTTCATTACTAAAAGGGGTGCTGATATATGTTCTGCAAAAATGGAGAACAATTCATATGTCTTAAGACCAATAGAGTCTAGGGCTATTTTGAACAATGAAATGTTTAAAACAGCTAAGACTCAACCAAAAAGGCAAAAAGTTTCTCAAAGTACTTATCTTAGGCACTTGAGAATTGGGCACATAAATCTCAATAGGATTGGGAGATTGGTTAAGAGCGGACTTCTAAGCCAATTAGAAGATGGTACTTTACCTCTGATAGCGGGCAGAAATGTTGCTATTTTAGTCCTAAATTATTAAGCTTTTTAGTGATTTTATTGTGTTTTTATTTAGCAAATCTAATGTAATTCATTATTTTGTCCTAAGGAGCATATTGTTGAATTTTGGTGAAATGACCCAAAAATGAGCATATCAAGCCAATTTTCCAAAGCATGGGTCAAAGGGGGAGCCCAAAAGTCAACAATCCAAGTGAAGATCCAAAAAGAATGAAGAAGGCCCAAGTTTCAAGCCCAGCCCGCGCGAAGAAGTTCTGGAAGCCTAGGACAGCGTCCCATTTCTTGCCACGCAAGTTGAGTGACGTCACAACGTCGCGATGCTGTGCACTTAGCGTCGCGACGGTGTCCCTATTCCGGGCCTATAAAAGGGACCCCTTGGTACCCCATTTTGGCATCAATCATTCCATCCTTCATTCCTTCCTTCATTCCTTCCTTCCTTTCCTTTGCTCTCCTTGAGCATTCTCTCAAGGCTTTTTAGCCTTTTTGAGAGTCAAGAGTGGGAGATTTTGTGGGGAGCTTGTAGTGAGCACTATAAGAGGCTCGGGGCATGTTTCGGAGGGTCTCCATGCGCAAGCGACGGGGTTCTCAACGGTCACTTCCTTTACTCTTATTTTGCTCCAATTTATGCTTTTTATTGTATACATTGTGGATATTATAGCCATGTATAGCTAAACCCATTTCGGGGTCTTGAAATGAAAATTCATAGTTAAATATTATTAAGATTGCCTATCTCTTGTCCATTTACTAATTATTTGTATGGATGTTTGTAATGCTGTATATGATCTGGCCAATTATATATTGATCTGATTCCTAATGGAAACTCGACGGAGAGAAATTAGGATAGATCATAATCCATGTAACTAGTTTAACTGCTCGTAGTGACAACGAGATTAGTTGGTTAAACATAGATTCCGATAATGAATTAGAGCATATTAATTAACGAATTTTAATGGCGCTAAGGACACTTAGGTTGTTAATATTAGTTAATTATAATTTGGGGAAACCGACAGGAGAACCTATGTGATTAACGGAGATTCTAGGATTATAATTAGTCGAGCAATGAGATAGATTAATTGTAGTAATTAATTAGCTGTTAATTGATTTTCAAGACCCCGCTTCTCACTCAAAACTCTTTCTCCTTATTTTTATTTCTTTGATTGATCAATTTAATTTCTTTAATTGCTTTAATTCTTAATTCATTTTAGCACCAAGATTAGGTCCCTAAATAATATTTCACCCAAGTACTTTTAGTGATTAAGAATTAATTGCTTTGCTTAATTATCGTTTCACCTCCCTGTGGATTCGATACTCGCAATACTTCCGTTTTATTATTACTTGCGGCCCGTGCACTTTGCAGTTCATCAACCTCCATGTGAGTCATGTCTTGAAGGTAAGATGACCAAACGACCTTTTACTGGAAAATGTTATCGTGCCAAAGAGCCCTTAGAACTCGTACATACGGATCTCTGTGGTCCAATGAATATAAGAGCTCGAGGAGGGTATGAATATTTCATCTCTTTTATAGATGATTATTCAAGGTATGATTATTTATACCTAATGAGTCATAAGTCTGAAGCCCTTGAAAAGTTCAAGGAGTACAGGACTGAAGTTGAGAACTTGTTAGGTAAGACCATTAAAACACTTCGATCTGATTGAGGTGGAGAGTATTTGGACTTTAAATTCCAGAACTATGTGATAGAACATGGAATCTCGTCCCAACTCTCAGCACTAGGTACACCTCAGCAGAATGGTGTGTCTGAAAGGAGAAACAGAACCTTGTTAAACATGGTTCGATCGATGATGAGCTATGCTCAGTTGCCTACTTCTTTTTGAGGTTATGTAGTATATATTTTGAATGTAGTTTCCTCAAAGAGTGTTTTTGAAACACCATTTGAGCTCTGGAGAGGAGGTAAAGCTAGTATGCGTCACTTCATAATTTGGGGTTGTCCTGCACATGTGCTAGTAGCAAACAAAAAGAAATTGGATTCACGTTCAAAATTATGCCTATTCGTAGGTGATAACTGTCCAAAAGGTAGTTATTTAGGCCTCATTTCTACATGGATTTGTGTGACTTTTGTGCTTAATAGGGTTGGTCTTAGATATATATTAAATGTTTTAACCCATTTGGAAGAATGGAAGCTTTGGAAATTATTTTATGCAGAATGCATTGCTGAGCGACTGGAGGGAGCAAATTCTGTGTTGCAGCAAAGCTGGGAGCAAAACTGCCACGTCACAATTCGTTAGCCAAGTTGACAAACCGAATTCTGTTGAGTTATTTTCGTGATAGAGGAGCAAGGAGAGCCATCCACGTGTCTAGGTCAACCTAAGTCAAGCCTCCTATCATTCTATAAAAGGAAGTAGCCGTCCAAGTCAAAATCATTCCACTTTTGGGAGAAAACATTCCATCCTTGGAAAGTTACTTCCACCTTTGGGAGCCGAATAGAGGAGAGAGATTGGAGACCATCTAGAAGACCATCGATTGCAAGCTGTTAAAGAGAATTAATCTCTTCTTGTTTTATCTTGTAGTCATGGACATGCTTACTCAGATTGTAACTTGTGTCTCTATGCATTTTATGAACTAAGTAGCTTAGGCGTTGGTTAGGAACAATGTGATTGCCATGCTTAATTCTAGTAATATATATTGATTAATGCATCTTGATTAATTGTTGTGTTCATTTCTATTTTATGCCCGCCTGGCCAGCCGATATGAATACCACTCTCTAGTTTCAGGGATGATTTAGGGAGTTTGTGGCGATTAATCACACTAGATCATTGTGTATTGGTGAACGCCAGTGACTGAGCTAGGGATAGCCAGTTGCCTAGTGCTTGATCGGTAGTACTTCATTGGGGTTGAAACACATTCCAAAAGATCTGGAGTTCCAGGAGGAATCTGCTAATAAGAGTGCGAGAGTTTTGCATGATCAATAATATTGCTAGAGCATCTTTTAAAACAATTACTAAATCTTGACCAGCGCTTGTTTCTAATATGTCTGCCTATTTGTCTATTTTCTGTTCTGTCGTTTCATTTGCTTCAGCATTATTCTTATAAAAACCAATCATTTTTACCATCTTTGAAACCATTAAAGAGTTATACAAAATAGATAAAGTGGAAGCTAGTTCAGGCCTTGGATTGATAATACTTATTACTTGTTGCGGACTGTGTATACTTGCACAGAGTCTAGAGTCAAATTATATCTTATTTCTTATTACATTTCTACTCACTCTAGGAACCCAACAGTAGGCTACCCAAAAGAAATAAGAGGTGGATACTTCTTCGATCCACAAGAAAATAAAGTGTTTGTTTCGACAAATGCTACTTTCTTAGAAGAAGACCACGTTCGAGAACAAAAGCCACGCAGTAAAATGGTATTAAGTGAACTTTCTGGTGAAGCTACAAATGAATCAACAAAAGTTGTTGATGAGGCTGGACCTTCAACAAGGGTTGTTGATGAGCCTAGTACACAGACTGGACCTTCAACAAGAGTTGTAGATGAGCCCAGTACATCTGGTCAAGCCCATTCTTCTCAACAGTTGAGAATGCCTCGATGTAGTGGGAGGGTTGTTACTGTTTGTTGTATGATATCCGCAAGCGCACGAGTTGTCACAAGTAATATAAAACGATAGGTAATACCGAGTATCAAATCCACAGGGAGGCGAAGCGAAATTTTAAGCAGGCGAAAGATTCTTGAACACTAAAAATACTTCGGCGAAATAATATTTAGGGACCAGATCATGCAATTAAAGAAATTTAAAAATCAAAGCAATTAAAGAAAATAACTTGATCAATCAAGAAAAACAAAATGTGGAGAAAGAGTTTTTAATGGGAAGATGGGTGTTGAAAATCAATTATTAGCTAAACAATTGCTACAACTGTCCTATCTCATTGCCCAACTAATTATAATCCTAGAATCTCCGTTAATCACATAGGTTCTCCTGTCGGTCTCCCCTAATTGTAATTAGTTCATTTTAACAACCTAAGTGTCCTTAGCGCCATTAAAAATCATTAATTATTACGCTCTGATTCATTTTAGGAATATAAGTTTAATCAACTAATCTCGTTGTCACGACGGGCAATTAAACTAGTTGCATGGATTATGATCTATCCTAACTTCTCTCCGTCGAGTTTCCATTAAGAATCAGATCGATATACAATTGGCCAGATTGCATAAAGCATTAAGCACATCCATACAAATAATTAGAAAAAAGGGCAAGAGATAGGCGATTATAACAACATTTAACTATAATTTCATTTCAAGACCCCAAATTGGGGTTTAGCTATACATAGCTAAAATATTCACAAAATTTAAAATGGAAAGCATAATTAAGAGCACAATAAAAGGGAAGGAATTGACCGTCGAAAACCCCGCCGCTGGCGCTTGGAGTCCCTTCGAACACTCATTGAGCCTCCTAGAATGCTCTCCAAAGTTTTCCCACTAAAGAAAACTCTCAAAAAGGCTAGAAAGCCTTGAGAGAGGCTCCAAAGGAGCCAAAGAAAGAAAGGAAAGAATGAAGGAAATGGTGATTGATGCTTGAAAATGGATCGAAGGGGCGCCTTTTACAGGCTCGGAAATGGGGGCAGCGTCGCAACGCTATCGGCACAGCGTCACGACGCTGTAACGTCATCGACTTGCCGACCAAGAAATAGGATTTGTGTCGCGACGCTGTCCCTTACAGCATCTCGACGCTAGGCGATCTCCAGAATTTTCTAGTCCGAATTCGGGCTTGAATTTGGGCCTCCTTCCATTTCTTTTGAGCCTTTTCTTCAAGGTTGACTTCTTTTGACTCCCCCTTAACCCAATTAAGGAAATTGGGTTAAATGACTTCTTTTTGGGCAATCTTTCCACCAATTTCCATAGTTTGCTCCTAGAGACCAAATAACAAAATATATCAAATAATTTCAATAAAAACACAATTAAAGCACTAAAAAGCTGAATATTTTAGGACTAAAATAGCGACATTTATGCTCGCTATCAGTTACTCAACCTGAACGCTATCTGGGTTTAGCAGAAAATCCAACTGTCATACTTGATGATGGAATTGAGGATCCATTGACCTTTAGACAAGCAATGAATGATATGGACCATGACCAGTGGGTCATAGCTATGGACCTAGAGATGGAGTCTATGTACTCCAATCAAGTCTGGGATCTTGTAGACCTATCTGAAGGGGTTAAACCCATCGGGTGCAAATGGATCTACAAGAGAAAACAAGACGCAGTTGGGAAAGTACAGACTTTCAAAGCTCGACTTGTGGCAAAGGGTTATACCAAAAAGGAAGGGATGGACTATGAGGAAACCTTATCCCCAGTTGCCATGTTAAAGTCGATAAGGATTTTTTTGTCAATTGCCATGTTTTATGATTATGAGATTTGGCAAATGGACGTCAAGACTGCCTTTCTGAATGGCAAACTTGATGAGAACATCTTTATGTCTCAACCAGAGGGGTTCATTGCTCAAGGTCATGAGCAAAACGTTTGCAAGCTTAGACGATCCATTTATGGGTTGAAGCAAGCTTCCAGATCTTGGAATATAAGGTTTGACACTACTGTCAAATCTTATGGATTTGACCAGAACGTTGATGAGCCTTATGTTTACAGAAGGATTATCAACAGTTCAGTAGCTTTTCTGGTGTTGTATGTAGATGATATTCTTCTCATTGGGAATGATGTAGAATATCTAGCTGACATTAAAAAATGGCTATCGACTGAGTTCCAAATGAAAGATTTGAGTGAAGCTCAGTATGTTCTAGAGATTCAAATTATCAGGAATAGTAAGAACAGAACGTTAGCCTTGTCTCAAGCATCGTATAAAGACAAGATGTTGTCTATATATAAGATGCAGAATTCCAAGAGGGGTTTACTACCCTTCAGGCATGGAGTTCATTTGTCTAAGGAATAGTTTCCTAAGCCACCTCAAGAAATTGAGGATATGAGACGGATCCCATATGCTTCAGCTGTGGGCAGTCTTATGTATGCCATGTTTTGTACTAGGTCTGACATTTGCTATGCAGATGAGATAGTCAGCAGGTACCAGTCCAATCCAAAGTTAGACCACTGGACTGCAGTTAAAAACATCCTCAAGTATCTTTGGAGAACGAGGGACTATCAGCTTGTGTATGGCTCTAAGGATTTGATCCTTACAGGATACACAGACTCTAACTTTCAGACTGATAAGGATTCTAGGAAATCCACATCAGGGTCAGTATTTACCCTCAACGGGGGAGCTATAGTCTGGCGTAGCATCAAGCAAAAATGCATTGCAGACTCCACCATGGAGGCTGAATATGTCGCTGCTTGTGAAGCAGCCTAGAAGGCTATATGGCTACGAAAGTTCTTGATGGATTTGGAAGTTGTTCCAAATATGAACTTGCCAATCACCCTTTACTATGATAATAGTGGTGCAGTGGCAAATTCTAAAGAACCTCGCAGTCACAAAAGAGGAAAGCACATAGAGCGCAAATATCATCTCATCAGAGAGATTGTGCAACGAGGGGACATGATCGTCACGAAGGTAGCCTCTGAGCACAATATTGCTGATCCATTTACGAAGGCTCTCACGACTAAAGTGTTCGAGGGTCATCTAGAGGGTCTAGGTCTGTGAGATATGTATATAGAATAATCTAGGGCAAATGGGAGAAATGTAATGGGTATTGTGAGTGCCCTAGTTTATTGTATTTATCTGTATCTTCACTTTTCATGTATTATACAGTATTAATACAAACCACTATTCCTACTTCAATGATTATTCATTCAATTTTGATTGTTGATGTACATTGCCCACTAGAGTTTTATGCCCTAAAACTCGTAGATAGTAAATGAAACAAATTTGTCGATCTCAATAAAGTGTTATTTGAGTGATTCAGTAATTTAGTTATTGAATAATCGAGTTTGCATTAATAAACCTTAAATCCAATAAACTAAGATCCAAGGTTGTTTTAAATGAAACTTGAACTAGTATGTGGGGACATACGGGGATCGATGTTCAAGTAACAACCTAAAAGGTCTATAGTATTGGGATAAGGTTGGGTGCCTTATCCTGGTGACACTATGTGATACGACCCACCTTGTTTTCCATACAGATGCAATGACCCAAAGCATCCATGTAGGAGACATACGGGTGGAGGTATCCTATGAAAATCCTCGCTCTTACGTCCCTACGCTAGTCCACGACTTCTATCGGACGTAGTGGCAAGAAGAAGTCGACGAAGTCTTAGTGAGAGGCCACGCAGTCGCATTCTCCTCCGCATGCATCAACAATGTGTACGAGCTGTGGGACATCCCAAACGCAGAATGGAATGCACTCCTCGACTGCCTCGACAAAGATTTCCTGAGCGCAGTCCTCCTTGCGGTGGCCAGACTTGGGGCCAAGTGGGACGGCCATGGAGCTGCGAGGATCCTCAAATCGTAGCTTCTCGACTTTGAGGCCACCTGCTGGATGCATTGGGTGAAGAATCGCATCATGCCCACAACGCATGATGCCACATTGAGTCTTCAATGGGTAATCCTTGTTTATTGCATTATGCAGGGAACCCCAATCGACTTGGGCCATATCTCCGTCGAAACATTGAGCCAAGCAGTCGCAAAACCTAAAGGCCCATTGTTTTGCCCAGGCCTTCTCACCCGTTTATATCGCGCATCTGACCTCGTGCCTACAACAGATGAAGAAATCCAACCCATGTGGAAGGATTTTCACGGCTAATGGTGGGCGTGCGTAACCAGCACTAGCAATAGGCGTCTGCAAGGAAGCACGCAGAAACCGGCCCCTGCATCTCAACCACCAGCGCCTGCGCCTGCGTCTGATGCACTAAAGAAAAACAGGCGCAAGCAAACTGCGGGCTGGAACCCACCTCCAGTCGTAAGGACCTCTCAATCTACTCCTCCAGGGCAGGAAAGCACTGTCTGCACCCAACCTCAGGGATCCTTGCCACAACCGCAAGAAAGCTTGCCTCCACCTCCGCCACCACCGCTACCACCCAGTGTCCAAAATACACCTCCTCCGCCGCCCAACGAAGAAATGCGATCAGAGGATATTTTTGAACACTCATTGTCGAGCCCCACTCGCAATGACGAAGTTCCTGCACCAAGCCCCACATCCCAAACCACAGCTTCTGCAAGCGCAAGTCAGGACGGGGCTGATCTACTGATTGATGTGGATTCAGCCCTTATCTTTTCAGAGTTGCGACAGATGATTCGAGAAGTAGTAGAGCCCTTGCGCCAGCAGCAAGAACGCATGTACCAGCATCAAGAGCTTCTGTGCAAGCAGCAAGAAGAGTTGTCCACACACGTAAACTCATTAGTCAAGTTCTTGTTGCACCGGACGAAGTCTTTTGGTTGCTTGCCCATCACACAAAATCTTTTCATGCGACCAACTACCCCTCCAAGACCCAATGGCGCAGGCCCATCGCAGGTACACGGTTCCATGCCTCCGCCTGCGCTGAGAGATCCAAGAGCTCCACCACCACCACCACAGGAATAAAGGACACTTCTCTATTTTTCTTTTGTTTTCTTTTGTTTGTTTTTAATGCATGCGCCCTATTGTTTATAATTTTGTTCCGCATATTATCAATTAGTTTTTCGTTTTATCTCATCGCACTTTTCTTTCTGCCTTGATATAATGTCTTTATCTAACAACACTCTCTGCATTAGCTCCTTTGTTTTACTCTATGGATCTAACAATCTCGATTTTCTTACACGCATTACTTAAATTGGTTTAGCCCTTGTCTTTGTTTCCTCAGACCTTAAGGAAAATCCCTTCGCATTTTTGACTTGCTGCAACTCAACCTTGACCTCCTTCAGTCTATGTGCTCCAATGTAAGTTTGGGGGACAATGGGGACATTGTCCAATTTAAGTCTGGGGGAGTTAGCGCATAATTAAATAATGCATGTGTTCCTCTAGGTATGCGACATGTTTGTAGCTAGGGGAATTTATGACACCCATAGTTTGCCACTACGCGAAGACAAACGCATCCTATGAGCGTGTAGGACAGTAAAAAAATGTAATGCCCATAGTTGGATACCTTTCATCACAAATGTGGGTAAGCCTAAACGAAAGCATGCGTTTTGATGTCTATTGTTTTCATTAATTGCCTTTAAATATATATATATATATATATATTGAGAAAATATTTATGCACCTAGGACATGCAGGAGAAGATTGGCTGAGTTAACGCAAGGAAGAATCTAAGCGTAAAGGACTTTCCTTAAGAAAAGAAGGAAATTTGGAAAAAGTTAACCTTGTTTGGTAAT